>JANKKI010000511.1:0-623809 GCA_025175665.1 Cinchona pubescens | reverse complement strand
TGACACCTAATCTATTCTAAAATAGGGGTTATTGCAACTGATGTATTTAGACTTGTTATGGTAATAATTGCAGTTAACATGCCAAGGGGAAATGAATATTTCCAAGCCATATAGTTAGTATACCGACCATGATATCCCTGTACAGTTTGGAATTGTTATGAGTAAAGGAGTATTTGTGTCTTTTAACGGGAAAAACCCCATTTTTCTTAGAAATGACATAGCAAAAGTAGGTAAAATGATAGAACTTCCCAACTACTACAAAGCCTATCTCTTACATTAGGGAAAGTCTTTTTCAGCGAAAAAAGAAAAAAGAAAAGAAACTGACATGGAAGAGGCAATTTTTTCTTTTATGCCACATGACAATTCTAGAAAGCTGACGGTCAGGTCTCTAATATATCTGTCTCTTATAGACAGGTATATTTATTAAGAATAAAGGATGAGGCAACATGTTCAGGTGTTCCAGAAAATTATCTTCAGGATAGTAACCTCACTTCATTATATTGAGCAACGGAAGTTCTGACCAGTAGTATTAACTTATACACATCTAGATGTGTATAAGAGACATATTTTTATAACCAGAACCAACCCAAATAGGAGTAGATTTATAACCAGAACCAACCCAAATAGGAGTAGATTTATAACCAGAACCAACCCAAATAAGAGTAGAATATTAGAGAAGTTGTTTATTACGACTGTCTGAGAATAAGGAGAGGAAAAAGATCGATACTTTTCTCAGACAGTCGTAATATAACAATCCACTTATTATCTAATAAAAATAGAACATTAGGATCCCAATACATACAATTAATTAGGTATTTGTATAACATATAGTGTGAAAGTGGCGTAAACCTTGAACAACTAGTATTAACATGTGACTGTTGTGCACGAGCTAAAATTTTTAAAAGTCCATATAAGAGACCGACAGCGCATTATGGGCCTTGCGCTTAGTAAGTTTTTCTTGGATTTTACCGAATAATTCTCAAGAAGCGGCCTCTCACTTCTATACTTGCAAAGGTAGACTTATTAGGAGTGTCCACCAATCGCTCTATCACTCCACATAACCTATAAGTTTATTAAGAACATAAGTTCATCCGTTTACATTTAGATGTGTATAAACAGTGTCATTATCTGGATATGGGACTGTATAATTAATAAATTTAATTATTCTTTACATAATAAACTGCACTGGAATATTTTAGGTTATTTCTTTGAGATTTGATATTGATAATTGGCATTAAATAACCTTTGAAATTCCATGCATCTTTAACAAGATTTCCAATTTATAAAGTCAAGCTTTTATAATTGGCATCAATGTGATAAAGTAAGATTCAACTAAAATTATCTCTTTAAATCGGTAATAGTTCCATACCTCTCATGAATTTCTCAATTTTTTCACTTTTACTGATAATGGTTTTGTAAGTGGATCCGCTATTTGATCCGTAGGTAGGTATTGCAAATTTCCAACATACTGTCTCTTATACACATCTTATGTGATTATATCTTAGTGCAAGATGATTGCTATTATTAGACATTCTCTTAATCTTTGTATTGTAAAAGTTGCTTGGTTATCACAATATAAAATAATTGGTCCTTTTGGCATATCAATAAATGGAATGCATCTCATGAACCTTCTAATCCACAAGATATCTTTAGTTGCTAGAGACATAGCAATAAATGTTAATTCCATAGATGATAATGCAACACATGATTGTCTTTTAGAAAACCATGTAATATTAGCACCTCCTAAAGTAAATAACCAACCATTTAGCATCACTGTAACATTTATAATGTAAATAATAATGTAAAGAATATTTTAAATATTTCATTATGAAGATGCTGACTAGTGTTCCTTACTAGGATTACTAATAAATCTACTAAGCATATCAATTGCATAAGCTATATCTGGCCTAGTAGAATTCATAACATATATTAAACTTCCTATGATTTTCGTATTTCTCTTGATTAATAGATGAATCATTATTAGGCAATAATGAACCATTTAATTGGGAGTTATCTCTTTCAATTTGATGCTTTTCAGTGTCTTCTCTTATACACATGTAGAGTTGTATAAAGAAGGTATTCTCCTAATTTATTACTATGAATTTACTAGAATTGTATAGCCTGGTCCCGATATAAGACATCAAAAGTGCTGTACTAAAATACATGTTTTAGTTTCATTAGCATGTTAGAACCATCTATATGTGTATAAGAAACATGAAGATAATCTACACTTTATAAGCATTAGTACTTTAAAAATACACAATTCTCAACTTTATTACTTGTAAATCCAAATATTTTTATTTCTTTTAATTTTTTATACCATTGGGTAGGTGCTTGTTTTAGACCATACAATAATTTTTCTAATTTGCATAGTTTATGCTCTTGGTCTTTAACAACATATCCTTCACGTTAATTTATATAAATTTTTTCATCTATTTCACCATTTAAAAAAGCAGTTTTAACATTCATTTGGTGCACTTCAAGATTATAAATGGATGCAATAGCAAACATAATTCTAATGGAAGTAATTTTAGTAATAGGAGAAAATGTCTCGAAGTAGTCAATGTCTTCTTTTTGACTATAACCTTTTACTACCAATCTAACTTTATACTTATCAATGCTATCATCAGTTTTGAGTTTCTTTTTCAAAACCCATTTAACACCGATAGGTTTAGTATTAGGAGGAAGTTCCTGAGGGAATTACTATCCTGATTGACCGCAAAATCTGGAAATGACCTTGCCTAACCAAGTTAATGTAAATATTTTTCCATTCCCTTGATCATGCTTGATACTTCTAACAATCATTTGTTTAAGCAATTCAGCTTTCTAGAATTGTCATGTGGCATATGTCTGTGCTACACCATTTTCGGGTGGAGAATTTGGAGCTGAATATTCTCTATCAATTCAAATTTTTCGCAAAAAATTATGAACTCATTAGACTGAAATTCTCCTCCCCTATCAGGCCTTAATTTCTTTATTTTTCTACTAGTTTTATTTTCAATTTCTTCTTTAAAAATTTTAAAATTTTCAAATGCCTCATCTTTTATTCTAAATAAACTTAATGTAAGTTTATTAAAATAAAAGATGAAAAAGAACAACAATATCGTTGTCCACCTCTAGTTATATAATTTTTATTATCACATAAATCAGTATGAATAAGTTCTAACAAAATTGTTGTTCTTTTTATTGATTTAAATGGACTTTTAAAAATTTTAGCTCGTGCACAACAGTCACAATTATTACTTGTTAAAATAGAAGATGTGCTTAGTACTGACTCATGTGCAATTGTTCTATGCATGATATTCTTTCCAACATGTCCTAATCTATAATGCCAAATATTATTGTGTCCTAAGATTTATTCCTGTTTTCCTAAGTTTAAGAATACGGTAAACATCTTTCAGAGTTAGCACTTTCTCAGAAATAAGAGGAATTTGTATTCCTTTCCTATGACAAGACAAGTGAATGAATTCCCCATAAAACGGTTATGTCTCGATTGACCACTTCATAGATCTTGAACATATTTTTATGGAGAATCACATGGCATGTTGCATCGAATCAATCCACCACTCTTATACACATCTAGATGTGTATAAGAGACAAAGCATTAAAGTCGTAGAATTGATTCCCTCAATGGGACTGTAGAATTTCTTCCCCATCGTGACATTTCTTCCCCTTACTGTGACAATACCTACCTTGCGGACTGTCCCTTATACACATCTAGATGTGTATATTGACCTCTCTTTTTCTTGAAATCATTGACCTTGAGCTTGTGATCAACGTTTTCTCATTTAAAGAATCATTCTCTTTTTTGTTTTTTTTGAATGAAAAAGATGATGTTTCAATTATGTATATCATTCTTTTTATGATTATCAAGTCCATCTCTAAATTTGGCCTAATTCTCAATTTGAATGTGTTGTAGTAACTATCCAAATTCAGAAGTTTTTTTTTTTTTTTTTTTTTAATGTTTTATAACTTTTTGATAATCTTTCTAGGAAGGAAGAAGTTTACCAATAATAGTAGAAACTTGAAAAAACCTTTTGAAAGTTGAGAGATGTGTATAAGAGACAGACAATGTAGTGGGGAATTACTATCCTAAAGATAGTTTCCTGGAAACGTCTTGTCTAATTGTCTAATTAAACTTTCTTGAAATCTCTCTCTCTATATATATATATACTACTACAAATTATAATCTAAACAATATGCACTAAACTTGTAATTCAAACCATTAATTTTTTCTAGTTTCTTCACAACTTGAAGTTTTGTTTTCACCACCGTCGGATCTATTGAGAGAATTTTACTATCCTAAATTTGTAGTGTATATATATATATAGAGAGAGAGATTTCAAGAAAGTTTAATTAGACAATTAGACAAGACGTTTCCAGGAAACTATCTTTAGGATAGTAATTCCCCACTACATTGTAGATGGCTTCAAGAGAATTCTAAACCTGTCTCTTATGCAGCCATAAATTAACGTGAAGGATATGTCTGTCTCTTATACACTTCTACAACCCATCTAGGAGTAAAGTATTAGTTCTCACAGAAATGTTTATTAACAACTGTGTGAGAATAAGGAGAGGAGAAGATAGACACTTTCTCTGCAATAAGATCTAATTTATAAGCGATAAGATAACGGTGTTAATCTTTAGTTATCAAACATACCTTTGAGAAAACTAATACAATCGTAAAGATATATCCTCGACTTATCGGATACCAATTTAAATTCAACTTCTAAAAACGTCTTGTCTAATACCATATGAATTATTGAATAATCGGAAGCCTGTCTCTTATACACATCTAGATGTGTATAAGAGACACATTCCGTCTGTATATACTCAGGCTAACTGTGTATAAGAGACAGTTCGCCTGCACTGGGGTCATATTAAGAGATTTTCTCAAAAAAATAAATAAACAAATGATGGGGAAAGTATCAAGCATGAAAAGGGAATGAAAAATATTTACATAAATCCTTGGTTTTACCATTTTTAGATTTTCGGTACAATATTAAATTTTATAAAATTTTACTTACATCACCTTAGCGCATAAATTTATAACATTTAATCCACACCACAAGATCTGAAGTGAAACCAAAAGCAGTTATACTAAGTTTTTCCAAAGGAAATAGCAATTTCTCTTCAACTTCTATTCTCATCAAGGACATTCGCGCCAATGCGATTTGGGCTGGCCTCCATCCCCACAAGGTCTCCTTCTTCCGTCTCCCGGAAAATTTCCGATGACGCAAAATCAACTATATCGGTATTCTCCATATCTAAGTTCTCTATTTTCCTTTTTTAATTAAAAATTGGTTTTGGGGGGTTTTAGCTTCTATAAATATGGATGGTTTTGGGGTTTTAGCTTCTATGCATATGAAGACATTACTAGTAAAGAAAGTTGATGATGAAGAACCAAAAAAGATAACAAATAATGAAGGGAAACGGATCGAAATTAGCTTGTATTATCTACAAAGATGTTAATGAAGGAAAACGATCTTCTGCAGGACGGACGAGCGTGATGTTGAGATGGAAGACCTGAATTCTTCCACGTGGGATAGAGATGATCGTGAAGGAAGGTGACTTGGTGTGGGTAATTTTGACATTTTGGCTAAAATAAATGTGGCAATAAAATTTTTGCTGTGGCAATATCATTGCCTCGAATATTGAGTAGGCAGTGAAAACCCGCTTAGTCAGAAGAGAAATGGTCTATGAATCCAATCAAGATTAACATGGAAAGTTAAGAATTTCCAATATATGCGCGGATTTAATCTCATGGCCTTTTGTGGAAGTTTCGACATCAAATGAAACGTGGAGAATTCTGGTGCTTAGATTATGATTCTCTAGATCAATCTTTAATATGGAAAAACCGAAAATGAAATCCAATCAAGAATGAAATGAGCCCATCTTGACGAAAATTCTTTGTTGGGAGACTAATGGGCTTATGAAAGTACGAGTGCTAGCCTGAGTTCTGGCCTGGCCCAATATAAAGAGCACGTCCATTGCAATTCAAACCTTTAAAAGAGAAAATTTTTCCTACTGCAAGACTGTGGTTCTGAATGCGCATATTATCCTATTTGGGCCAACAGATTTCATAAACAAATTTCTCGATATTTAATACGCCTTAACTACAATATTTTTTCCCTTTTTCTTTGCATCACAAGGTGAGTTATTTATATGCAGAACTAACTCGGGGAAATAAAACTCTACCCCCAACATAAGAACCGAGTTATTTTTAATGGGCTATACAAAGAAAAAACATTATAAATTGAAAATTCTACAAATTCCATCAGAGAATCAATTTTTAACTTTAAGACTTATAATATAAATTTTTAAAGATATAAGTGTATCTTATACAAGTACTTAAATATAAAGAAATAATTTCCTAAAAAAAAACCCGTAGAATCTTCCTATAAATTGATCATACATACACTATGCGAAGCTTGGATATTAAAATTGTGTATTAGAATTTCTATTTTCTTTGTGAATTGAATTCACTTTTGGAAAATTCTTTAGTACGGTTACCTGGCATGGTTCCTCATGACAAGTTGACAACCTTATTTAGGCTTAATTTTTTTTTTTTTCTTTTCTTTATTTAGTTAGTATAACACAGAACCATGCCATAACCGTTAATGTAATTTTGTGTATAAGAGACAGATAGATGTTATGTAGAATGCTTAAATTTCTTTATTAAAATAATAATATAATTAAAAACACATCTAATGGGAATAAAATTTTGTTAAACATTTTTTTTTTTGAATAATAAATAAAATTCTTCATCCTGCACTTTCCTCCAAGAAATCATCTTAGCCAACAGAAGGGCTTTGCTACTTATGTTGCTCTGAAGCCTCGCAACTGCCTTCTTTTTTTCACCCAACTGGAGGGTTTTCTCTCTTATACGGCGCTAGATTGTGACAGTGTAATAAACTTTCTCGTGAATACTTTAAAAATCTAACGATACACATCTAATTGACAAGATTGCTATTACCATAACGAAAAAGGTGATTGAAGGAGGTAAGAAAGCAATTTTATGGAAAGGGATTTTAGGCATAGTCCTCACCATTGCTACGTGATGTAAGATTAGTAATAAAAGGAGATCAACAAACGAAAAATGGATTAAATAGTGAAGGCTATTGTTTCATACACCACTAAGCTTTTCATTACGAGAGAGTAGACTTTGACGACTTCCAAAATGAAATGTCACCACATATGGCTGCACTACCTCTTACAGCGACTGCATATGTATATATAGAGTGATTTTCAATTCTAATTTATTTTAGAATAGAAAATTAATTACGCATTTATAAGAACATCTTAAAATTCATTGATGTAATATTTACATTATTAAAAAACGACACGTATGATTACTAATGTTTTAATACATAAGACAAAAATTTCAATCGGATAATAAATTTATCTTAATTCGTCGCAACTGTTGACATAAATGAATAAGGTTATTTTCATTATTTCACAATTCGTTTGAGTCGGCACTAAAGTTCCAACTGTGACAATTACGTTTACCATTAGGCCTACCGTGTTTTACCTGTTTGTTTGACTTTTCCGTGACTGATTGAATTTTAGAACTCTAGTCTTCTTCCTTGAATAAAAAACAGATAGATGGGTTTGGGTTAATAAGTAGATTAATTGACCCCAGGTCACTCATTCCACTGGAAATGGAGTCTAGAAGTGGGCCTCCACTCAGCGTCAACTCCGTGTTAGATTAATAGAGAAACTGTCTCTTATACACATCTAGAGGTAAGAGAAATCAATTAGGCCCCAGCGCGACTGCTAGAGGCACTTGGAAGGGAAGATGGAAAATATACTACTTTTATTATCACCTTTTGTGAACAGGTAAATATTTAAATAGATCCGATTTTTATGTGTATAAGAGACAGTAGTATCTCTTATAACATTAGATGTCTATAATATTATTAAATAAAATTAATTAACCACATAATTTAATTTAATGAGATATTATTATTAATTTACCTAAATATTTTGAAGCATAAACCCCATGGAAAATGATGCTTAAAAGGAATACATCACTACAATATGGATCTGGCCCGATTAATATTCCAACATAGGTATTTAATTTTAAATACTATAGTATCTTTTTCTTTTTTATGGTAATATAAATACTCCAGTAATTTATTAATGTTTCTCTAAACCACAACATTCAACGCATTGCAGTCAAATTCTCATCAGGTCCATTTCAAAGTGTTGAAATTAATTCAAACACGAATCACAAATTTAATAATAATATCATTTATTAAATTATAAAATTTTTATTAAATTTCGTTTAATACCACGTCAATAATTTTATCTCAGTTTTACATAGATTGTATAATATTGATGCACTATAATTAGTTTACAATTCATGTTGGTGATAGGACGAAAACTAGCCACATAGACTTTCAAGATTCTTCACTAAGGTTACATTGTTATAAACATCTTGATAGAAGAATGTGTAATTTGATAATTCCAAGTGTTGTTTGATACTTGATCCATAGGAATACATATGTCTAACATTGAATCATGCTGTAAAGGACCAATTATCAAACAACTATCGTTGGATTAAACTATAATTCTATCTTCTAATTGATATGTTGCTTGTTTTAAGCACCAAGAAAACCACAGGATACATAATCTTCAAAGCCAAGTTAGTCTATATACAAAATATACAAACCATTTCATACATAATTAACAAAAGGAAAATACAGCAAACAATCTAACTACTATATAAACTCAAAAAAGAAAGGAAATTAAGGACAGTTAACAGACTAAAAAGCAAATTAATTATGGAAGAGGAGGAGTACATAAACTTCAAATTTCTTTTATTTATTATTCAAAAAAAAAAATGTTTAACAAAATTTTATTCCCATTAGATGTGTTTTTAATTATATTATTATTTTAATTGGAATTTAATATTCTTGAATCTTCTATCATAATTTTTTCGAAACAGTAAGTTGAAATAATTATATAACAAATTTTGATTGATTTTGTCAAATTCACCCTGATTTGATTTATTTTAAAGTGTTGATTATTGTGTCATGGAAGACCAAATGATTGATCAAGATCCAACGTGGTGACCAGAGTTCCTACTAACTTATCCACGATCAATCAAAAAACATCATCATAATTCATAACACATTTGTAACAGCGACATACACGAAAATTACATAGATAGGAAAATCAAATTGGGATGGAATTGGAAACCGAGGGATAAACCACGGTGGCCGGATGAGCCATGATGCGGCGGCCCTTCATGTGGCGAAAGCAATAAACCAGAGCCCCAACGGGCCACTCCACCAGCGCCGCCGCAGCAAACGCCAAGAACCCAATTGTCGGTCCCACCACCTTGCACCTACAGGGGTTTCTGCCCGTGCCACATTGCACACAAATTGGTACACCAATTGCCATGTTTTTTTTTCTTTAATAAATAAATTTTCCTAGTATAAATTTCAGTGAGTATAAGAGATCGAGTTGTCAAAGTAATAGATAATTTACTTATCATAGGTTTCATGATGATTTCCTCATAGATGGAATACTAATCTTACATCACGTAGAATTTTCAATAATGAAAATTTACTGGTGAACCAATTTTATAGGCAGCACTCAGAGTTTTGTGATCTGAAAATGGATGGGCTTTGGCGGTGATATGGGAACAGGTGGACCGGGATAATACGTGTCACGGGCGGAATGCGACATTTTTGGGTACACGTGTTGACATAATATTTTCTTTTTCTCAATATTGGGCTTCTTTTTTGGGCCCATAAAATTGAGGTTCTAAAGCTCAAAGAAGGAAACCCCGTTAATTGAGGTCCAATATTATACAGGTATTACATTTGTGGTTTGTGATAAGGCTTATGACCATTGTAACTAGAGGGCCCATTACGTAGCAGATCCTTCAAAAGTTAAAGAAGCAGGCGCTTGGGCGATACAGCATGACAAGTTGAAAGAGACAGGTTAATAACTTTTTCTTACCTTCCTCAATCCTGTCTCTTATCAATCTAGATTTGTATCTAAATTATAAAAATATACACTTTACTCCCATTCACATTATTCATATTTTAAAATTTTTTAAATATCTAAAAAATCTAGGTTAAAGACTGAAATACTCATAGTATTATATTTTTGATTTTTCATGTATTTAACTGATTTTAGATAGTTATAAAAGAATTAAGAAAAAATAAAATAATAATAATGACACATTGATATCTTTGAGTGCAAATGTAAGAAAGTATTGAATTATATTATATCTGACATAGAAAATTTGCATAGGTTAAGTCAAATATTAAAAGTATAAAATATTAAGAGACATCAAAAGTCTCACAAAATTTTATAAAAATTATATATTTTCATACAATCCTTTTAAATAAAAATTTTTAATAGAAAATTGTTCTATCACTATGGTTAAACATTCAAATTTAAAATAATATAAAATGAAATCTAAAAATTTGACCAAGAAATATATTGACATAAATTATATTGAAATATTATATAGTTTATTTTTGCTTATTTTTAAATAATTATCACATCACTATCAAAATTTAAATGTATAAAAAAATCAAAATATAGTACCAAGTGTATTTTAGTCATTTAACTAGATTATCTTAATGATTTTAATATTAATAATAGATGAATAGTATCAATAGGGGATAAAGTATATATTTCTATAATTTACGAAGACAAAGTGTAATTACTCACTTAATTTAGAGGGTAATAACAGTATTATTAACCCAAAATTTTATTTTGAAGATATATCAGTGAAAGACCCGTACCATAAGCATTTTCGGTAGGGGTGGCAATTTCGAATCTGACACGACAACACCATATGAAATTAACAGGTTTAAACACGATCCAAATTTAATTGAAACTATTAAGAGTCGACCGACGCATTTTGACCCAAATTTAAACAAGTCGTGTCGTGTCAACCCACAGGTTGACTCGATAACCCGTTATCTTAACGGGTAATCTGACACGACCCGTTTAACCCGTTAAGATATTGAGTAACCTGAATGATCCGTTAATTAATTAGGGTATATATAAAAATTTGACACAATAATACACTCTTTAATGGCATATCGTGTCATTCGGGCCAATGGGTTAATTATAGATTATCGTGTCACCGGATAAACTAAATAATTTTTGTATTAGTGTAAAAAGTTTAAAGGGTTAATGGGTCGTGTCGGGTCAACCTGTTAATAAATGAGTCATGACACGGCACAATAGTTACACGACCCGAATGCTTAATGGATCGTGTTTGGGTTGAGATTTTCTGACATGAACCTGATAAGGATCTGACACGATAAGGATCCGACACGACCCATTGACACTCCCACTTTTAGGTTGTCCAAAATGCATCAAACTGTTGTGATAGTGCTAAAGATCTTATATTTCACATTTTTTCTCAATCTCTGTCTCATTATCTAATGAGTAATTAAAATTCTTCTATTAAGATTTATAACAATATTTTAAAAGAATTTTGACAGTTTATTAGATAGTAAAAGAAAGGGGAGATAAGAAGCGAATTAAAAAAAATTTAATGCTGTAATGGCTTGAAAAAATGTCCCAACCCTCTCTATTCGTAGCCATTAGTTTTTTTATGTGTTGGATTCGATGTCCAATTTGGAAAAAATAGTATATTCGGTCTTATATTGTGTCTGGATCAATAGATTTGAAAAAGAATTTCAAATTCATTCATTTTTTAAAGGGATTTGTAAGGTTGAAATGGTTGAATTTTACAGAATTCATTTAAATTAAAAAGTGTGAAATAAAAGATTTCAAATAACTTTTTAATTTGGATAAATTTAAAATTCAACCATTCTAACATCACAAATTCCTTGAATAAATTAATGAATTTCAAATCGTTTTTTAAATCCATCAATCTAAACACAACATTAATTAATTTATACATAATAGATGTTGCATTATTCAGTAGACTGTAGTACTTTCCACTTTGAAGGAGTGGTGTTTACAATGTTTGATAACATTTGATATGGGATTGAAAAGTACTTTTTAATAAAGTTCAGACATGAAGCTTTTGTTCACAAACAAGTTTAACTAAAACTACTTTTACTACCATATAATGATCAAGTTACTTAAACCAAAATATATATAATTTGTAAATCGCAGTCCTGTTTAGAGGAATGAAGTAGGTTCGTTACTTTCCAACTACGAATTACTAAGAAAGAACAACTAAAGTGCGAACTGGACGATCTTTTGGCTAGCGTATTAGATTCCCCTGTTGCGTTACATTCAAGTTTGTTCTTTACAGAACCTCGGCGATGGTGGAGTTTGAAGGATCAACCCCAAAAATTTTCTGTAACTTGTCAAAAAAAACAACCTATGCAAGGACCATTATGCATGAAATCTATGAAAGTAAATGCATCATAGCATTGATCCACCTCATGCAGTAGGGAAAATTTCTAAAAATATACCCCTGTTCAAATTTATTCTTTTTTAAAAAAAAAAAAAAGAGGGAATGCGAGGTCAGTCAAAATTGATCTCGCATTCCAGGAATGCGAGATCAAGAAGGCCTTTATCTTCTGTGTGCCTTCTGACCTCGCAGAAGATAAATTCCCAAATACAAAAAAAAAAAAAAAAAATTCTTCGTCCTACTCTTCGTCACATCTAGATGTGTATAAGAGACAGAGATAAATTTAATTTTTTTATGGAGTCCAATTATTTTAATTAATATATTTTTTTAATTTTGTTTAAATAATTAATTTTGTTAATGTAAATGTTTTATAAATATATTTTGTGTTGGTAGTTTATATTTTTTATGTTTTTGTATTTTAGTTAATAATAGTGCACAATTTTCATTCGCAATATACATAGTCAAATTTGCTAAATCCTTCATTTTTTCTATTTTTGTAATTCTGCACGATCTCCATACGCAATCTACATGTGTATAATTTTTTTGATGTCTCTTAAGTGCTTAAGGAGAACCATATCTTCGTTAAAAATGAGAAATGCGCGTTCGCAGAGCAAGCATTATTTGACTTAACCTATGCAAATTTTCTATGTCATACCCTAATTAATTAACGTCTCATTCAGGTTACATTTTTTTCTAAATTTCTTTCAGGAAATACATCTTGTCTCTTATACAAATCTAGAACAAATTTAAAAAGGGGTATATTTTTAGAAATTTTCCCATGCAGTAGCTGCATGAACCATTAATTATATTTAGTATAGTAGATGATCGATATAGATGGCCTTTAATTTCTTGAGAGACACAACACAACTTTAAGTAGTTATTGAACCCAAAATGAAAGGGGAAAAAAAAACATGTTTTTTCCTGTTAGAAATAAATTGACTTTGTACACAATAATTGAAAGAAAAGGGAAGTGTGATAATGCCAACTTCGTACTTTTCATTAAGAAGGCAGAAGCATGATTTAACCCCTTGATTGTGATAGTAAAATCTTAACACATATATTTTTTCTTGTTTTTTTGCTTAATGATAAACGTATATGGAAAAAGCAAGAATCGAACAGTCAATCTATTTCTAACAGGAACAAATACCATTGTTCCATCCATTCACCAATGGCAAAATGCAAGTGCATGCAGCCTAGATCGTGTCTTTTGGCTGCTAGAGACTTACAAATTACATTCCCGAATGATTCCCCTTTCATGGAATGTCGGAAAATGGAATTTATTCTTTGAGATCTGACCTTTTATTTAAAAAAAACCCACCTCTCTCCTACAATTTAGTCACTAAAAGATTTGAACACATAACCAGACTTTTGCTATCTAACACGCACTCACCTAACTTCAGCACTTCGTTGTCAGATCGACTTTGATTAGTTGATTATAGCTTAAAAAGAAGCTTTTCCACAAATACGAAGAGAAGAAGATGACGATCAAACGTCGAAAAAAGGCCCTACGTATTTACATAGCCACATGCAATTCGCATTCATACTTGCCTTCTATTCTATAACACCACCTATAGAAAGAGGCTCATAATTGCAACTAATAATATATACCATGTCTCCATCTCCATAAAAGCCTTAAATTAGTTACCTAACAACACCCATTATCCCAAGTTGATAGCTAGCTGCCCATGTCCATGCAATGAATAAGTATTTATATGACAGCGGTTGAAATAACTGAAAAATAAAATATCTCTTTACTTTTTAATCGTACAACGACATATAACACTTATTCCGCAATAGCAAATTTTTAGAATTTTTTCCATGCAACATGCATTCCAACACATACATCATACCGTAATAAGTCATCCACATGCACCCTTGAAATGATCACTTACTAGGATCATACTATTAACTAACAAAAGCCCCTTCATCTTCTGCCTCATCGTATCATACCTTCCTCTCATTTGATAACTACTCAAGCTAAATTCCTCCTTGGCTTCATCACCGATCTCTATAGTGGGAATCAAATATTAATTCATATGATGCTATTTATTATTCTCCTCCTCTCAATTTTGTTGGTTCCAATAACTACTAATGCTTCTATTCTTGAAAAAATTGATGAAAAACAAGCTGTGCGGCCAATGCCCGAGACGAGTATAAAATGCGGAGAATGCCCATGTGTAAATCCATGCAGTGAACAGCTGCCGCTGCCGCCGCCTCCTCCAAAGATCACTCAGTACTGTCCTCCACAACCACAAACTCCACAGTCGCCGAGGTTCTACGACTTTACAGGCCCTCCACAACCACAAATAGCTCCACCATCGCCGAGGTTCTACTACTTTACAGGTCCTCCAGAAGAACTAAATCAACTGGCCCCACCTCCCCCAAGATTCACGTACGTGATAGGCGGCTCCAGTTCGCACTTTATCGAACTGTTCCGTTTGATCTGGAATTCTACAACGGCGCCACCACATGTAGTTGTAATTATATCCTCGTATCGTTGCTATTTACTATAATTTGTGGATTGCTGGAGATATTGATCTTTTAGTAGTGGGTATAGAGGTACAACAATCAAGTACTAAATTGACTTACAATTGTCTCTTTGTATAAGATGTAGTAGTATAATTTACTTGTACTCGTGCATATTCAGTCTCGTAAAAACTTTGTGGCTAAATTAATGTGGAAAGTTAAATTTTGTGCCCAAAACTAAATTAATACTTTATCTATCCCATTTTAACTGTTATTTTAGATTACTGTAATCAAATTTTAACAAATCGAAAGGGTATGTTCAAGAATTATTTGTATTCAATTCAAATTCAAGTCAAAGTGATATCAAATTTGACTTGAATGTTTGATAATTTATTTGAAAAGCATAGTTTGACTCATAACTTTGAGCCAAATTCGAACACATCTATAATTCGTTTATTTATGACTTTTAGCATAATTTGCAATTTTCTTGTCTTAAAATTTTGTTTAATAATAGTTTAAAATTCAATTACGATAGTTAAAGGATGTGATGTAGATACCTATTATGATTATTTAGGAAAGTGATTTGCAACTTGTAATTCAAAATTGATGGAAAAAAAAAAATGCACGGGAGATTCAATTAGGAAAATAACTAATAAGTAAGAAAAATGAAAAATACTCTATGCAATTAAATTCCCTATTTCTATTCTTCTATTTTATGTTCACGAAAGTCGGACAATATGGTTATCGTGCTTAACTCGTTAAAAAAGTCGAATCTCAAAAGTTATACAGGTTAAATTGATAAATCAATGAACAAGTCTGAACGATTTTGTCTCGAATCGAGTACTAAGTTACTTGCTAGTTTATTTACAACCCTATTCCTACATGCAAAATAAAGAATTTATGTAATATTAAATTCAATCAATTTTGCATAAATATAATTTAAAATGACTAAATTATTTTTGTACATTAATATTCTTTAACTAATAATCCTCCCTTTCCATTTATATGCCATTAATGGCAAAATTGGAAAAAGAAATTCATTTATTACCTCCTTAAATTCCTAAAAAAAAAAAAACAAAGCAAAATGTCCAAAACTTACACCTAAAAACAAAATTATATAATGTTACCATGTCAAATATCATACTTGCCGATAGGGTGTTATCCCATAAATTACCAAACACAAAATTGGTTAAAGAAAATTAATTTGATTAGTTACTTTGATTAATTTCCTATATGTGCGCGCCGTAGTAACTATTGAATGTATGAAGACTGATCCTCCGCAACGACAGGTCTGGCAAAAATAGTCTGACACGGTACCAATTATTTGAACAATCATGAGTGGCAGAGCAGTTCCTTATGTCTTTAATGAAGGAACTAGCTGCGTACTACAATACTCTTTCTCCATTGTCAAGTCAGGATATATTTTTTACACTTATCTTTATAAATCATCCGCTAATTAATAGAGATTGAACGCACTGAAAATCGAATTCACGATCTTTTAATAATTTTATCACCCTCTCTTCGTAAACAAATATGAAGAGTAGCTATCAGGGGTGGATCACAGGGTATGGGGAAGAGTGGTTGTCTCCAAAATATTTAAAATTATATATATATATATATTTTAAATTATTATTATATTATTATAAGAATTAAATTTTGTCCTCTTATACAAAAATTTTAGAAAATATAAAAAAATATTCCCTATAAATATATTTATATAGTCTTATTCTCCAAAAATTTATAAAATATATTATTTTTCTTGGTATTTTTTTAAAATTTTAATAATTTCTTTTAAAAAAAATTAGATTTTACCCCCCATAAAATTTTACAAAAATTATAAAATTATTTCTTCAAAAATATGTATATATAATTTGTTTGTCTGCCAGAAACTTAACTCCCGATCCGCCCCTAATAGCTACTACAGTTCTATTACCAGTACTGCTGGGCAAATTCTGAACCTTTCTTTCATTCGCAATTAATTAATAGCGACGAATAGGATATGGTAGCCAACTGGCTACACTTGTTGTGTTCATGGAAAATGCTACTACTCCCAACAAAGAACTTTATTATAAATATTTTAGGTCCAAAGGCTAAAATTTGTAATACTGAAGTTTGAAAGGTTTTAATTTTGTATCAACGAATCAATCAACTTTTCTTGCCCTTTCTAAATGAAACAGCATCTTACTTTCCATATCCCACACCCACGATCAAGAAATTTAAATAAAAAAAGAAAAATTCATACAGTAGCATGGCCGTTGAAGAGAGAAAAAGTAGTGAGAATCGGTTCTAAAGCTTCAAGGAATCTATCTAAGTTCTAACGAGAGAAAAGAAACTTCTCAGATTAATTTATCCAGAATATAAAAGTATTTTTGGGCCCTCCCCAATCCAGCAAGTAAAATCAGTGCTGTCTAGTGTCTACAGAAACAATTGACTGGTTTCTTCGTGGGCTGGATAAATGAGAGCTCCAACAAAGAATAAATCCTAAGATACATATTAAATTTTGTAAAATACTAGTACTATAAGTCGTCACAATTTGATTTTTTTTTTTTTTATCAATATCTTATAATTTCTATAGTTCAATAAGAGACAGTCCTATTACAGTTTTAAAAAAGTAAGTGAACATGTGTTAGTATATAATTTGACAACTAATTTTACTAACTACTAGTGTGACTGTACTAGGATAGTATTTATTGCTTGCTTACAAAGTTATGGTATTCTTGAATTTTTCTCCTTAAAATTTTTTTTGGAGGTAATTTTCTCCTTAAATTAGGGTATCTTGTCCTCTACATAAAGGGTTTAAGTGAATAAATCCGATTATTTAAAAATTTATAAACTTATTTTTCAGTTTTTAGGATTCATCACTTCCCAAGTCCCAAGAATTTGTCGGTACCTCATCTGGTCCTTTCTCAAGAGCATATACTCTCACTCCCATTCCTCTTCATTCGTCATCTAGCATAATTTCCAATACAGTGGTCTCATGTGATCAAATCTGAAATTGATCTTATAATCAGATTTCAAATCTATAAGAGACAGTCCGTTCACTAAAGCTTTGATCATTTCCTGATTTCCAGTAGACAATGGACTAGAAGTCGGTCTATAACTCTATATTCATGAATCACGATATCAATCTGCTAAATATACCCTCCCTCCATATATTACTTCATCAAAAAAGAAAAACCAACAATTTTGTACTAGTCCAATAGTCATCTATACTAGTCTATACTAGACACTTAGCAATTCAAAACCCATCCAAAATTATTGGATGCCCTCTAAAAACTAAGACCTTATCTTTTGTAAGGCATTTAACGATCTTGATTAGAGTTCTGCATATTCTGTATGTTTTTTAAAAACTGAAGCCCGAACTTCTATAAAACATTCAATGATTTTAATTAGAGTAGTTTTTGCATATTTCGTATGACCATTAAAAAAATAAGGATTCCGTTGATTTTCTATAAAAACATTCAATGATTTTAACTAGAGTTTTGCATACTTCGTATGAACATTAAAAAAATAAGGATTCCATTGATGTTGCTTTCAGAGCCTGCAATTAAGTAATTCAATTATTCCAACAAAACGTCATGACAAAAGCTTACTGCTTTCTAGTAGTTCATTGCATCTCCACCTCACTTCTTTATTCACCTCATCTCTTACTAGTTTTATCTGTATACTTGTAATCCTAAATGCATCCATGGCCATGGCCAAAACTTTCAACCAAATTCTCTTTCTAATCACATTGATTATTACATTCTTGAATTCATCAACATCTAGAGTGGCTGCTCAAGGTGTAAGAAAGTAAATCAGATATAACGCAGCGGAATTTAAAATTTTTACTTTCCTATCACGGATCACCTTGATTAATTTATACGTACCTATAAGATAAGTATCGAGATTGTACCTTAAAATTGCAGAAAATCTCCAATATGTTTGGGACGTCGATCCACAACGCGATGCAGTGTCCGGCCTCTAATGGTATCCACACAGATAATTAAATCAAGAATCTTCACAAGATTGATTGACCCAAACCACGGAGTGCTAGTTCCTAAATTATTTTCCCTTTTTGAAACGTGACAATCAAGTCAAGGGGTTTGCCGGCTTTTTTTTCCTTATGGCCGAAAGTAGTACTAGTCCTTTTTCCTTTTTTCTTTTTTTTTGACCAAGCCGTAAGTAGTACTACTTTATCTTATATATATATATATTATAATATATCATATATATAATAATATTATATATAATCCCAATCAAATTGGGTTTAGGGAATTAGAAATTCTAATCAGTTTGGGTCATGGGTATATGAATAATTATAAAACCATTAGGACTCTTAATATGTCTCACATATTAACTCCTAATATTTATAACTTATTATTATTAAACCCAAAAGTTAATTTATCTCATAAATTAACCCATAAGTATAGAGCCGTGACTAGTTCTCCTGTAATTAATATCCTTTCACCAACCTATATCCCGATTAATTCAAGAATACAGATGTAATGCCAACTCTTATCGAATTAATCAAATTTTACTTCTTACCAAAATACAACTCACTTGAAATAGATTTTAAGACACTCTTAAATCTATTTCCACTTTGCGCAAAGATTTCCGAATCGTATTTCAAGAAGTGGCCATACTGGGATATACTCTCCTATTATAAGGAGTGGTGAAATCCTCTATTGGTCATATCTTATCTTCTCATGATTCATATTATACCCGAACTCTACAGTGCTAACATGACTCTCATGTTTCTTCTGGGACAAGGCTTTAGTGAACGGATCAGCAATGTTATCATGAGAGGTATGACAAATGATCTACGTGTAGATGGAATATGTATCAACGAAATCTCCTACATGCAAGGAATATATCCGTGATCTCTTATACACGCTGATGAGACCTGGGTTCCTTTGCTTGTGCAATAGCTCCATTGTTATCACAATACAAGAGTATAGGATCACTAATGGAAGGAACCACTCCAAGTTCAAACCACAAACTTCCCGATCCAAACCGCCTTTTGTCTGCTTTCAAGCCGCAATGTATTCTTCGAGTTGTAGAATCAACCGTGGTGTCCTGTTTGGAACTTTTCCAACTCACCGCACCACCATTTAGAGTAAACACATATCCAGATTGCGACTTGCTATCGTCCTTATGCAGATTGAAAGCTAGCATCTGTATATCCACGAATCATCAATTTGCTCACCATAGTCTCTTATACACATCTAGATGTGTATAAGAGACAGATGGCTTGGCCTCTATGAGTTCTGAATTCCATTAGTGCGGTCTCTTATACACATCGTAACACTTAGAGTATAGGAGACATCGGGTCATGTAAGATGTTCTATAGCATTACAGATTATATGTACTATGGCCTAAGTATGTGGGATCATTTTCATGCTATCTCTTTCGACATCTGTCTTAGGACACATGTCTTTAGAAAGGTACACACCATGAGACATTGGTAAGTAACCCTTCTTCGATTGATCCATGCTAAACCTCTTTAGCATCTTATCTATGTACGTTGATTGAGTAAGACCAATAACCTCATCTAGATGTATCTTAAGAGATTCCTCGGAGAGAGGTTGATAAAATCAAACACTTTGATTATCTCATCAAAACGGATGTTCCAACTCCTAGAAGCTTGCTTTAGTCTATAAATAGACCTTTGTAACTTGCACACTTTGTTAGGATCTGTGGATGTAAACAGAAGAATGATTAACTTATATCTTACGAAGAGCATTATCTGATAAAAACTCTCTTTCCTGGCTAGTCTCTTATACACATTTGAGATGTGTATAAGAGACAGAAATATTTTTATAAATAATAGATTTCAAGATTGCAATGGTGAAAAGTTTCATCAAAGTCAACCTATTTTACATGCTGTCTCTACTACACACTCTAGATGTGTCTCTTATACAGGGATGGTAATGTGTAACGTAAGATATAAGTTAATGACTTAATGATTAATATCTGTCATTGTGTCCACTTACAAGAATCTCAAATTTCTTTGGAGCACGACGTATCCTAGTAGTCCTACGAAGAGTTTGTGTATCAATAGCTTCATCCTCAATTACATCATCATGTGATTGAAGCTCTTGTTCCATTTGTTGATCAATACCATATTGTGTTTCTTGAACTTCTTCAAGATCTATTTTGCTCCCACTTGCCCTTTCAAGAATAAACTCTTTTTCTAGAAAGACGGCATGTTTTGAGACAAACACCTTTTGCTCAATGGGATTATAGAAATAATATCCAAACGTTTCCTTTGGATACCCCACAAACAGGCATTTATCTGATTTAGGTTCAATTTTATCAGATTCTACCCTTTTCTCATAAGTAGGGCAACCCCAAACCTTCAAATATGAAAGTTTAGGTTTCTTTCCAAACCATATCTCATACGGAGTGGAATCAACTTTTCATGTTCCATCAAGATGTGTATAAGAGACAGAATCAAGGTGATCCGTGATAGGAAAGTTGGGAGGTCTCAAAACTCATCATTGATCGAACCATATCTAATAGAGTTCGATTACGTCTCTCAGATACACCATTCAGCTGTGGTGTATAAGGAGGAGTCCATTGAGGTAGAATCTCATTCTCCTTAAGATAATCTTGAAACTCTTGGTACAAGTATTCCCCACCTCGATCTTATCGAAGTATTTTAATACTTTTACCAAGTTGTTTTTCAACTTCATTCCTGCATTCTTTGAACTTTTCAAAGGCTTCAGACTTATATTTCAATAAGTATACATAACCATATCTAGAGTGATCATCCGTAAAAGTAATGAAGTATGAAAAACCTCCTCTAGCATGAATTGACATAGGACCACATACATCAGTATGTATTAGCCCCAACAATTCACTAGATCTATCACCTTTTCAGTAAAAGATGATTTGGTCATTTTACCAAGTAAACAAGTATTCACATATGTCATATGATTCATAATTAAAGAGGTTTAGCTACTATAAATGAAAGACAGGTTACTTACCTTTGTAAACATGGTGCGGTCTCTTATTTGATTAGAGAGATCATTGATAGAAAGCTCACTGAAGATAGAGAAGATCCCCATTAGAAGAATCAACAACCATCACTTGTTTCTTTTCCTTTTAATATACCGCCATCTTACAACGGAATAGCTCTTTAGAGGTCTCATACCTCTCATTCCTAGATTCTTCATCAAACAACTCCTTGAGATGAATAATCATAGAGTGAGCATCCATATTGTCATGCTTTTTCTGCAATTCAGAACTCATAGAGGCCAACATGATACAAGAGGCAGTATCATTATCCTCTATGTGCTTACGATAAGCATTCTGAACTGCTTCATTAGCATCATCCGCTGGGACATCAGGAATATGTTGATCAAAAACATGGCCAATTTTCTCGTGCTTGAGAACAATTCACAAGTTACGATGCCAGTCCAAAAATTTGGCCCAGTGAGTTTGTTATCATATAAAATGGGACGTAAATTGACGTTATTACTCATATTCTACAACACATAAATAAAGATAGTATAAGTATTTGTTATTTATGCATAGACAAAACCAAAATATAATATGGACTTTCTTTTAATTTGGTTTTGCTCCCACTATTTTAATTCAAATCAATAACCCTATGTAATTATAAGACACATATTGATTCGGGAGCTATCACATAACCCCTAGTGGGCTAGGATCCCATCTAATTATTTTGATCTTGGGTTTACCCAACAAACCAAAATAATTTCGAAAGGTAGGTAACTCTTACCAAGCCAACTCTTGATCTATAAGTAGATAGTTAGGTATCAACTTTTTGATAGCACATCAGAATTATCCTATCCTTTGCCTCAAAGACATATAAAGCCAGTTTATGTGTATAAATTATATGCTCCGTTGAAGTGTATGCCCATTATTCAGAGATCTCATGTCATAGCTCAAACATGTCCAACGTAGAGTAACCTTGGATTAGCCCAACAAGTTAAATCTAAGACACAACGTTTGTTGCTATAATAATGGAAGGCAACTTATTTACTGACTTAATATTAATTTGAGGGATTTTCTTTTATTTATTTTATTAGGTCTCATCATTTTTCATGCAATATTATCATATCATCATATAATAAATAAAACATGCATAAAACCATGGATGACTTGTGTTATGAACTTTTACTAAACTAGTTTCCTTGAGTTACGAAGGAAACTAGGTGGTCAAATCCTCCTTATACACCACAGCTTGAATCTGTCTCTTATACTTGCACTTTTCCGCCGTCTCCATCATCTTGTACATTACAAATGTAATTCAATCTAAACATTTTAGATATTCAATCCTATCCCTAACCTACATCTAATGTACATTACATGATTGGTTAAGAATCTGTCTCTTATACACATCTAGATGTAGATTGAGATGAGAAAAGAATTACATTCGAATAATAGAGAAGGCAGGACACGCAGGCCCTATTTTAAAAATTTACAGCCATTGAATTTGAACCATATGTGTCAAGAGACAATCAAATTATCTTAAGTCCATGTAATGATCATCCATCATGCAATTAAATAATTCAATAATTAAATAAAAGCATAAATCCGTATTTAGTATCTAATCATGAATCACTATATTTCATAATTTCAATCTAATTGAAATTATCAATTTTGAATTATTTATAAAAAAATATTTTATGGAGAAAATTATTATTTCCTAATCGTATTAGAAAATAATCCTTTAAATATTAGAATTTCAAAATTATATTCGAAACAATTTCTAAACAATTTTTGAACATTTATTAAATTCCAATCTCATTGAAAATAATAAATTTCTAAAATTTAAACAAATTACCTAATTCTAATCTCATTAGAATTAAATAAATATTTTCAAAAGTTTTATACTTTCTAAATTTTAATCTAATTAAAACAAAGAAAGTTTCTAAATCTTGTCAATTAATTTTAAACAACATTGTAGTTGGAAATTATAAATTTTTTATAAATAAAATTCAAAATTCATATAGTTTTTACTGGAAAAGGTGATAGATCTAGTGAATTGTTGGGGCTAATACATACTGATGTTTGTGGTCCTATGTCAATTCATGCTAGAGGATGTTTTTCATACTTCATTACTTTTACGGATGATCACTCTAGATATGGTTAAGTATACTGAATTTATACGTAGAAGACAAGAAAAGATATCGAGATAAGTCTGAACCCCTGTCTCTTATACACTCCTAGATGTTTATAACGTCGATCCACAAGCCGCACAGTGTCCATTTTTCTAATGGTATCCACACGTATAATTAAATCAAGATCTTCACAAAGATTGATTGGACCAAACCACTTGAAATCTATTCTAAATTATTTTCCCTTTTGAAACGTGACAATCAAGTCAAGGGTTTGCCGGCTTTTTTTTCCTTATGGCCGAAAGTAGTACTAGTCCTTTTTTTCTTTTTTTTTTTGCCCAAGCCGTACTTATACACATCTAGATGTGTATAAGAGACAGTTATTATACTATCTGATATATCCATCTAATGTGTATAAGATAATCCCAATCAAATTGGGTTTAGGAATTAGAAATTTAATCAGTTTGGGTCTATGGGTATATGAATAATTAGAAAACCATTAGGATCTTAATATGTCTCACATATTAACTCCTAATATTTATAACTTATTATTATTAAACCCAAAAGTTAATTTATCTCATAAATTAACTTTTATACACATACTAGATGTGTATATTTTAATCTGAATTAATTATCCTTAAGTGTGTGACCTTTGAGTTAGAGAGGATATATAGATCTTATACTTATTACAGCTAATGATTGAGATGTGTATTGTGGTCCTAGGTCAATTCATGCTAGAGGATTAATTCTCAATTAATTAATTTACACTTATAGATCAAGATTGGCTTCAGCAAAGCATCATGACCACCCAAGTGTTGAGATATGTCAAGTGGTTCGACATCACCCATCTCGTGACTAGTTCTCCGTAATTAATATCCTTTCACCTAACCTATATCCCGATTAATTCAAGAATACGATGTAATGCCAACTCTTATCGAATGCGAGGAGATTTGTGATAGTGTGGGACCTGTCTCTTATACACATCTAGATGTGTATAAGAGACAGATCTATTTCACTTTGCAAAGATTTCCGAATCGTATTTCAAGAGTGGCCATACTGGGCAAATATATATACTTCCTATTATAAGGAGTGGTGATCTCTATGGTCATATCTTATCTTCTCATGATTCATATTATACCCGAATCAAAGATGTGCGACTCATTAAAGTAACGACTATGAAAGAGAAAGAATAATAATCCATAATCAAGATAAACTTAGCGACCAGTCAAAGTATGACCATTACACTACTATCACAAAGAGATTAATCCACCTGCATTTAAATAACAATCCGTGTGGAATACTCTTAATGTCAATCCGATGAGCTGTCTCTTATACACATCTAGATGTGTATAAGAGGTCATACACTACGATTAAGATATACACGAATAAAATATGGCATTACATCATAACTCCTTATGATTTTACATATAAATATTTTATTCGTTAAATGCCATATTACAAAATATACATAAATATAAAAGCGTAATTTATCCCTAAAATTAATTGGCTTTAGGGCATACACTAACACAAGGGATATATAATTCTCCACCTCCTCCACCTCCACCTTCTGAATGCCCTTGTCTTACTCCTCCTCCACCACCTGCCACTACAAATTGTCCACCATCCCCTTCACCACCACTGCCAATAGTTTCTCCACCACCACCTGGTGGATACTGGCCTCCTCCATACTACTATAATCCTTGGTGGTGGTGGTGTACCAACTAGTGGATACTGGCCGTATAACCCTCCACCATATATTGACTATAAACGCCCCTCCACCTCCTGATCCCATCTTACCTTATTTTCCTTTTGACTACATTTAATCCTCCTCCTCCACCAGATAACTTTTCTGTCAGCAACTTTGCTCAACGTTCCATCAATGATTTGGATGTTTCTGAGCTTAATTATTACTCTACTATATTTGTCTTCTTAACAGAATTTATACTACATGAGGAAATGTGGTTCAACCACTCCATGCTTTGCTCAAATAAGGAATCGCCAATGACAAAATAATGTTCAAGCGAGAGCAATGATTTAAACTCGCGGTATCGATTAATTGGCAGTTCCACATCCGTTGCAGCACAAATAACGAGAGACGGTTAGATAGGTAGAATGGAATTATGTACTCTCGGATTTTATTTTATTTTTTCTTGGTGTTATTCATTTTAACTTAGCAGTTTTATGTTCGAATTGCTGTACTAATCATAATAATGTATCGGATTAATGTGGTACGATTAGGCATTAGAACCAATTTATTAGCTGTGCTATGCTAATTCTTCTTATACACTTCTTGCAAATTGCAAGTGGTGCATGTAACTTGTCAGAGCAGAAAAAGCATCCCTTCTTTTTACCAAATTCATAAAAAAAAAAAAAAAAAAGTGGAAATTAAATTCATCCCTTATTTATCACTCTTCTTTGAACTACGTTATCTTTTTTTTTTGGGTTGGCATTCTAGATTTCTTGTGTATTTCTGATGTATATCTAGGGTAATATTGATTGGAACTTTAGCACTTTAATATTCACCAGCTATTGTTTTGTTGCTGCTGTAACCATGTGTTTCTATTTTTATTATTATTATTATTATTTTTTTCTTAAACTTCTTTTTCTGGGTACATGCCCACTAGATAATATTCTTTTTCTGCTCAAACGTAAATATTTAACGAATTTCGTATGAAAAACAACATAATTTTATACACTGGGAACTAGATGTGTATAAGAGAAATATATTTACCTAAGAAGTTAGCACGTCCATAGTTAATTTAATACCATCCTATTATAAATTTAAATGTGTTATGTGAACCCAGCTGTCATTTCTATACACATTAGTACAAGACAATATGTCAATTAGATGAATTGATTTAACATTTTTCGATGTAAACTAGCAAAGCAATAATGCGAAATTAAAGCCTACCATGGACCATATTCTGCACATAATCTAGATGTGTATAAGAGACAGCTTTTAAGCACCTTTCATTCTCAGAGTCATCGTAATAAAGTAATTTTGACAGTTAATTTGATAATGTGATTTGAAATGACAAAAATGTAAGACTTTTATCCTTATCGGTTACGATCTCAAATGATTGTTATTTGTGAAAATGTGCAATTTGCAATTGGATTAATACGATGATTGTTGAGAATGAAAGGTGCTTAAAAGTACTCTTATTATAACACCATTCTAGATGTCAAAATTATGTCCTTATATCTCTATATCTCATTGAACAGAGGCCTTAAAAATGCATTCTTATATGGTGTAATAAATAAGGCCTCTCGCCCAGCATCTGAATATTGTGTCATCTTTTTGTCAAGCAATTTATTTCTCTTTTAATATCTTTTGTGGGAAGCGTATAGGCTGTCTCTTAACAATCACAATCTTTTAGAGATCCTAAACAAATGGAGGCTGTATATAATTAGGAAGACACATCTATTATCATTTCTAAATGTTATATTTTGTGGGGCTTCAGCGATCCGCAGAAATAGTTGAAACATCTGTTCATTTCGTACCAACAAAATGATAGTTCAAGAAAATAGAAATTTACTTAAGAGACTAACAATTCATGTTAGTGCAATTGACTGATTAGGGAGACCTAGGGAGAAATTAAAACAAACCGATCAAATGAAAATTAATCTATCTATTTATTATATATTATGTTATATACTATATTATATATGTGATTTGTTTCTCCTAAATTTTGTTTCTCCCCTCCTGGTGTTTCTCCCCTTTTTTGTGATGACTAAAATATCCGTCCTTAATAAAATATAATTTCACTTCCCAATAGAAAACTTATATAAGTGTTTCTCTCTTTTTTGTAATGTTTAAAAACCACTCTTAATGAAATATAATTTCCAATACCTAATAGGAAAACATATTTTAAGTGCTTCTCTACTTTCTTTGTAATGTTTAAAATATTCACCCTTAATGAAATATAATTTCCAATTCCGAATAAGAAAACAGGTAATTAAGCATTAATAATTATTTTTTAATATGAAAATTATACACATATAATTGGAGGAAATATAATAAATGATAAATTTTTATATTGTAAAAAATATTTCTAGATTAAATAAGAGAATCGTAAAAAATACAAAAATAGATGTGTATAATTTTTAATTCCCTATAAGAAAACATAATTAATTAAATTACATGATGACAAAAATACCCGCCCTTAATGAAATATAATTACAATTCCCAATAGCAAACATATAAAAATGTTTTTCTCTTTTTTTGTAATGTCTTAAATACCTGCCCGTAATGAAATATAATTTCCAATAGCTAATAGGAAAAAATATTTTAAGTGTTTCTCTACTTTTTTGTAATGCCTAAAATACCCACCTTTAATGAAATATAATTTCTAATTCCGAGGTGGAGGGGCTGAGTAAATTACATTATTATAATTAAATTGTAGTATAAATTCTGTTAAGAAGACAAATATAGCTTCCCAATAAGAAAACATAATTAATTAAATTACTCATAATCTATTCTACCTATTATTTAGGATACAACCATCTATATCGACATAAATACATAATAAGATGGAACACTTTTTAGTTGTATGAAGAATATATTATTATAATCTGAAATTTAAAAAATAAAAAATGAATCTAATTAAAATGTAAAAACTGAACATTATTTTGTCATTGGCGATTCCTTCTTTTGTATAAGAAATTAAACAGATTAAACTAATATATTCTTCATATTACAAATAGGTATAATATAGTATTTTAATTTCATTATAAAAAATTAAAATGATAATTTGTTTTACTTTAAAATGAATCGAATGTTCATGAAAACACCCTTTATTTTATTCTAAAATGTATAAATGTTAATAAGACAAATTGTTTCCTCCTTAAATTATATGAAATTTTGGCATAAATACATAATAAGAATGTATACAATTCTAAGAGTAGAAAAATCATTTATATTTAAGCAAATAATAAAATAAAAATACTATATTTTGTAACTGTTATATATGTTCAAATTGTTTATATTTTTTAGTCATAATAAAAACAATCTTTTATAACTATTATAAATATTCCAAATTCACTACAATTATTTTCTTTTTTCTAGTTGTTTATTCAAGTATGGTCAGTTTGAGAAATTGAATTAGATCCTTCCCCCTACATGCTTTATATATAAGGTTAGTTACACTTCACTCCTTTTTTAGTGTCACTGATAGGTTAATACCTAACATTATCTATTGACCATTAAAGTCTTTCTATTATATCAACTAAACATGTTGACCATTTTACCCCTATTATATTCTAATATATTTTTGTTTAATTTTGTCTGATAAATAAAGTTTTCATAAAGAGAAATATTTAATTCATGTAGAATTTGATGAAAAGATACATTGAAGTTGAATTTGACATTTTCGCTAGCCTTTTTGCTTGGGATTAATTGAAGAAGATGACAAAATCTAGTCGATATTATTTTTTGAACACAACTTTCTTTAACTGATGATCAACTATAATGATTTCACGACTCTTGATTATAGTGACTTCTTTAACTTAAAATTTTGATTAATAGGAGAGATATGTCCATGAGTATAAAAATTTTGAATATGTTCTGACATAAAAATCAAAAAATAAATAATCATACAAATAAATAATTAAAATTTATATATAGTGAAAAATTATGGAATATATATAACATTGTTTCCTTATTTTTTAAGTCTATATTACGATTAATTTAGATTTATTTTTTCTTTCCTATATGAAGAAAAGAAAATTAACCAAGCAATGAAAGTAAAGCAAAAAAAAAAACTTATAATCTTTAATTGAGATAAAATTATTTGTTAATTTTATATCTCTTTAATTGTATTTCTATTACTAAATCTTTATCTTTGCTAACATCATTTTATAAAATATTAGTTTAGATGAACTATTGATGAGATAGAAAATAAGTTCAATCTGTGGTACAATGCAATATACCTAGAATATTCTGAAATAATGATTGTAACAATATTCTTCAAATCAATATTTCAGAATGAATTTAAATGTCAAATTTGGAAATTACAATACCGGTTGTTATAGTATATGCTACAACAATAAAGAAATATTGGTTTGAACTAACTATTGATAAGGTAAAAAACGTTAAACCAATTGTATGATTCATGCTCAAAATAGTATAGAATAATTATTACAAGACCTATAAGAATACTACATATAAATTATAGGAATGACAATATAGAAAAAAATAAGTGAGTAAGTACTCTAAAAGACAATATATATTATTCAAATATAGTCATACTATTAAATACTCTAATATAATCTACAAATATATATTAATTTTACATGTTGATTTTGGAAATTACAATGTAACTCTACACTATTTAACAATTGTATAAGAGATGTAGATGAAAAGCCTTTGTATATTTTAAAAGCAGGATTTAATTAAAAAGTCATACGATAAAAAAATAAATCCATACACTTTTAATAGCCTTCATTTTGTTTATATAATTTAATAAATGCCTGTCTCTTATACACATCTAGATGTGTATAAGAGACAGATATCAATAGTAAATGGTATTCGAATATGATTTAGGATGAAAGAAGAGTTCAGAATATCAATATTTTCTTAACATATTGTGTAAATATAATTAATATCCAATATATTCTCTATGTGGATACATAATTAATTTACACAATATGTTAACAAAAAAATTAATTAGAATAGAAATTATAGAAATTATATGTTATTTTGGATGGCTTTAGAATTAAATATTTTTCATTCGAGTTACGTGCATTTAGAGTAATATAGAGGATTTTTCATTAATTTTCTGTACATTTCAAAGTAAGATAAAAAAAATAAATTTTTTTCACTTTTTAATTATTATCTTAATACACTACGTGATATCTATCCATATTATACAAAACATATTAGTCTAATTTGTTGGTTTACTTATACAGGAAATGTAATTTTTGTTTGATAACTTTGTTCTTTATGGTATTTAGGTTTATTTTTTCTTATTTTTTGAAATTTTATTTAATCATTTTTGTAATTATTGTTATAAATTATTTAATCTCCTGTAAATATTTTCATTAATAAAATAATTTTGACACGTTTCTTTTATTAAATGATATTTGATATTTGATGGTGATTTTATCCTTTACAAATGATAAAGAATATATAGATATATCTCAAAAAAGATCAATATTATGGAAAAAGTCTTTATTATAGATAATTGATTAAGTTATTGGCGGTTTCGTTAGTAGAAATTATAACCTATGAACCTAAAAGAAAAATAAAAATTATTTTAGATTGGAGTTAATTACATTTTAAGCCATTAAAGATGAATAAAGAGCTTAGAGCGTTAATTAAATATTGAAGTGGATATTATCATAACTTCAAGAGATAACATAATTATATATTCTCTATATGTATATATATTTTACATAATATGTTAGCAAAAAATTAATTGTGATACAAAAAATATATAAAATGTCACTTAAACAGGTAATAACGTGTAATTTTAGTTATATTTAAAACTACAATTTCATTATCATTTCGTGTATTGTAGAGTAAGATAAATGATTATTTTATCTAACAATCATTGCATTTTATAGCAAGACAAAAGATTTATATATTTAATAATGATTTAATATATTATATAATAACTATTTATAATACGGAGAATATATAGTTGTCTCTTATTTCATATAGATATACATAAGAGACAGGATGTAATTCAATTAATATTTCAATATGATTAATTATATTCAATTTCTTGTCTTATTTTTTGAAATTTTTATTAATAATTTTTTGTAATTATTATCTATATATCATCCGATTACCTATTAATATTTTCGCTACTAATATATTTTTAAAATACTTCATCTATATAATGTTTGATACTTGACAATGATATTATCTTCTTCTTTCTTTCTTTCTTTTTTTTTTGTAATGACAAAGATTATGCGCATATATTTAAAAAGTTCTTAATCTTTAATTGTTTAATTAATTAAGATAGTGACACTATATGAAAATTATAATCTAGGCACCTAGAAGAGAAATATAAAAAAAATACAATTATCATACGTTGTTCTCATAAAAGAGAAAATTTTGTTTAATTTTTAAGAAAAAATGGAATTTATATATAATTTTGTAACAAACAAACAATATTGAAAAATAAAAAAAAGATAGGTGAAAATAATTACAATGAAAAAGAGCAAAGATATTAAAAATATATTTAAAATATATAAATTTTGTATAAAAATTCAACAGTTATAATTTTCGTGATTATCATTCATTAATTACTTATTTATTTTTTAGAAAATAAAAATTTTCAATAAATTATAAATGTTACATGTGCAAAGCACGTGCTGTTTTCTAATAATTATCAATAAATGACAGATTTATGTTTAATTACTTTTACTTATACTTCTTACAAAAGAGTTGCATTAGTTTTTTCTTCCACAATTTTTTTTTTATAGATTTTCTATTGGATCATGATGAATTACTAAGTTATTGCTTTTTGAACCAACGAAATGACAGGTCCACTAAGAGGACATATTATTTTCCAAACTTGCGGGCTATAAGAGAGCTCTGATACAAAACAAACTTTTAGTTTCCTAGTAGTTGTAAATTGTAATTCAAAAAAAAAATTGTTTCACACAAATGATGAGCGTTTATCTTTTCTATTTATACCAAGAATGCCTAAGACCTGAAAGAATGTTAAGAATGCCAGCGATTAAGGAACTTAAATATTTAAAAGGTTGAAAGTGACCAATTAAAGGCCTTAAAGTATTTAAAGTAGAGTAGGCATTTAAAAATTCATAAAGCTGAAATTTAGAATTCGAGGCCTCCGTATCGTAAGGCCTAAGTTTAACACACCTGCATGAATATTGGAGAAATAGGGATAGAGATTCGAAAGCTTAGAGATTACTTTTCCCAAACCAAAAAAAAAAAGGTTCTATTATACTTTCCAAGTCAAATATAGCCGTAACAATTGTGTAGGCCTCACTGTTTGTGTCTATGAGAGGATCTTTGCAGCTAATTATCGTTTACAAGAAGCAAGCAGCAGCCTCGTTCCGTGATCCTCTTGTATATATAGTTTGTATGGCAGGTAAACCCCCAACATGTTCAACTAGTGTTAGGTCGAAAATGTTCCCTCAAGAATCCACCATCTCTGACACAACATTCATGCAATGCTGCAATCTAATGCTTTGATTGTCTTTCGGTGCCAAATTGCAGTTTCTGGGTCAAATCTCACCTCCCACGTAGGCCAATAGTGTAAATCCTGCTTCAGGGTGAGTACTCATAGGTGACATTTACTCCAGATACACAATTCTGACACGGACAAACTCCCCATGGTCCAACTCCTGGGAAGTAATATATTAGATTATGTTGTACAGACCAAGGTAGCAAAGTTACAAGGATGATTGTACTTCAGTTATCAAAACAGATTCCAGCAACAATGTGATATTACGGTTAGACATGCAAGGACACAAATAAATTTAAATATAACCAGCATAAGAAATATCATTCTTTCAAGTCATCAGATATAGACCTGGCTGGTAACAGTTAAAACTATCGCTGGTCACAGATCTAGAAGGTATACATCCCACACACAAGCACCTTTGAGAGAGAAACACAAGTTTGACATACCTTCGTTGCATCAACAAAAGCATCCAAATCAGGAGTACGTTTCCCATTGACCTCGACAATCCATTGGAGAGCATACAGACCATACCGATGTACTGGACTCCCATGGCACCACCTAAAATTATTGTCAAGCTTTTACGTCATTGATGCAAGAAAAATATAATAAAATTACACCCCAATACTCTTGTAACTCGAGTTTTGTACATTAAAGAACCCAATAGTACACTCCCTGCCCAAACCCCCCACACATGGAGGGTGGTCTTATACAAATCTAGATGTGTATAAGACACAGGGTCCCATTCTTTACTGAACAGAGGCATCCCACAAATTTTGGCCAAGGGTTGGTAACAAAAATGCACACAGTAAACAGTAAAATCCAGAAAAGACAATTCAATTTGCTTAGATAAAACCATGTCAGGTCACAAATGATTCATCCAACTACCAAGTAGCCTGAGTATCTCAATAGAAATGAATGCCAGTGAGTTGCTACTTTAATGTACACATCAAAGGGACACTCCCTTTTGTCCTGTACTAGAGTTCTGATCAATAGCGAAAGAAAATCTCATCATGACAGCCACAATGTAATATTCTAATGCCCAATTAATAAGAGTATAGTTCTTCCAAAATAATCTGTGAACCCTCACCTTGCAACGTAAACACCATGGCCTTCTTCAGGAAGAAATCCAAGGGCACGCACAGCAGGGTGAGGATCTTGTACTATACATCCACACCAATTTATCACACGTGTGGTTCCATTCCCATCTCTCACATCTGTTCCCACGAGTAGTTCGATCTCATGGCCCTGCAAAGCATAAAAACACACTGATGAACAAATATAGGAATATATTTTTTGTGTGTCTCTTCTGCTTCTCTCTCTATGTATATAATATACAGAGATAGATAGAGAAAGAGAGAGGAAAACAGATTTTCAACTAATGTTTCTTGTCAAAACAAGGAATAGTAATTTTACACACGAGCTCGGGATTGATTTGTAACTATATCTGTTTGGCCAAAACATGTTCAGAAGTGCATAAGAGAGCTTAAAATAACTCCTGTCACCCACCTGGCGGAAAATAGTCATGTTAAGTTGCCCATCACTGTTATCGCACTGGTCTAGGGCTTGGCAAGCATCTTCAATGTCATGCAAGCATGTAACTGGTACTCTATTAATTGCCAAAACCATATCACCTTGTTCTAATAAATTCTCAGCTCTTGACCCAGCTAGGCACCCTTTAACCCTCAATACTTGGCGTCTGATAGGATCTTTTTTCACGAGAGCCTAAAGTCAAAGCTCCAGAGCTTAATAAAAGAAGAAACAAAAGATCATACAACTAAGGCGAATAAACAAGAAACCTCTCAGATGAACATCATACCTGGATCCAAGCATCACTCAGAGTCCAAAACTCCGAGCTTTTGAAAGTAAAGTAGGGTAAAGTTCAACTTCCAACATTCTTACAAGTGGCATCGGTCTCTTCACACCATTTATCAGGAGATGAGGACCATCACAACTAGATATGATTTTATCAAGGACTTGGCTGATTATATAAATTGGAAGGCCTCGGACAAACTGATGATCTTCAGATGAATTACAACCATATTTAAGCTAGCAATGGAAAGCAAGGATCAGAATATATTTCTTCAAAGACTATAAGAACTATAGAGTATGTACCTGAGTTGAAAAGCTTCCACATTTTCCTGCACTCTTTGACGCTGTCTCTTATACACATCTTAATGTATAAGAAAATGTGCTGCCAAAATCTGAGTATGCTTCAACAAATCTGTCAGAAGAACAAGTTTTTGGCAACAATTATATATCTGAACTTTTTCTCTGAAAGCCATAGAAATAATGCTCATCCATGTACCGGTATCAAGCTTAGCTGGACTTCCATATTGGTTGCTCTTAGTAACGTGGACAATCAGCTGAACCAATATTTAAAGCAGCACAAGGATTGGTGACAAAGGATTTTCTTGATGTTGCCTGTAGGCTTCTACTCAAACCGACAAGGCAGACAGAATCTCCACGACGAAGTGCAGGTTCTGCAGACAATATGTAATAAATATTATTCATGGATAAGAATAATACACGGTTTACTCTTTCACCAGGGAAAATTATTAAAGTGTGCGCTAACCAAAGAGTGCACTTTCAGGTCTGAAATTGTCTCCAACTTAGCAGGAATTTATCGTGCAGAATAAGTGTTCTTTTCATTGTAGCTCAAATTTCAGAATTTCTACCAGCACACTTTAATAATTTTCCCTGGTGAAAGACACACAATTACAATTTACAAAAGGATCAAACGAAATGTTTACCTGGAAGAAGTTCAGCAGCACGAACCATAGAGGCACCAACAGCTCCCAGTGCAGAAGGGTCATATGCAACAAGCGCAAAATTATGGACGGGATGGAGAAAAAACCACCTATAAAGAATATTATGATTACAATATATTTGAATCCTCTGTATTTCACAAAAAAGAATATTTCTTATACCAGTAATTTCTTGGAAATGCAATAAAAGACAGCATCACATCAGAAACATTTATAGGTGGTTTTTGTCAACTGCAACCAATAATGGTTTGTGAATGATATATAATAACACCGGTTCCAAAGAAATGTTGTGAATGGACTCCATCAATCATACATGAGGATGGCACATGAACCTGAAATTTTATACACAAAACCGTGTGCTTAAATAAGTTAAAGATGGGAATCCAAACACTAAAACCATTTTCCAAAATCATTTCTCTATAAAATCATAAGAATTCTGATAACTTAAAGATCACTGGGTAAGATACAAGTAAAACAGAAGAACAATCAAAATCAAGAACAAAGTCAACCAAGATTTCTGTAAAAATATTTACTAAATTGGGCCGTGGTCAAATTTTGACCACAAGATTACCTTCAGTACCATGTCACAGTGCAAAGTTACCCAAAAAAAATAAAATATATCCCAGGACTCTTTTGACTATATGATATTAATTATTAATACAAAAAACTGGATGGACAAGTTACTCATAAAAAAGAGATTTATGGAATCAGGATAATTTATCTCTGGATGATAGTTTTCTCTAAGAAGTAAATTGAAAAAGTAGAGTAAGGGCCTAACCCCTCTTTTCCGTCTGATTTAACCCCCACTCAGGTGTCCCAAAAAGCAGGGGAAGAAAAGGAACTAGATGAGAGATACTCAAAAAGAAAAATAAAACAATGCATAATATTTTATTCCTTGACAAGTTACCTCAAACATTACAAGCGTAGGCTCTATCACACGTTCAGCAACAGAAGCATTAGCTGCCACAGCTGCAGCACCTTGATAATCTCTTGAAACTCTGTTATCAACATTTCCAGAGTCCTCCAACCTTTCATCTCTTGCCTCATGTAAGGAATAATCAACAATTACATTTCCATCAGCTAGCCAGAAGATTCCTCCTCCACTCTCCTCTTCTTTGTTCCAGCATCAGACTCATCCTGAGAATGTTGTTCTTCGCCAACATGTTCATAACTAGTTTCCATGCTGGTAATGCCATCTGTTGAGTCTAATCCAACACATTGATGTATTTGTTCCATTGGACTAACTACACCCGTGTTTGAAGATAATGTATGGTTTCCTGATTCTTGCACCACATGATTGGTGCCAGATGATAAAATCGGAGAGTCAAATGGCAAAGCTGTGTTTGCAATCCATATTTTATACTGTCATCGCGAGTGTATAACTGAGGTGGGGCATACCACTCATGACGGTCAACTGTGACAAGGACAGACTGCAGGCCAAAGAAGTGTCGTCAAACAAATTGTTCAAGGCAGATACACATGCATGAGGAGAAGTTAACAAACATGCATCACTATGTTTCATTATTGAGAAAGGAATTCCATCATGATCTGCATACTACAACTATGCTAAATGGATGTCTATGACAGACCAAGAATATTAAGCAAAGATTATTTTTCTTTAAAAAAAAAAAAAACAAAATAAGCCTTGAATTAGTTCCAACAAAACATTCTTACTTTCAAAAGACTCAAAAACAGAGTATTACCTTTCTACGATGACGATCTGAATAGCTTATATATTCCAGTGGCACTCGTGCACCCCTAGACAACTTTGAAAGAACAGCAATGAAGTCCTCAAGCTTTGATATATCTTCACCTGCAAACTTCTTGATGATGGCATGTCTTGGAACTCCCGCCCTAAAGAGCATGTAGCTGCAGGCAACAACAGGAAGAACTAATTCTTTGCCAGAAAATCTTACAAATTAACTGTCACAAGTGATCACTCTATATGGATGGAAACATCAAGTAATTGATCTTACTATTGACTAATACTAGACAAACTATTTATAAGCAGTATATGTCAAATCATCAAGCTTAATATATTTAAGCACTAGACAATCCCACAGTGAAAACGAAAATTCCTGGCCTGCATTAAGAAAAAGAACAATAAGCAAGGCATGGAATCAACACTTTGTAATGAAATTCTGGCAAATGGAAATAGTGGACAGGGCACTAACATTGTTTAAATTCACAAGTTTTCTTTGTAGAAATCAAAAGATAAACACTAGCTGGTCAGATGTAGTGTTTATACGACAAGGGGATCAATTAAATTGGAAAAAGAGAAATGAATGACATGACTAACAGAAGAAGTTCTAACCAACAATGCACATTATTGTGCTTAAATGAACCAAAAGACAGGAAGACATGATACCAAAAAATCATAGGACTTGCTTGAAAGGTTCGAAAAGAGAAAATTTCATAATTTGGCATGCATTGTTTTCAAGAAGTGGCTGATGAATTTCATGCTTGCTGGTTATCATGATTAAAGAGAAGAACCAAAAAAAAAAACAAGGACAATATTACAATCTCTCTCTTAAAAAAGAGTTCATTAACTCAATGACCTATTCTCTTAGTATTGCTTAATGAAAAGCTTTCACCACCAAAATGGATCAGTAAGAAATAAGTACATGTTGCATAGAATATAAGACTTGGATCAGACATTGTAATCATAATTAAAAATCGAGATCACTGACATAAAACACCTAAAATTTAATGCTTTTGCATGAAGAAACAGCTGTCATCTGCATGCAACAGTAAGTATATTATACAATTTGACATAGTGGACAAAACAAATAGAACTTTCTGGTTTCACAATATTCAGCATTTAGAGACCACAACGGCAATTGAATTTAAGATACCAGGAGTAAACGTGATTAGGCAGCTAAAATTTTTTCACAGACGGGCTACCAGAGAAAATGAGAAAAGTAAAGGCAGCAAATATAACATTCAGCCCAACAACCACTTCTACAGATAATCAATGCATATCTGGAAATTCATGCGACATACTTGAAATGAAGAGTGAATTATAAGAGGCAATCAGGGCAACCTGTTGATAAGAAAGAGACGTTGTATCACAGCACCACTAACTTCCAAGAAGTAATCAGGTGTTATTGAGTGTAAATTTTGAACCTGAAACAATATTAAGAGAATAAGTTAGCTTTGCTAGATGAAGGATGGAGGAAAGCTACATTAGTAGTGATTACAAAAACCAATAAGAAACCAAATTTAAGACTAAATGATTAACCAACAAAAAGAAATTTCAGCATTCAGCAAAGAGAAACATAAACACATAGTAACAAATACATATTATCAGAATCACTGTTAACCATGTTACACTCTCCAAACATAACATTTTGCCTCAGAGAATTCTTCCATCCATGAAAATAAACCCATGGTAAAAAAAAAAAAAGGAAAAAAAAAAAGGGTGTTATTGAGAAATTTAAGAAAGTCTTTTAGACCTAAAGGACTGCAACCAGTCAAAATGAAATATGTGCACCACAATGCTCATTGTAGGCACAGAAAACCACAGGCACAAACCAAGTGGATTAGACACTCATTCATCATTAGACTAGATGATGAAACTTCAGTTGGAATCACCGAAATTGAATAAATCAAGAACGTAATTATGAATCAATAATAATACTCACCACCAGATTCATGGTGATTGATTTGCCACCCCTTTCAATCTGAAGTTCAACTTTCTGGTTGACACTGTCATCAAATAAAGTCTCCATCTTCAGGAACTGGGTAATCACCTACAACATGTTTCCAATGTCACACAACAATCTAATGAATTATCAGTTGAAATACATCATTGATCGGAGAAAGCATTTCTCCCGCCCCATCTAAAGTTACGGAAAACCCGCACAAATTGTGTCGTACTATTCAATCAAGGTCTCATAACAAATTTAGATACTTATATCAAGATGTCAAAGGGTAAGATAAAAAAATAAAAATAAAAATAAAAGTTAATTATTTTAACCAAATTTTAGGAATAAGCATGTTGAAAAATATCACACATATTCTCTATATGTTACAAAACCAGAGAACAAAAAATACTCCCAAGTACTTCTAGGAAATATAAAACCTTAAGCTTTCCTTGAGTAATCATTTGAGTGCTTCATAGGGTACAGATAAGCATAGCTATATGTGTAGCACTACAGAAGAGTTCATGGACACCTATGGGATCAGAGGAATATTTACCTCTCCATTCATACGAACAAGCACATCACCTGGCTCTAAATGATTATGAGCTGGACCACCAGGTACCTACAATTGATAGGGGATTCTACAAATGTAAGTACACAGATAGGGAAAAAAAATCCAAAGCCAGAGGGAAATATACTCACGACTGAGTCCACAACAAGCATTCCAGTTTCTTCAGGAGGAGATGCATTGCGCACCAACTAATCCAGTAAAAGAATCAGTTAGGCAACTATTCATCTTCATTTGCATACAATTTTATTAATAATAAAAACTGTAGTCCAAATATACCTGTTCTGTTTCACTTTGAAGACCAAGTCGACGTGTCTCATCAAATCCTTTATGGAGAAATGTTACCTACAGGATAGAGAAATTGTTACCTACAGGATAGAAATACAACCAAAATAATCTACGGAAAGTAGACAATAACTCGAGACCCGGATTTATCCATTAACTAAATAAAATAATGAATTCCTCATAACATTGCTCTTACCATTATCTTAATTTTTTTCTTGAAATACCCCTAACAGTTTCTGGCCACAAAAATTGGCCATCCAAATTCAGGACATTACAGGCATTAAGTGTACTACAAATATCTTTGAATTCTAACCACCCCTCCTTTGTAGAGAAATATGAGTAAACATACACCTCAACCGACAAAAGAAAAGAATAAAAATTTTCTATAACCGAAACGAAAGATGTTTATTCTTTTTTTGGAGTAAAAGAATATTTATAATTGTCATACTTTTTTTGGGGGCAGGAATGCCATATATTTAATGCAACAAAGAGATATAAATTAAACCTAACTAGTGGTAGACATATTTTACCATCCAGCATGTGTAAAACATTTCTTGTTTTCTCCCACGAGGATATCAATTGCATGGCGGGATCAGAGGCCCAAAGAAAAAGAACCAACAAACCTGAAGCGTACCACGAGGAATAGAAACTGCTTCCCATTTTTCAGCAAATGAATCTCTTCCTTTTTGTAAAAATTTTAGTGCCCTTACTACCTGTCCAATAAGAATAAGATTGCATGTTTAGGTCTATCTTTTCTAAGTACTGTTCCATTCCCAAAGTCAGAACATTTTGGTTAAGAGAAGTATTCAACAGAGAAAAGAAGCTTGTTATTACATCATAATAAATAATGTTCTAACATCATGTCATGTACTTTTCATACTTCTAGGCCAACCAATGATACAACAATTCTATTTGTCATCAATAAAAATAAAGGAACATTCCTTTTCTTGCTTTGATTAGGAGAAAATAGAGAATACCTAGAACTAGAAGTACGATCAGTCAACAAACAATGCAAAAGTAATAGGATTCCGTATGTACTCACTCGTTCTAAAGGCAAGAAAAATGCTGAAGCACTTGATGACTTGCTCTCCAGCATTCAACGCAACTGCTCTGCCTGCTTGTTGGATTATAGGCAGAGCCTCTGTTGATACACCTTTAGATGTTATAAGCAGAGAGGGACTGTGTCTCCTTTATCACCAACAGTTTGGCTAGATTATACAATTTTTTTCTTTATTTAAAAAAAAAAAATCAACTGCCTGTCTCAATAACACCCTTTTTTTTTTTCCTTTTTTGGCATTTCATTGGGTTTATTTTCAGGCAATACAAATTCTGAATGTAAATGATCTAATATGTTTCCAAATTTTGTACAAAATCATAACAACATGACTCAAAGCTCTGCTGGAGAAAGGTCACTAAACTGATTAATCTGTATCTCTAGCTTTCACTCCTTTATTGACTGTTCAAACACCATTGTCAAGTCTGACTAATGTATGAAAGCACTATATAGCTGTCACAGGGGTATCTTCTTTAAAAGTGTCATTTTCAAGGAAAGCATTTGATTTGACAGTTTCCAATCTTACCCTTAAACATTCACCTTGCTCATGTACCAATTCCAAAAGTCAAAGTGAAATTGAAAGAACTTGTACACTACAAAAAAAAAAAAAAAAACTTGAAGGCCAGGTATGACTTCAATTCAACTTTCCAAGGGTATAAGTTATTTATCACAAAGGTACAGAAAATCCTTCAACTCAACATCGTAATTTCAAAAAGGGTAAGGTAAAAATGACTAACAACGACTTTGAAAGCAAGCAGATACGAACAGCAAAAAATTCAATTAAAATTTTATCAATTTGAGGAGAGGAAAAAAAAGGCCAGGAATGAAGTAAACATTAAAAACTCTATACAATCTTCCAAAAATAAATTATTAGTATATTTAATTTAGCAAAGATGAGCTTGAGCTCTATCTAAGACTCATTAAGAGACAGATTAATCATATTTATTGTATCAAAGTATCAAGTTTTATGTGTTTCAATTTCCAACATACTGAGTCCATTTCGTACATTAGAATTCATGTGAGTTCACATTTTTTTTCCTTAGTTTAGAAAGGGTAGATATAGTCATGCGATGAAATTTTTCCTCAAAATTGTAGATTCGAACAAAATACCTGCAGTTAATCATATTTTGAAGAAACAAATTTATTTTACAAGATCTGATTTTGGATTAGAATTATGCAAAACATGATAGATGGGATAGCATGTTATAAAGCAACAATAAACTTTATTGTATCTAATGGAATTAATAAAAATTTTCAGGCTACTTGTTATAAACCGCAACTAATGTACTGATTGCAAAGCATGGTATTCTGGTGACACCCCTCATAAGTTCCCTGCCAACCAAAATCATGCATCTGGATGGAACATTGATGCTAAATGCCTGGGCATTGTACCAATGCAGTATCTATCAATGTACAATACCAGGAATTCAATTCCCTCTCATGACATTGATATGCCTACTTTTTGCTTCTTTTATAAAGCTTATCCTTTTAACATCACAAACATTTATTCTCTCATAATTACCCTGCAGACCTACTACCATTTCTCAATGAAAGAACAATTATAATAGACAACAGCAAAGGTTTTAGAAAAATTAACATTTGATCAAGGTCTGTACAGTTCTACCACATTATTTTTCCTGATCTCTGCAAATCTAATAAAAATGCTAAAATTGATAAGCACAGCAAAGGCCCCCAGGAAAAGTGCAAATATCTTTTGCATCCCAGAAAAAAAAAAAATCAGATTAACGGAGAGGGGGAAAAAAAAAGAAGCAAGAGAACCATGATCTCCTTCTCGACCATGATAAGCATACAATAGGACTATGCTTACTTGCAAGTAGAATGTGTTGAAGTCATTGTAGCCATCTCTGCAACAAATATTAAAGCCATATTACTAAGGATTTATTATGGCAAAATTAGCATTACTACAAGTGAAACCACCCTAAATCAATATAAGATTAAACAAAGAAAGAACTTCAAAAAATTACACCAAAAGAAGGATCTGCATACACCAAATATACAGTAGCACGAACAAAAGAAAAAAAAAACCTAAAAAAAATGCAAATTTGATAATTCAAAATTCTATCTTCATATTCAACTCTCCCAAAGGTAAACAAGAAAAAGGGGGAAAAAATTTTACTAACCTACAATAGATAACTAAGAGTCTTGTAAGCAATAAACTCTTTTTTTTGGGAAAAATAAGTAATAATGGTATTCCCAATTAATTATATTATGAAGAAGAATGGCATGTCTTTGGGACAAGTACACCGTGCACACCTTAAATGATTCTAAAAGAATGCATAGGATGATTTTTTAGGCAAGGGTAATAATTCACTAGGTTGATTAGGAAATACAAAACAATTGGAATGCAACAGAAGAAAACACTGGTAACAACTAACAACAAAATCTCAAATGAGATCTTGAGAAATGAGTGGACACATTTGAGTATTTGAAGTCCTTATCAGTTAGAAGTTCAAATAATCACCCAAATTCAACCAAAAACCTGTATCTAAAGAGATTCTTCCTTACTAGTAATTCAATTCCAGTCATCAAGAAGAGGAAGATATAAAAAAAGGTGATGTTACCAAAATATCTGTTGTTTTTATAGTTATACAGGGAGAAAGATAAAAGTAAAATGAAATCATACTTCTTGTAATGAGGGGCGTCTCTATCTAAGCGAGCAAGGGTACCAGCCAAAATAGAGACCTGCAAATAAAATATTTGAATAAATTTCAGCCCAACAAAAAATGCAAGGGGTAATGAAAATAAATATAGGTTAAACCATGGTTATCTCAAACTAAAGAAACGTCATATTTCCACGAATAATATAAACATAAGTAAAATGGCAGAAATTCACTATGGAAAGTTCATGTTGCATTACACGAGATATAATTTATAATGAAAAATCAACAGAAAAAATTTACGCATTATTATATGGCTGTCAGGCTTCAAGTTTTTAAATTGTAGTGTTTGTAAATCAGCCATCACTGGATCTACCAATGATGGCAAGAGAAATATTTGCAGAAAGCTTGCAGGAAAATGATCAGTCGCAAAATGATCCGAACATGGGAAATCAAATTTCTTTCATTTCTTAAGAAATCCAAATAGAGGGGAAATAACACTGTTCCTTCTTCAAGATATCTCTGAATATCATTGTGAATGTCCTAGAATGAGGAGGTGTATGAGGAGACACAGTCCCTTCAGGATAACAAGTTAGATGAAAAACACTTTTTGGTCTGGCCAACTATTCATTCTTCAAAATTAACACTTTTTGGTCTGGCCAACTATTCATTCTTCAAAATTAACACCTTTTGGTCTGGCCAACTATTCATTCTTCAAAATTAACACCTTTTGGTCTGGCCAACTATTCATTCTTCAAAATTAACACCTTTTGGTCTGGCCAACTATTCATTCTTCAAAATTAGTGTGCTCAGTGATGATAGTCCTTGTAAGTATCAGTTTAAAAACGTAAGTGGAGAAATAATTCATACATTAGTTATACTTGTCGTGGAGCAAAAGCACAAAGGAGAAAATGAAAAGGAACCAAATAAAAATGCTAAACACATTTATCCGAGTTGCAGCACATACACTGGTGCTGAGATGTATTTGTCATCAACTCTTAAATTTGATGGGATTCATACTCATCCACCTATTCTGTTTTGTATTTAGTAAGTACACATCTGCTTATGGCTCAAAATCATCAACTGGGACACACGTGTAAAACTTATGGAATGTAATACCATAAGCAAAATAGGTAAAATTAATAGTAAAATTAGTAAGTCTTAATATCCCTTTTCAGGAACAACTTCGTGGATCTGAGTCCTACAAATCAAATCAAGACATTCTAATTGAGAATAGAACAATAAATGTCATCTACAAACCTTTTCTCCACTATCATTACCAACAACCCTTATCTCGAGTCCAACACAAGCAGCTTCAGGTGCAAGAGGAATCTCCTCATAGCTATGAAATTGAATTGCAGAAGTGTCATAACGAACCTGAATCCAAAGTCATGAACCTAAAAATGAAGAATTGATGTCAACATTATCCGAATAGATTTTTTCAGTTTATAAACTCATGCATATTGGAGAGCTGGGAGCTGGTATTTTATGATTAGTGAGCTGGATACTTTTCCCTATCAAACAGAGATATTTAGCATCAAAATAGGTGCGGGAAAACCATATCCTGCTATACATGTAGGCATACAATAAAGCTGATTAGTGAGTGCAGGAAACCTCGTCCTCAAGATGATTGTAACAACGACATCAATACAACAGACTGGCACAAGTAATAAACAACTCACCGGGTCTCTGTATATAGGATGAACAGGTACCTCTTCACGATTAACAAACATTGCTTCTGCCACCACAGGCCCTAAAAACACAACACAATTCTACTCAATTCTTTATCTTCTCAATAAACCACACACTAATTACTCCAAAATCACATATTCCAGAGCTCTTTTAACCTAATCAGCTGAAAAAGAAAAAAAAAAGAAGAAGAAGAAGAAGAAAAACTTAGTATTACCTGGTTTAACAACATGTCGATTGGTGAGTATAATGCCGCGCCTTTTATCAACAACAAAGCCGGTAGCATAGCTTGCGCCGTAGCTGACTCAGTATCAAATGCTCGGCAAGCATTAGTACGGAGCACGACGACAGCTGGAACCACCATATTAAGCGCCTTACGCCAGTCCTCCGCGGTGGCGAGGTTTTCTTTGAACGGTGGATCGATCTCCATACACAGATCTTCTTTCATCATAGTCGACTCTCCCTCCGATCCGAATCTCTCCAATGAATCCCCCATTTTCTCTCAAAATTGAAAACCCTAGCCTCTCTCTCGACTCTGTTCTCAGCAGTGGACAAACGAATCAAGGTTGAATACAATAACCACAAGTATATAACTTGGTAGTGTTTATTGTAAAAAGTAATGGAGTCCGGTGAACGGAAAAATAAGATTTCGGCGACGGCAGCCGGGAAGATTTGCTGAAGAGTTCGCGTGAGTTGGCTGATCGGAGCTGACTGGGGAGAGGTTTTTATTCAGTAATGATGAGGGGAGTAAGTTGATTCATTCATTTGATTCGTTGGCTTCTTTCTGGAAGTTTTGTAAAATCACCTGGTAAACGTGAAATGACTATAAAGTCCCCGAAGATTTTTACTTTTCTTTTCCTCTGAATGGTGTGTAGTATATTCCTAGCAAAAAAACAAAAAAGAATGGTATATAGTATATACTGTATAATACAGTAGTGGTATTTGGTTGGTACCTTAGGTATTAAATTGTTCCCAAATTTTTTCTTTTTGTTCAATTAACCCCTCTTGCGCCTCTAATTTAGACTTTTCTTTTTTCTATTTTATTAGTTATTTCTGTATTTTCTTCCCCTCCTCCCACCACTCTTTTATTATCCTTATATACTTACTTAACCTTATTGTACATAAATTCAATGACTTTACATTGGTGTTCAAATGAGTATTTTGAAAACTCTATTCTCAAATTTTCGTTTTAAAGAAATCATCATTTTTCTGTAATTATATTTTTTTTTGGAATTTTTTTTAGCTTCCTTAATGTTTATTTGGTTCATACTTCTTAAATGAAAAGTAAATCTAGAAAGTATTACATGAAGGAAGCTAAACGACTGCTACAAAAGTTGGAGAGAAGTGTAAAAAAGGGTAAAAATGATGGAGGTACAAAATCATGGAGGTACGAGAAAGTGAAATAAATAAAAATGTAGAAGAATAATGAGAAAGAAAGATAAATAAGTATATATTCATTTTAGGATATTCTTGTTTCAAATAGGCTTACATGAAGCAATCTGAGCCGTTTAATTTTTGCCTAAAAGTGTAATAATTGCAGAATTTATTTTCATCTAATTGATTGTTTGTTTCTTTGGTTCTTCTGTTGCTTTTGTCAAATGTGTTGACCTACGGCTCCAATATCCCATGCCATTAAGAAGGCATGGGTCACTGTTTGACAATATGGTGAGCAAAGAAGGTCTGTTTGTGAAATTTTTTTTTGTTGTTTATTTTTTTGTTATAGGATGATTATTTTTTAACGATCGAAAAATAATAAAATTATTATATTTTTTAATTATTTTAATAATTATTATACATATTCTACATAATAAGTAGTCAAGACTTTTAGTGCTGACGGTATATCATTCTCAATTCTCACTTGTGACCCCTTGCCAAATTTCTGCTGTTACATTTTTACTTTCGTAGATTTTCCATTTTTCTTCTACTTAGTTTTTGGTTTGTTTGTTAAAGATAACTACTGTAATCTTTCTCTAGTCACAAAAATAGATTAATTGTCTTCATTATTAGGTAGTGTGCTGTTGATTAGGTGTATTTTATTAATCCATTCAGATCATGTATAATCTTTCAAATATGTCAAGTTGCTCAAAAGTAAAAGATTCACTATTAAAAAAAAAAAAAAGATTCATTATTTAATTTCTTTGATGAATATGATTCAACATCTCGTCCTATTTGCAAAGAAAAGCTAAATACTGTAAGATGTCTTGTCTGGTCTCTCGAAAGGTGATTGGATGAAGCCGTAATCGTTCTCGAAAGTTAATAGTGCAAGACACGTTTAGGATCACTCAATCTCTAGAATAACAAATTTGTATAAGAGATGATCCCCCAAAAAAAAAAACAATACAAAAAACTTGAGAATAAAATAAAAATATTGTAATAGTAGTATTGTCTCTGCTTGAACCGTCTCAATAATTAAAAGGATGTAGTTTATAGAATTGAGCCGCCTTTACTCAATTGCTCTCGGAGTGGCCTGAAATCTCAAATGTTATTAACAAATGTTCAAGTAAGTAAGGTTCCAATTGTTGGCCCAAATAAATGAATTGAAAGGTATTTGAAATTTCAAGTTGCTGGACTATTCACTAATGGACCAGAACTGAACCAATGTGCAACTCGATAGTGCCGATCCCATTAATTGAGCCTATCTACAAAGGAAAATTGTGGGTTATTTTCTTAAATACGTGGACAAATTTGCAATGGTGAGCAATAAATTAGAAACAAGTAACTTTCAATCATGTCCAACAGGCAACGACTAAAAAGGTTGACAGGACGACAAGAATATTGAATCCTTACCTGCTTCCAAGAAAATTGAAATAAACCTTAGGGAAAACACAACAAAAATTACATATGCATTCTATATTTGAATCTTATATTTTTAATATGAAATTTAATTTCATACTTTATAACGATTACAATGGTAGATGATGACTCTGATACGAATTGATATGAATTTTAAAAAAACTTAATTATTGAGGTTAGAGAATCTTAAGTCATACGTTAAAATTTCATACTTAATATAAAATTTAATCCACACCTTACAATTGGACTAATAGCATAAACAGGCGAAAGAATTGTAAACCATGACCAGATGGTTTACATGTCTATCGAACGCCATATGTACATGTGTTGTTCAAGTACTGTATATAATATACACAGAGCTAGTAGAAAAACAGAAAGCAACTGAGGCAAGCAATCAATGACAAATAAATATTGTCGTGATCATGAGACAACAGACAGATGTCAAATGTACCTAGATAAATTATTCAGGAATTGTTTAATTTATAGATACGAGGAGAATAAATAATAATTAAGTTAATAATATTTATATATATTATTTGATACTAATCACTGTAAAATTATTTTATGAAAATAAAAGTATTACTTTCATGACATAAGTTTCAAATTTATTAATTTATTAACATAATAAAATTAATTGCTTATTTAAATCAAATAGTATAAAAGAATGATATAAATTTATACCAATAATAAAATTTATAATTTCTATTCTGATTGTGATACCAATACGAATCATATTTGAATTCTTAAGATCTGTAATCGTTTGAAAAAAAAAAAAAAAAGTTCTTAAAGGATACACTCGCTCACAAATATCTTACAAATCATGGGATGCTTTGATTTGAGAGAGAGGTTTCCTTTCAGTCGTTTAGCTCAAGAAAACAGGTGCATCTTGCAAGTAAATATGAGAACAACTAACTTGCTTGAAAATCAGCGCTACTTTGCATACAATTTTGAACCACAAGTAGATGTAGAAAGAAAAAAATTCACTCACTGTAATCCTCCAATACAGCATCTTTTATGATACAAAGGTGAAAATACAAAAACTATGATATCAGTATTATATCCAAAACTTCCAACTTATTGACACTTACCAGTCTCCTGGAACCCGTCACAAAGGGCCTGGACTGGCATGATTTTATCTTACTTTCCCCTATTAACACAAATTTGATATGGGAAACCTGTAATTATAAAAAGAAATAAAAGCTGAAGCAACAAACAATCATTTAGATGAAACCTCAGATGTGCAATTACTAGTCACAGGCAAATCAGCTGGAGTGCATATGAGTGCCCTCTGTTGTAAATGTCTCAAGCTCTGCTCCATACTCACTTGTACCATCTCAGCTAGCATCTGCTTGGCCTTCTCTGCTTGATCCTTACCATCTATCTGCGAAATAAGACTAGAAACTATATTTTCTAGGGTGTCGGGTTGAAGCTCAGACCTTGGATAAGGAGAGTCTCTTAGTAACCGCAAAAGTGTCTGCGCTTTTGATTGGGACTTGGGTGATCCTTGAACTGTAAGCTCGAGAAGACCGGGTATTACACCTTCTCTAAGAATTGGTTCCCTATATTTACTCCGGTCACTTTGACACATTGTCAGCAGTGTTCCTACTGCATGTTCACGGCTTTGAAGAGAACCACTTTCGAGCACTTCTACCACGGCAAGTACTCCACCTTCTTCAGAAGTCAATGCAATTATACCTCTTCAATAAGAGCCTACTAAAGATTCTATCAGAGCATTACATTTTTCAGCTGTTTTTGAAGACTTCTTACAAAATTTAAGTAGATCAACTATACAAGGAACTGGTTCCGTATGGAGAATCAGGCTTGTATTGCCTGGATGAGTCGAGAGATTATAAAGAGCCATAATAGCATCAACCTTCGCTTGCATGCATCCATCTCTTAGGATTTCCACAAGGAGAGGAATGGTCCCAGCAGCACTAATGATTGGCTTATTTACAGAAGAAGCAGATAGTGTGAGCAAGGATGCAGTTGCATGCTCCTGCAGTGTTGGATGATCTGACTGAAGAAAACTAAGAATTGGGTCCAGAGCACCAGCATGAATTATAACTTATCTTATTCCTGCCCGAAAAGTAGTAAAAATATGTAAAATAATTAGATACAGTTTGTCTGAATATGTAAAATAATTAGATACAGTTTGTCTGCAGAAGAGCTACCAAGTACCAACGGAACACAAATATTGATATGGAGGTCTTCATTATGAGAAAGATGTTGCTAATTGGTCAGAAAACAACATACAGGAACTATTCAATAAGCTTAACAAATATGAACCAACTTAATAATTGGTGACAACACAATGTATTCCTTAATCATCATATGTTTTGTTATCAATAGACCTCTAATGAGGTTCAAATTGCAAAGGTCAAAGCATGAACATTGTTAAATCCTGTTCTTTGGTGCACTATTGCCTATCAAGCATCCCTATGAGGAATCAAATATCTTGTAATTCTTCCCAGATGCAGTCAATGGTACATACACGAGACAGGAGAAGGCTCTCATTCTAGTTACATCATTAATGTGTCTCTGAAATGCACAATAAAATGATGATGAAAGAAATTTGCACTCAACATGCCAGAGTAATCAAGGTCAAGGAAGTAGACCAGAAATTCTGGTATTTTACACAAACGAACAGAAATTAGCTTTTTGCTAGTTATACCATCCAAATACACTATTAATGTTTTGAACTCTTATTGCACATGTAAACCAAGTCCAACCCAATCAGGAACCGAAAAAAAGTTACAAATCCTGGTCAATGTCTATTATACACATCTAGAAATGAAAGACAAAGGGTATATTTAATTCCGTCCACTTTCGAAAAGAAGCACCCTTTCAACTGATTTCCAATTAGCCAATTAGAAAAAGGATAATCAAGCTTATCCATAATTTCATGTTCTTGGATACCCCAAATGATACTTTTATCGGAGCAAGCAAAATTTGATAGAGAGAATAAACTTTACTTTATTTAGCAGAGTATCATCAAGTCAATCAGAAGCTTCACAAACAAGGCAAGGAAAGACGAAAAGGTAAAAAAAGGAGACAATCAAATGGAGAGGAAATAAAGTAAAGAGAAGGAAACATTAAAAAAGAAAACGTAACATGTGAACTAAAGAACAATCTCACCTTTAAACCTAACCAATCTATATTTTTTTTTTTTGCTTTAACCAATCTCGATTTTGAAGCATTAGATAATGTCATCATTTGGGGCTGTCTCTTATACACATCTAGATGTGTATAAGAGACAGTTATAGCATTGGTGCTTTGATATCTTTCAGAATTTTACCTTTTCGTCTTATAATTAGCTTGTTTGCTGAAGATTTTGCTGTCTTGATATACACATCTCTTATACACATAAGAGATGTGATCTGGTACTCCGTACTTTCTAATGTTCAGATTTCATGGTGCGTTTTACTGTCGCTTTCTTGCTTTTTTTTTTTATTTGAATTCAATGAGCTATCTTTTTAAAATAGGCCAAGATTTTCTGAATCCCTCCTAGCATCACATGCTTTGGTAAGTGTCAATAATTTAAAAGATTTATTTTTTAGACCTTCATACTTTTGTGGGCAGCCAATCCAAAAATAAGCTAGAAAAAAGCATAAATAATAGAAAAACTACAAGTACCTAATATTTACTCCTTGTCTAGATCACTGAATCCAAGGTAAAAAAAAAAAAAAGCAAGAAAGCGACAGTAAAACGCACCATGAAATCTGGTACATTAGAAAGTACGGAGTACCAGATACAACAAAATCTTAACCCAATAAAAATATTTTTAAAAAAAAAACCCAGCAAAGTGAGCTAATTATATTTTCATCCCATAAAATTCTGTATATCAAACAGGTATTGGTATTAGTTGTGGATATTATTTAAGGATGCTTACGTTTCGTCTTTGACGGCGAGGTTGAGGAGGGCGAGAAGGGTGGCTTCGTTGGCCTCAACGGAGCTGTAACGGAGCATCTCGACGAAGGTGTTGATGGACTCGAACTTTTTGGCAACTCCGTATCGGAATTTGCGCCGACGGTTGCCGCTTCAGTAGCAACTCCACCGTGGTAGTTCGGCGAGTCCATTTTTTTAATTTTTATTTTCTTTTTAAATGTCCGTTTTGGACTTGGGAGTACTAATTAGAACTAGTATATAAAATGGTGAGAGAGAGAGAAAAAAATCTGAGGGAGAAGGGAGGGGTATTAATAAAAATGTAAGGCTGAGACTTTGAGATGAATTGTGAGGGGGTGCCTTAGCGTTAAGCAACAATTATAAGGGTAGTGTCGTCACCAAGAAAAAATAATAATAAATGGCGGTCCAGGTGGGGCTGCCGTTGGTGGGTACCACAGGGGAGATCCCTGTATCTTTTAGACATGTTCACAACGGCTTGCTTTTGTATTGCTTAAATTGGTAGTTAGGCTAAGGAAGTTCATTATTTATAAGAGTAAATTTATATTTGATTCATTGAATTTTATTGGATTCTGATTTTAATTTAAATATTATTCTTTGAAAGACAATATATTTACATTCCATTATTTATTACTAATATAATAATAATTAAACCGTTACAAATAATCAAAACTACACAAGTAATTAAAGCCGCATAAACCACTCTATAATGGTTTATAATCGGGTATAAACAACCACATATAAGGGGCACAATACTACTACATGTCCTGAGCGAGAGTACAACATTGGAAGATGCAAATCACATAATATAGACATTCTAATACTGGTCACACCACCTTGGTAATCATAAAATTTCAGATAAACTCTCTTAATGTACCTTTGCATTGAAGACAAAATATGCACACAAGACAGGAGAATATTAAAATTGATCGCGTTTATAATATTATAATATGAATTATTTATTTTTGAATTTATTATATGAACTCGATTTATTTAAAAAAAAAAATTTTATTAGTCGGAATAGAACCTTATAAGTGTGTGTATGGGTTGGCTCAAAAAGGTGCATTATCCGGATCACGGCCCAAAGTAACTCTTATTACATCTAATTGTCCCGGACAAGATGCACAAAGATCATCTCCCAGTGGAATAAACTTAAATCTACTTTTTATATCTTGCTGGTTTCTTTTATATGTGTTTCTCTTTTTGGATTTTGGAATTAGGTAGATGTTTCTATTTTATAACTTGAAAGGATCAAGTAACTGTTTTATTTCTTAATAAATTCATTTGAGAGACACAAATGCGTGAAAAGTAAAGGAATTTTAAGTTGTACATGGACACTCTGAGAAGAATTACTATAAATCTCGAATAATTTGAAAGAAAATTGAATGAAAGATATAAAAGCACCAAGTGCTATAAAATACTCAAAGCTGACCTTAGAAATATTAATCCTTGTGGAATTTAAAATATGAAAAAAATCATTGCTGTTTCGTATGGATAAATGATCTTTTGTACAATCAATCATGAGTGATGAATTTCTTCTCCTCAAAGTAGGAGTTTATTAGTAATTATTACTGCTTCGTACATTCAAATTATCTTCATGAATGTTTATAACTGTTTATAATAATTCTTCCTTCCTAGGTAGCATTCAAAGTTCTAATAATACCAGACCAATTGGACAAAGGGGTACACTAATTAAGTAGGTGTTTGATGTATGAGTACGAATGTAAAGAATAAAAATTAAAATTAATGATATATATATAGTTATTGTTTGGTTAATTATTGTATAAATAAAAATATTAAAAATTATTCACTTTCATTATTAATTTGTAACTTAGATTTCAAATCACTAAATTTAGTAATATAATGAAGTTTATTTATTTTTCAAACTAAACAAATAAAAAATAATATAAATTCATAATAATAGTATTGAAAAATTTTACAATTTTTTTTGGGAATCATTCCTTTAACTTTAAAAATTTGTATAGGATAACATATTTAAAACACATGATGTTATACTATACAAGTATTTAAAGTATAAAGAAATAATTTCTTTAAAAAAATTATAAAATTTTCCAATAATATTATTTATATTTTTTGTTCTAAGATCGATTGTTGAGTGGGAAGCAAATATTTCCTAAGAAAACGGAGCGCCGGAATTGAACCGATATGATATGCACTGTGGTCATTTTGCATCACGTAAGCTGTGTTTCTGTCGGTTATCTTACGAAATTTTTTTTTTTTAAACGTTAATAATTTAATCTATTATTAAAAAGAAAAGAAAGATCCAACGGATTAAATAAAAAAAAAAAATCCAACAAGACTTTAAAAAAAAAAATCTAAAATTTATTTTTAAAAATATAACACAAATATTCAAAATCTCAGTATTACACTCAAATAAATTATTTAATAAGCAACCCAACTAAAGTGAGTGGGTTATCTTATTATTACTGGTGGTGGTTACAAATCAAAAGATATTAATGAATTGGTTGACTAAAATAGAGATTTGATTTGAAAAAAAAAAGAGACACTAAAATAGAGATTTGATTGACTAACTCGAGGAAACGAGCTACTGAGTCATACTTTTGGGCCTAATTCAGGTATTTTCGTTGAAAATTTTCACGGCTTCAAAATGTACGACTAGATTTTAATTAGGAAAAAATTACATTTAATCGGACTTTAATTTTATCGGTAGATCTTGCGATTAAAATTAAATTTTAAAAAATTTTATTTATATCAACTTATATTATAAATTTCATAACATTTAATCCACACTACAAAATCTACAAATGAAATCAAATATCAGATCTACTTAAATATTTTCCTTTTAATTAACGTTACATCTCCTGTCTCCACGTTGCACATCATAAAAGTGATGAACAGAAAACAACAAAAATAAATGGGATACAATACAAAAGTGGTTGTTATTCTGATAAATTTCTTTGCTCGTTCTCTTGTTTGCTTTAATTCTTTATTCTGGTAAAAAAGAACAAAAACAAAAGGTTGTTATTCATTTTCTTCGTTGGGAAACTATATAGAACGTGTTGTGAAATTTTTTTACATAAATTTGATTCATAATATAATATTATTTTATAAATTTTTATATCACTCTACATTATTCCACTTGCACTCCTGTAAAATGATGTAAAAACTTGTTAACTAAGAAATTTATGGTACAATCCATACAAAAATTTTCTGACGTGTCGTGTCTTAGATTTAGTGGAAGGTGATGCAATGACTTCATCTGGATTGTTAATTTTCTCATTATTTTTAATTTTAAATAACAGTTTCAATTATTTCGTAAATATATTTTTAATCACTTTTTATTTCACATATGTCGCATTTTAAAATATTACTACAATACTCATTTTAAATAAATAATGACTGTTCAAACTGATTAATCTAATATTTGATTAGTTAATTTTGTCTAATTAAAAACTTTAATGGGTAGGTTCCCGCAATTATCCGAAGGGGAACAAAAAGACATAATTGTCTATAGAATGAGCCAATATAACTCACCAAACATCATATGGGACCTCCAAAATGAAGATTTAAGAGTTATAGCTTGGGCCATGATTATTAGCATCTGATTAATGTGGTTCAAATAATGCAACCAATAATTGTAGGTAAAAAGTAGTATATTAATAGGGGTCCTTTCGACACTGCATTTTCGCCACATGTTACTTCGTAGAGTGCAAGTTTCGTACATGCACAAGTGTCCACATAATTTTATTTTATTTTTTATTTTTTAAAAAGTGTAAGAAATTAAAATTTATTTACAAACATATTCCTTTCTTGAGTTTCAAGTGATTTTTCACCAAGATTTCTCCTTTCAGGAGGAAATTTCTCTTTCAATTGTGTCACCATCATCATTTCCATTAGTTTGGCAAATTGGTTGGGTTTCTATGTGATACCGTTGTCTAGATGATACCACTCAAACTCGTTTGGTTTCTTACGTTTGATTTTATATCGAGTTATCTAATTGTTTTTTTATTGTATTTTGTATTTTTTTGTATTAAATTCGTCAATCACTTTTAAAAAAAATGAAGTATTAAATCTTCTATTTCGTTGTCTCGCATCTTATCTGTTTAACATATATATTCTAGTATAATTTATACTAGTATATAATATAAAAAAACTCCCATTTAACTGAAACCCACTAGAAAATAATGCGTGACATCTCATAATTATTATTTCATTCCTATCTACTACACATTCACTAATTAATTTAAAAATTCTATAATTTTACTCATTTCAAGTCTTAAAAATATTGGGTTGTGGATAGTGGGCTGTATAGTATACAAGTGGATGCAGAAAACACATTCAAAAGCAGAATCACAAGAGACTTCCGCCAGAAATTTTGTATGACGGTCCTGTTAAGCATACACACCTTGGGTCGTAGTTTACGTAAATGACGCTGAAATTGATTGATTGCTGTATAGAGTTGGGCAGCGGGTCGTGCTTCTGGGTTGAGTTTAACATTTTAATGGGCCAACCAATCTGTGGCATTGGTCTAAAACAAAGCCTGGAAAATATGACTATTGAGTCTAGTTTCAAGAACCTATCCATGGCTGCAATAGGCTATCCTGGTTCGGCAGGTGGGGAAGGCCTTCTCCTAAATGATCAAGGACTTTGGATTTGACAGTGAATATTGGAAGAGCTATGGGCCATCTCGAAGGGCCTAAAAATTTCATGGGATTTGGCCCAAGCATCTTGAAATTGAATCTACTCCCTACTTGGGGTTTAAATAATCCAAGAAGCTACGAGAACCACCAACATTATAACTTAATAAATCGTATCCGTGAGTTGTTAAGTCATGATTAGAAATGTTGACTCAGTCACTATTGGCGAGAAGGAAACTCTTGTGCCGTTGTCCTTGCCAAGATGAGTCTAAGCCTGAGCTTGGGAGTTACTTTGTTTCGAATCCTCCCGATATAGTGAAATTCGCCCTATCTGCTGATATGATGAGTGTCACGTGTAAGAGATATGTCACGATTAGGCCTGTCAATGGGTTGGGTCTAGACCCGGACCCGATCCGGACCCGTTTATATCCTGGATCTATGACAAATTCCGATTACCCGGATCCGATCCGGACCCGTTTAGCTATTATAATAAACGGGTCGGATCTGGATCTTGATGTTTCGATCCGATTATTAAGACCCGGATCCGATTAAAATATTTAATATACAATAAAATTATTGTATATTAGTGTTATTTTATATGTATATATACATATATGTTGTGTAAATTGCCCATGTGATTTATATTTAATATAAAATACTTGCATAAATATTAATTGTGAACTCAATACTTTTGTATAATTAAAAAAAAAAGAGAAAATTTAATAAATTGTAATAGTTTTACATATAATTTTTAAAAAAATTATTAAGACCCGGACCCGGATCTGGATCAGACAAGACCCGACGAATCCGGATATACTTTTTGGAGACCCGTCCGGATCCGGAACTAGTAATATTAAACGGATCCGAGTCTGGATATGCCAGATCCGACCCGGATCCGACCCGTTTACAGCTCTAGTCACGATATCATAGGCTTTTAGTCTTCTTTTGTGGCCGAAAAAAAAAAATAAAATCAAGAACCCATCCATTTTGGCTCCACAACAAATAAAAAAGATTATTTCGAGTTTTCGGGATAAATTAACTTCATAATTATACCTTCCACAGTTCCACTATCTCGCTAACGCAGTTTAAAATTAATGAAGGGAAAATCGCCAAAATAGTCCCTCAATTTTTGCACTTTAGCCAGAATAGTCCCTCAACTTTCTTTTTAGCCAGAATAGTCCTTCAACTTTTATTTTTTAGCCAGAATAGTCCTTTAACTTTTATTTTTTAGCCATAATGGTCCTTCAACTTTTTTATTTATAAATTTCACATGAAAGGACTATTTTGGCTAAAAAATAAAAGTTGGAGGACCATTCTGGCTACAAAAAAAGTTAAGGGACTATTTTGGCTAAAGTGCAAAAGTTGAAGGACTATTTCAGCGATTTTCCCATTAATGAATTAGTTACTGAAATCCAATACTCTACCTTTTGTTGCCCAATCTGATTAGTGTGTAATCTATATAAGTACTTTTTCTATTTTAAAATAATTATTACTTTTGATTGTTACATACATGTTAATAAAATTATTAAATTATATTAATTTTGTAAAAAGATAGTTCAAAAACACTGTTACATTAATATTCTAATTACATAATTATTCCTTCATTAATGTAGTATTAAAGGTAAAAATTAGAAAAATACCATTTAATACTTTTTTAATTTTCTAAAACGATAAATAATATTATACAAGATAAATTACTTAAAATGACAATTATTTTAAAATGAAGAGAGTATGTAGCTATCATGATTGTCCTTTCCTTGATACAAATGCCGTAATCGAACTTGCAAATTCATGCAAAAACAGAACATTAGTGCATTCTTAATAGTTCATAAAATTTTACAATTCTATTAAAAAATTAATTTTGTTGTATTTTAAATCTTGTAACATTCTCCATTATATTATATTCTGTAGCCTTTAGTTTTTTCCTCATGCTGATAGCACTATATCGAGCTCCTTTTGAAATACAATTTTGTCCTATTACAAAATATTATAATTAGCAGCATTTTTTAGTAATAGGGGGTAGTTGAGGGTTTTAATGATGCTCAAGCTCTCTATGTACTACGTTGTTAGCAACTACTGACATTTTGTCCACATATCCAGCAATAATATAAGGCCAAGGCTTGTTTCCCATACCATTTTGCTTGCCACGTCGGGAACTTAATTTGGTAAAGCATTAAATACTTTTTAGAAAAAAAAAGTTACAAAAATAAAATTCCCATTAGATGTCCATAAGAGTTCAACTTGCATATCAGTCTCTTGAATACATTAGATGTGTATAATTCATTGCTACATGCAAATTCTTTTTCTTTTTTTTTTCTTTCTTTAAATTATTGAAACAAATCTTTTACACTTCTTAGTCCAAATTAACACAGCAAAAATTATTCTCTCTGGCTACAGTCTATGCATTGATGCAGAACAGAAAAAAATATATACATTCATGTGCTTGGACATGCTTCACAGCTGGTCTTTATTCCGAATTCTTTTTTAATGTACTAATAATATACAGTAAGATAGTCGGTCTACGTAATATGACCAGTTTTTTCATTATTTAAATTATTTAAGTATGAAGTTTACTACCCATTTTTAATGGTAATTAATACAACTGTGTATAATTATTCTTTCTGCAGACAACTAAATCTCTGATTAATTCTCTAAGATATTCCTACTTTGAAATGGCAAAAATATTACCGATTTTGGTCTTTTGCGTAATTTAAGAACCATCGATTCGAGCATTGCCTTAAAAAAAATTTAAAAAATAAAAACTATCTTATTAATGTTCTACCTATTTGTGATTTAACTAAGAGAAAATCAGTATTAATTGATGGCTACTTAATATTATAGCAAGAGTTATTGTACTAAAAGCACAAATTAAGACTAAATTAATTTTTTCTTTCCTTGTCGTGATTTATGGAATAGACATTTGAAATTATAAACACATAAATCACGAATATATAATATAGGGTTAGTTACACTTTTTCCTCCTAAAATATAGGAGTAATTATAGTTTAAATCTAAACTAAAAAATTAAACTTTGTCATCCATTTACGGCATTCATTCATTAACATTTCTAATGCTAATAACAATCACATTAAAGTCAATTAAATGGCTGAAATGCAATTAATTATCACTAGTTTTTGATTTTTCATGTTTTCAAATTGATAGTTGTGGGAAAATCGTAAACAAATATAAGTGAAATTAAGTAAAAAAAATATATCAATATAATCCACTCTATGTGTTAAACGTCAAATTCTCGTAATTTATGGAGTTTTTTTTTAGCAATTTGTGGAGTATATGATATTATTTTGAATTGTAATATTTTTCATAGTGGTAATACACTATCTCCATTATGTTTTTAGTGACATTTTATTTGAAAATTTTATTTAATGGTTTTGTATAGTAATAGATTTTTCATAAAAGTTTTATAATTTTTTGTTGTGCATTGGTATTTTATATTTATATATATTGGGTTAAATATAGTCAAATTACAAAGTTGAATATAATTTCAGTCAAGTTTTTTTTTTCATAATTTTCTCTCAAAGACAAAGATTTTCATTTATTTATATTTTATTTTTCCTAATTTTTAATAATTATCAATTAGGCTCCATTATCAAAAATAAATATGCTTGAAAAATCAAAAATAACGTCAAGAGTATTTCAGTCATTTAATTGATAGAAAGATTGAAAGTATTAAATATTGATTTCGTAGTGAAATCTACAAGTACAACAAGACAAGCATTTCAATCATTGGCAATATAGTAATAGGGATAACACACTTTGGGGGAAGCAAAGAGAATTTGTGAATGCATATTAGTCTGCTCTGGAGACACATCACTCTGCATGTCATTCATCATTATTCTTTAAGTGTTACATGCTTGCATGGAATGGAATTATAGGCTATACGAGATCAAGAGTCAAATCCATGGAATTTACCGTACTTTTAAATTAGTACATATAATTTAATTAATTATTGTGACAAAATTTAATATTACTGTTCTGGTATGTTTGACTTGTATTTCTTTTGTATGCTTGATTTAATTATAGTGTTTTTTTTTTTTATTTCAAAGCTCTTAATGTCACAAGTTAATCAAGTAATGTTTAAACATTTAGAGACGAGGAACAATTTTTTAGAGTCATATGTTCAAGTTGGAATATATCCATCAAACTATAGCCTAATTTGAGTTTTGTGTTTTTTTTTTTTAACCTAACTTAGAAACTTAAATTAAAGAGATTATTAGTCCAGTCTAAAGAAACTATGGAGGCAAGAAATTTAATTTAGTAAATATTTATATTGCTCAAGTGTAATTAATTTCAGAGTTGTTTAAAATTTTTCGGGAATGCATGCCACTTTATATGGGGATTGGGCATGTGAGACAGACAGTGAGAGACCATGTGAGGCTTAATTAAATTCACGCCTGCCCTGTGGTCCCCAGTATTCTCTCCAGTGTCCAAGTTTCTAATCCAAATTCTCGGGCGAAGCATCTTTTATGTCACATATTATCTTTTATCACATTATTTAATAAATTATCAAAATTAACCTATTAAAATTATATCATTTAATATTGACAGTTTATTAAGTGGTGTGACAAAAATTGACACAAGATGTGAGACAGAAAATGCCTGTGCCAAATTTCCCACCCTCACCAAACATACACCAAAAAAAAAATATAATAAAATAATAATAATAATACTAATTAGTAAATATTTAGGTAGATCCGGTCTTTGACTCCACTTGTAGACCCTGTGGTGTGGATTAAATTTTAGAAATTTTATGACATTAACTTATGTAAGCAAGATTCTTTAATGTCCTGACCACATGGTCTACAGGTGGTGCCAAAGATCAGGTCTACCTAAGTATTTTCCATAATAATATACTTGCCTTGAAAGGGGGAGTGTTCATGGATCATGTACCTGATTCACAGGGTCATTACCTACTCGACCCAGTTATACCAAATCCAGAAAAAAGCTATTCAATACCCGATCCATATGCATATGGTACCCGGTAAAAGGTTGGATATTGAGTATTTGACCCAATTCAATATTACACCTTCTAGTGTCAAAACTTTAAATTTTTTTTTGAAATGACTATTAATTATATTTATTCCCTATGAATAGGAAAGGAAAGAAAAAAATTTGTTAATATAAGGGTCATAATATGTAAAATTATATAATTATCTCTCCATATAGATTGGGTCAGATATCTGTCAGGTCACAAATTTCTGACCCGCTACCCAATCTAATTTTATTAATCGGTTCGGATACCCTATTTTTATGTTTTGAAATAGATCAATTTTGCGAGTTTTTGAATCAACGGATTAAGATGAAAACCCCTACTTGAGAAGAAATAAAGGAATTAGGGATGAAGATATTTGAACTTGTCTGAAATGAAGACCCAAACACAAAAACTCCCAACTAATAATTGGTTTAGATTATATTTTTAGGAGCCATGAATTTGTTTTATACCTGGTTTTATATGTTTATTTTGAAAAACATCATGACAACAAAACCAAGATTAAGTTCTAACTTTTTAATCTTGGTTTATGTTTTAATGATTTCTGTTAAACATAAAGTTTACTGCACAGTTAATATCTTAAGGTTTTGCACATAAATTCTATCTATTATTATTCAAAGTTGTGTTATTGGTTCTTATACGGTATCATTGTTGTGTGGTGTTTCCATTTTTATTTTTTTTGGGAAAATCTAAAATTAAAAAAAAAAAAGGGTTAAATGCAAAAAACCCCCCATAAACTTACACTCCAGTTGCACTTTGCCCCCTCAACTTATTTAATAAGCACTTTACACCCTCTTTTATGTTTTGAGACAAAATTACCCCTATTATTTTAATTATTATTATTTTTCTTTTTTTCTTCTTTTTTTCCTTTTATTTATTTTCTCTATCTTGTTTTTCTTTTTTCTTTTTTGTTTTCATTATTCTCTCTTGCTAGTATTAAATAATTACTTTACTTTTAATAATTAATTAAGTAAAGTTCTAAATTTTCACATGTGTCTAAATAATTTAATTTATAGATTAATCATCCTTTAATGCAATAAATATAATACAATAAATATACCTTGTTGTAATATAAAATTTTTGATTAACTATTAATAGTAAGATTAATAAATAAAAAATAAAAATTTTGAGCTAGAGGAAATTAAAAAATTTGTAGTATACAAATAAAACTTTAGAATGAAAACATATATACAACATTTTATTTATGGTGTAATAACGAAAAAATATAGTAAGAAAATATTACGGCTGTCTAATATAAGGGATTTTAGAGTTACGGTAAATTTAACCAAATTATGACCCGTGAATGATATGGCACAAAAAAAAAATTTTTGTTTGCATACTTAGAATATATATTTTAATTTTTTTTTAAATATTATTTTATTTTTTTATAGTTTGTTTATTTGTTAATTATGACATTTGTAAAACTCATAAAATCTATATTATACTATTTAATATAAGTTGCTTGTATTAAAAAAAACTTATTTAATCTATAAATTATTTATAAATATGTTAAAAATAAGAGTTTTTAACTAATCAATTACTTTTAATATAATAATTTAAGAGTAGTAAGAAAGAATGGATAAAAAAGATAAAAGGAAAAATATAAGAGAGAAAATAATTAAATTGGTAAGAAGAGAAAAAAAATAAAAATATATTAAAATTCTTGGGCTTGTAAGGGCAATTTTGTCTCAAAACATAAAGAAGTAAGGGACAGTGGGTAAAGTGCTTATTAAATAAGTTGAGGGGGGCAAAGTGCAACTGAGGTATAAGTTCAGGGGGTCTTTTGCATTTAACCCAAAAAAATAATTCGAGTTAGTATTACAAATGCAGCTTATTACATGCCCATAAAAATTGAGATTGTTGTGTTTTAATTGTTGGGTATTTTATCAGTGAGATAAAAGAGAAAAGCTCAAAGATTGTGCTTGCACGAACCTATTTCAAGTTCCAGCCATTAATTTTTTGTACAATATACAGCCATATAAAAGCATCTATTTCTGCAGTTGGTGCAGAAGGGAAAAGGCAACTGGAGACATACACACATGGGGCAGTAAACTGGTAAATGTGGCACGTAATTTTTATTTTTTTATTTTTTTATTTTTTTGTATCACTTATTTTTCATCATATATATGGTTGTCATGATTAAAAAATTTGTGGGATGAACTTAAAATAAAATAATTAGAACTCAGTTTGTTTCATTGAAATTTAAGCAAGAATTGTGATGATATCGAGAAATAAAATGCAAATTCTTGGAGAATATTGGATTAGTTACTATATTGTATTATTATAGAGTCAAAAGGCCGAATTGTTTGCCATCATTAGTAGTTTTATCTTCATCTAGACTGACAACAAATTTGCATTGCATCTTTCACTACTCCCATTATAGAAATTATTTTGCTCGTCTAAAGATTCACCATAAACCTAACAACGAATATGGAGACAACAATTAATATAATTTCAAAATTAGGAGAAACAAAAAATACAATTATATTAATTAATTAAGAAGTTACATTACTTTCAAAAAAAGTGAGTCTTGATCTCTCACTTTACATAAAAATTACAAAGAGATAACGAATTTTTTTTTGTTCAAACAAGAAAAAAAGAAAAAAGTTCATCAGTACTTGGTAAACATAACTGGACGAGTTTTTGTCCAGGTTCAAATTACAATTAATTGGGCTGCAAAATGCGTCTATGTGATTATCTAATTAATCAAAAGAACTAAAGAAGATGAATTAATAAAAACGAAGCCAATGACTTAAAATAGAATAGTTCTTTGTTAGTCACTCAGAATGATTAGCACAGAGCGATCGATATATTGTCTATAAAGTAAGAATCATTAAATTCAAGGTTCTTTGATGATAGCACTGCCAAATAACTAGCAAAGAACTTTCCCTTAAAATGTAGATATTATTTCTTTCCGACGTCAATTACTTCCATAATTAAACAAAAACTTGCGTTTGCTTTTCTTCATCATCATCAAGAGACAGATTCTCACGCCAAGTATCTAATTAAGGTCTCAGCTGTCATTTTGATGAACTTGAGTTTCTGTCTCTTTGAGATGAGAGGATAGCATCTATGGCTTCTTTTACTTGAGAAAGATCCGGAGCTTTTGCACCTTGAGCTGGCCAAAACTCATCAGTCGCCAATTACCTAAAAAAACTGATGCATTTAGCATTTTTTTTTTTAAGTGAATAAAAGTTAGGGATATATTTTCCACCTGTTTTGTCAGGGCTGTGGGAGTTTGAGACAAACATTTGGACAAAATATGAAGATTCTTTTTGTCAGAACTGACCTTCACTTGCAATTGAAGAAACTTTACATAACTGATTGCTTTCTCCAACAGGGTTAAATAAATCTACCTGAGACAATTATTTGGTATACCCATTATTAAAAAATAGAGAAAAAGACAATTTTTAAGATAGTCTAATGCCTGTGTGTGTGTAAGGACAGGCTGATACTTCCAGAACTTTACATTTGTGCATGCAAAGAAGATCAAAGTGATTATAAATTTACCTTAGAACCATTGGGGACAAGATCTTGTAATATCTTAAGGCGCTCACTTATACGTTCTCTTCTATTCTGCAACACAATCATTAATTATTAATTATTCTTTCACAATTTAAATTCCCATGTCATTCTTTGTTACATAAATAACCAAATGGATTAGAATTGATTAGATCACTTGAAAGAGAAGCAAATTAAACCTTTAATGGCTGCAACACTTTGTGGATCCTTTGTTGGGGTTGACTTTGATTTGAGAGTCTTCGTAACAGAAGTGCACAGTTTCTTAAATTCTTGAGTGCTTTCTCCCTGTCACCATATCACATTCAAGAACTCAAGTTCAGATTATCAATAACGTTAAAAAAAAAAAATCTTTTAAAATTATTAACTTGAAATCATGAAAAATTACCGTATAGGGACGTTTAGTACTCAGAAGACAAGTTTCTTGTGTTGAAAGATCCTCCTGGATACTATTGTTGATTGTGGCATTTCCATTGCCTTCTGGACTTAGCCATCCAAATGGGACCCCATTACATGTGGATGTATAGCTGCTGTTGGAATTCTCCAACATTCTTGGGTTGGTGGTATTACTAGTACAACTTGAATGTAGCTGCTGATTTTGGTAGTTATAATGTAAATTGTCTTCCCAAACTGAGTAATCATTCTGCTCAAAACTAAGCAAAGACATCCCATTTCCACCAGTAGCACTATTTGCAAAATTACTATTATATCCCCCCCTGAAGTTGATCACAGAATGACCTTCCTCAGGTTGATATTTTATGGCTTGATCAGAATGAGTGCTACTTGGACTAGAAAGTGAAGAGGGGCTAGTGACAGCCACATTCTTGGCGGCCGCGATTCCGGTCGATTTCTCTGAGCTGCTGCCCTCTTCAACTCTGTATGCTTCTACAAACTCACGATCTTCATAATTGTATGGATGATGATGGGGTTGGATTAGGCACAAAGTAGAGTTTTTAGGTGCATGGTCTTTGACAAGTTCCATTGGTAGAAAAGGAGATGAGATTGTATGAGCTAGTACTTTTGCTAGCTCTGGCACAAAGAAACACGGCAACTGAAGTAGGTGTGTAGGTGTTGAAATAACTTGGTGTTACTTGTATTATATAGCCAGTGATTTTTCTGATATAGTATTTACAACAATAATTTCTTATTTAATGAGTCATAAAAGAAGTTTCAATTAGTCTAATTAATTCTTGACTGCTGGGAACAAGAACACTTGTATTAAGTGTACATGATAGATGTAATAAAAACTAACAATATAGTATTAAATTGATCAGTGTCATGGGGATTGTTAGCTGGCAGAGATGAGAAATTAAGTGTAGTGAATGAAGGAAGATAATAAGGGAAAATCAGCAAAACCTACGGCGGATCTTTCGCCATCCCACGTCTTAGATTCCTCCCACCATTGTTACTATATCTCAGTTTCATCAAGAACCTGGATTAATATTCCAATTTTCTTGAGGGGGGGCTTCCTATGTACCTTCTTTACTCTTCACTTTAGAGGACCACAAGCACGTGGATCCTAGACCTTTTATATTACTTGTTACATTCTTTGATTAGGTGCTGAGGTGGTCATGGATCGGTTACTTTCATGTTAAATAAATACGGGAAAGTTTATAGTACGATTAAAAAAACTATAACGTTAGCTTTAAGAATTTATATAGTATAAGTTTTTAAGACACATCATATTGTGTTATATAAATTTTAATAAAATACAACGAAATAATTTCCTTAATGTAAAATTTTCCAATAAACACATTTCAATATTTTAGGGTGAAGCTTCTTAGGGTCTTCTCATCATCAATCAAAAGTATTAGTATCAGTTAAGCCAATTGTTATTGCCACAGCAACAATCATATTGCCGAAACAAAATCAGTGTGAAATGACTAAAATACCCCCCTCTAATTAATAGTGAAGAAAGAACAAAGAGGCGGGGTATTCTGGTTGTTTCACACTATTTTGCTGTGGCAAATTTGCTGTCTCTTATACACATCTAAATGTGTATAACAATAAGGCTTTGTTGTGGCTTCTGAGAAGAGCATGAATCGTCTAATTAAATTGTGAAAAATTGCAATTTTCAATCAATGTTCCTCGACATATTATCAATTGAAGCATAAACGGAACCCAAATTTTGGAAGAGGGATAGATTATGCATCAGTTGCATGATGCAAAGAAAGTTAGATTGTGCATGAAATTGGACTAAAAACTGTTACTAAACACAAAATTTAATGATCAGATATTAAAGCTTGGAACTAAAGTGGATCGGAACAATATCATGAAAGTTCGATTGGAGCATTAATATCTTCTACAAACCCGATGAAGATTGTCAACCCACATGAGTAATGTATGTTTTCCTACAAGAAAAATGGGGAATGATAAATCAAAGCTGGCATTGGAAGTAGAGCAATTCCTTGTCTCAAGGAGATTAATTTGTTTGTTTCCTTTTTCCTCATAGTCACAAGTCATATGCGACCGGGAAACAGTTGAGATATCATAATCTCAAAACCCCATGTTCATTAAACACCCACATTCATCTTTATCCAGTAATGATAAATAATTATTGATTATTAACAACACGTACCTAAGAAATCCCAGCCTTAAATAAACCTCAAATTATCTGGTAGAATAAATTGTATAGTAACTTGTTGAAAAAGGGTATCGTAGATGTGTATAAGAGACAGATGAACACAAGAATAGAATCGATGACATTGTCTTATATGCTCATCAAAAAAGCTTGTTTTTTTGCTTAAGAGAACAAATCTCTTTAGATGAGCATATAAGACAATGTCAATTCTTGTCTAGAGAGGAGATAACAAAATCATAAAGCATAACCTTAATTAAGCTAAGAGGACTGAAATTTACAGCAGTTTAACTTAATTCGACACTTCCATGCACCAGTTTAACATATATGAAATCTGCTCATAATATAACATGAAAGAGTTCAATGTTCCAACCAAAAGAGAACTAAGGTAAATCCTACCACAAAAGGTTAAAAAAGAAAAAGCCTCTTGCATAGGATGCTGAACAAGAGAAAAACTAGTTTCGGGGTTATAGAGCACTAAAACAGGAGAAAGCCTAGTTACGGGGCGGCAGAACAACAATACTTGAAGTTGTGCTGGACATAAAGTAAATATTGGGAGGGCACTATCAATAAATTATCAAACTCCATAGAGGCCAAATTCTTTGGTTAGTCACCTGGAAACAGAAGTACCGCCAAGGCGCCAACCTCTTATTGGGCCACTGAACAAGGAGGAATGTTGTTTAGAGGTACTACAGCATCATGCATCCTGCAATCATGAAGAATGAGCTATCAACTTGAAAAAAAGATGACAGTTGATTTCACCAGAGATAGATAAGCATAATCAGAGAAATAAGTCCATATATGCGCAATGAGGAAATCATGCACATTATTGTATTATCAGATATCAAATTGATTAGAAATGTCAAGAGCATGCAGAAAGTTGGCCTGTGCAGGCACTATGCATTAGAATTCAAAAACTAAAAAGCTACCACAATCAACCAAAGCAATTTCCCCGTACTAAGATGTATTTCAAATTCATAAGGTTTCCTTTAATAGTACAGATTCATATTCAAATGGCATTCGGTTCTTTTCCTTCATTTTGGTATTCAAGAACTGACATTCAATAATGGGAAACAAATGATTTCACAGCCATTAAGTTCTGAATATGCCAAGTAAACTTATTTGTCTGTCCTCAAATTTTTAGAATCTTATGTTGCATAACTGTTTATGGAAGAAGTCCCAAAACACTATTGTCCCTCCTCCGTCCGCAAACAGTAGACAATTGCAAATACATCTCAATCTCTTATTGGAATCTTTTCTGTTGTCTTTTTTTAACACAACCAAGAGCTTTATTCATGTAGGGTTTAAGCAACAGTTTTAAAACATCTCAGTAATGTTTTAACATGGGAACAAATAGCCTCTTATGAATAACAATGTACAGGCATAAAAGATATACATATTTCCTGATCTAATAGAAGAAACAACAAATGTCTTAAACCCTGAAGTTTTAACAAATTGTAATTTCAATAAGTACATCAACAGAAAAATTATCCTAATAGTGATCACGTGTAACTAGCTAACAATGAGTAAGAAAGGAGGCGATAAAATGAAAATTTAAGAAAAAGAGTGCTGGTGAGAACTATGATTGGTTTCCAATGTAAGCGTCTACAATTCTCAAGACCAGAGAAAGCTATTTAATTCTCAATAGATGCTTGAAAACACAAATACCAAGCAAAAAAAATCTGTATTTCATTATTCATAAGTATACGCCACATGCAAAATATTAGAAACTAAAGAAATTTAAGGATTGAAGGATTTACTGTGCACTATAACTTACTGAGAACCAATTTCTGACTCCTTTACCACTGAAGTTGAAGACAGAAGAGGTTGTCCTAATCCTGGAGGTACAAAAATGATTGGAGGAGTTATTTCCATAGAGCTAATTCAGGTTTAGGCTTTTTAAACTGGTGAAGAGGCGGATGTGCTGCTTGAATCTTGATGTGTATAATTCAGCCAAGTTGAATTGAGAAATAGAAGTAATAGGTAAACTGATAGTAGTCCCAGTAACTTCAGCCTCTTTTCTTTTATTCAACTGGACACTAGTGTCCTCTGATGTGTTTACTATAGGGACAGTTGGACTGGAAACGCTGTTAGTGTCCCTACTTTTGTTCAATGCAGCATAAAGCTTGGACTTGGATTTAATTATGGTTGAGACATAACAGTTGCATAAACAGAATCTGCAGAATCTGTTCAGACCAAGAAGTTAAAGAAATAGCTGTAAGCACACATACTTTCTCCGTGATAGCGGAAAGCTATGACTACAGAGAAAAATAATGGAGTACCTAGAATTGATAGAATGATGACACGTGCTGCCAATTGTTCAGCTTCTTTCTTGCTTCTGCCTTTATCTCCAGTGCAACCAACACCATTGAAAACCAGAGTAGATACGAAAACTGGAATCAACCCTGCTAGTTGGATTGTACTATAGGATGGTTTCTCGAGATGCATCTTAACAGCATATTCATTCAGGATAGACTTGCAAAAAGTTGTATCCTGAAGAAGAATAGAAGCGAAAGAGGGTAAAAGACCAAACTGTAACCACAAACAAAAAACAGATATCGTAGAAACAGCTCATAAGCGTGGATTAACGTGATAAAACATGATGTGAATTTCACAAGCCCATCCATTGTTCTTTTATTTGATATAAAAACTGGTTGTGATCCTTTTATCCCATTTTAGGGTGTACTGGAACAACGTTCAGCTCCCTTTGGTGAACCCATCCTTCCCATTATTCATATTTCAGTATTGGCCTCCATTAAGAAAAATTTCTTCGCTAAATGACAACAATGCTTCATTAATAATACTGTATTGCAAAAAAGGCAGCAATCCTGTGTATAAGAGACAGGATACTAGTAGTGCTATAAAGCACTAGAACTGATGAAGTCAAGTTTTGCTGGAAATAAAATCTAGAACACATGTGCCGATAGGTCTTCTAAACTTGGGATCCTAGCATGAGTTGTTTTTACAACATACTATCAAGAAAAAACTATCTTACCAGTCATTACAATTGTGAGGTAGCTAAAATTTTATGTCCTATGTTTTTGACACTTGTGGTGTTGATTGGATAGTGACAGTAACAGATAAATTTTTTAGCAGAAGTGGAGCCTATGTAGAAGAAGAAAGAAAAATGCTGCAATGAACATAACAATTCTGTGAAAATCTGGAATGATGTTATAAAACATACATAAAATCTTGGAATGATGTTTGAAAACAAATGTCAACTTTTCGCGCACAGAAGTCTATCCACAAATTAAAAGCATGAGTAAACTTCTATCGTAAAGTGCTAGACAAAATGCATTAAACCTATCAAACTCACAAAAGATTGTTCCATCTATCATCAGTTGAAACATAAGCTCTAGAGAAATGCAGTTCTGCCTTCCATGACTTTATTGGAAAGCTAGTCACTCATTCAATCACTCAGCTTTCTGATATACATAAAATGAAGACAGTACCATTTGCATGACAATGCATCAAAAGTATCTCAGATAGAAGTTTATCTGGTCAGACATTAGGCTTCAACAGATATGCGCCTAATCTATCAAGTTACATGATGGGGAACATAGGACAAGGAATACATGTAACAAACCTCTCGAATAATTGAGCACCCATCATTCTTTATTTTTTGTTGGATATCTTGGAGTGCAATTCTGGCAGCATCCTGCTCTGCACTCTTTCGATTTGAAAAAGTTCTTTGAGATGTATATTTTGTTCCATCTACTAAAACTGTTGCTCTAAACTGTGATGCATGTCGAGCTCCTTCATTCACACATTCATATATAGGGAGCTGTAAGGAAGACTTTTGTGTGTATTCTTGTAGTCGATTCTTATGCATGATGCACTCCGAAACACCTATGAACATTGAAGGCAAGAAATACATAACACCATTATTAAAGTTGTCCATATTACATGCGTAATTAACCCAGATGCTTAAATTTACTTGGGACTAAATGATGTCAATAAATCGTAAAAATCCATAGGTGCAGATCTCACATTAACTAAAGAGCCAAGTTCTATTAAATCAAATTTCCTAATTAACCAATCAAGCATCAGAGACTAAGCTTTGTTCAGCAAGATATACTAAAGACCAACCATCAAATTCAAGTGTAGGAATCAAATATAATGGTTGGTCTTTAGTATATCTTGCTGAACAAAGCTTAGTCTCTGTCTCTTATACACATCTAGATGTGTATAAGAGACAGACATCCATTTGAGCCTTACAAATCCCTCCAAGAAATGAGTGGATTTCAAATCCTTCCCCAAATCCATCCCTCCAAACACAACCTTAGAGATTTGACATAATCTTAACTTCCCACAAAAATGCATGCTAGTAAGGTTCGACTGACAGTTCATTTCAACAATTTCAAAAGTTCCTTCATGTAGCATGGTTTCCCTTTCCGAATGTTAGAGAAGTTTGTAGTTCTTCACTAAGCTACCCTTACTTGACCCCGAAAAGTTTGCATTTTCCTTTTTAATCTCGAGAAACCATCATATGAAGTGCTTTCTGCTTTAAACTTCGATTCGGTCCAGGATAAATGGAAGGCTCAAAAAAGTACACAAGTCACCAACAGAAACAACAACTGCATCTACATATTTATCCTTAAACAAGCCCCCCAACCAAAAAAAAAAATGTAGCAGACTAATGATGCTCAAAAAATTGTTTTAACAATTTATACGAGACATAGAAAAGATCTCCATAAAATATGCAAAATCTATTGAAAACTATTATTAGTGATCACTCCAGTTTCCGAGGTTCCTACCACGCAGACCACAAGAGATTAAAAACCACAGTTATTAATTAAAACAAGAAGATTTTTTCTTTTTCTTTTTCTTTTTCATATCAGAAGAAAACTCACACTTCCCCTAATTGTTTCTTTTTTCTTTTTTTTTAAAAAAAAAAAGACTCACTTTTGCCAGGTGAACAATCAGTCAGGGTGATAAAAATTTGATCTTGCATTTGTTGGGTGTAGTTGGATTTCTGTCTAGAACCCAACAAATCAACAAGAATAACCAAGCAAAGACACTCCTTTTAGCTATATTTACATTACAACATACAAACCAACATGGGATTAAAAGATTAAAAAAAATAAAGTTGTAGAAGGAAGAATTTTACTATTTGAAGACTGAGGCGGGTGTTCAGAAATGGGATTTTTCTGTTGTTGTGATTGCTGAGGATAAAGTAGAAACAAAGGGTTCTGAGCTTCAACAGGGACCTGCTCAGACATGGTTGCTGACAAGTGAAGGACCAATCTTTCCCCTCTTTCTTGGTTCCAAAGATACAACTCAAGCAGGCAATAGCACTACTAGTATCTGACCAGGGAATGGCAAGTACAACTATATATTTTCTTGTGGGTTTTTGTGAGGCTTTAGCTTTAAGTAGTGTGTGTGAGGGATGAACATGATGCACGGTTCATGCTCCCATCCTATGTTGCACGATTTTCTCTACTTACTCACATTTTTTGACAACCTTTTTTTTTCTAGATCTCTCTTAACGGCAAGGAAAATGAAAGACTCAACAAGACCAAGGGAAAGAGACTTAATTTTTATCATTAAGAATGTAAAGTGAAAATTGTAGTTTCAAATCTTGTATCTAAGTAAAGTATTTGATGATCAATTTACCTAAAGTGAGTTACCTTTTGACAGTTTAATTCATTTGACAATATTTATAATAGTTATTGACCAATTAATTACATATTATTAGTTATTTAATGATGTTAATAAATACCGTGGAAATTCATTTAAATTAAGTAACCCACTTTATAAAAATAAGAAATTATTTCTCTTCAAATAAGAGATTTCTATTAATTTTTAACAATTATTAAAATATTTAATAATTATTCAATGACCAATATAAAGTATTTATTCGTAAACGTCGTGGGATGCTACAAAAAGTATACTATTTTTATTTTTGATTTTTTAAAAAGTAACAAAGGCGTTAAGTGGATAGTCTTGTGCTATTCACTAAGAATTCAGTTACAAAAATTTAAGTTTTTATTATTATTAATTGGCATCCAACAATTCTGGTTAAGATTCGCTTCCACGTTGATGTCTTAACTTTCAAGTGAATGGTATCAAAGCAAATTAGTACAAATGTTAGGATATATTTTTCTTACCATATGGTCTTCATTCACTATATGAGAAAGCATTTACTACTGAAAAATGGACATTCTTTAAGTTAAAGAGTATGTATCTGAATTAGACTCTTATGTCTTTCTTATATTCTTGAAAATATCTTCCCTGATTTCCTCAAGTTTTTTTAGCTACCCTAAGTTGAAAAATACAGAAGAAATAGATATCGATGATATATAAAGGACAAATATTCAATGACATTATGCATCATTAATTTTAATTCGTTACTCTTTCAGGCACAAAAAAAAATTATGAGATTTTACAAACCTACTAAATCTTTTTCTTGTGTCATAATGATTCGACTTCAATGGTGTTAAGAAAGTGTAGGCCAAAGAGTGTAATGAGACTTCTTTCTATATCGAGATTTTCAACAATTGTTATCGAAACTTGACTTGGATTAGTCAATGGTTATATTGGAGACATAAAACATTCACATCATAATTTGTTTATTGATTTTAGCTATGGGTATACAACTAGATGTGTATAAGTCTCTTAACATGCACAAATTTATTATATATATATATATATCTATATATACATCACTAGATGTATATAGTTTCACCATTGTAAAAAAATTATATATATATATATATATATATATATATATACTATATATATATAGACGGGAGCAACTAATTGACAATATCTAGTACTAGTTGTTTACGAATAATGCAAGGCTTGCATGTGGAGCGGTGACACTTTCTACAAATAGGAGACCATGGAACAAGTATTCACTACTGCTTACAGTTGAGGGCTTTAGTCGTCATGAGACATGGCAATATCATTGTTGATGTTTATGAGATGGTCTTTTGGGATAGTGGAGGGGGGCAATACACAAATTTCAAATCCGGTATCCTACTCTGCTTTTTTATTTTTTTATTTTTTATCATTTACTATTTTGCATAATTAGATATGTAATTATAATTCTTTTAAATTTTTTTCTTTACCGAGACAAATATTAATTTTATTATCTTACTATATATAAAGATGAGGGTTTTGTTGTTACTTTATAAACTTCCTATTATACTCTGTATCAAAAGATAAAATTTTATAACTACATTGAATAACATTAAACCCCCCATCCATACCTTACCCACAATTTTTTGTAAAAAAATATTAGTTAATTTTTTTAAAACAGCACACACAATGTGTGTGCCTGGTAAACCATAGAATTTGTGTTCTTGATAATTTCTTATTTAAATTCTCCTACTTGAAGATAAGTGGTTGGGCTTGGGCTTTTTTAAATAGCTGCAATAGCATTAGAAATTAAAGGGATTTAGCTAGGCTCGAAGGTTTGAGGATCCATTGGGCTTAATTAACACTCCAAAGAATAATATAGCGGTGGTGGGCCTGGTGGCTCATATGGATGCTAAAAGATCTGAGCGTCCCGAGTGTACAACTAAACTAAGGATTACTATGCTCGCACCAGCTTTTGTTTCGTTGCATGTGTTGGGCTTCAATAATATTTTATATTTATCAGAAAACAAAACAATCCAAACGGCTGGAATAGCTCAGTTGGTTAGAGCGTGTGGCTGTTAACCACAAGGTCGGAGGTTCAAGCCCTCCTTCTAGCGTCTATTCCCTTTTTTTTTACCCTTAATACTGCTTTCTCTTTCTTCCTTCCTAATACTTGCTTTATATAATTTGTGATGATTATCTGCAAAACTTAAATTTCTTCTCCAAACATTCTAGCTAATGTTTTTGTCAAACAGTTAGATCCCAACCCCCCCCCCAAACATATATATAGATATTACCTGAGAATAATTGGTAGGATGATCATATTACTATAATATTCTTGCTACCCCCCTCCCCTTTCTTATGCAATTTAGTTTAGGAGTGTAAATAGCTCTAATTCAGAAAAGGGATGAGTTTTTTAAGTACTATATAGAAATATAAATAAAAAAAATTAATGCAATTTAATGAAACACCATCACAGGCAGTACTGCATGACCATGCAATACATAAAAAACATGTATAGTACGCAAACAAGCACATTCATTTAAAGAAGATTATTAGGTTAATCATCCACGTCGAGAACTAAACCAACCAATAATAGTAGTTATATTTCATTCTAATCCCTTCTTTCTATAGAATAGTCCAATTAATTAATATTGGCTTCGGCATCATGGAGTTCGTAATCCATCATAGAAAATTCTTACATGGATCCGATCCACGGTAAATGAGATGAATCCCTTGATCTATATTCATCTACATCACATTGAAAACGTTTATTTTTAATGAGTTAGAATGATGTGGATGAATATGAACTAAAGGGTTCATCCCACTTACTATGAATCGGATTCATATAAAAATTTTCCATCACGAAGGATATGGATCATTTTCAGAAGATGTAATACCATGGATATGTATTAACATAATAATACGTGTATTTCTGGTGATTAACTGAATGCTTTACTCGATCAAACTTATAATGTAGACTTGATTATTATATATTACCGGTAAAATTTATTATGGTCATTAAATAATTACTTGACATTTGTTCAAAAATCAATAAAAGACTCTTATTTGGACAAAATATAGCCCTCCAATTTGTAATAAAATGGATTATCCTACACAAATGACTCTCTTTTATTAATTATTGAACAACTACTATAATGCCATTAATTGTTCATAAATAATCACTATAAACTTTCACGTATATTACCAAAACAATAATCAATTATGTAAACAGTAGACTTATGTATGTTCAGATCAAACTAATTTAGATGACTTGCTTCTTAGTTTTTCGTTTACTGGTGTATTATCATCCTAATAGTTAATGTTAACAACTTCAATACATCTAATCATCTATGCAATGTATCACTAGATTCTTAAAAAATATATATTTTTTGATTAAATATTTAAAATCAAAATTGACAATTTAATAAAATTTCAACCCGTGAATCAATATTATCAAGTTGTAGTTGTAATTTTGTCAATGATTTTGCTAACAAGTTATAATATGATCCAACAAAACGAAACAAGAATCATAGGAACTAGGAAGCTGGAACAACGTGACCACACTATTTTGCAACTAGTGTGAAGATTTTGCTGGTACTAAATAATTAAACCAAAAAGCCAATATTCTGGTACAGGAAAATTTTATCATTTATTGTGTTATTTCTAGTCACTTCACTTAGGATGAACTGTAAAGATTAAGTAATGTAATTTTAGTGGAGTAATTTTAATAGTTCATTAAATGGTATGGCAACAGCTACATATTGAAAAATGAAAAATATTCAGGTAGATTCGATCTCTTTGACTCCACCTGTAGATCTTATGATCAGAATTAAATCTTAAAAAATTTTGCTTACATCAGATTATATTATAAATTTTTTAAAATTTAATTTACACTATAAAATTTATAAATAAAACTAAAAATCAAATCTATTTAAGATGTGTATTCTAGTCGATCGTAAAGCAACTGAACCGGCCATCCGGGAACAAGTACTGGACCATGATTTAATAATTAGCCATGTTATATGGACCGGCCTGCACAGGGCCCTACATTTGGCTTGTTATGCACCACCTTGAGCAATATAATGACAATTTGCACAAGAGAAAAAAAGGAATATTTTGACGATTTGACAAAATCGGGCGAGGAGTGCCTTTGGTTTGGCTGTCTATTGTCCCATCTAATCATCAGGCAACGGTTCATGAGATCTCCTGACAAATTCTTTGATTTTTTTTTTTTTGAATTTATATTTTAATTATCAGTAACTACTATAGGGATTTGGAAGTTAAACATGAGAACTTTTCTTTTTCAAGCCTTGATAAATAATACTGTAACACTTTTTCAATAAAAGTACAACTCAAATAAAATTGTTATTGAGGAACCTGTTTTAGAAATATTTTAAATTATTTTTGAAAATTCCCTCACTAATTTTTTTCCTCTTGTCGCCAGCAAATCATCATTAACTATTTTTGCGCCCAATTCAATATGAATTATTGCAGAAATTCGGCTTTATTATTTTCCTTAGTTCTTGGAAATTTTGGCTCTATGAGACTGTGATTTTGACCTTTCAACAAGTAATGTTATTTACACTAAGTTTCAGTTCCAAATCCTCAAATATGATAATCTTTCTGCATTAAGCTAGAGTTTAATTATATGATATAAATAATTATTTCAAATTTTATTATCTAAAATATGTTATTTGGTAATTATATTTTCAAAACTCTTAAAGAATAAGATTAGATAAATAAATACATAGAGAATAATTTTATATTCTTTAAAATTTTTAAGATGGGGATAAAGTCTTATTTTTATAGTAATATAGTAATAATTTAAAAAAATTTAAAGGAAAAGAAACATAGTTTATTTTGGGAGGCGGCTTATACACATTTACCTCTTATAATCTGCCCATACTTCTAAAGTATTTTACCGTTGTATTTTAAATATTATATACAATATAAATTTTAAAATATAATAATATAATATTCTAACGAACTGTAGCTATATCATATACCACCAAAAGCATGATGAACCAAATAATTAATTACATGATCAAATAATTGACCTCCCCTTTGTAGTACTTAATAAGCTCAATGGTTTTAGAGATACTTAAAAATCATTTCGTAAATTATGCTTTTATTTTTAAACATGTTAGTTGCATATTCATCTTGACACAACAACCTAACTAATGATGAAAACCTAATCCTCCGATGTTAGACCCTTTTGCAATCATGTGTCACTAAACCAGCCATAATTTCATGCTGTGCTTATACACATCTAGATGTGTATAAGAGACATCGTTGTAAGTCATTAATGTACTTAGGACCAGTATAATTTTACACGTGGATGGATCAAGATTCTTGATGATCCAGATGAATATTGATAAACCTACCATACCTTAAATCTTACCTACGAATTAATCATTCGGCTCCTCCCATGGCCCAATTAGCACCACAATTAAGACTTGCAAATTTCATATTTTCCAGATTTAGTTTAACAATTATCTCGATCAAAATTAATCCAACTTCGAATTGCCATGTGGATGTGAAATGCGAGCTTGAAAAGGAAAAGAGAGAACTCAAACGGTGATGAAAACTGTTAAAATAAAAAACTGTGGTTTATGTCCATTTTTTTTTTCCTTCTTAAAATTTAACAATTCAATGTTTGCTAAATAAAGGACTGTGTATAAGAATAAGGTGTAACCTACCTCATTCAAAATTATTTTTCTACATTCGATTGCCCCTTTCAATTTGCTCATGTATGGACTCAATTAAAATGGGATGTCGATTTGCAAACGTAAAATTTGGGTGGAAAAAATGGGTAATATTTCAAACTTTAACGTCTGTTGCCCGTTGTGTAGAATTTTGAATTGAAATCCAAGAGGTCAATTTTTTCAAGAGTCCGAAATAGTGAGAATAGAGGAAAATGACATGAATCAATTTAAAGTTTTATTTGGACACAAGGTGGAGGTTTCAAATTCAATTGCCTAAATTAAATTTTGCAACATGTACGCTAAGGCAGGAAAAGGCCGTTGCGAATTTGCTCGGTACTTGCCCCAAATTAATTAGCAATTAACAGGGCACAGCCGGAATGAGTTTGACTGCTTGCATCATTAAGTAAATACAGTTTTGACTCCATTTATAGGTTTTATAGTATAAATCAAATTATATAATAAAATAAATGACATGAATTATGTAACAAGATTCGATAAAATTTAATTCTAGAACTACAAAAGTTATAAATATTGCCCACTGAATTTACTTAAATATTTTTTTAACCTGACAACACAATTGCTAATGACACTCTCTTTAACATTTTTTCCCCCCATTTCATCTAACTACAATAAACCCATTATTGTAATCCATCTTACATGTTTTAACTATGCCCAAAACTAAGAAGGGTTAAGACGTTAAAGGCGTTTTCTTCAGCCATGCTATAAAAATCTTTTTTCTTCTTTTCTTCAGCAAGGGCATTATAGTCATTGAAAATAGTCTATTAGCGGTATTTATATTCTCAATAGCTACTTTAATCAAGGATATATATGAATAATGAACTCTTCTTAAGTTTTATGATAGTTATCACATTAAGAAAAGTTTTGTCACAATCACAAGCTCCTTTCTTTTACTTTTTCAAAATCTATAACAAAATAAAGTTGTTAGCAATTTCATTATGTGAAAAGAATCAGATAATAATACACTAACTTACATTAATCTGTTTCCTATTTTATTAGCGAATGGAATGCAATACGTTAACAAGTATTTTGACTGGTCTTTACTTTTCATGTGAATTGAAAATCACAAATTAAAAATAACAAGATGAAAGCTTAAAATTTATAATTTGTTGGTTATTGGCATCATGCACCCCTCAGTTATACTCGTTTAGTACTTTGTACCAAATTATTATTTTTTGTAATTTGTTACTTGAAACTTCTAATTTTTAACACTTTATACAATTGTTTGAGATTAGGTTAAAATTGCCTAATTTGGTTGGCCTTTTACTAGTGAAAAGACTCTTTGTCACAAGTTAAATCGCATCGCATATAGGTATTTTAAGAACTACACAAAATATTAAAAGGTCATATTTGTTCATTTAGCATTTTAAATTGACTTGAGCTAAGCTGATTGCGGTAAAGTGTTAAAAGTTAGAGTTTGATGTAGTGAACTGCAACAATAAGTAGTTTAGGTTGCAAAGTGCTGAACATACATAGTTGAGGGGTGCAAAATGCCATTAACCCCAAAAAAAATTCCAAACACAAATTAAAAGGCAGTAAGGATCGGGGATAATTATAAGATTTTCCGAAAAACATTATTTTGGGATAGATGTTGTAGTGATAGATTAAAGGACTCTTGAAAAATTTGTACTAATAATCTTAGGAGGGTAGATTCCTTTCAAGTATACACATCTAGAATTTCCTTCCATGATCTATTATATTTAAATAACTAACCTTCATAAAAATTATCAAATTATATCAATAATTTTATTTCAATGAGTAGATCAATATATTTTCAAAATTTATTTATAGCAAATATATGTAATAAATTACATTATGAACAGATATGATTTTTAAAAAATATTTTTATATTATTTTTATAGGGAGTATTGGAGAGAATTTTTCTCCAATTACTTGAGGAGCCTAAACCATCTTAGGAAATTTGCAGAATAACGCCTTAAAACTTGTAACCAAGATTTTTTAGAAATCTCCTCTGTTCTGAATTCTCAGGAAAAAAACATGTATAGCTGAGGCCAACTTGTTTGACTCGTAATAATATAACACATCTCAGCTAGTGAAATTCCAGCCAAATTTAGGCAACAAATCAAGCTAATTAAACAACTGATGATGCCACGAGAGCCCAGCTTTGGCTGTGAATGGTGGTCGTTGGGATGAGATGAAACATCAATTGGATGGTCACCAAACTACACATACCATCTTGGTCTGATATTAATTTTAGGTAGAAAATAATTTTGAATGAGGTAGGTTACTCCTTATTCTGAGCTCAGGCATGGTCATCGGCACATTTATGTTTCGCTTAATTGCCAAGTGATGTAAATAATCTTAGAACTCCCCCCCCCCAAAAAAAAAAAAAGTTTACCGAATCCAAACTTCTTTTAATTAACTTCGCACCTAAGGTGTCCCATAGGACCTTGTGAGTTGAGTTTTATAAAATTTAAACTCGACTCACAAATTTATTTAAATTTTAAATTTTAATCGGTGGACTCAACTTCACAAATATGAATATCATATTGACGATTCATAAAATTATTTAAAATTTGAGTTTTAATTGGGTTGGGCCAAACTCACATTAACCAAAAAAAAAAATTATAGTTGATTTGTGAAAATTTTGTTTTTACACTGGTCAACATGGAATAATATATAATATATATATTAATAAATAACTATTAAATATATCCATAAACAACTATTAAATATATAATTGAGTTACAATTTTTCAACTATAAATTAACTAATAAAGTTTGGTTATTTTTTTTAGTCTATAAATTAACTAATAAAGTTGGGTTATTATTTTTAGTTACCCGAATTTAGTTAAATTAATATAATATTAAAATTATTAACCGTTATCTACATTAAATTAAGTTGTAATATTTAATTTAGGATAAAATCAGTATTATATATATACATATTCGAGCCGAATTTTAATCGGCCAGGCTAATAAACCCCAAATTCGACTTACAATTTAATCGAACCTAATTTTTGGTCTAATCTCAACTCAACCCACTTTAATAAAAGGTTCGACCCTTTATTTGTCGGACCATTGACAGTCCTACTAGCACTCGTTTTCATAATTCTATTAGAATAATAAGGAAAATTTTATAATTTTCGTTGAAGGAATCACTCATTTAATTGAAAAAGCTTATATACAATATAAATTTTAAAAATATACAATTCATGGTATTATCCTCCAAAATTTTTCTTAAGATGACGTTACCATATTCCTACTATGTATTTATTTCTCCATTACTTTGCCTTTTCCCAAAAATTGATGATAATTGATAGACTCATAAACTTCTCTTTCTCTCTAAAAGTTAGGTAATAATTCGTTCACCATTATCATTAATTCTTGGATTAAATAATAATCCCAAACGCCAAATGTCCACAACCCACAAATGATCCCTCTCTCCCAACAAACTCCAGCCCCACATCTAGATATCTCTCTCTGACTCTCTCTCCCTCTCATTTCATTCATTCACACATCTCTTGCTCTTTACTATAATGCCATTAACTTTCAGCAGCCTCTATTCATTCATTTTTCTGAATCTGTCTTCTTTTGGGACCATCTCATTCTCACCTTCCCCCATTAGTAATTATTTTTGTGCTGAAATACTGAAGTCTCATTGTCCAAGACTCAAATTTTTTTTTTTTTTGGGGCTTTGTTGAGTTAATTCTCTCCTACCATTGAAGCAAAGTTGCTTCAACTTTTTCCACATCTCTCTCTCTCATCTACCTTTTCTATAAGAGACTATCTTTTTTGGTTTCTGGGATTCTGTGTACTTTTAGAGATCCGTTCTCAAAATGGGATTTTCCCGAAGTAATTGCACTAACTCTATAGTCCCTCTTCACATCTCATTCTCTTCAAAGTCTTCAAATTTGGCCACCCCTAATGATAAATACTCTGATTATTACCATCATGATGACATAAAAATCAAGTCTTAATACTGTATAAAATGATCTGGGATTTTGGTTTGGGTTGTTTTATTCCGTCTCACCGGCGGCGAGGCTCCGGTGAGGCTCCGGGGGAGAAAGACAAGAATGGGAGTGATAATTTGGAGCATAATAAGGCTTGGTTGCTTGCAGAGTCTGGTGGATGTGGAGCAGAATTGAATAATGCTGAGCCTCAGTCAATTCACTCCTCTTTCAGGTTCAGTTTTTGCTCTCAAGTTGAGCTTGAATCAATGAATGTGATGAATAATTCTTCTTCTTCTGCTACTGTTTTGATGGTCAATTTGGATAATGGGATGATTGATTCTAAGTCTAAAGAGTTGAAATGGAAGAGAATTGAGTCTCTTGAGAGGAGTATTTCTCCAGTTGCACACTCTCTGATTAGGTTCAGTTATTCCGAAATTGTTTCTGCAACTCGCAATTTTTCTAAAGGTACTTGGACTCTCATTAAATCCCTTTTCTCTTTCTTATGTTCTTGATTGATTTTATGTTTTATGGACTGTGATCTTTTATTGGCTTTGTTGGTTAGGTAGAGTATTGGGTAGAGGTGCATTAAGCTATGTTTTTAGGGGAAAAGTTGGATTCTTGAGGACTGCAGTCGCAATTAAGAGGTTGGATAAGGAAGATAAGGAATCTTCAAAGGCATTTTGCAGGGAATTGATGATTGCTAGTTCTCTCCATAACCCATACATTGTTCCTCTTGTGGGTTTTTGTATTGATCCAGAGGAGGGTTTATTCTTGGTCTACAAATTTGTGTCTGGAGGAAACTTGGAGCGGTATTTGCACGGTATGATTTCTTCTAGCAAGTCCTTCTATCTGAATGGGCCGCTATACTAGCTTAACCTATGATGAAGTTCTTGATTCTATTTTGCAGAGAAGAAGAGGGGAGTTAAGGGTGGTCCAGCACTTCGATGGTCTGCTAGATATAGGATTGCTGCTGGTATTGCAGAGGCAATTAGTTATTTGCACAATGGGGCAGAAAGATGTATTGTTCACTGCAGGGACATCAAGCCGTCAAACATCCTTCTTTCTTCCAGGAAGACACCTAAGGTAGGCAAGAGATTTCATTTTCTTGATCTCATTCGAGAGCAATCAAATGTTTTTGAACCGATTAGTTGGACCTAACGGAGTTTACTATTGTTTTTAATTGCTAACGTAATCCTTTTTATTATGCATGCAGTTGTGTGACTTTGGATTAATACATGGACTCCAGCACCTTCAGTACCCTTCCTCTGCAAAAGAGTGAAAGGAACTTTCGGGTATATATTTTCTAGCAGAAAACTCTAAGCAAGAATCAACAAATAGGAATTTGTTATTGAAGCGAATTTTTTTTGCATTTACTGAAAAATGACAGGTATTTAGCTCCTGAATATTTCCAGCATGGCAAAGTGTCTGATAAGACCGATGTTTATGCTTTTGGGGTAGTCCTTTTGGAGCTACTAACTGGCAGGAAACCAATTGAGGTAAAAAGAGGACCTGGAGAAGAAAATTTGGTTGTGGTATGGATGGGTAGGTCATCAATTCGGTTACTACTTAATCTGTTACTCATTCTGCTGTTCTTTTGTTAGTTATTGTCAGTACATTCCACATAATGCATTGTTTCAGCACATCCTTTGATTAGGTTGCTGATGGTGTAGCACAATGTCCAATTCAATCAATCATTTTTTATGCTAGATCTTAAGCATTATTAATAATAGTTTGATCTTCATGCCAATGCCTCATCTTGTACATTAGTACCCATGAGATTGGATGGTTGTGTACATTCTGTTGACAAAGATCATTGTCACATCTTAGTAGTTTCGGTCACAAGAGATTCTGATCTTTAAAAAATAACTTAATTCATATTCTACATCTACAATGATTGCCAATAAGGACAAATTTAACTTGACAACATACTCTTTTGCCTGGATTTTAGGCTTCAAAACAAGTAAAACTTTTTAGATAGGAAATTGATCTCTTTTAATAAGATTTGTTGTATATCAGCAAGACACAATCAGCATGTTTGTTGTTTAGTTGGGCTATACTTGGTTTGCATTCTTAGGTATTAGATGAACTTATATACCGAATTGGGAGAAGGGGCCAAGTTTGTTGGCAACCTTTTATCTAAATAGGCTGAAACAGTTATCAATGCTTCTTCTTTGTCAAGTAATATGTATGATATGACAGCTGACAAGAGCAAATCGGTTGTTAATTCTGTGCTGTTCCTTTTTCCTTGATTGTTGTTCGTTCAAGTAAAAATAGAAAACTAAAGACACCCGTTTTGTCCTTGTTCCAGGCAAAGCCATTATTGCAGCAAGGGTCTCTTGAAAAATTGCTTGATCCACAACTCAAGTTCACTCACAAATACTCAAATCGGATCTCCCATATGGTTCAAGCTGCAAATGCCTGTGTTCATAGTGAAGAATCCCGTAGGCCCAGCATTGTTGAGATTGTTGCAATATTAAGAGGAGCAAAGCCTAACTACCTAAGCAGAAAGAAAGCTACTTTGGCAGCTAACAGTTTTGTCGGTGACTCTTGGACTCTCAATTGCAGCAGACAAAAAGTGAAATGAAGAGTCATTTAGCTTTAGCTATGCTGGGAGTTTCAGAGTTTGAGGAAGATGATCATCTCTATTGCAGGTGAAAAACAAGTATCCGAGTCTGAAATTTTCATAACATGTATACCATCTGATTTGATGATTGCATAAAGAGACTTTTTAGGATAGAATGATTAGCTATATTATTAACATTGTATATAGAAATGGCAGCCTGCCTGTTGAGCTATGATGTGTGTATATAACTTCATTCTCTACCCTTGATTTCGAAGGGAAAGATTATGTTTCTTTGCACGCATAGCCTTCAAATTTTATGTAAGACAGCAGACCTAGTTTTCAGAAGATGTCTCGTTCTTGGTTTTTGCCATAGAACATTTAGAACAGCTTATGTTCTTCATCCAATTGATAAAAGAGTAGTCCGTATTGTTTTTGCTTTTCATTCTTTTACTAGGTAACTGCAATACTTGTTCTCCATATTTACCATAATTGAAATTGTCATAATATTATTTGCATACCTAGAAGATAGCAACAGCCTAACAACTTTGCCTCCTTGATCGCCTCAAATAGCTGAATGTATTGCCTAATCCTTGTATGAATGTATTGCCTAATCCTTGTATGCTTTGCAATTTCCTAATGTTCTTCGAGCATGTTGATCAATCAATTTCAGAGTAGTTATGTTTAGGAGGAGAAATAAATGCAATATCCCCGTCCCACCCCCGGCAAAAAAAAAAAAATCTGTATATATATATATATATATATATATATATATGGTAGTACAATTATTATAACCAGCAACAAAGCCCAAAATCTGGTCAATTGGCCAGCAATTTATACTACTCATATAAAGAATATATATATATATATATATGGTAGTACAATTATTATAACCAGCAACAAAGCCAAAATCTGGTCAATTGGCCAGCAATTTATACTACCCATATAAAGAAAGCCAACAAGCTTACACAAGGGGCAGGAACAAATTTCACAAAACAAGGCGAGGCAAATTGATGCCAAGTTGCTAAACACGTGGTTTGGAACAAATCTATGCAATTGACTTGCAAGTTGCCTGACATTTTTTTTCAATCTAATTCTTGCTCAAATGTACTAATACAATTTCCAAAAAAAAGGGACAAAAATATTTCTGAAGTCTGCATGATGGTTGAAAAAAAGAGGCTAAAAAATCTTTGGCAACTCTGTTATTGAGCCCTGCGTGGCATAGGCAAAAACTCTGAATTCTTGATAGGAATTGAAGCCATCACCATCCGTATCAATGTCATCCATCATACGCTTCACTTCATCTCCTGAAACAGAGACCAGAGTCTTCAAAGCTTAGGCATCACTTCATCTCCTGAAAAAGAGCCCAGAGTCTTCAAGGCTTCCCCAAGCTCTGCTGCAGAAATTTGTCCATCACCATTAGCATCAAAATGCTTGAAGATTCGTTGGGTGTGTTCGTTTGGATTGAAAATATTTTTCAGAACGTAAAATATTTTTCAATTTTTCTTCCTCTCTGACTGAAAATAACTTACGTTCGTTTGGATTGAAAATATTTTTCAGAACGTAAAATATTTTTCAATTTTTCTTCCTCTGACTGAAAATAACTTACGGAATTTTCGAGCGTAAGTTATTTTTCGGATAATTCAAGAGTGACATTAAATCTCAAATACTTAATTTTAAAATTTCGTTTGCTAAACTTATTTTCGTTTCCAATTCTTTTTCCTTCGTTTTTCTCTCAATCATGGGTCCCACACTAATATAACTATCATTATGCATATTTTACTACTATATTGTACTATCATTTAATTTTGAACAAAATCAATCTCTTATTAATTACAATTACTTGTAAAGTATTTATCATCATTATTATAAGTTTTTTTATTTGTATTCATAAAATTAAAGATACAACTTTTAAAATTTTTTATTTCAAAATATTTTCATTTTGTCAACCAAACATCGGAAAATTATATGAAAAATTGACTTTTTCATGTAAAATATTTTCCAAGAAAAAGATTTTCCTCAAGAAAATATTTTCAATCCAAACGAATACACCATAATATCTTATATAATTTGCAAATATTATGTGCGTATATATGTATTTTAATATATTTAAAATCACTTAATATGTAATTGTAAATATAGAATAATTTGTTAAAACGATACAATTACATTATGAGTATATGTTATTTTTATTATTCAACTTAACCGTTTTAATCATCATAAAAAAAAATTAACTTGTTTTATTTGAATAGCGTATATAATATGTGATTGTATACAAAAAAAAATAAAATAGTGTTATATATATATCATTAAAGCATGTAATTATGAGAATTTACTTAATTATGAAATGCAAGTACAAAAAGTAAATACATAAGTGAACTTGGGCTAATTCGAACTCGGTCCGAAACGTGTTTAATTGAGGTGAGCCTAATAGATGTGAACTATTGTCAACCAAGTAGGCTTGTTACCAGGTCAGGTCTAGTCTCGGACTTGACCCGATCTAAATCTATAAGAAATTTTGATTAGGTATTCGGATCCAATTTAAGTGGACTGGGTATGAATTTTGTTGTTTTGACCCGATTAAGAGGCTAATTCGATTAAAATATTTAATATATAATAAAATTATATACAGTTAATATTATTCTATATATACATATACATATATGTGGTATAAATTATCAATTTAAATTATATTAAATTGTAGAACCAATACATAAATATAAATTTTGAAATAAATGTTTTTTATAATTACAAAAAAAAAAAAAATCTATAAATTATAAAATTTTTATATAAAAATTATAAAAGTTAAAAACTTGGATCCACCGACAAATTCGGATATGAATTTACTTTTGTAAACTTGATGGATATCCTAATCCAAATCCAGATATATTAATCGAATTTGAGTCTAAATTTATTAATTTCAACTTGAATATGACCTGTTTACGTATCTAAAATAAAGTAGAATTTAAATCCAAATATCTAAATGTTGGATGGGTGAGTTTAGATTTATTCGGAAAATCTGAGTCACAAACAGTCGTATTGATATGTAACTTAGTTGTTGGGATAGACTCGAAAGTCGAAACTAGACTCACCAAGATTGATCCATTCTGACAAGTTGACTTGGGTTGGACTTGGGCCTATTTTACTATTCTACAAGTTCTTTTTTACCGTTCTCTATCCGATTCCCTAGGTCATAGTCCAAAAGGTTTAAGCCTATCTCTTAGTGAATTGAATCTGTTCTTTTTCTTGAGTTGATTGCACCGGACTATCTGTATATGTCATATAATAATGTAGTCTCAGTTCATGAATTTAGAGAAATCATAGTCGAAGAAGCACAGTGATTCTTAACCTTGGGAACATATTAACCACATCCTGGCTTTGCAGCATATCTGTCAAGGACATGGTGTAATTGCTGAGCTGCTGATTGCCACGTTGCTAGCACATTTGGGGGAGGACTAGTCTCTTCTCTCCTATGTTTTACGTTATTACTAATCAAAAAGTGAGCGAACAATGTTTAGCTCATATGTATTATTCGCTTTTCTTCTTCTTTATATCCAATTGTGTTGATGTAGGTAATTTCCATATGATTTGTTGTTTCACTTGCCTTTGAGAATGGTCTGTTACTTCATTGTTGCTTAACATCTATTCCTGGGTTTGATCTGTTGGATAACAAAATGAATATAATAAGTTCACTTGTACTAGCCTTTCTGCTCTTCTATGTTCTAGATCATAGTTCAGGTACAGGCTACTTTTGGTTAATAAATATTCATTTTAAGTAGCTATTGGCGATTAGTTATGTGTTGGTTTGTCCCTTGTTTTCTCATTGTAAAACTGCATAACAGTTTTGCTGTGTAGATAAATCAATGATCTCTCAATGTCTAAAATAGTTAACTGGTGTTGGTTCATGGTGATCACATCTAGATGTGAGTCAAATCATACAGTAGCTGTGTCGTTGCCCACTTCATTTATGCGTGTAATTGGCATATCCATGTGACATGTGCCTGTACTACGGAGGGAGGCTGACTAATGAATCAGATTGTTTTGCTGAAATCATAGTCGAAGAAGCACAGTGATTCTTAACCTTGTACTTATTCTATCACCTATGGTTCCCAAAAAGTGACAATCACCAACCGCCACATTATTAGCATTGCTTGCACTCTAACTTCAATAATATTCTGTTACTGGAGCATCATTGTTGCTGGCTAACATTCTCTATTCCTGGGTTTGTCTGTTGGAACAATGATTGCTGGGTGGGACGAAAAGGTGCTTTCCGGCGCAAACCAGGCCGGGGATGGGAGCAACAATAAGGAACTCCGCGAAGCGTTCAACTTGTACGACAAGGATAAGAACGGGAAGTCTTAGAATCATTTTTATTTGCTTGCAATTTTATTGCCTTTTCCTAATAATCTTGTACCCGACATTTGTTTGGTCTAATGTATGTTTGATTATCAGTAGACCGACCATGTTCCCAGCAAAACAAACTGCTTTAGATTTGAGAGATCATTGCCTTGGTTTATCCTACTCTGAATATTTGGAAAAAAATCTATTTTGTAAGTTTGCTGGTTTCCCTAACCACTGCTTTCCTCTCTCACTAGTAGTATTACGTAATAGGTAGGACCTAATGGGTGGAAGCAGAACGGCGGTGGAATCTGGAAGGATGGAACGTGCTAGGAAAGAACTTCACTACACATATTATCCAGTTGAGCCAAGATCAGTGGGGCAGGAAATGTCCGAGGTTTCAATTTCTTGAGAATAGATCATTAAACAGAAGATTTGCTTTTATGTTCTTTGATTTTGGTCTAGTTTATGAAAGCAATTTATGCTGAGTTACATGTAATTTAAGGTTTAAGTATTTGTTTTCAAGAAATTTCCCTTGCTTAATTAAAATTCTCATTGATATCACTAAAACTGCAAGAATCTTTTACAATTAAGTTTTGGCATTATTCATGGTAAAGATAAACTTCAAGGCAATGATCTAAATAGTAATACATGGTCTAGATGTGTATAATTGACAGGATTATGAGGGTTCGAACTGTGTTGTGGGATCATGGAATTCTATTTATGAAAGATCTAAACAAAAGCCTTAAAATAATGATACTGTAAAATTCATTTTCATGAGGTAATGACTTGGACAATTAAACTCCCCTTGAATTCATGGCGTAAGTCCGTGAGTTTGTCTTCACTAATAATTTGCTCCCATGTGAAATTCATTCCACAAACAAAGCATGACACTACTATTCATATGATCCGCTGCTTGGTTTTTTTTAATATAATTTATTTTAGACTGCCTTTTAAAGCTTAACTATCTTCACCCCACGACAGGTGTCAGTAACAATCACCAAGGATGGAGCCGCCACATTAAATGATAGCATTTTATTGCAACTCATAACTTCATATCCTACAATTTTTTTTTTTTTTTTTTTTTTTTTTGTGTTGTTTAAACTTCTGCTTTTGTCCTTGCTTTGATGCGTTGTTGTTTAAATTACTGAATACTACCCCAGAGTCCCTAAGTCAGAATATACTCAACACGACTTTTACGCTAATGTTAGGGGTTTGCATTATTACATTAATCTTTAAACCAAGTTTCAGCAGATCATTCTTTGATTTTCCATCTCGTTGGTGATTTTATTTACACCTTATACACTCACCCTTAGATTTTAAGCCAAAAATTTACTTCTTCCAATTATGAGCTGCCACGTCAAGTCCCCTCGGTAACAAAGTCTATAAACCGGATGTACTCTAGTATGTTCCTTCCTTCATTCCGGTCTCTTAAACTGGATACGCGTGATATACATCAAACTACGCGTTTTCTCAAAACCCTCAGCCTATATAAATACTCATCCATAGATAATCAGAGAAAAAATAAATTAAAAAGAAAAATCAGTCTACTTCGCTTTACCCTCTGCTTTGCTTTTGTTTGGGAAATCTTCAATGGCAGAGGCGGCGAAAAAGTCTAGCGCTTCCAACGGAAAGGTTGCAAAAACCGGGAAAAATCAGATGGAACAAGTGAAGCAGATGTTCAACAAGTTCGACGCTAACGGCGACGGCAAAATCTCCTTGTCTGATTTAGGCAAGATTCTGAATGCGCTAGGTTGGAAGACGTCGCCGGAGGAAGTGCAACAGTTGATGAAGGAGATCGATACCGACGGCTCTCGACGGTTTTTCTATGTTTTCGGTACTTGATATGAGTTTGGTAATCCGTTTAAAAATTTTCTGGCTTTCTTCTTTTCCGGCGCAAACCAGGCCGGGGATGGGAGCAACAATAAGGAACTCCGCGAAGCGTTCAACTTGTACGACAAGGATAAGAACGGGAAGATCTCGGCGAATGAGTTGCATTCCGTGCTGAAAAGTCTCGGCGACAAGTGCTCGCTTAGTGATTGCCGTAAGATGATCAGATCCGTCGACGTCGACGGTGACGGTCACGTTAATTTCGAGGAGTTCAAAAGGATGATGGGCGGCGGAACTTGAAAGATTTATCCTCTACTAATAATACTCGTTAACTAGCGTCATTAACTGCAGATTTAGGTTCTTAATCTCACTCTGTCTAATTCTGTTGATAGACTTTGTTTTGGAGTACTTTCATTTCCCTTTATTTTCTGAATATTTGGAAAAAAAATCTATAGCCGTTTGTTTTGCTGCTAACCACTGCACTAGCAATAGTAGGTTTCGTAATAGGTAAGGTAATGTTTGAATGTGGAAGCAGCAACTGAACGGCGGTGGAATTGGAAGGTGGAACGAATTATTACTGCTAGTTTGAAAGTTGAATTGAAATATTATCCCTATCTTGATGTAGTGGTATTTTTGTTTTTGATGATTTACAATGTATTTACACTCTCGGTGAAATTTTTTTTATATACGGTTTAAAAAAATAATAATAATAATTTTAATTAATTATTAAAAATTATATTTGGGTGGCTTGTGAGGAAATGGATTGATCTATTTATTGTAGTGCTTGTGAATTGCTGCGTGAGTGAGTGGAGATGAGGAAAAGTGTCTTGCACAAGAAAAAGAAAATTATGTGGTTTTCATCTAGACGACTTTCATGAGTAACTGGATTACCATGCTCCACACGGAATTAGTGTGACTGGAGTAATTCAGAAACGCGCTTTTCTTTATGTGGAGAGAAAATGGAGCTTTCGAGTTTCAATCAGTGGATTTCGTCAAGTTTACCTTGTGAATTATTCTAAATAGTATTTTAAAGATGAAACTTCAACACATTAACCCTCATACCTCACATCAATTTGTGGTTTTGTTGTGATGTATTACTATTTAGAGGGTCTCTTCTGCGCTCGAACTGTGTTGTTATGATTCTATTTATGAAAGCTAAAGTTCTGCCCAAAAGTTATAATGGTTAATGCGTGTGATACTTTTGTAAATTGTATTCATTTTCATGAGGATTTTTTAGTGACTTGGATCGCAATACTCTTGAATTATGGGTAAGCAAATTATCCTGTCTTTCAATATTCACCAATAATTTCATCTTGTGATCGGTAGATGGGTAAAGATCCTACTTGTGATTGAATTTTTGTTTTGTGCATTTTTTAGGTGTCATGTGGGTTTTTAATGAATCACTGATGGAGAATGCTTCTTGAGAAAATGAAATTGTACTTGCTATAAGAGTGAGAACATTGCTGTTTGCAGGCAGCATTTAACGTGCAACACCAAGGATGGAGCGGCTTAAATGATAAATAAAAGTTTTATTGGCAATCATCTTCCGGCGTGATATGAATTTTCGCTCTCTTAACTTTTAACTAGATCACGCCTCAACTCAACTTCCGTGGTGATGACTCCTTTGCGCTAGCCCTCCTATCAATCGGGAAATCTACATTGTTTTTTTCTGAAGTTAAACTTTGCACCATTTTTTTTTTTTTTCCAATTCTTTTTAGTTGGTGTAGTTCGGCACGGGCGGCAACCCCGGGGTGGGGTGTGGGGTTTAACTTTGCGTGAAGGGGTTGTAGGAACCTTGCTTAAAATGATGCGTTGTTGTTTAAATACTGAATACTAACCCCAGAGTCCCTAACCAGAATATACTCTTGTGGAAGACGCTAAATATTTTATTTGATGTAATGTTAGGGGTTTGCATTATTACATTACATCTTTAAAAATAGAGATTAGATCTTTTATTCTTTGATTTCATTGATCTCGTTGGGCCTTTTTTTTTTTTTTCACTTAGTAATAAGTAGATTACATTGTTATCTCTATTACAGGTAAAATGATGTGTTGTTGTTTAAATACTGAATACTAACCCCTAAGTCCCTGACCAGAATATACTCTTGTGGAAGACGTATATTTTATTAACCAACTCACTCAGTAAACACTTTGTTTGGATGCAATATTAGGAGTTTAGATAGGCTTCTTGTAGATGTAGAAACATAGCTTTAGATAACATGGGAGGTACAGCTCTCAGGAGTTTTTCTATGTTTTCGGTAGTTGATATGAGTTTGGTCAACATAATCCGTTTAAAAATTTTCTGGTTTCCGTTTTCCACTGCCAAGAATATTCCTTTTCCCCTTCTAAATTTTTCAAATTTTTTGAAATACAAAGAAGTAAAACGGATTCTTGAAGACATGAATATGCAGCCGGCACCAATGTGACAATATTGGTAGAACAAATCCCCATTCATAAAAGAATATAAACAAAAATAATTATTCTTGCGGCAAAAATTATTTTCTAACTGATATTCATTTTGGTCCTTGCTCAGAGGTAGGACCATCAATCGGGCTGGCACAGATGAATATCACATTAAAATGGATTGGATTGAAATCGAATTTAAATATTATATTTGATTAAATTGTGAGTCCAATTTAAATTTTATTAGGTTCGATTTAAATAAAGTTCGGTCCGAATATATTCACCATATCGGGGACATCATTTTGTATCACACAAGGACATATATATAAAATATTGATTTTATCCTAAATTAAATATCACTACTTAATTTTATGTGAATAATAGTTAATGATTCCAGTATTTTAATAATTTAATTAAACTTGGGTAACTAAAAATAATAACCGAAAATCATTAGTCAATTTATAGTTAAAATATTATAACTCAATGATATAGTTAATAGTTATTTATAGACATATGTAGTACATATAAACCATATATATTTGTGAATTAAATTTGTACTTTGCAAAATCTGGCTCATAAAGCCCAATTATCACTCATACTCAGAGTTGTACACAAACCTTTACAATTGTGTTAGTTCCTGGTCTTGGCGGAGATAATTTCTAGAGTTTGTATGGGAGTCTATAGTCATCTTCCAGAGACTTGCCTTCCTGATTAATTAATATAACGAGGACGTGTTTAATTTATGGATATGAGGAAAAAAATAGGAATTAAAATTAATAATACTCATAGATATAGTTTAATTAATCATAATAAAAATTATTTTATAAAAATGAAAGTATTAAAAGATTATCTATTTTCATTTCTCGTTTGTTATTTAAATTTTAAAATTGATTAACTTATCAATATAATGAAACTTATTTTTTATTTAAACCAAATAAATAAAAATAATAATATAGTATTATAAAATTTATGATTTTCATTTCAATTCTAATTCTCGAATACACCAAGAATATTTCTAAGATTTACACTAGTAAAAAGTTGGAACAATTAGCCATAGTTTAACAACATATGATTGCGTCAGTTTTTTTTTTTTTTTTAAATTTAAAATAAATAAATTCCAATTCTTCGTGAACTCTATGATAATTTTCTTTCCAATTGCTATCATAGTTTTATGCCTTCTCGTCTCACGCAATGGAAAGTAGTGACTCTAATTCATGGGCCAAAAAATGGTTCCACAAGTCTGTCGGGAAATACATGGTGGCCCACAAAGCCCAACACCCAAGAACGAAGTTCGAGTAAGAGATGTTGATAAAAAAAACTTAAGTAGACTCGGTTTTTGGCTCTACTTGTAGATTCTGTAGTTAAAATGAAATCTTAAAGAATATTGTTATAGATTTTGTAAGATTTAATCTACACACAGAATTTACAAGTAAAGTCAAAAATCGAATTTACCTAAGTCTTTGCCGTGGATATTATGGATATGTGAGAATTTCGTTTAGAATCTTCTTATCCTATGCTTGGGTTACCCCCAAACCCCTGCAAAAAAGGAAAAGGATTAATTCCATTTTATGCCTCCCAATTTATGCCTAATTCTCATTTTATATTCTAAATTTTAATTTTTGACACTTTGCATCCTGAACTCTCAAAGTTGTCTTATTTCAATCCTTTTTTTAATGGCGTTTCTAAAATTAATGAAATTTTTCCGTATCTACGACAAATTTAACATGATGTACAATAATATCTTGGGTTCAAAAATAAATATTCTATTAACTTTTTTTTAAAGTGTTAAAAATAAGGCTAAAATGGAACAAATTTGAGAGTTGAGGGTGTAAAGTGTTCAAAACTAAAATTTGAAATACAAAGTAAGAATCAAGTATAAGTTGAGGGGTGCAAAATAAAATTATTCCAAAAAAAAAAATGTCCAGTGATAAAGTTCCATTCTCATTCTATTTGGAAAATACTTATAGGAGTAGTGAGATCATCACAAACTATGTAATTTTGAAAATAATGAAGACACATATAATAAAACATTAGTTGTAATACTTTACGGATAAGGTCATACCTCATTTTTAAGGAGGGGAAGAGAGTGAGAATAAAGAAGACTGGAAAAAAATAACTAATAAAAACTAAGATAAACATTAAACAGAGGATGTTATTTATTGTCTTTCACTTACTTATCATTTAGGTATGTCTTTATAGATATTTTTTGATAATTTTTATGAATTTTAATTATTTAAATATAATAGATTATTGAAGGGAACTGAAAAGAAGTGTACATGAGGAAAGCCCAACCTAGCGCGAATGTTATCGAAAAAAAAAGAGAAGGGTATCTATTACTTTTCTAAATAAAAAAAAAGGGTAATTAAATTTTTCCAAAAATCTACTAAATTTTTCGAAGAATTTTTATTGGGTCAGATGCACCACCTGCACTATGGTATGATGTTTCATGCTTCATGTGGAGAGATTTTTGTTTGAATCGAGTCTATAATACTATAAAAATGACTGATTGGTTTAAAATTATCAGCTATCTCGTCTAAATAAGTAACACGATTAAGCATTTTAAGATTTCCTTATCATGCCTAGGTCTTTTTCATGCACGTTCGTTTCATGAATGAGACGAGCCAATCGGATCGATTGAATTAGGTGTTATTTTTGTTAAATATAAAAATATCCCACATCGGTTAATTTAAAAATCTCGAATTAATTAATAAGTTCTATGTGACACACCACTCATTGTCAATTGATTTTGAGATGGAATCTTATATTCTCTAACATGATATCAGAGTTAGCCTCAGGTTTTCTTCTCCTTTCGGTTCCACACGTGTCTTGGGAGGTTTTCTTCTCTCTTCGGTTCCACACGTGTCTTGGGTTTTCTCTAACTCAGTTCAACGGGCTCACTCAACTTCTCGAGAACTCAACCCAAGTTACGGGTGGTTCTCTCTCTAACCCCGGGCTCTCAATTCCCCGGAAGTTTAACCAACCCAAAATCACGGGTTCTCTTTAGTTTCGGGCGCTCAACCAACCCAAGTTCTTTTCAGGTGTGAGATGGGGTGTTAAATATAAAAATATCCCACATCGGTTAACTTAAAGATCCTAAATTAATTAATAAGTTCTATGGGCTACACCACTCACTGTCAATTGGTTTGGTATAAAAATATCCTATATCGATTAATTTAAAGATTTTTGGACTAATTAATAAGTTCTATAGGTCACACCACTCACTGCCAATTGGTTTTGAGATGGAACCCCATATTCTTTAACAATTTTATTTAGTTTGAAGCCACGGTTTTGAGATGGAACCCCATATTCTTTAACAATTTTATTTAGTTTGAAGCACTTGAAGATATAGCTAAAGAAATTTGTTTTTTAAAAATATATTAAAACGGACTCTTTATTTTCGCCTCACTCCACAAAACCAAACCCATTCCTACGAAACAACCCTTTTCTTGAAGAAAGCATATACTACTCCAGAAGCCAGAGATCTTTAGAAGCTATTACCAACAAAAGGTGCAATTGAACGGGTAAGTATATATTTCTATGAGATTTCAGAGAACCCGAACCAAATCCATTGGTTAGTGCCTGGCGATCTACGATTCCTAAAGGATTGTGGAAGTGAAGCATGAGAAGATGTCTGATTGAATAAGTCTATCTACATATATTACGCAACCCACATCCGCTAACATAACTGAAAAATAGAAAATCTTATTAATTTTTAATCATCTATAGAGTTGAATCACAATAAATATATATTTTGTATTACGAAATGAATAGTAAATACTATTCGTTTTTTTGAAGTTAAGCTATCAAAAAACTCAAAAACTAATACGTTATTGCTTGTTTGAACACACATTGAACACATATATTTAGGATGTAGCATGTAAACTTCCATGACTTGGAACCTCACGAGCATAAAAATATTTCTTAAGGTTCATGCATGGAATACACGGATTGCCTTAGCTATCTAGCTTCTCCCTCACTCGATCGTAAGGAACAGTAACAAGGATGAGCGATTATTATGGAAATGGGGTAAAACTGTGCAACCTAGAATCAGCAGGAAATGCATGGATCTATTCTATTGTGAATGTGAAGAAGAAAGAGTCTCGTCCAGCTGACAAACAGGTAACTATTCATTACGTTAGTACCAAGTGACAGACATAAATTCGCTGTGTCGATGAGATTGTCGAATAAAGGTCTGTGAGAACGACGTTGATTTTCACTCTTGTTTTTACCCTGGTTTCATAATTTCATGGATGTCCTTCCCAGAACCACTTCATTTTCATTACCATGCATGCAAGAAGAGAACTACTGAAAGATTTCGAGGTACGTACGTTGTGGATAACACATCGTACGAAAAGAGCTAGAGAAGAACCACAATTATTATTCAAACTATTGTGGAATTGGGGATGAATGGATGATTATATCACACTTACGAACATCACTTTACCTTAAGCTTGTTTTATGCAAACAGTTTAGGTAGAAAGAATATCACTTCATACAAGGTATAACTGTATAAGAGACAGCTCCCAATATTCCTGAAATATATACCTTGTACCAACTAGAAATTGGTTCTAATTGACTTTGATCCTTTAATTGGCATTATCTCCTGCTATCTATTCTATTTTATTTTGTAATTAAGTGGGACAACCTCTTTTATGTGCAAAATGAAAGTACTTACCAAGGAAAGGGAAAAATTCTTGAATAGTTTCGAACTTTTTTAGTTCATAAAATTTCACATCACTCATTTAAATGATGTGAAGTGATATGAAATTTTATAAATCAAGAGTCCAGGACATATACAATCTTCCATGTGTATAAGAGAAGACCTACGTTAATACAAACAAATTAAGGATTGTCAGACTAAGTTGATTCCAACATGTTTTTGATCATGCACTTTATTGTTGTTGAGAAAACAGTGTTCAATTGATGACATAAAAATAGTGTATAAAATTGGTTTGATGCGCTACTTTATTCTTGTATTTATTTAGAAAGGAAAATAATTAGGTACATTCGGTTTTAAGTTTCAGCTGTAGATATTGTGGGATATATTATATACCAGTTTATAAAATTTTACTTAAATCAGCGAATGTCATTTATTCTATAAAATTTAATTTACATCACATAGTTTACAAGTAGAGCAAATCAAATCTATCTAAGTATTTCTCATTCAAAAAAGATATTTCAATTATTATTCAGAATATTATTAGACAAATTAATATAATAATTTTTTGGCATTTGATATATATAAAATAAAATATGATTAAAAAACACGTTTGAAGAATGATGATAAAATATTATTTGAAAATAATGAAGAAAAATATCAATTCAAAAAGAGCCAGTACTATTTTTTCAATTCTTGCTAAAGTCAATCAGTATAACCAAAGATGACAAAAAAAAAAAAAAAATACTAACTGTGACCTCTAAATATGAGCACTTTATGTGAACCCAATTGAATTCCAGAGAAGTATTCATCAATAGAAATGTCAATCCAGCTACCACTTTGTTTTTTCGGTGCGAAGTTCAAATTTTCATTTATTCCAGGAGATATTTCATCGGACCATAGTCCGTAATTCCTCGTCTAAGGCACTAAACGAACAAGTGCTAGCAAACAGATAATTCCACTATTTCAAGTCATCATTCAAAGGGTTTCATTAAGTTAGAACTTTCAGATTCATTGAAAAATTCTTGATTTTTGATTGAATGGGTAGCATTTCGTAATGATGAGCGAGCATGAACGTGTTTGGATAAGTTCAGAGGATGAGGCTTAAAGATGGATATTTGTGCTTTCTCTGGCTTTATAGGACTACCCTTGAGATTTTCTTGTCGACCTGTCAGCTTCTTTTGGATGTGGGAGTTCCAAAAGTTTTTCACATCGTTTGCTGTTCTTCCCGGAATTCTTCCAGATATCAGTGACCATCTGAATAAAAAATTTTGAAGTAATTTAGAAAATAATTTTGAAACGTTACATTAATTATTTATATGATTCGTTACTCAATTCATGTGTGTTTTCTTATCAAGTATAAGTAATTAAATAAACCCTACCTACTACAGTAATCCTTGTCTCCCCATAAAAATTAGTTTAATGGAGCAACGTCTAGGATGATTCTTGGCCAGGGATTCTGGAGCCGCGTGATTGTCTGAAGTTAGGGGGATTCAAGATCCCAATTTTCAGACAATCGTGCGCTTTGTTGGTCACCAGCATAGAGTCACTCCAACGTCGGTCTCCCATTCCTTTTCTTTTTCAAGAAATATATGTATACTTCCGTTTCCAAATGTCTAGTTTTCTTGAAAACTTTAGGCAGTCTGCTTTTGGTCAGCAATAGTAATAATGCAGACAAAAAACATATCCTAACCTGGCTAGTGTGGTCGAACTATGTGCGTACTAATGTACCCTAATTAGGTATTGCATGGTTATATACCCAAGAATCTTGAACTTTCCTATTCCCTAAGGGTCCATTTGATTTAAGGGATGATATGGAATTAGATAACTAATCTTATATAATCTTGTATTTGGTTTATTTTTATACATGGGATTATTATCTCAACTAATCGAATTAATATCTTGTATAAGGGATAAAAATAATTCCATGAAAGAGATAGTATTAATTATCCAGGAACGACTCTTATTTGGAATGACAAATTTTTTTACTAATTGACCCTAAAAAACTTTTTACCCTAATCTATCCCTCGTAATAACTATCAAAACTGCCATGATACTTCAAGCCGCTCTCCTTCATGACTTCTTTTCTCCATTTTTTTTTTCCTTTTCTCGATTGTGAAACAATATTTGATTGGGATAACAATAATCATATGTTTTGATTGGAACTTGAAATCTGTTAAATGATTGGAACTCAAAATCCGTTAAACTTCAGTTTTTTAATACTATGTCATGATTGAAACTCTGAAACGGCCAAATTTCAATTTTGTATGTTTGCTTTTAGGTTTTTTATGTATCAAATTCATTTTCGTTGGAAGAAGTTGAACTTTTTTCCCATTTTGTAATGAGAGGAATCGTGATAACTTGCATACATTATGTTATATTCGCTTTTCATAAATTGCATTAGATTCATTACTATGTGTTAACTTTCAAGCATCAAATCCATTATTGTATAAATTGCACCTATTATGTTATATTAGTTTTTTAGAAATTTATTAAATATTTTATCCTAGTAACTATAATCGAGTGCAAAATTTTCAATGCCATGGCAGATTTTTTTTTTTGGCTCACGATATGTTTTATCAAAAAGAAAAAAATACACCACCAAATATTTTAATAAAATATTTGAATAATTTATAAATTAACAAGTTTTATATTTTAACTTTGTAATAGCAATTTATTCTACTTTTTATTTTATATAGTTACTAAAGTATCATTTAAATATTATTTTTTGGATTTTCAAATAAAAATATATTGTAAATTCCGGGCTATTTTCGTTAGTGAAATATTAAATCTACCTAATCTGATATTCAACCAAATACAGATTATGACTATTTTTAGAATATCCCATAAAATCAGTTATCAACCAAACACTAAATAAGAGGCACAATTAATTCAAGGATGACTCATCCAATGATGAAGAATCCGAGAATGGGATCTAAACGTGAACCAAACGGACCATAAAAACTTATGAAACCTGTTGATAAGGTCAACTCCATCAGAGATGCAAAGGCTCCTCTCTTTATGTTGGGCCTGAGATAATTCAACCACGTTAGTCTGCTGCTCTTCCTGCACCTATTGAAGCCTACAAATGTGCAAAAAGAGATTTTTGACTTTCAAGAAGAGATTTTAGCTTGTCTATTCAAAAAATCTGATTTTCATTTTCACTAATTAGTACATCGTATGTTGTTAGCGCCACTCCCCCAACCACACACACAAAAAAAAAAGAATAGTACTAGTAATTTACAGTCTAGGATTTTATAAAGGGTTAATAGCATTTTACTCCCCTAGGTGAGTAATTACACTTTACCTCCCTGAATTACAAAAAATACATTTTGTCCCCATGCACATTAGTAATTCTTTAAAAATATTAAAACTAACAAGACAATCTAGTTAAATGAATTAAATACCCTTACCACTATATTTTAATTTTTGTATTTCAGTTTAGATAATGATGTGATAATTATTTAAAAATAATGAAAAAAAAACTATATAATATTTTAATATAATCCATATCAATATATTTCTTGGTCAAATTTATAAATTTGGTTATTTCATTTTATATTATTTCGAATTTGAATGTTTAATTATAATGGTAGAACAATTCCTAAATGGGCTAATTTTCTATTGAAAATTCTTCCTAAAGATATTGTGTGACAATATATTTTTTTTATAAAACTTTGTGATTTTTTTTATGTCTCTTAGCATTTTACAATTTTAATATTTGAATGAACCTGTGCAAATTGCAATGTCAAATATAAAATAATTCAACCCTAATTATTTTGTTATTATATTTTATTGTAATAATAATTTTTATTATAATATTAGTTTGATATTATATTTTTTTTTCCAAATTCTTTTATAATTATCGAACATCAAAATATAATACTAAGGATGTTTTAATCATTTAACTTGATATTATAAAATTTTTAAAGGATGAATCATGGGAATAGGATTGTGCATGGGCAAAGTGTAGTTTTTTTAGTTCAGGAGAACAAAGTGTAATTACTTAACTAGTTCAGGGGGTAAAGTGTTATTAACCCTTTTATAAATTACCTGCTTTAAGAGGAAATTGTCAATTTGATGCCACTTTCCTTCTCCATGCTTCTCTTGCAGTTCCTGAGCAGAATATCTTCTTCTGCTGTCCATGAACCTTTTCTTACTCCAAACCGAGTGCTAAACATGGTTCTTTTCCGGGCGCGGTAAAGGGCAATGCATTTCCCCGTTGGTATATTTGACTGGTATTTATGTACAATCCTTCCTTTTATTTTTAGAAGAAGCATTGGCCATTAATTCAAACATCAACACATGCATGCAGTATTCGTGGACCAATTTAAAGAGGTATCCATGAAGTCGGATGGGCTAATCTAATGAGTTTCAAATATTTTTTTGTTACCTAGTCTTAATAATTTTTGGATGTGACATGTGAATCAAAGAGCAGCCCATATTATATTACTACATTTTAGGCCCCAAATATTCATATAAAAAGAAAAAAGATATCCTGAAAAATAGGTGTGTTACTGAAAGGCCCAATTTAATCTTCAGAAAAACAAAGGAACAGACTGAACAGATAGATACGAAGCTTATGGAATCGAATTTGTTTCCTATCCTGAATCTCTCAACATTAGTATTCGTAAAACAGATGGTTTAGAATACGAAGAAAAGGAGATCATTTGTCTTACCTACCCGTCTGCTGCCCAAGAAAGGGTTCCATTCCATGATGATTTTTTCTTAGATAACCTTTTCGGCATTTGTTTGATCGGTACACAGGTACAAGCTTACTTTAAACTACTATCTGCCTCTATATCTAATGTCATTGTCTGCACCCTTTTGAATGCTGTAACGCCTAACCTAACTTCCTTGTACATTCAAACCAATTCTAGGTAAGAATTTAAGGATTTACAATCCAATTTCCTTTTGGAACTTGATATGCTGCACAAATATTTTAATGTGTATAATAATCATGCATTATATTCGAATCTTAAAAAATATAACTTTCAATTCAACATGTCAATTTCTCACATGTTTGATTAAATTAAGTAAATAGAAGGAATACATAACAAAATTTCTCCATCCATTTTACAAGAAGATGAAAAAAGAAACAAAATGAAAAAATTATTTTGCATCGAGCTATCAAACCAAAACTGACTGTACAACCATTTGAAATACGATGATACGAGGAAACGTAGCTATATATACAACTACAGACCTCTGGAACCAGGAACATCAATCCACTCCAACTCGAGCTCTACTTCACCACGCTCCACATTTCGCAGTCTCAGAAACATATGTTGTTTAACTTTTCCATTTTGCCAGACAATATTGCTTTCTTCAGCTAGGCAATTTTGCCTACTTGGCTTTACATTGGTGATTACAGTTCCACTGGGAATGTTATCTAACTTCATTCTTATAACCTCTATAAATGGTCCAAGGTCGAATTCTGCATCTCCCATTTTGTCATCAAGAGTGAATGTTTGCTATCCTTGTCATAAACTAGCTGCATCGATTAAAATTCAAATTCAAATTAGACCGAGTATATATTTAGGCTGACTGAATTATATTTCTTCCTGATTTATAAATCGAACGGGGTAGAAACTTACAAGCTTGATTGGAATGTTTGGATCGGCAATGGAAAGTGTGAGGTCTTCATTCCACTCTGGATTGACATTCTTCTTGATCACACGAGTCTTTAATTTCTGCTTCACAGATACATTAACAAAATAACAGTAAATTTGGGGGAAAATAATGCGAGTTAAAACAATTTAATTATCTTTTTCCTCCAAAAAAAAAAAAAAGGGGTTCGAATTCTTGATTTTACAATGAATTTGTCATCTATGTTGTGGAACAGAGGAGCCCATAAAAATTATTAACCTTATTTTCTCAGGTAAATTTCCGGAATCAATATAGATCAGATAATAGCCGCTAGAGCTAACAAGAATATTTGAAACCAGCAGGACTCCTTAATTTCTTGGACTCTTTTCAAAAACATCTGCTGATCAGTTACAATTCAGATTATTCCGGAAGAACAATTTGAACAACTCTAAGAAATACTGGGATTCCTTTTTTTTTTAATCATTCGAACTCTAATTCAAGAAGAAAATATTAATCTGACTGGCAAACCAGTAAACAGAAGTTCGATATATTCAAGAAATGGACGGAAAACTGAAACCCAAGTACTATTAAACAACTGGATACTAAGTTAATCTCGAAAGTTGTAACGCATCTAGAAATGCAATTAACTGACCTGTTTGCCCATCCTGACAATAATATAAGGATCACTGCTTCTAACATCTCTTATAGCAAGATTAATACCTCGGATGACATGAATTCTCAATAGTCCCAACAAGTTCTCCATTTTAAGAAGACAAAGTAAGTGTTGAATACACCACCACAATTAGTTCAAATGAATGAATGATAAAGATGATTGAAAATTGAAAAGGGGTCAGCTTGAAATTGGAAGGAAAAGAAATGGGAGACAAACACAAAGAATTGAAATGAGATTTTATTCTTAAGAGTTAAGCCTAACGTTTATTGGTGAGGTACCATTATATAGTGCCATTTGGACCCTGGCTGCTCTTAATTTTTTTGTAACCGTAATTAAGGAATAATTAATTTGTTTTGAGGAACAGTCACGCGCTATGTAGCACAGGACGCGCTGTGTAGGGTTGGACTTTTTCACCCCCGTTTAATTATGACATTGAAATCTCCGCACCCTTGGCTTTGGACTGGAGGAAGCCAATTCTACCAGAACGCAGCGTTGACTAATTAAAGCTGAATAGTGAACAAGAAAATTGTGCTTTGGATTATACAAATTTGTACACCTCCAGTGTTGGTGCATAATTGAGTGTTGGAGTAATTGTTTCTCAAAAAATATTATGATTACTCAATTTCATCAATAAAGTTTGTAACTGTAATTAATTAAATTTTACATAATTTTATTTGCAATTGTTAATATTATTATAAATTTCATCCATAACATGAGGTTTATAAAACAAAGGTTAATAAAACTAAACACCGGAATAATATTTCCTAATTAGTTCTCATCTAAGTTGATTATACATTACCTTTCTATCTAGTTTTTTAAGGATAAAAATTTAATAATTAACTTTAATTATCCAACTATCACTAGTTTGTAAACCCGTGCATGAGCATGGACAAATACTGAACTTAGTAGTGAAGTAATAAAAAAGTATATAGTCATTGTAAATTACTTATAAACTTTGTGTAAAGATTTTCTTTTTTAGAATTTTAATTATTTAGTTATGTATTCTTTGGAATTGTAACTATATTTTTTAGGAATTGCAATTAACTTGGGTAGGAAAAGAAAAATTACAAACGTTTCCAGGAAGAAGATTATGTGGTCCTAACATCTATTATTGTCCTTGCATCAGGTCAATTAAGGATTTAACATGAAGTCTAGTGTCCTTTAACTATAGTAAGAAAAAAAATTTTAAAAAAAGTTTTTCAAAGAAAAATAAATCTGGTTCTTACATGACATTCTACTATTTTAGATTTAGTTCATAAGGATGTGATGTAAATAAGTTTAGAAGAAATTACCTGACAAAAAGATAATTGATCTTTCAACTATTAACATTTGTGGAAACACAACTAACATCTAACATATACCCAAAAAAAAATGTCAAGTGGACAATATTACCAGTATATTACATCTAAACAAATTATGCATCAAAATATAGGCAGAAACCTTTATATTCAACATGGTATCCAACATATTTTGTTATGCTTAGGATTAGATTCAGATACATACCCAAGTAATAATGACTGTTTAATTGTAGCGATATCTTGATTAGTTTGATGAAAATATTTTTGCTAGGGCCTCCGCAATTCTCGTTACAGTTATTGGATGAACTAATAAATAGGTAAACTCTTTTATTTTTAATTTATCTAACTGTCTAACTATTCCCTCTGTATTGTAAGATAAGTATTGCAAGACTTACTCTGTTTGACACTTAAATAGCCGAAACCAAAGTTTTTGAACATTACTAATTTCACCATAAATGGATGACCGAAATGTTGAGTAAATACTTCCCAAACTCACTCAGATCCATGACATGGTTCGTGCAAATCCCATAATTGTCCACAACAATATCTACATAAATAAAATACATAATTATAAACCCTAATGCAAAAATAGCTTTTTAATTTATGAAACAATCACCAATTACAAAACATAACAATTTGATTAGAATTAAATGAAGAGAATTGCAGACCCCAAGTCCGGAGAGAAACAATCTTGAATCTTCTTAGAAGCAGGAGAAGAATAATTCACTTTTGTCCATTAATTATTAATCAAGTAGAGATCAGATGTCCATCCAACAAATCAATACGTAGATATTCAAATAAAATACATTCTTTAATAAAGTTTTATACATTTTTCCTCATTCATTGTTAAAACTTTGATTTTATACAATTTGTATTAGAAGTCCCAATGTTTGGAGTAAGCGCTGCGACACACGTGTTAAGATTTGGAACGTTTGGAGATTTTTTTTTGTTTTTTTTTCATATGATGTTCCTAATGATCAGTTGCGTATATTTACTCACCAGTCACCTCTCTTACCCATCTTAGAGTTAGAGGTTTTTAAAGAGAATAATTCCACAATCAAATCTTTGCCACGTTGGGGGTCTCCGTTTTAGTAAATGTTATTGATTTGAGATATTATTCAGAAATTGATTTAATATTATACAATTTTTAAAAGTGTGATGGATATAAGATAAAAAGATAATTCAAAAAAAAATCAAAATAATTGTAAAATGTTGTTTTAAAAATAATTCTTGTTAAACGGAGCCTTTTTTTTCTTTATTTATGGTACTTTGCACAGCCAATAAAAAATAGTTTTAAGTTTCTATTTTAGTTTACATCGAACAAATGCAATAATATAAGACACAAATTATGCTAGTTAAGTAATATATATTGAGTATTTGTTTCTCTTTTTCCTGTAAGCATAAACTTTTCTTCATATTGACAACAAAAATTAACAAATATTCATTTATTTTCTCCATATAAGAAGAGTCGAGCGTCATTTTTTTTTTTTCCTTATAGTAAGAGTCTTTGGTAATATCGTTGTGATATGTAGTACTAATCATATAAGGAGTATATTTTGTTGTAATTAATTTGATAAATGTGGAACAATTAGAGTAAGTCAAACACTTCAACAGGCAAAGACAGACCAGGGGATTTGATTTCTCCTGTTTTGGACTTTGGAGGCGTCAGCGCCAATTCCTTCGGGTGCAATCAACTTTGACTAGTCTCGAGGATAGTTGGCTAGAAGACTTCTTCTGTTCTACCCAAAAATAAAATAAAATAAAATAAAAAAGGTCGATCAGTCCAAAGTTGCAGTCCTTTTTTTTTTTTTTTTTTACTTTTTTTCATAATATAACTTATTTTTATCTAACTAAATTTATTATTAAAAGAAATAAAAAGGCCCAATGGAAACTAAATCTGTATATTAAAGGAAAGAAAAATGTCCAACAAAGATAATAATTTATTCTATTCTTATTTAACTAAATTTATTATTAAGAAAAAAAAAAGAGCATCTAATAAGATTAAAGAATAAGAAATTTAATTTTATATTTAAATAAAATATTTAATGACTAAGTTAATTAAATGAATTGATTCCAAAGTTGCAGTCCTCGATAAACTGATTAAGTCATATGTCACCTCCACCGCATTATACTACCACAGGCAAAGCATGCTTCTTTGCGTATCTGCCGAATCTGGGGGTTGTCATTTATTTGTCAATTTCTCCATGTGATTTCGCAATTCACATTTATTTCCGGTGGGAGCCCCCCTGGGTTTTTGTACAATAGTACAAATACAGCCTCACCTTCTCACCATGAAAGTGTCATGCAACTCACAATTAACTAATAAAGCTTAATGCGTTTTAGTAATACAGCCAGCTGAAATAACCCAGTCAATTTGTAGGTCCATCATAAAAGAGTCTCTGGCTTAATAATAAACAATTGTACTACCAAATTAGATGCATGAAACAAGAAAAGATGTATCACTGCTTGACATAACACAATAAAATTTATTTTCTCATTTAATTAATATTTTTTTTTATAAAAAAATACATATTTTATTATTTAATAATTTGACACAAATATAACACCATAACAAATAGAATGATCACCAGCAGTTCAAAGTTTTTTATCATTTCATCATTAGAATGCAAGATTGCTCTGGCGACAAAAGATGATGTATGGTCCATCAACCGTCCAAGCACTTTTTTGAGGTCTAATATACGGAAAATATTTAAGTAGATTTTATTTTTAATTTTATTTATAAATTTTATGATATACATTAAATATTATAAAATTTATGACATAAATTAATATAAATTTTTTTTTATAAAATTTATAGATAAAATTAAAAATTAAATTTATGTAAGTATTTTTCTTCATATATTGGATGTCATTCTCATGACATAGGCCTTATACTTTTTTATTACAGTACACATACATTGGAAAACCAACTCCAGTTAGTGGAGTTAGCCAGAAATGTCTCTGTAAGATATTTTTCATCCTGAAATCGGGGATTCAAATTAACATTTAAATCTTGTAAAAATTTTGGGAGGTGTTAGATTACCTTTATCTAATTTAAAGAGTTTTTTTTATCTTCAATCTCTTAATAGTATTTGATTGAGTTTCCTCGTATCCTCTTATAAAATAAGTTAAATTAGAATGTCACATTTTGAAAAAAAAAAAAACACATACATTGGCAAGAATATAAGTTGTATTAAAATTAGGGAAAGATTTAGGTAGATCTGATATTTGGTCTCACTTGTAAATTTTGTGGTGTTAATTAAATGTTATGAAATCTAGACATAAGTTGATATAAGCAAGATTTTATAAGATTTAATTTTGACCGCAAGATCTATAGGTAGAATTAAAGACCGAATTTATATAAATTTTTTCCTTAAAATTAAGGCATGGCAATAATATCTTCGTACACTGTAGAGACTTTTTTTTTAAATATGGAAACTTCCATAGCGTGCATATGTTTGCAAAATACAAAAGAACAGTCGATAACAAATTAATAATCCAAATACGTTATCTCTAATTCCACATTTGCACTGTAAAAGACAACTTACTAGAATGCCGAAGAGGGCTGGTTTTTTTATTTTCTCTTTTTCTTTAAATTTTTACGGACAATAATGTTTCTCCTACTTTTTTAATGAACCAACAGAAGAATGCACCAAGAAACTATCTTTTATCCTTATTGTGGAGCAATGATCAAGTGCTCCTTCTACATTAACCAAGTCAAAGTAAAGAGACCAAAAAAAAAAAAAGCATAGCGAGGTTAATTTCTTCTTAATTTTTATCCTCTTTGATAATGTATGTTTATACAGAATGACAAAACTATTAACGTGTCATTAAATCTAAGAAAATAAAAATAAAATTCGATCAAATATCTAAAATTAAGAATTAATAATTTTTACATTAATTGAATTTGACAAGTAATAGTAAATTTCTTATCTCAAGTGATTTTCCCTCTCTAACACTCAAAACTTAAATCAAATCGAATGTCAGATTCCCTAAATTATTTAGAACACTCAAAACTTAAATCAAATCGAATGTCAGATTCCCTAAATTGTTTAGAACACTTCAGATGAGCTTTACTACTAACTTAAGTATTTTTATTTTTTTATTTGACAGCCAACTTTAGTATTTTGAGTTATTAGGTTCAAATTAAAAGCTATTTGTCCTTTTTTTCCCTCTCAGAAATTTAAAAGCTATTTGTCTGATATAACATATAAGAGAGAGTGACTAATAAATATTTTTGCCTGCATCAGATTTCCGTTGAATGTCAATTTATCGTGCTCGATTTCCAAGGCTTTAATGTAGCTTGCCAACCAACAACCGTAACATCCATTATTTTGGCTCGACTCGGAAGTATATTTCATCGTTTAAGTTTTGGTAAGTTTACTTACATAATTAAGCTTAATGAATAGCTGATTAAGTCCATAAATACTACTACTAATTCACAATTATACATTCCTTAGTCCTCGTCAACTCCATATTAAACTTCTTCAAATATCCCCTTTTTTTAAATTAAAATCGAGACTACTTTTTTATATTTTGTGCACCATTTTAGTTCTATTTCAAGCAAGAGGTATTAGGGAGCTAAATAGCCTGAATGCCCCCTTAAAGTTGGGGTGGCGGGTTCAGTTGAAGGCTCGAATCTTATCAAATTATAATCTAGATGTGTCAAGTTTATCTGATCAGTATCTCATCATCTAATAAATTTTTAATTTTTTTTAAATATAGTTATAAATTTTAATAAAATAATCTTAACAATTCATTTAATATTATAATAGAAATTGAAATAAGAAGTGAGACCGAAGATTTTAACGCTCAAATTCACACAGTTTACTTTCAGTATTTTTTTTTCCCCTTATAATGTAAATACCAATCATTCGTGAGGAAATTTTAAGTTCGTTTCTGAGCAAAGTAACTTTGCTGGAAGGCGAAAAGAAAGAAACCGTTTTTTCTTTACTAGCTAGTAGCTACGTCATTAATATGAATGATATACTGGAAATTTGAGTGGGTGAATTTTATCAAAAAGATTCTATACTTATACAGTACGTGTTTAAATAATATAGGAACAAAATATTTCTTACTTATTTACCAAAAAAAAAAAAAAAAAACTTCTTACTTTCTGCATTGTTTTTCCTAATTGTATCTATCGCAAAAAGTAGCAATGCTAACACAGAAGAAATAAAAAACGAGACAAAAAGTTGTTGTCTTATCATTAATTATGTTTCAAAAAGATATGGGGATATATGCATGTGAACTTGTTTAACAAAATTAGGGACAATCCAATGGAAAATACTTAGGTGGATTTGATTTTTTATCTCACTTGTAGATCTTGTAGAGTGAATTAAATCTTAAAAAATCTTGCTTACTTCAACTGATGTCATAGATTATCTAAAGTTTAATTCACATCACATGGTCTACAAGTGAGGTCAAAAACTGGATCTATCTAAATATTTGTCTAATCCAATTAGTTTGGAGGAAGTCCACTTCAGAAATTGACATGTCAAATTAATTAAAATCCATATATACACCATCCCGGAAAATATTTAGGTAAATCTGTATTTTTGACTCCACCTGTAAATCTTGTGGTCAAGATTAAATTTTAAATAATCTTGCTTACATCAGTTGATGTCATATATTATCTAAAGTTTAATCCATACTACAGACTTTACAAGTGAAGTCAAAGACCAACTCTATCTAGATATTTACCTACGCCATCTATTTAGGGATGACATCCGAGCTGAGATGATGGGGCTTACGTGAAACATATTTGGAACAACACAGCTTAAGGTCAAAAAAAAAAAAGATGACATATGGTATAAGCATTTGAAAAACACGAGAGTTAATTTGTCCTCAGTTTAAACAAAATAATTTGGACAAATCGAAATTTATCTTTTTTTTTTTAAAAATATTTCATTTCTTTTTTTATTTATTAATGACTCGAACTCATAATCAATCGATCATGAAAGAAATGTCTAGGGATGGTAGTGGATCGTGTCGGACCAAAAGCCTGGGGTTAGGCCTTCTGATGGGCCCCTGTGCTAGGCCCACGACTGGACAGGACATGCTGGGGTCTCGAGTTGGCCCTCGGACGGACTCCATGCCTGACTCTCTGATTGGCTCACTTTCGATTAATTGAAATTAAACCAAATTATTATTTATTTTATTTCGAATCAATACTTAATGCACTAAATTATTATTTATTACTCAAAGATAATAATTAATAATCCAAGTAATTACCTATTATTTCAAGATATTATTAATTAGTATATTATTTTTCATTACTTATTAGTATAAGTTATATATAACTATGAAAAAAAGAAACAAATTATTGGTTATTAAACCAAGTCATCTCATAATATTCTAAATTTTTACTTATTATTTTAAATTATTACTTAATATAGCAAGTTAATACTTATTTTATTTGAAGTTAGTATGAGTTGACGGGGCGTGCCAGGCTGAGCTATGGGGTGGAAAAAATTGGCATTGACTTGGCTCTATGCACAGTTACAAGCCTACCCTAGCTCGTTACCGTAAGATACCAGGCCGATTAATTGATCGGGTGGGCTGAATGGGGTTGACAGGCTAGTCCAACCCTTTACCATCCCTAAAAGCGTCTTAACATATAAATTACTTTTTACTGCCATCGAAAAAATTAATGAAATTTAGTGAGATAGAACAATTCAATTCAGATATCTGTTTTAGCACAAAAGTTTAAATTAGAATTCGTTTGTAGTCAATACTTCACAAAATGAAATTCATTGCAATATTTGAAGGGCCAACAAGAATATTTATGAAAAACTTGGCAATATTACGGAAAAGTCAGTAATCAAAAGAGAAAACAATAATTTAAATTAAAAATAAATAAAGCGTTGATTATGTATATACCACAAAATGCAAGCAAGTTCGTGGTTAATTTACTAGTCCATTATGGATTACGAAACTAAGAGAACTTTGTCCATGTATGGGGCGGCTGACTCAGTCCGATGATGCTTTGCGTGCACCTCAGTGGTTCATTTAAAAGCGACGGTTAGTAAAGGCTTCAACTGTAGGCTATAATTTTGTTTTTAAACCGACCTTAATTTACAGTTCCTATCATATACTGATTTGGAGACGGACGCAAAAATTATTATTTGAAAAGATAAAACTTAATTGTCTCATATTTATTAAGATAAATTTATAATTTTCTCAAAAATTCAGAAAGAGTTAAATATAAATTTTATAATGATGTAAATTATATTTTTAAAAATTTTAAAATCATAAAACTGTAGTGACCCTTATCCCTAATCCGTGACTCAAATCGTGATCAATACACTATAAAAAAACTATTTTACTACCTATGTTACACTTGATCGTCGAACTATAGGTTATAACTATTAATTAACTATCGATCAACTTTCAGGGTTTTGTGTGTTCGATTTGACCAACAGACGTTGGTTTTGGATGAAGTCATACATACTTCTAGATGGAAGTGGAGGATCACATCTTTGTCCTGCGGGCCGAAATTCCCCTACCTAACACCCGACTTTGCTGCTTGTTTCAAACGTTTTGAATCCAAGATTAACGCGACTAATTGATTGAGTATGAATTTTCTAATTTATACTATAAAAACTACTTCTAGATATTTCATCGACCTAATATTTAATTTTACAAGAATTTCCATTATGAATTTTTCTTTTACATTATATGCAATTTATAAATTCTTCGATGCTTCACATAAAAATGATTCATTGACTAGTACACTCATTAATTATTGAAAACTCCCGCTAGACCAATTGTAGATGCTTATAGTTTTACTTTTACAAGGATGATGAGCAAAAATAATCATAGATGTTAATTGGTTCAGTTGGCCAATCTGATCTAGGTTGAAGCTGAGGGTGCTGGGAAAGGTAGTCAAGTCATACGAATTATGGACTTCTCCATATATATGAGTTTTTTCTACAAAAATTTAAAGGTTGTTTGGAGGTCCTGTTGTTCAACTAGATCTTTAATTATCCATCAATTTCCACACAAACTAAGAAAAAGGTGAAGAAAAATGTGTACAAGGAGAATTTTCCAGATTCTTATTACTAGTAGATAATGATACCTAAACTAGGCCCCTGCTTGCTTTTAGTTTTGGTTGGTCCCACGCTGATTGCTAGGATGACGAGAATTTTTGTTATTTAAAATAGGCAATAGACGAATTATTGTATGATATAAATTGCATAAGAACAAATGGAACACGTAACTACCCATATAATTTTGGATAATTAAATTTGACTGGGTTTCAAATATGATTCTATTTTCAATGCTTACTGCATTCAACGGATCTGGAGCCACAAAGAATAACATTTTATTTGGTTGTAGTTGCTGTCAGGGTAACATTTCCTCCAAGAAAAATATTTTCATGGATGTAATTTTTTATTATATTTATAAATTTTGTAGTCAAAATTTAATCTTACTTATTAGATACGCCTACATATTTGCTGTTTACCAATACCTCTTATATATGGAGAAGAAAAACTTTAGTAGGTTGATCCAATTTATAAAACACCGTATAGAATACAAAGTGAAGATCCACCATACATGTATGCATGCATCATGCATGCTTTTGAGCTGTGAAGAGATATCCCAGTGCTATACCCTATCGTCCTTGCATAATTTGTCATTTTATACATTTATATATATATTTAGGCAATTATATATTTTTATTAAATGCCTTGAATGAGTTGAATTGACTTCATAGGTTTAAAGGACAAATATTTGTAATTGGAGAATTTGAGTAGGAGGAGAGAGAAGATAAGAGATAGATGATGAGTTAATATATTGGAGGCACATTAATTATTAGTATTGAGATTATTTTGAATACTTGAGAGGTAAATTTAAAATTTGAACGAGATAAATTATCTATTTAATAATGTGATATTTTTAACATGAGATGTGTGATAATATAAATGTGACGGAGGAAATAAGACTAATATTTACCATTAATTTGGAGAAATTCATTGGTCACAGACTCAAAAGTCATTGATATAGACGACAGATAGCTATAAGAACAAATAACAAAAAACTCATACACCAAAAACAAAGGGAAGTGGTCTATATTCTTAGATTCAACACTTGGTTAGCATCCAATTAAGGTTGGAAACCGCCATGTCATCTAATCTTACTATTTTCTCTTTTTATTTCTTAAAAAGTATTCTTAATAAGAAGGCGGAAAATTTAATTCTCGTTAAAAATATTACTTGTCAAAGAAAGCTGGGGACAATACTTATATGTTAAGATTTTTTTTTTTTTGGGAGTCAGTGAACTTATACACAACACTTCTTATTACTTATAGTTGAAAAATTCATAGTCATAACTATAAAAATAAAAATAAAAACTCTAAATTTGATTGTCGTTACTCTTAATTCTTTATTTAATTCGTTAAAATATATATCGATGACTAATGTATATATATATATATGTATATATATATATATATTCATGTTAGTTCGTTTACACTGAATTGGTTCTTATTCCGAAGTGTTTCCTTCTACAGGGTTGCATTAGTAATTTCATTCATTTGTATCAGTAGGTTGATTTTTGTGTTTGTTGGCTTGAATCTTTTTTCTCGTCGTCCATTACAGCCCTTGTAGATTGGGCTTTATTAAATAGCCCAAAGAGTTGAATAGGCCATATGAAGCTGGGTTTTTAAATAAAGGCCTGGTTTCGAATACGTGCCAATGGCCACCCAGCAAAATACGTATATCTCACGTGCTGTTCAGTGGGTGGGCCACCCTCCATTCCACGTGGCAACCATCTATCCAACCACGTCTGCATATATGATTGAGTGTGCTGTTCTTGGGGTTCACAGTATCACCCGGTGTTTCTTTTTGCTCACTGTTTAATCATAAGGTAAGTGGTTTTACTCATCCTCAGAAAATTAAATGCAACATGATGATTAATTAAAATCTTGAATGCTGTCCATTTGTTTAATTAAAGCAAGGATCTTTTATTGTTGTTTGTTTAGATTAAGGAAAAACCCACCTCTAATTTGTTGCTATTTGTTGAGTTCTTTAAAGATTTAGGCTCTGAATAAGTGAACCTAATTATTACCTTCTTCAAGACTGTTGGAAGTCAGTAATTTAATTATTATTTCATAGGCTAGGACTTGATTTTGCTGATAAAGATTTGATTTTGCTGAGAAATTATGTGTTCTTGTATTTAGGAAAAAATACTAATAATTTGTAGGTATATGGAGTTGGTAATCACCGGCCATTAATATAACTTAATGACTTGGGTGTAGGTTTAATTGTATTTTTCACCTAATGGGAATTTCAGTTTTTGGTGAGCACAAGTGTGGATGTGTGGAATAGGTGATCTTTGTGTTGTTTTCGATTTATTGCATTTTATTCTTTTTGTTCCTAAGGTAAAATTAGTGAAATCTGATTTTTATTCCAAATCATCCCATTTGCCTTTTGCAGTTTTGGAACTTCAAGTATGGAATGTAATGTTGTAATTACTGCGGTTCAACCCTTCTTGACAAGGTGAGTCTTTGTTTTAACTCAAATAAGCTCATAGATTCTGATATATAGGCACCACATCTTGTAATCTTGTCTATGATGTGCATAGTAAAATTTCTTTCCAAAGGCATATATTTTAATTAGGAGTGTACTGTGTAGTGTTTGCTCTTATGTATTTGTGTTTTCTTGTGCTACCATCTTGAGACCTATGTACTGACAAATACTGAATATGTCTTATGGCAAATAAGAAGATTTAAGATGGAAAATTATGATGGAGTTCATGGTACTATGGCTGGATGGAATTCAAACAAAGTTTTCCGAAAGTTGGTGAGGCTTAATCAAGCTTCTATCAGGAAAAACACTATGGACAGAATACATCGTACTCCTGCTAGTCTGGAGGAGGAATTTTCAGCTTTGAAGGCACATAAGTTTTCAAAGGATCAAGAGAGTGACGTGGAAGATTTGCCAGATGAAGATGCTCCAAAACCTTTGAGTAGTGAGGAAGTAAGCTTGATGTTCACTTCGTATTTGGTTCTTGCAACTTATAGCCTTGAGAAACTGCAAAGTTCCTCTGTCCTTTTTAGACTCTATCTTAGATACTCGTCTACCATCCCACAGTAGACATCATATAAACTGACAGCCTGTAATCTTTACCATGTATGATTATATAGTTGAATAGAAGCAAGATACAGTCACTTTGTGTTTAATGGTGTCAGAAGTCGAATTTCAATCTTCCCTATTTGATTTCAATGACTGTTAGTTCCAAAATCTTCAGTGTCTAATCTAGAGTGGGTCTTCTTCTAAGATCACTGAAACTGTTCATGCATGATAAATTGTCATATAAGTTAATTTAGTGTCAAGGTTATTTACTGAGGCAGTGGATTAGAAATTATAAGATATTTGAACAGAGCTAATGTTTATGTGTGGCTGTATCAGTTGAAAGCACTGCTTCTTGATTCCGAAAGATCAAAGCTCACCAAGAAACTGAGTGATGCCAATCAACACAATCGCTTCCTGAAGCGACAGGTTTGTATTTTATCTTTCTTTATGCACCGGAATTAGTTAAAATTTGGTTGCTTGATATGGAACTGTTTGCCCAAAGGAAATTTTATAGTATCATTAAACTTAAGCAAATTGACGAACACACATATATCATGTTGTCATGCTTGGCTTAAAAGCATAGCTAGAGATGATGGTATATGATATTTATATGAAAATCTGCTTTTTCATTTACTCTTATTTCTTAAATAATCTTGATTTTTTTATCCTCTAAAGTCATCATTGATTTATAACATGCAGTTGCAAGTCAAGGAGGATGCGCTGCTTAATTTCAAAAGTGAACTTGCCGTCCTGGGGCTGGAGATTCAGGTTTATCTCCAGTATAGCTGCTTTCTTGTTCTATCATTTGATTACTGCTAATTTTCTTATCAAGAGTCTCCTATAATTCAATTGGATCCTATTGGAGTTCTCTGTGTTAATTGCATTTCTAAATTTGGTTAAAATGTGAAATACACAAGTTTGGAGTTGGTAGCAAGTTTGTTCTCTCTCTAGAAGATGACCATTTGTGAGTAGTTAGTGTAATACACATCAAGCAACGATTACTAGATGCTGCAGTCTATTTGTGGACATTTGAGCATTTTCTATATTTCTGTTATTGGCAGTCTTTGGTCAGTTTAGCTGAAGAAATTGCTGAATATGGTATTCCGGAAGGTTCAAGAAAGATAAATGGGAGATACATTCAGTCTCACCTCCTTTCGAGGCTAGAAGGTACAACTTTCATAATTTTCATTCTCCTGAGGAGCTTTCTAGTTTTCTCTTCTGGTTGCATGGACTTGATTGGGGGTCATCTAACTTATGCTTAGGTTTAAAAGGAGTAGATCTAAAGGATCTTGAGAAAAAGAAATTTTTCTTTTCTCCTATAACGAACCATCTTGAGAAAGAATTATCTTTTTTTTACTATAAAGAACCTAATTATTATAGTGCATGTTTTTGACAAAGAATTAAGTTCATCAGATGGTGCCTACTAAAGAAACTTCCTTTCAGGGTAAGAAAATTGGCGTCTAGCATGTTGTGAGGCTGTTGATTGAGCTGACTTTCTGAGGTTTTTAATTGCTTATTTATAATTGTAATGCAATTATATTGTGTTGTGACCAAATTAAAATATGACAGAAGTCTGGTTGAGTCTTCATTTATCTACTTAAAACCATGTCTTGTTTCCTTTGGTAAATTTTTTGCCATTGCCATTGTAAAAGGTGTACAAGAGAAATTGAGGGAACAGACCAAGGATGTGGATATTGCACAATCCAGAGAGGTTCCTTTATTCTGGTATGGAGTGGCAGAGGTGAGTTAGCAGCAAACCATGTTCATTTATAATGGAAAGTGGTTTTTTCCAGTAAGGAATTTTGAAATGTGTTTCTTTGTTAGCAAGAATATTTGAGTAATTAGTTTCTTTTGTCCAATTTGGACTTCAGTATCTGGTTACAGACATCATCTTTAAATCTGATTATGAACTCTGACAACTAAAAGCTTTTCTGTTTTAGCCTTATTCTAACTACTTTGGACTAAAATCAGAAGGAAAAGCTTATAATCTGCTACTACCTATAATCATCTTGATCAACTAAAATTTGATTTGTGTTAGAGTATACAAGTAATGGGTTCTCTTTTGATGGTTGGAGTCGAGGCGAGCACCTGTCACAAGAGTATACTGCTACCGACACCAAGTACTCCACGACATTAATGCTTAGACCTGGAAGGTATCATTCTCTTTATAGGCTGGAATTGATAAATCATCATTGGGGTCTTCCCTCTTCTTCCTGATCCATCTTTTATATCATGAAGGTATGAAATTAAGTTCTTAGTGGATGGAGAATGGCAGCTGTCACCAGAATTCCCTATTATTGGTGAGGGGGCAATGCAAAACAACTTATTGATCGTGGAATAGCTCCTGTCGATGACAGGAACATGTTTTATGAGCTGAATAACTGATCACTTCCACAGTAAAAAAAAAGAACTTTCCCTTACAGAATTGTTAGTGTTGTGCTTAGTTGATCTAATCTTCATAAAAGGTGGGGGAGAATCATAGCTGAAGGTTTGTATAATGTATCTAGGTTGAAAATCGGTAGAATCCTGCTCTTCAGATTAAGAGAATTTGTATTCTGATGAAGCTGGGTGATACGTTAACGGGTCTCCCCTGGGTAACTGGTTACACTTCAGGTAACATTAATTTGATTTGATTCTTCAATCTTTTAGTTGTGAAATGAGGCAGTATGGATGACAGTTAATTCTATGCTCTGAATCTGATTCCAATGTCATTTTTGTGGTTCGTATGTATACAATCTGTTTGACAAGTACTAAGAATTGCTATCAGGTTGACTATGGAGCCTGGCCTACACTCGAAGTTCCCATATTTCTACTGTTGGATTTGTCACGCATGGCACCAAATATGTGTATTATTTCCCAAAAGTACCTTCTTCAAATGTTTTTGATAGGGCCATTTTTGTACACTATTTTTGCAACACCGTGTGCTACTCACTTCTTTTTTGTTGGGCGAGTAAATTTTGCTACTTTCTGTGCAATGCGATCATTGAGACTGAAAAGTAAGGCTTTATTACTTTTTTAATCATTTAATGGTTTAGAATACCCACTACGCATGAGATACTTTTTCTCTTTTGTTGAAATTGAGATGCGGAGTTTGCTTTTATTCCAAAAACTCTTTCGATGGCCTGCACAAGGTATAACTTAAAACAGGAATGTAAGCATGTTTGCTTGCGTCTACCTTCGGACTTTTGCCGAATAAAATTAAACGGCAAATACAATCACGTAAGATGGACTGGTGCAGTATTTTCCATGGAATGGAAAAAGCATATCATTTCTAAGTTGACAGAGAGGATGAATACTGTAGCATATAGTCAGACTTTTGCTGTTAGTATTCTTTTCCCATAATATATATATATATATATATATATATATATATATATATATATCTATTACATATATTTACATCTCTATGCGTGATACATAAGGTTAGTTATCTGTCTAAATTATACCATAAAATGTAAATATAGAGTTTTAACAAATTAAATATAATTATATTTTTAAGTTAAATATACTTATATTTACAACTACTTATTCAAGTTAAACATAGTTATATTTACTACCTTGAGTCATTATGACATGTTTTACAATGATTTGTTCTAAAATTTAATAATTGTCGCAAGAGAAATGAAAAGACAAATTCAACATATAATAATTTTGTCATCTTTTTTGTTTTTTCAAGGAGTTGACCAATTAATAATTGTTAATTGCCCATTATCTTTTACTTATATTTTCTCTTTCTTTTTCATATTTTCTCGAGTTCGTTCTTTATATTTAATATTTACTTATTTGATAATATTACAAGAATATTTAGAGAGTTACAAAAAAAAATGAAAAGAAAAATTTCAATAATTAATTGAAAGACAATATATAAAAATGCAACATAGGTGAAATACAAATAAGGAATACAAGAAGCAAAATCTCAACAATTAATTTATAGTTAATTATCGAATACAACTAATTTATCAACTATTTAATTAAGAATGTAGAGAGATTGTTAAATATTTCGTCAGTTTTTAAATTATGAATGTACGAGATGAACTATTTTTAGTGTAATGAAAAATAAATGAGACTATTGAATAGTTGTGAGAGAATTGAAACGGTAAAGAAAAATACTACAATTAAAAATCATCGAATGAAAAGAATAAAATTCCAATACCATCCTAAATCAACAACCAAATTAAAGGTCAAACATTCAACTCTTTCTTATCGGCAAATATTAGGTAGATCCGGTTTTTGGCTCCACTTGTAGATCTTGTAGTGTGGATTAAATTTTAGAGAATTTATGATATCAGTTGATGTAAACAAAATTGTTTAAAATTTAATCCTAACCATAAGGTAGAGTCAAAAATCGAATCTATCTAAATATTTTTCTTTCTTATTTATATATATATATATAGTAGGAGTAGGATATAGGAACTTGTCATATGCAACTTGATTTATTTATGCCCACGACAAGTTAAGAACCAATTCTTTTGAAATCAAACGGAACAATAGCGTTCGCTTTTATAGTATGGTTAAATCATGGGGAAATTTTACAGATGGATCATTTCATTTATATAATATAAATTTTTAAAATAGATAATGTTATATTATATAAATTTTTAAAATATAATAAAATAATTTTTTTAATAGAATTGTAAAATTTTCTTAAATGATATACTACTGGATGGTGGCAAATTATGAAGTACAGCAATACAAAGTTAAGTTTAGACAAATGGTTTTGTACCTTTTAATTTTGTTCAATATATAAATACCAGCTGGCTGAGGCAATCAAAACCTGCACTGGACGCATGACCCCATGATGCTAACTACATAGTGTCAGTCGAATGCTTATATTTTATTAGTATAGTTTGTTACGGGACTGCAGAGAAATCTACAATTACGAGATTAATTGTAGAACACTTATATATATATATATATGACCTCCAACCTCAGCCCTACAAAGTGCAAATACGACAACTTTCAAGAATCAAAGCCCATTAGAGCAACATCACAGCGTCCTCTCTCTCACGCACACATTTTCAAGTAACTTTTCTTCTTCATCATCATCTTTGGCTCGCTCATACAGTTCTTCTTTGCATAAACCAATCCCAAATCTGGCACGGCTTGAATGGTGGCAACCGCAGGAGATTTCATGCTGTCTGTTATTGTGCTTTTCTCTTCACTTTCCATACTGCTTTCTTCATCATTTAATTCCAAGAAAGAAGCCTGGTATTATCGCTGCATAGGCGTTGACCCTTGAATTAATTTCTTAGCCCTTCGATTACTTTTCTTTGTCATATTGTATTTATTATCTTCTAAAATAAGATGGATGTCAAAGGGTTGAAGAAAAGTATTTCCGATAAGATGTTGCTGCAGAAGCCAAAGAAAAAGAATAATGATCATCATGAGAGGTCCTTGATTACTGTAAATGTTCTTGGAAGCACTGGACCTTTAAGGTTTCTTGCCAATGAGGATGACACTGTTTCAGAGGTGATCGACGCGGCTCTAAAATTGTACGCTCGCGAGAAGCGCCTCCCTCTTCTCGGTTCATCTGATGTCAACAATTTCCTTCTTTATCCTGCCAATGCTGGGTTGGATGGTGAACTTCTTTTCGATCACATTATATTCAATCTTTATATTCATGTTTTGTTTACAAACTAGAGATATGTATACATGCAGCTTAATTAGAGTCTTAAAAAATTCTAAAACTTAATTTTTTTTTTTGGGTGTTTTCTTTTTTCAGCTCTTAGTCCGTCGGAGGCAATAAGGTCACAGGGAGTGAGGAAGTTTGTCCTGTGCAAGAAGGAGAAGCGACCGCAGATGACGGAACCAAGGCCAGAGGCGATTTCTCGAAAGAAGAGTGGCAGTTGGAAGGCATGGTTTAATAAGTCCATCAGCTTCAAGATATCATCTACCTGATAATTTTGCGCTTTATTTGTGTTTTTCTTTAATTACTATTATATGTTAGGCGGATCTAATTTTTAATTTCACTTATAAATTATGTAATGTGAATTAAATTTTATAAAATAAATGATATATTGTCATCAATTAATATACGAAAATTTTCATGAGATTTAATATATACATTACAAAATTTACAAGTGAGATATAAAATTAAGTATTTTTTTAAAGTTAACCTAATTTGATAGTCTAGAAATAGAAATAAAAATGCCAAGTGGTTAATGCTTAGTGGCAGTAATAATTTGGGCATGAATTATCTGGAAAAAGTGGGAAACATATGAGGTTCGGAATTCCGTTGATAATGTAAAATTATGCCTTTGCTTGAAGAATAAGTATATTTAATGACTTTGTTAAAGCAAAGGCTCGCGTTAGAAGAGCGCAAAGGTGCAACTGATACATGACTAGATAATTAAAAAAAAAAAGTAATTACCATAATTTTATACTACAAGTTTGTATCAAACCACCATGTCGCTCCTAATGTAGTTGACTTAGGGAAATATCTGATCTTTAATCTCATTTGCAAATTATGTAATGTAAATTAAACATTATAAAATTTATAATATCAACTGATATATAAAAAAAAATTTATAAGATTTAATTTTAACCGCAAGATTTACAGGTAGTGCTTCCGCTAACTTAAATCCATAGGTTTAACGTCAAATCCTGATGGGTCATGAACATCTAACCCATCCATTGTGTCAATAATGTAAATCTTTTTAAAACTCAAGTGAAAATAAATCGATATCAATGGATACAAAATCAATCTAAAAGGTTTGATGTTCAATGCTAATATTCCATTCGTAAATGTGTCTGTTAAAACTCATATTTTTTGTGTCAATACTTTCCTGTGGAATACCAATCTAACTTTTTCAACCATTGCCAATTATTATTTCAATTTCAATTATATCTGCTCGTAATAAAAGTCATCAGAAGGACCCCCAAAAAAAAAAAAATCAACTCATACCCTATTGTAAGAGATACAATTTTTAAGATTTACAATGCTATGGTATATATATAATGACTATACATGCATATTTATTATATAAAAAAATAACAAGTGAAGTAAGTTTGTGAAAGATTGTTAATTTTCAACATGTATTTCCCCTCTTCTTTTCCTTTTTTTAATTGTCTTATTATGTTCTTTTTTACCCTTTGAAAAGGGATTTTTTTCCCAATTTTCTTCTTCGTCTCCCTTCGAATTTTGACTTACACTTTTTAATATATTTTGTAAGTTTGAGACTTAAAAAGTGTTTATTTGAATAAAGATTGAAATTTGATGGACGATACTCACATACCTATTACAAACAATAAAGTTGTTTATCTTTTCAGTACGGATTCATTTAAGCAATAAAAATATTTGTCTATCTGTTGAGATATTTCGTTTATTTATATTGTAGGGGTAACATTTTACTATGTTCCTGTCCTCTTCTTCTTCTTTTTTACACACAATTAATTTTACAATTAAAATAATCCAAATCATTTTCTCTACTTTAGCTTCTTCCTACTTAAAGGGAACCCATTCGGATACATATTTTTCTATTTGGGTTTTTTGGTTTGCACTTCTTTTCTAAGGATTGAACTTTAGGAATGGGTTATGTGTTACAAATCAAATGAGTTAATTGATTGCATTAAGAATGTTATTATTTTAATTTTTATGCTCAATTTTTATTAGTTAGAGTATTTTTTAAATTTAATTAGGGGAATAACTCTCAAGAGTCACCAAATAATTTTCTTAACCGTTTTCTTCATATTTATTTTCTTAGATTTTTTTTTTTGGTATTCAATATTATAAATTGGATTATTTTAAGATTATTAATTTTTCTGATTTTATTCCCGTGCTGCGCACAGGGTTACAGCCTAGTCTCACTTTATAATGCACTCCCAACAAAGAAAAAATTCTGCTTACTTTTTGCCATGTAATTACATGATGATTGGCTAGCACAATTTCAATGTCTTCTTGTTAATTTAACTCATATAATCTTTTTTTTTTTTTTTTGTAATTAATTATCAATATTCAGCTCAATACCTAATACACAGTTTACCAACCATCAAGGTCATATAAATGAAACCGAGAAGAAAAAGTCTTCTTTTTTTGTTGCAAGAACCATGACGGGAGCTAAAAACATTGTGCTAGACATAACTTGAAATATTAATATATTCCTATTGGCCAGATTTGGAAGGATTATATAGAACGAAACATAACTTAAGTTCATAAAACACTTCCTTATCACTCATGATTCATATGTCATGGATTCAAATTTTGAGTCATACACTTTCTTATCACTCATAATTCATATGTCATGAATTCAACTATTGAGTCACAACGGTATGTGAAAATTCACTATTAATGCTCTTTTTTTAAAATAAAATAAAAAAATCCTTTATCTTTATCAGCGACCCGCATCAATGCTGGTGCAAGTTATTGAAGGCTCTGTAGAGGAACTAATAGCCACAGGTGCATCATATTTGGGAACTGGCATTTTGCTTGGAAGTTTTGGAAGTGCTGTCTCAAAATTCAGAACTTGAATTGCTTGTTTTATTGATGGCCTAAGACTGCAGTCAGGATGAGCAGACCACAGCCCAACTATCGGCAAACACTCCACTTGTTTAAACTTAAAAACATTCTTCAATCTCTCATCCACAGCTGATGAAACTTCCTCCGATGCATGCAAATCCCAAACCCACTCCACCAGCCCTGTTTCAGATTTTTAGGCTGGCCTCCGTCGGCATTGGATCCGATGACTTTCATCCACTAGCAATTTCTAAATCTACCACCCTGAAACTGTATACATCAGACTCCCTACTAGCCCTCCCCGTGCTTACATATTCGGGAGCCAAGTACCCAAACGTACCAGCTAAACCGGTCGTCGGGGGTCCTAGCTCATGGTCCATAAGTCTAGCCAAATGGAAATCGCCTAGCTTGACATTAAAACTCGAGTCCAACATTATATTGCTTGATTTTATATCCCTGTGAATTACACACTGTTCCCAGTTGATGGTGCACAGGATTGGTACTTAGACGCACTTTTGATGATCATTCTAAAAGTATTTACGTGACATCTTTATTAAGGGTAATTATGTAATTTAAGCATGATTAAATTAGTAAGATGTTGGCCCTGCACTCCCTCATATGTATCTATAAATAAAGGATTTGAGTGCTAAGATCCACGCAATTATTCTCCTCGTAATATCTTCCTAATTCAATTCTCAAATTTTTTCCTCCAACTCTCTAATTTCTCTCTTTACCAATTTCACTCTTCATCGCCACTCTTCGTGAAGATATAGCAAAGCAGATGCCAATCCAAGTGCAATTTTGTATCTCAAAGCCCAACTTAGAGGAGTTTTCTTTCCAAAAAGGTGAGAATCTAAACCATCATTTGGCATGATTTCATAGACGAGCAAGAACTCACCTTTATCATGGCACCAACCAATAAGTTGTAACAAATTTCGATTTCTCAAACTGCTTATAGTCTTCACCTCAGTGATATACTGCTTTTTCCCCTGCTTAGAACTTCTTGAAATCTTCTTCACAGCCACAGCAATGTTCAAATCCACAAGATGACCTCTATAAACTTCTCCAAATCCTCTCTCACCCAACTTTCTCTCATTTGAGAAGTTATTAGTAGCTGAACCAAGTTCTTTATAAGAAAACCTTTTCGGTCCGGTCCCCTTTTCGAAATCTTCATTAGTAGAACTTGTCAAGTTGACTGTTTCCCTGTTCCGAGCCCTCGCGGATAGTCTCCGTTTCCTTAAATATAAAACTCCTATCATTCCACCTGCAATCATGAATCCTCCAAATACAGTCATTCCTATAATCAATCCAATTTTCCTTGTATTACTCCAACTTGTCTGTTTTACATTGAGATTCGAACTAAACTCCCATGATTCAAGAGTACGTCTTTCGACATACTAACCTGTGGCAGCTGAAAATCCAATCACAACCCATTGTGGAAGAATCTCCTTCAAATCTATCTGATGAGAAAGAGTGGAGTTAGGACCTGATGATCCATAACTCCAGAAAACGCTGAGATTTTTTGTAGAAGAATTGTAAACAATCCAGGCATCAGCAGTATTTCCACTGTGCAAGCTGGCATTCGGGGGAATGCTGACAGATGAAGCAATAGAATTCTTGTTGATACCAACATGCTCGAAAGGAGGAACCCATTCAGGATTCGAAAACGAATCGAATTCGACAGAAACTATTTGGTTCTGTGGGGAATCACGGGTCTGGGCTCGTGTTATACAGGCCTAAAAAGCCACCCCCTGAATTTGGTGGGATTTGAAAGCCAACAGGAGCAAGAAAGAAGGCTAGTCCGTGGCCATAAAAGGTACGATTTTGAGTGTCGATTGTGAAGGAGAAATGAGAAATGAAATTGGTGACTTCCCCTGAATGCGAATCCCATATAGGAATTGGCTCCGAATGGATAGCTTGACCAACCCGTTTAAGATAATTAACTTTGTCGACCTCAATTTCTCCAACTGAAGGAATTGCATCTCCTCGATAAAGGGTGGTTAAATCAGGACTAAAACGAGGTATCTGAAAAGAAATTGCATTAACAAAGAAAATAAACTGAAAAAAGTTAGACAAGAAAACAAGAAGAATATTAAGACAACTATCAGTGAATTTTCTAGCTGAATTGTAGAAAAAAGTAGCCATTTTGAGTGAACGTTTGTTTAATTGGAAAGACGAATCGACAATGGGTGTTGGCTACATTGTAACTTGGTCAGAATCTTGGGGCAATCAAGTTTTCAGCTACCCAGCTTTGTGATTTTTATTTTTTATTTTTGATTATTTTACTAACTATAGAAAGCTCCCCAGAAAGAGAAGCAAAATATAAAGAAAGACTTCGAATTGCTGAATGATGATGCATTGCTGGGTAAAAGTCAACATTGATAGAGTTAACACAAAATTGATGATGTTTAAGTAAAGAGAAGAGTGATGATGATCTAAGATGTAATTTATAACTTCTGAACAGAACAAAATTGTACCTCATCGGCATTCTTAAAAGTCAATCGCTGTATTTATATATGTCCTCTTTAGATATTGCAAGTACATGAAAATTCTTTGTACTTTCAGCTAATCCACTTCGGCATTCATGGAGGATCATCAGAGATTATAGCCAACTATTAATATAGAGCCCATGGGAAAGATTTTAGGTAGACGTGGTCTTTGACCTAATTTGTAAATCTTGTGATGTGAATTAAATATTATGGAATCTATAATATAACTTAATGTAATGATAAGATTTTATAATATTTAATCTTGATTGCAGTGTTTACAAATAGAATTATGTATGTTTTTTCCAAGAGCCCATTAATTAATTACTATATAAATGTCATCCACTGACAAGCTAAACATAATTATTTGTACGACTTTTGCAAGTGCTTGACCTCTACTCTACATCCCAGTCAAAAAAGTACAATTATTTCATAATGAGTACAATTAGATATTAAGTGGAGTATATAGGTTTTATGTAAACAGCCCATTGGGTTGTTGGCCATCAGTAGCATGATAATTCATTCTTAAAATTAGAGATTTAGAAATCAATTCTGATACTTGCAGTCAAAAGATAGTCAGCAATAACCAGTAAAGAATGAGGCTCATTGAACAGGAAGAAGCACGCACCAACCAAATAGTAGATTATGAGTAGGGTATGTAATATAAGTATATAGTCTCCTGTATGTGAGTTTAATTATAGCGAAATGTTAGTATTTATTCCATCACGAGTGATTTTAAAGTTTCGATTGGTTCAGTAATATTAAATTTCATACTTTTTGGCATTATGTAAAAAATAAAAATAAAAAAAAAGTTTTATGTAAGCTAATTATGACTTGATTGTAAATTAGTAAAGAAAATACTTATATAGATCCAGTCTTTGACTCCACCGTAGACTTTACGGTCAAAATTAAATCTTATAAAATCTTTCTTACATCAACTGATGTCATAGATTTCATAATATTTAATTTTTACCATAGAGTCTTCAAGTAGAATAAAAAATCAAATCTACTTAAATATTTCTCAATTAGTAATAGTTCCACAATTCCAATTTGTCGAAAGAAACAAGCCGTCATTTTCATGAAATCATTTCTCAAAACTTCTTAAATTTATGGGAAAGGGTGCTAATGTAAACTTTTTTATTGTATTGAGGCATTCAGTTTCTGACAATTTGTATTGTAAACTTTTTTATCTATTACAATTTAGTACATGACCTTTGATCTTTCACTAATTTGACCCAATTTACAGCTGAAAGTTAGTTCTTGAACTTCAGCGTGGCACAATCGAGCAATGCAATCCTTATAGAATCATTGAATAACAGATTCTTTTGAGATAATAGTCCATTTTTTGTTGAAAATTTTATTTTAAATTGAATAATTCAATCCACTCAAATTGCTAATTGGGCCACATAAACTTGTATTGTCAAGAAATAGAAATTTAAGGCGCAAATTATAAAAAATGAAATTATTTTGAGGGGCTAGTTGGTATCAACCCAGGAAAACGTCTTCCATCATAATCTTTGAGTTTTTAAACTCATAAAGAATAATGAAACCGCTTGGACTCATAAAGAACGGCCTCTTATGAGGACAATCCCATTTCCAATGCTCAATCCTTTTTTCACAGCCCACAGGCCATGGGCCGTGATCAGCCTGGGATGTAGACTACAGAACTCTAGCGTCTAGCTAGGACTATTTTGCTTGATAAATTTGTCCAAGTCCAATGGTCCTCTGACCCTTTTGGATCTGGACTATTTCATTGCCAAAACACATTTGATTCACGCTAATTTGATTACTGGGATATTTAATTTCGGGATAATGAATTCTAAATTTGTGTGTTTTTTGTTTGACGGACTGAAACTGCATATCTATGCTTTTAGTTTTTGATTAATCTTTCCTACAGTGTAAGTGTAGAATTTTATTTTTTATTTTTTATTTTACAAAGCAAAAATAAAATTGTTGGCGTACATGTGGCTTTGGCCACTGACACACACACCAAATTCAATTCCGAATTCAATTCCTTCCAGGAATTGAATTTAGCATTTTAAGGCATGACAAAATTTTCTTGACCAAAATGATTGTATTTCATTTGGATTCTTTTAGCAAATTTGCCTATAAATTGAAGTAGAAATCCATTTCCTCAATGCACCCAAATTGAAATAAGAACACATAATTCTTAACAAGTGTTTAGAACTTGTTTTCGATCTAATTCTCAGGTGTTCATTTGAGATATTTCTCTTTCAATCTTTCGAGATTTTTTTTCTCATAACTTTTGTATCTTTATCATATAGTGAAATATTGCTCCTCCGCCCGTGGACGTAAGTCTAATTGACCGAACCACGTAAATCTGTATGTTTCTTTCTACTTATATTTTCTCTGCATATTTTATTATTATTTTTTCGTTAACGTCATTAAAGCGTTTGCTAAAATTAATTAACTAAATTTTCAGGGCACAAATCCTAACAAACTGGTATCAGAGTTTTGACAACCCGGATTAATTTCTAGCGGCATGACGGTAACGAAGTCATATGTTGAGAAATTTGACCGGAGTGCCAACTTCGGTATGTGGCAACTCAAAATGGAGGCTATCTTGGTTCAGGATGGCGTTGATATTGCCTTACAGGGGAAGGAAAATAAATCGGAGAAAATGTCATATGAGGATTTTGTCAACTTGGATAAAAAGGCTAAGTCAGGTATTGTCTTAAATCTCTCTGATGAGATTTTACGGGAAGTAGCATCCGAAACCACGGCCAAAGGCATGTGGGAAAAATTGAAGGCTCTGTATATGAAAAGACAGTGGTGAACAGACTTTATCTCAAACAAAGTCTATACATGCTCCGTATGACCGAAGGTACTTCTATACTCTCACATCTTGATAAATTTGATTCCATTCTTATGGATTTGAGTAATATAGAAGTTAAAATTAAAGATGAAGATTAGGCCCTATTATTGTTGTGTTCCCCATCCCAGTCATTTAAACATTTTAGAGCTACAATACTTTATGGAAAAGAAATGAAATATATTCTGAAATCAAAAGATCAGATAGATAAAAATATTACTGGGAAAAATAGTAAAAATCAGGGGGAAAGTTTATTCATTAGAGGCAGATCTGAAAAGAGAGATACAGACAGTAAAATGTCAAAATCAAAATTCAAATCCAGACATAAAAATTTGGTGTGCAATTTTTGTCGTAAAAAGTGCCACATTAAGTCCAAATACTTTAAATTGAAAAGGGAAAAACGCTGAAATAGTCCTTCAATTTTTTTAATTTAGCCGAAATAGTCCCTTAACTTTTTTTGTAGGCAGAATGGTCCTCAGATCAACTTTTTTTGTAGCCAGAATGATCCTTCAACTTTTATTTTTTAGCCAAAATAGTCCTTTTAAGTGAAATTTATCAAAAAAAAGAAAAAGATTTTTATGGTGGCTCCACCATAAAAAGACTTTCTTGGCTAAAAAATAAAAGTTGAAAGACTATTCTGGCTAAAGAAAAGGTTGAGGAACTATTTTGGCTAAAGTGAAAAAGTTGAGGGACTATTTTGGAGATTTTCCCAATTGAAAAATAAAGAAAAGTATAAGGAGAAAAATGAGCAAGAAAATAATGACACCGCTGAAGCTAGTATTGCAGCTGATGATAATGATGGAACCATATTTTTAGCTACTAAAAATAATTTCAAATCTAACAATTTTAGATTCGGGTTGTTCATATCATATGTGTCCCAATCGGGACTGATTTTCAACATATGATTCAGTTGAAGGTGGAGTTGTCATAATGGGCAACAACACCGTTTGTAAAGTCATTGGTAAATGTACTGTCCAAATCAAAATGCACGATGGTCTGTATGTGGTGAGGACGCTCACCGATGTTCGATATGTTCCAGACTTAAAGAAAAGTCTCATATCTTTGGGTACCCTAGAAGCTCTTGGGTGTAAATACACAGGTGAAGGTGGAGTTCTAAAAGTCACTCATGGTGCTCTTATGGTCATGAAGGCACACATGTCTGGTATGTTGTATATTTTGCAGGGATTTACTGTTACAGGTGCTACTGCAGTTTTTACTGCAGATCAATCTGATGCTGACACCACCAAATTATGGCATATGCGTTTGGGGCATATGAGTGAGAAAGGTCTGTCCATACTCTGTAAAAGAGGTCTCCTTTGCGGACAAAGTACCGGAAAGATGGATTTTTGTGAACATTGTATTTTCGGGAAGCAGAAAAGAGTAAGCTTCAAATCTCCAGCAATCCACAAAACAAAAAGTATTTTGGATTACATTCATTCAAACCTTTGGGGGCTTTCTCGTACCCCGTCTAAAGGTGGTGCCAGGTACATGTTGACTTTTATTAATGATTATTCCAAAGAAAAGTTTGGATGTATTTCCTAAAACACAAAAAATGATGTTTTCTTAACTTTCAAACAATGAAAATTTTTAATTGAGAAACTGACAGGAAAACAAATCAAGCGGCTTAGAACAGATAATGGCTTGGAATTTTGTGAAGGCGAATTCAATGAATTCTGCAAGAATGAATGAATTGTTCGACACTATACCGTGAGAATGACACCTCAACAAAACGGTGTAGCAGAACGGGCTCTTTTGGAAAGAGCTCATTGCATGATCTCAAATGCTAGATTGACAAATGACTTCTGGGCAGAGGCAATTTCTACTGCTAGTTACATTATCAACCGTGCTCCTTCTGCACCTTTGAAATTTAAGACTCCGGAGGAAATTTGGTGAGATACTCCTACTCTGACTTAAGAATATATTTGGGTGTCCTGCATACATGCATGTAAATGATGAAAAATTAGAACCAAGAGCTAAAAAGTGCATTTTTCTTAGGTATCCATCGAGGTGAAAGGATATCGTCAATATGGTGTCCTGATCCCAAATCACCAAAATTCATAATTAGCAGAGATATACCTTTTGATGAATCATCCATGCTACATCCAAGAAAAGAGCCTTCTAGTTCTTCTAACACAGATAGAAATGAGAATATGCAAAAGCAAGTAGAGGTCGAAATTGGCAACACTAGTCCTTCTCAACCAAGTTCTTCTACAGTTCAGCTAGATGCAGATGAGACACTTGAAGCTGAAGAAGAAGAATATTCCATAGCCAGAGATAAACCAAGGAAAGAAATTCAACTACCACAAAGGTATGCAAATTTGGCTGCATATGCTTTGTCAGTTGCACAAAAAATTGAAGAAATTGGTGAACCATCTACATATTCGGAAGCAGTTTCACGTGCTGATTCATCCAAGTGGTTGATTGCAATGAATGAAGAAATTGAGTCGCTCCACAAAAATGGTACATGGGTTATTGTGAAGTCGCAGTCAGGAAAGAAAATTGTTAATTGCAATTCTTTAAGGAAAAAAAAGTAGAATTCCAAGGGTTGAACATGCAAGGTACAAGGCACGTTTAGTTGCAAAGGGCTATAGTCAGGTATAAGATATTGATTTTAATAATGTTTTCTCACCTGTTGTCAAACATAGCTCTATACGTGTTCTACTTGCTTTAGTTGCCATGTATGATTTAGAATTGGAGCAGCTTGGCGTTAAAACAGCTTTTCTACATGGCGAACTCAAAGAACAAATATACATGAAATAATCCGAAGGATTTAAAATTGAAGGAAAAGAAGACCATGTTTGCTTGCTAAAGAAACCCTTATACGGATTAAAGCAATCTCCAAGACAGTGGTATAAGAGATTTGTTTCCTTTATGTTGGGTCATGGTTATTCACGGAGCGTGTATGATAGTTGTGTTTACTTCCGGAAGTTGAATGATGGTTCTTTCATTTATTTGTTATTATATGTTGATGACATGCTCATTGCTGCCAAGAATTTGATAGAAATTCACACTTTGAAGTCTCAGTTGAATAGTAAATCCTAGATATTGAGATGAAAGATTTGGGAGCAACTAAGAAAATTCTTGGCATAAAAATCAAAAGAGAACGAGGACTTGAAAGTTATTCTTGACCCAGAAAAACTACCTAGAGAAGGTCTTGGAGAGGTTTGGCATGAAAGATGCTAAACTTGTAAGCACTCCTCTTGTTGCTCATTTCAAACTGTTAGCTGCTCAATCACTACACTCAGACTTTCATGCCAAACTTGTAAGCACTCCTCTTGTTGCTCATTTCAAACTGTCAGCTGCTCAATCACTACACTCAGATATGGATGAGAGGTATATGACACATATACCTTATTCCAGCATCGGCAGCATGTGTGCAATAGTTTGTACACGTTCAGACATTTCACAAACAATTAGTGTGGTAAGCAGATATATGTCTTATCAAGGTAAAACACATTGGCAGGTTGTGAAGTGGATTCTCAGATACTTGCGAGGGGCTTCAGACATATGTTTGGAGTTCGGAAGGAGCAGTAACACTTTGATTGGCTTCGTGGAGTCAGATTATACCGGAGATCTTTTTGATAAAAGAAAATCACTCACGGGTTATATATTTTGCATTGGAGGTTGTGCTGTTAGCTGGAAAGCTACCTTACAACATGTTGTAGTTTTGTCTACTACTGAGGCAGAGTACATGGCTATCACCGAGGCAATCAAAAAAGCCTTATGGTTGAAGGGATTGTTTGACGAACTCAATCTGCTTCAAGATGTAATTACTATTCACTGTGATAGTCGAAGTGCCATTCACTTGACTAAAGACCAGATGTATCATGAGCGGACGAAACATATTGATGTGAAGTATCACTTCATTCGGGATACTATTGCTGAGCAGAAGGTCTCTGTCCAGAAAATCAATACCAGAGACAATCCCAGAGACATGTTTACAAAACCTCTTCCAGTTGCTAAGTTCAAGTACTGCTTGGACTTGATTGGTGTTCGTGGTGATGATTAGCCTCTTTGAGGCTTATTTGGAGAAAGTGCAGCAAATTTACTATTTAGTGTCAGATGCAAAGCCAAGGTGGAGATTTGTTCACCTCTGGCGTGCATGTGGTTCTTTCACGGAATTGAATTTAGCATTTCAAGGCATGGCAAAATTTTCTTGGCCAAAATGATTGTATTTCATTTGGATTCTTTTGGCAAATTTGCCTATAAATTGAAGTAGAAATCCATTTCCTCAATGCACCAAAATTGAAATAAGAACACAGAGTTCTTAACAAGTGTTTAGGACTTGTTTTCGGTCTAGTTCTCAGGTGTTCATTTGAGATATTTCTCTTTCGATATTTCGAGATTTTTTTTCTCAAAACTTTTGTATCTTTTTCATATAGTGAAATATTGCTCCCCTCCGCCTGTAGACGTAGGTCTAATTGACCGAATCACATAAATCTGTGTATCTCTTTCTACTTATATTTTCTCTATATATTTCATTATTATTTTTCCGTTATCGTCATTAAAGGGTTCGCTAAAATTAATTAACTAAATTTTCGGGGCATAAATCCTAACAAAAATTAAATAATAATTACACTGCATAGTATCTAGAAAAATTATTCGATAAACTAACCAATCGTATTTTTAGTTTCATAATTTTCAGATATATTCATATACCCGCGTATAAATATATATGCATAATTTTGTTGCATTCGTATTTTTCAGCGGAGTTGTTAACGATCATTTTTAAATAAGAACTCGTATATCATACGTATAATATTGTGTATTGTTGACATTCCATAGTATATACTACTATATGTATGCTACTGACCCCAAAGTGGCCTAATAATCAAAATTGTTGTGGTTGATAATGCGAATGGCTTACTGGTGTTTCCAGATATTAAACATTAGACACGTGGACTAGAGATCTTTATTTTATTCCAAATCCTCGGAGTTAATTTTTTTTTGTTCCATTCATTAATTTAATTAATTTAAAACCTAATCTAAACCAAAGATAATCTTTTCTAGACATCGGATTGCTTGCTTTTTTGACAAAGTAGGAAAAAGCATTAGATGGATTCTAATAATGTCTACTCTCCATATATTTTTCCTATTCTTGATAGGAGAAGGGCATATTTATTTATTTATTTATTTATTTTACGCATCAATTAGTATATGTTGTTGGGGTTCTGCCCTTTAGTAGTGGGCTAGAACTGAGTCTTAGCTTGTAGTGCCTTTTTTATATTTGCTTCAAAAAATTAATACACGTTATTTTTTAAAAAAGGCAAAAGTGCTTGTATTCCATATTAAAGGGAGAGACAAGTTTAATTGAACAAAAGTCAAAAAAATAAAAACAAAGTAGTAATGTATTCTTCCTTTTCTCTTTTAATCTCTTTGGATGGAATCCACGATAAATCATAGGTAGATAACTCTTGTTCTGAATTGGTGAAAGATAAATAGTAAATATAATTTACAAAACACAAATTCAGAATCACATGCTAAAGTAACTCTAGGTGTTAACATCCTATTTTATCATCAAACTTTGTTTACTTTTAATAGATGCACCAATAATTTAAAGTGTCACTGGAATTTCACACGAGTGAAAATGTGAAAATTTATCCTATTAGTCGCTTATACCATGAAAGTCGTCCTCAAATTGAAAGAATTTCTTATTTATGGCTCTTCTCTCTCTGCTTTTTTTTTTTTAGGGCTTTTGTTGCTCATCTTTTGCTATTATTATTAATGAAGATATTGTAATTCTCCTGTTGCAAGAAAAAGACTGTTATATTCACAAATTCGCCATGATAAACGGAACCCCTTTCTAATGTTTCTCCTCTAATGATTAATAATTTGGAGATGATCCACGCGAAAAGTGTACTTGCCTTGTTCATTTTTAAAACTCCTAATACAAATCAAGAAATTAACAGTAGTCCAAATATGCCAAAGAGACGTGATTAATCCTTCCGGTGTATTTGCTTGTGAATAAAGATTACTATATATGTGCTTAACTTTGCTTGTAAATAAAGAATGCACATTACTAGGTAGAGATATCATTCCATTAATATTCTTCGAAAAAACAAGGTCAGTTTCTAATTCACGGGGTTTAACATAATTAACAATTAGCAAAAAAATTCAATAATATAAATTTCTTTTCCCCCCTTTCCACCACTTAAGAGAAAGCGCTTTGTCATAACTATTTTACATTCCTGATAAAAATGTCACTTAATTAAGTTGCTCTTGTCAGTGAAGAATGTGGTGCTAGAAAAATCAGAACGCAACCTACAACACGTACAAATACAATCGCGAGCTGACTAAATAAGCACATAGCTTCAAAACCAACAACCAACCCCGGCTCCAAAATAATACTAGGAGGGGGAGATTGAATCCAATAATATCAAGATAGCCTTGTTCAAGGTTCAATTTTTTTTTTTCCTTCGTTTTTGAGTAATAATAAAAAAATTTATGCAAAGGAAATCTAAATTCACAGTCAGATTACGCAAAGAGAAATACTTTTTAAGATGGTGTTTTATACAGATTTCAAACACACGTCTACCTCTCATTTATACAAGTCACTTTCCACATAGCCCAATTATAGTTTTTTTTTTTAATTTTTTGAAATGTTGATGAAAGTAGTGGTTGGATCGAGGTTCTCTTTATTCTGAATTTCTTTCAAACGGTACGTGAAAGGCAACATTGTCAAGCATGTGGCACGGATCATGAAAAGGGACATTACATCTAAGGGAAATCTCCTTTTCTCTTATTTTAAGTCAATGTGGAGGACATCAAAAACATGAAAGAAGTAATTTTCAATAGGGTTTGATGACTCACAAAAGCGACAATTGCCATTGTTGGGATAATAAAGTAAACGAACTTGAATCTTGGACTAGCTTTTCTTCTCGGTCTTTCACCATATATCATTTGCTGATGATTGACACCTGTCTAAGCTCGTTTTGAAGGAATAAAAATTTGTAGTATTTTAGTCTAATCCCCTTGATTTTGGAGACTCTTAATCCCGGAAACTCATAATGATTTCCAGTGAGGACGAATGTCATTGGTTTGCAGAATAGTGTTCACGTGGGCTTAGCCAATCAGCGACCGAATTTTGCAGACAACTAGGATTACCTCTACTGTGTTTGTCTAGATGAGGCATCGAACTTAACCAAGCAATATACTCTGGTACTACTTAATCAATTTAATTAGGGTCAAAACCTACATAGCATAGCTCATCTGGCTCCTCAAAAAATGTACTCCAGTACATAGTTCTCGTCACTTCTCGCTTCTCGGCCAAATTTAGCATAGATTTCCATGCATTTAACAAGACAAAATCTGTGATATTTGTGTTAGTATAAAATTTACCATAAAATTTATTTAAAACCCACAAACTTTGTGTATCTGAAATTTGATCTTCTCAGTGAGGTAAGGTAACCCCGTCCATTTTGGGGAGGAGGACAAAAGTTCAATTCCCATCAGCTTTTCAGTAAAGGGTTGGTTTGCCGTCGGATAAGAATGATGAAGGCGTGCCAAGATTTTTCTCGATTCACGAATAAATGACTTGATTTTTTCATGTATCGGATTTATAAATCTTGAGTAGTATATATCTAGTTGAATAAAAATATACTGATAGATGACTCGAGGAGTCCTTCATTTGGCAATTTCCGAAAGTTTCAAAAAATGGCATTTCAAGAATCGGCCATGTTGAACAAAAAAAACTTTTAGGATGCAGAGAAAGTAACCCTCGATCAGGTTAAATTTAGAACTTGGGAGTCACATTAGTAGTCTGATTTTGGATAAGTTTTAGCTAGGAACAATTACAACTTTATGTCCATGCATGTATCCATTTCCTTTACGATTCCGAAATTGAAGTACGTCAAAAGATAGTATATGCAGACGAGTAGGACTTGAATTTTGAGATTTTCTATTCCCAGAGTCTCTACTCTAACCCTCATGGGCAAATAGCTAGCATAGATGGATAAAGCTGCGCACTAAGTTCTGATTACGATTTTGCCAATATAACTGGCTTAAGTGACACTTTAACACATGATATGCAAAAATTAGTTGGCAAATTGACAAAAGCAAGAATTGAAGTTTCAAACTAACATTTGCAAGTGAAATATAAATATAAGTTGGAATTTGCTCTACGGCAAATGATTAGAGAACTCTTATCAATTCTCTATACGCCAGACGTGTGAAAAAATGAGGAGAAAATTTTGAAACTGTGATTGTTTTGAAAATTATTCTTTTTTCATGCTGACTGAAAATGATAATTCCGGCAGGGGAACTCGCATTCAGTGAATGGGAGTTCAGTGGCAAAATAAAATTGTCAAATTTAAAAATAAAAATAAAAAAATTTCATGACCTAAAATTTTTTTTTTTTAAAAAAATTCTGACCAATATGAACAAGCACTTCCAAAAATTTTTATCTTTCACTTTTTCAGAACAAGATCTGGCTATAAAGATCAATTGCTGTCCCTTTTAAGGTTTAAGTGAAATTTCACTTTATCCCTTAGATAAGGTTTGTAGCATTTAATACATTGGGATAAAAATAAAATTCAATAATATTATCAATATTGTTAAAAATATAGATATGCTTCAAATTAATTACTAATATTCTAATTCTCGAATTATACTTATTTAAATATTTAAAATTTAAAAATACGATGAAATAATTAATTTTAAAATTTTTGATGAATTAACCAAATATCTGCCAGAAATCTCCAAGAAAGATTTTCTCCCTAGTTGAAGTGACAAGACTGGTGGAGAGGAAGTGACCGTTTGGTCAGAAATTTTTAAAAAAAAAATAAGTGTTAGACCTCGCATTCACTGAATGCGAGGTCATGAATTTTTTTTATTTTTATTTTTTTTTAAATTTTGTCAATTTTATTTTGTCATGCACTGAACTCGCATTCACTGAACGTGAGTTCCCCCTGCCGAAATTCCTATTTTCAATCTGCATGAAAAAAGAACAAATTTCAAAACAAGTACAATTTCAGAAATTTCTCAAAAATGACTAAGTCTTGATTACTTATTCTACAATGTGGAGCGAGTATGACAATCGTTGAAACGATTGAAAAATAAGAAAATTTCATTACTTTCTAATTATTCAAAAGTTTGTAATATTCGTTTCACAATGCAAAGTGAAAAATAAAAAAAAATTCGTAAAATGAGACCTCTTGCTTATGATGCAATACTAAATTCCTGCATTATTGCCCATCAGAAAAATAATTTAAATTATGCTGATCAATATATAGGCCAGAAGGCAAGGCAATAATTGTAATTGGAAAAAGGAAAAGAATCCTGCCAAATAAACAACGAAATTACTAAAGTGAAATGAAGAAAATGGATATAAGGGCATCTGGCTCACGTGAAAAGCCCTCATGGTTGCCAAAACTTCTGATCATTGTCCAAAAGTTTTTATGGGAATTTAAGGTTCACAGTTACTTAAACGGGGGTACACTTTTCCTGTTTTAGAAATATTTAAGGAAAGACTTGGATTTCCCACGCGTCAGTGACTGATACGGTGGCGGCGCTGCTACAATTAGTACAAGAATACTACGAATATAAAATTACCATTTCGTCCTCGATCTCTTCACTGTTGTAGTTTTTAACTAATCACACTTTGGTAAAACAAACTATAGTATTATACTACCTCTATCCTATTAAAATTATTACTTTTTAATTTTTCTGATCAATGTATTAAGTTTTCATAACTTAATTTGTTATATAAATTTTTAAAAACTTTTTTAAAATTTTAAATTTGTATGTGTTAATATTTGATATATATTTTACTTTTGTTAAATAAATTTTATTAAAAATCGAATAAATTTATATAAATTATTAATTATAAAATTATTCTATTTGATAAAAAAATCAAACTACAATTTTAAATTTATATGTGTTAATATTTAATATAAATTTTACTTTTTTAAAACAAATTTTATTAAAAATCGAATAAATTTATATAAATTATTAATTAAAAAATTATTGTATTTGATCAAAAAATCAAATTGCGATTAAAAAACATGGGACGGAGGTAGTATTGTGTAGTAGCCCATATTCACCATTTTCTTTATAAAAAGGTACTACTCTTGGCTTTGATGCCTACCAAATGCTTCTGAACAAACCCTCTTTCCTCAAAGCTTCATTTCAAGTAAGCTTTTCATCACCATATTGACTTCTCAAATCGGGCTCTAATTAACCTAATAAATGGGCTTCTTTATCCTTTGTTTTTTTTTTCCTTTTCATATTTTTATTTTTTTTAGGTGTTTTGATTACAAAATCATTTAGATCTGATATTTTCTTTTGATGCTTTAGCTGAAGAGAACCCTAGATTCTACAGAGTAGGGAGTATGGGAAGAGGGAAGATTGCGATCCGAAGGATCGATAACTCTACGAGCAGACAAGTGACTTTCTCCAAGAGAAGAAATGGGCTATTAAAGAAGGCCAAGGAGCTGGCTGTTCTCTGTGATGCAGAAGTTGGAGTCATCATCTTCTCAAGCACTAGCAAGCTCTATGAATATGCAAGCTCCGGGTATGTATATATGAACAATTAATTAATACGTATAGTTGCGATCGATATTTGATACTTGATAGTAGTAGTATTTAAGAAGGGTTATATACTTATATTATATCAATACTTACATGTTGTATTTTTAAAACATTATTTGTATGGTAGATATTGCAAGTAGTACTAGGTAATCTTCTCCCATGTTGCATACTTCTGTTGTCTTGATACTGCTTTGTTAACTCAGATAGTACTATAATTTTATCCCATACTGACTAAATTTTGTATGTGTTCTGACGGCTGTTCAAAAAGGCAAGAAGGTATCGACTTCCCTTCTTGCAGTTTGTACAGCAAAAAGTTTTGCTGCTTTAGTTTACTACTAAGATTCTTGAATAAATGATATATGTTTTTGTAATATCATTACGCTTTAGAACTATGTATGTTTTTAACGTTATGCAAAAGATATGATTACATTAGTAATACTACTGACAAGTCATAACTCATAACTGCCTGACTATTGGAAATTCTTGAAGTTCTCCTCGGAAAGTAGTTCTCAAAATCATGTTTGTTCTCTAACCTAATTAGGAGGAAATGTAGCAAGGAAACTCCAGCGTTATTTGAGTGGCTAGAGAAACATTTTTTGAACTTTAAGACGGAGAAAACCATCGGTAATGTCCCTTTAGGATCAAAGAATTTTTCAAGGTTCCTCCACTAATACCATGAAGAATTTTAGGAGTGTTTCTTTTTCAGAAAAGGTTGAAAATTTTAGCTTCTTATTAGTGAATATGTAAATTAGCTATATATGGCTTTCTCTTACATGGACAAGCTCAACTTTCTTTGACAAGCAGAAGTTGAAGCCTTGAAGGCATCAAAAGTGATTCCTGAAGCTATGTATTGCTGTACCTGTATCTCTATCTAGAGATTTGCCTTATAATTACTGCTATGATATCACTCACTGAGATATATGGGTTAAAGCAAGTATATCAATTTCAAAGCTAAACATGTTTCGAGTTGTGTGCATTGTTTATTATGTTAGAAGTTTTAAAACATGGGAAATATTTAGATAGATCTAATCTATGACTCCATTGTAGACATTGTAGTGTAAATTAAATGTTATAAAATTTATGATAGCGATTGATGTAAGTAAGATTTTATAAGATTGAATTCAAGTGAGGCCAAAACAGGATTTATGGTAATATTTTCCTTAGAACATAAGGTTTATCCATCAAGTCTTGCATAATGTCTTTTTTTTTTTTTTTAATTGAAAAATTGTGTTCTGCGTCTTCTATTATATATTTTGGTGTTATACTTCTATTACAACACTTGATATAATGATGTATCACACATTTAATATTTCTTCATTATAAAAAGACTCATATCACATTATTAGATGGTATAACATAAATATAATACTAAAAGTATAACAGAAAATTCAAAATCGAACAACTCCAATAATTTGACGACATTTTATTAAAAAAAATTTGATCATTAACCAATTACCATTCTTGTTTATTCAATTTGCTATATAGAATATTAGTCCATTGTACACATTCGATCTGGTTTCTCTATATCCCACTCGAATGTTTAATTCCGTATTCTTTGCCTTTCTTAAGTGCTTGTTTTATGACAATGTTAACATAATGAGTTTATCTCTCTTCTTTTTTTTTAATGTTAACAATCTAACATATTTTTATTTATCTAATTTTAAGGAAAAGGGGAAGTCCAACTAAATCAAATGACAAAAAATGCCTAACCTCTATCGTAAGAGTGTAAGGAAATTCGAACTTCTAACTTCACACCCAAACAAAGTATTTAGTAGTCAACTCATCTAATGTGTATTGATTAACACAATAACTTTATCCGGGAGTAGAAGAATTTGGCTAATGATGCATTTAACTAAATCTTATTATAAAAATTGTAAGAAATTGTCATGGATTGCTTACTTCATACTTGTACGTGTTCTATGTAAGAAATTTGCCTCAATATTCAAACTTCAAAATTTTTGAGTTTCTCTCCATTGAAATTCACTTCCGTGTAGTTATCCTTTAAGAGGGCTTCTTCAAGTTGTTTGTGTGTGTAAAAATAAAATAGATAACATACAGGTAGTCTCTAAATCAACTATCTTAAAGCTGGTCTTGGTAAAGAAGGAAAAAGGCATATTGTAGGGGACCAAAAATGTTCTCCAGAAAAAAGATAAGGGGAAACTCAATCATTTACTAATTGTTCTGAAGAAAAGCTTCTTTACTGGTTATCTCTGATGATACAAAATAGAAAATAATCAAGGCCTAAAAATATATATTAAGGCATCTTCCAGAGCATAATGGGTTGGTTTTGTTCATACCACCTTTGCTTCCTTTCTACTTGTATTGGTTGGAAAGCAATATTGCAAAGACCTGACCCGTAACCACTTTGGTTTTCACTGTAAGCAGTATGAAATCCGTCTTGGAACGCTACAACAAAGCAAAAGAGGAGCGCCATCAACTGCTTAACCCACTATCAGAGGTCAAGGTACATTTTAATTATCAATTAATTATATATTACTAGTAACCTTTTTTATTTTTGAACAGTTAAAATTATTTTCTCAGAAACTTTTGCACGATGTATTCAGTATTCAGTCCTTTCAAGAAGAACGAACTATCTTTTAATGGAATTATAGAAGGAGAATAGATGATAGACATTCTCAACTTTTCACTCAACTGCCAAGTTAGGATCCTTATTATCTTGTGCACTCGTATTCAAGTGCAACTGCCAATTATCAAAATCAAGTGCCAATGAAATTTATTACACAACTCATAAAATGAAGAATGAGAATAAGTGCGCACATGAAAAGCGCAAAAAAGTCCTAATTAAACACATAAATGAAAATGAAAAATAAGACTAAGACTTCATTGGCACTTGAGACTTGAGAGACTTGTAATATTTTGCTATATTACAATATTCTCCTAATGGCACATCATCTTTGACATGATTCCATTACAAGATAGTTCGTTTGTGTTGATCGTACAGAATAATTGAAATATGGTGCATCCAATTAAAGTATGGAAGTACCCATTAGTTAAATTGAGTAATATTCTATACTATGCATATCTCGAAAAGTTGAACTTAATGGAGATGTTGTATAACTTCTTTTTGACTAATTTTATACTAGTCACTCTGCATAGTTCAAACGCATGACTGTACAAAAATAGAGAATCTTCCGATTTTCAAACAATCATAGGTTGTGGTTAGGGATCCACATTGCGGAGTCCTAACTCAGATTTTTTCTTTTCTTTCTAGTCTCCAACCCATGATCAGCCAAGATGAAGTACTGTAGTTAACATGTAAAAGAGCAATTAAAAGCCAATGCAGCTATAAGCTCAATCCAAGGATCATGGGTTTAAAACATGCTAGCCAATGGCCCTTCCCATACCTTACAATGGAATGAACTTCCTGCAAAGGGGCCCTTGTCGGTGTTACTATAGGTGTATCCAACTTGATGATCAATCTGAAATGTGAGCACGAGTCAATCATCATCCATCAGTACTTTAGAACTAATAAATTAGGATTTAGAAAATGAGAGCTATTTACTGAGGTCAGAGATTCATACGTAGAAATACAAGCTTTACCATGTGTAGATTAATTAATAGACGTAATTATGAAAGAACTTTTTGTTACTTTATTTACACTTGATATTGTGAGTAATCTCTGTTTGGCATATATATGTTTAACTCGTGCAATTTTATTTACTAGTTTTGGCAAAGGGAGGCAGCAATGCTAAGGCAACAATCACTGCACAACTTGCAGGAAAATTATAGGTAATGTAGATTATTTCACTATGGGGAAAATTAAATAGCCACGAGCAATACATCAAGTGAAATAAATACAAAATGATAGAACTTGCACTTAAAGATATTTTCTTAGTTTCTGCTAAACCAATCTGAGTGGATTACAAGATTACAGTGCACATTAAGTGTCTATGATTTACCTCGTATTAAACTTTGAACAAGACAGGAAACTGATGGGAGAAGAACTGTATGGCTTGAGTGTTAAAGATTTACAGGATCTAGAGAACCAACTTGAGATAAGTTTACGGGGCATCCGCTTGAAAAAGGTCAGACATTTTATTTTCAAACTCACCACTCTCGTACCTCTTAATGATTCGAACTAATGACTAACAAATTATAAATAAAATGTCTTATCATATAAATTGCACTTCGTTGTCATGATAAGATGCTTTTAATGAAACTTCTGCTACATCATTTATCGTCTTGGCAGGAACAAATACTGACAGATATATGAGATTCGGGAACTAAACCTTAAGGTATGTGCAAAGAAACATGATCAAATTCTTGTCACTCAATTATATCTTAGTCATTGTCAAAAAATTGGAGAGTTTACGAGTTTTCGTGTATTCTTCATCTACAGGGGAACCTGATTCATCAACAAAACATTGAACTCTATAAAAAGGTAAACTTAATTGAACAAGAAAAACATTTCATTCTCTTCTTTCCTCATAATTAAATAATCGGAACGAAATATTTCAAGGAGCCTTAATTAATTATGTCTCAGGCTCACAGCATGAGGAATCCCACTGCCACAAATGTGAATACATGTAATATTCCATGTGGATTTACAGTTAATGAGGAGCCACGTGCTCCTATTCATCTCCTACTTAGCCAGCCTTCACAAAATTTCATGACTTCAGGAGGAGCAACAGAACGAAGGTAATTGAGTCGAGCCACCTGAGTTGCATAGTTCAATAGTTAATATTTAGGATCAACTTGAAATGGTGTCTAGAAATTTGATGATTTCATGTATTAATATCTAATATTGCAGGATACACGCAATTGATTTCATCTATTGGAATTAACCACATTCTTAATTAAAATTAGGACTAACTTCATTTTACATCCATAAACTTATAATCAATTCTCACTTTGCATTCTGAATTTAATTTTGGACACTTTGCACTTCCAACTCTCAAATTTATTTTTGCACGCAAAATCGTTATTGTACATCCTGCTAAATTTATCATATATATCAAAATTTTTCATTTATATTTTAGACGGAGTTAAGTATAAGTCTGAGGTGGAGCGAATTTGAGAGTTTGGGATGCAAAGTGTCGAAAACTAAAATTTGGGATGTAAAGTAAAAATCGAGTATAAGTTGAGGGTGCAAAATAGAATTAATCCTTGAAATTATTAGTGTCATAACCCGATATCAATATTCATGTTGAATTTGAATTGGTTTTATTTCAAAAAGACCACTACATACGGTCCAAAAGTTCTCTTACACCACTAAAGTCATCGTAAATAATTTCTCTTTTTGCAGGTAAAAAAATGGCAGTAGAGTATCCTGGAGTCTCACAACCAACTACATCAACTATCAAGAAAATGTTAACTAATGATTCTACTGTGCTTTTCTTCAATTTGCTTCTGGTTGTAAATTGTAATGTGTTTGCAGTTTCCATATAGTAATGGGATAAACACTTGATAAAGGTTTTCATAATTATTAATCAAACTAATTAAACGCTTCCCGCTTAATTAATTCTATCAAAAGATTGCCTAAACATAATATAAAAACAAATTGTTCATGCGAAAACATATATTTTACCAATAGGAAAGTAAGGTAAGGTGTAAACAAGAAACTAACCTATGAGGAGGAATGTAATTGTGGGAAATGAAAAAAATACTAATTTAGTCTTTTATTTTGTGATATCAATTAATTTGATTTTTTATTTATCATAACAGATTAATTTGATTTTTTATTTATTTTTTTAAATTATCCAATATAAGGCTTATGATCGAAAATCATAGATACATTAATGAATCAAATCATGTGATAATCACGTGGCCGTTAACTTACAGTAAATATATTGCAACGACTTATTAATTGGTTTACAATTTTAGTCACAAGTATTAGATTAATTAATTTTTTTAATAATAAAAGACTAAATTAATATTTTTGATAGATAAAGAATCAAATTAATTAATACCTTAAAGATAAGGAATTAAATTAAAAAATAATATACGATGGAGAATTCTTCAAAGCCCAATCAATAAATATTTATATTAGTTTATCTTGAATTGGAAATCTTCAGTTGGGAAAGAACGAAAACGCCCGACCAGGCGACCAATACCATTTGCGTCACATGAGTGCCCATCCCGAGTCCTGAAATTGTTTATTTGTACTCTTCATTTTACTATAAGAAACTACACAAAACGTCCAAAAGTGTCCCCTACATCCGATTCAATCTGCATCCTCGATTTCACAATCGGATTTAGTAGTCGTAAATCAAAATGGATTGTGATTTGAAGATTACATTTGTTAGAGAATATTGGACTTGCATGAGTAGGGTGATCCACCCATGACTTGGATCAGTTGAGAGGGATTAGAGTTTACGAGTTAATTAAGTGATGTTACTTTTAATACGAGATTAAAAAATATGAAATTTTATTTTAAAATTAATTAATAATAGATTAAATGACTAGTAAATTTTATTCATTAGTTAAAAAAATTTTTACTACACACATTTAATCAGCAACAATGCGACCGACATAAATAGATGAAAAATTCTTATATAGACCGTACATGACAGGATCATAAATTTGTGCTTTATATTTACTTACATTTTTTAACTTTTTTAAAAATTTGAAAAATTAAAATAATTCCGGTAATTGGAGTCAACCCATGATGCCCAATAATTCGATAATTGAATTTTTTTATTTCTTTAAGTAGGCCCAATAGGGAAAGCTTTTGGTTTAGGCCATCCTCCCCAATTACGCGGCATTAGATTCCGCAACTGCTATCTGTTTTCGTCCAAGCAAGCTGGGAATTTAAGGATTCTGATTACATTTGAATTTAAAAACAAAAGAATTTGGTTTTTATTATTTTGTTCTGATCAATATATTTATGGCATTTTTTATACTACAAATTAAGCATATTTAAGAGGTGTTTAGTTTATGAATACGAGAGAAAAAAATGAGAATTAAAATTAATGATACTCATAAATATTGTTTCGTTAATCACTATGCGAATCATTCTATCATAATGAAAGTGTTAGAAAATATCCACTTTTATTCACTAATTTGTAACATGTGTTTCAAATTTATGAATTTATCAATATAATGAAACTCATTCTTTATTCAAATCAAACAAGTAAAGAAAATTATATAAATTCATACCGATAATAAAATTTATAATTTTTATTCAATTCCATTTTCGAATACGAACTAAACACCTCCTTAATCATTACGGTATGAACCAAAAATAATGGAATTCAGCCACAATTTCCACCATTTAATTTGATCGCCATGTCCCAGTTCAAGTGACATAAATAGAATCTTGAGTCTGCTAATCACCAGCTGGCTGCTTTCATGCAAATCTAGCATTAATGTCTCCTCTTAATTTAACCCTCTATTTATTTAGTTGTTTAATTATTATTTTTTATCTATACACCAAAATATCGGTGATCAATTCTCCTTGAGCAAGCACAGTTACTTAAATATAAGGGCTAACGCCCAAATTTTGTAATTTTTTTATAAATCTATGATGGTTCTATATCAATGAAATTATCGTTCTCTTGGAAAAAAAAAAAAGTTGTCGTAAAATTTAGTACTGCCCCTGAAACAAATTCTGATTAATTTAGTACTAACATTAACTTAGAAAGATAATACATATGCTTCTAACTCAATAAGAGCTAGTCTATAGCCAGCAAGAGGATCTTATAACAATAATATGATCCACTTTTTTTTTTTTTGAAACAAAAAAAAAGAAAGAAAAAACAAAACAGAAAAATTAAGATTACTTGTTTTGATGCCACCTATCTAATTTCGTGACACCTGGGATATTCATCATCTTTGTGGCATCCCTCATCAAAATTCTGGGAGTAGCTAACAGCATCATAATGAAATGTTAAAGGTTTAGATCCATAATAAATGCTCTTGCTTTCACTCAATAACTTCTTAATGAACTTTCTTAATCTCCTGCTGCTTTTTCTGTTAATTATGCTGCCTTGGCTAATATTGTTCATGCGCGAGTATTCTTCTTGCACTGGAACGCATAAGGGAGACATGCATCCAGCTGAGAAGTAAGATGACCTCTGATGGTGAACAAAATCACCCCCCATATTTTCAATTTAGTCAAGAAATGTACTAGAGGCTGCTACAAGATAGAAGAAGATGATTTAAGATGTTCTTGATGAATCTTGCTTGCTTTAATATGTTTCTTGCAATGCAGTGGGTACGAAATGTTTATCTAATTTGTACAGTTCTGTCATATGTGTGGCCCCACAATATATATATATATATATATATATATATTTAATACCAGAATAAAGTTTAGTGAGTCCAACCAAAATAGACTATATTTGAACGATTTAATATAATAGTTATAATTTATGTATTAAATAAATAATAAAAAATAATAAGAATAGAATATAAATTTTTTTTATTAGTCTAGTCGGACTTTTTACACCGTGACAACCACGTTGGTTGCCTACAATATTGTCTGGCTTTTAGCTTTTGTCTTCTAATAAATATTCTTTGTTTTTTTTTTTTGTCATTTGCTTTATAGTACAAATTACGAATGGTTGATTGGAGTTGGATATGTGTATGCCGATGATGATATGTTTGTTTATTTGTATATTTACTATGCGGCCGAATTAGTGACTGATAAATTAATTAAGTTAGTTTGGTTTTTGATTAAAAATTTTAAAGGGCTCTGGCTCAGTTAGTGATAGAATATCATGCTCACATTTACTTTTAATTAATTAATGTCTGTTAAGCTACTTTGATATTTTTGTTTATTGGCATCTCAACATATTTAAAGATAACTCTTAGTTTACTTATTTAAACTGAACAAACCCATCGTTTGAGCTAATGGAATTGTTGCTTTTTTGATGATGGGGTTTGTATCAATTAAGCAACTGAATCAATAAATTATGTGTAACAAATTAATATGCTGGTTAAGGTTGTTTGTTTAATCGATGTATCCTTTGTTATTGCTTACCTACGACTACCACAAATTTTATGCTTGAAATCTACAGCATCAAATTTGTCTATTATATTTTTCCTTTTTTTTTGCATATTAAATTGCAATTTTCTACTATCAAGCATACTCAAACCATTCAACCCATCTGAACTTTTATCTACTTTTATGAATTATAAATGTTTAATTAACTCGGTTGTTAAAGATTCTAACAAAAAGTGCGCAATTTAAAAATTAGAAGCAATTAATAAAACAACTAGCAGATTACGTTAAAACAGAATACTATAATGGATTAATTATGAGGACAGCGTCCAATTCTTGTGAGCTCGACTGCTACAGTAGTTTGACTAGAGACGGGACTCTTCAGAATAAGGACCAATATCAACCACGGAAATTTTTGCAACGATGCTACGTGTATAGTTGTCGGAAATTTTACTTAAAACTATGACGTTATATTTAAAGAATTTATATAATATATAATTTCGTTATAAAATTATAAAGTTTTCTTTATGTTTATTGTGTTTGGCGAACTCTAAATATATTTGTGCAAAGAATTAATGTATTCTACGTAGTAAATTCACTTTTCTTTTGAGAAAAAACAGACTAAAATTCCGATACAAACGTTTACAAAGAAGAAATTCGGGAATATTCGTATAGAGAAAAAGAGATTTGGTATAAGGAAAGACAAGAAGTTTTTTTTTTTTTTTTTTTTTTACCTATAATTAAAAAAAGGAACAGAAAGAAGAATGGAGAATATAAATTCGAACACGTGACTTTTTAAACAAAAATTTCTGGCAGCTTTTGGGTCCTAGGCCCTTTATTGTGGACCTCCATATTGTAAATGAATGGGTCAAGCGAAAAATGGAATCTTCATCTCATTGCTCATTGTCCGAAGAAAAACCACTCATCCTAGTCAGGTCCCTTTCAAGATTCCATGATATATCTCAATTTCTGTACTATGAAATGCTCTGAGACTACCTTGGATTCTCTTTTGCATCAGCCAGCTCCGATAAAAGTTAAGGACAAGAGTATGCTGCCCCCCTTTCTGACTAAGCCCATTTCCTGTTGTCTATTGCGGAATGCAAAATGACTTGTAACATCTTCATGACCACTAAGTTATTTACGCCATAAAATCATATTGAATTATTATTCTATAATTTCAAATAACTGATCGAATTTTATTTTTTATTTTTCTAATCAATTAACACATTTGTAACTGTAATCTCCAGTAATTTTTTTTCCAAAAAAAAAAATAGTATTTAATAATATCTACGAAGTTTATTTGGATTTGAACTACTTATCATTGTTGGATTAAAACTTGTGTGTGTTTGTTTACGTAAGAAGACTTAAATGTTTTCATCAATTTGGTTTCTATTTGTCATTTTGGGTTATTTAATTTGGACCGACTTTGTGTCTAAAAACGATTTTCATTTTAAATACAAACTTTTTGCTAATTATTTGCTAATTTTCATAATTAATTTTAAGTTAAATTTTCAGACAACGTAAGTTACCCAACAAATAGTAGGATTTAAAGGAAAAATTAGCTTGAATTATCAGAGTTAAAGTTTGGAAACTTTTGAAAGTTAAAATATGTATAAGTAGGAGATTTCGTAAGGTTATATCATTATTTGTTTGGCCGATATTTTTGGAGATTTAAGGAAAGGAGTTATCGTGTATATAGATGTGTATAAGAGAATTCGATATAATTTCATAACCTTAGTTCGTTCTGATAATTTGTTTATAGTTATTTATGCATTTCATATATTAGATATCATGTCTAGCTTTAAATTAGTAATTCGTTAAATTAGTTATTTATGCATCTTGTTGGGACTATTATCTTAAATTAGTAATTTTTATTCATTAATATGAATTTTTAACAGTAATCTAGAAGAGTATGTCGAGGTATGGAGATATATTTTTTTGAAATTTTATTATTATTATTATTATTTAAATAAGCTTTTCCTAAAAAAAAAAAAAAAAAAAAAAGTGGGGAGAGGGGACGAAGGTCCGGACTGCTATGATTCTGCTTCGTTCCAATAGGTTTTTGTTGGAAAATATTTATCTGGATCCGGTTCACGGATGGGCCCGTGAATTTCTTGGTCCAGGTAAGTCTACATCTACATCTTCTCTCCCAAAAATTAATTTATTTTGGTGAAGAGAAGTGAAAGGAGAGATGTGGACTTACCTGGACCAAGAGGTCCACGGGTGGGGCCGTGGACCGGTCCAGGTAAGTATTTTCCGTTTTTGTTTGGTTTGGTGATTAGACTGTGGTGACGGGTTGGTGCTGTACAGGAAAGTAGAAAACAAAAAAGAAAAGGGGGAAAAAAAAAAAGTAAGGGAAAAGGAATTTTTCACATGGAATGAAATATGAATACGTATTCTGTAATGTAACTAGGTCTAATCTGGAATTAAGTTATTTGAGTTGATTTATATAACAAGTCATATAGTTAATTATAATATTATTTTTAAACTATATATTTGTATACTTTTGACACAAGTAATTATAGGATATTTTAATTTTTGTAGTAATTAAATGAGATAGTTTGAAAGTTTGAAGTAGTAAGAATAATATTTTTGACATATTATATTTTCAAATATTTTATAAAAAGGATATTTATAAACTTATATTTTTGAGAAAAATTATTTTAGTAACATCGACAAAACTAAATATTTTAGGATAAAGATAAAGAAGTATAGTACTTTTGTAGTAATATTTAGTATAAGAATAAATATTATAAATATTTTATGATAAAGTAAAGGGTTAGTTTAGTATTATTTTTGGGAAATAATATTTTCAAAAATTTATAGATTTTGAGTTAATACTTTGGTTAAGATATTTGGAATTTAAATAATATTACTGAAGGTATGATAGTTTATGTACAAACCGATTTTTGAAATTGAGTTAATAGTTAATATTTGATAATTTTGTTTAGGATATTAGCCGGTTCCTTGCTATGATTTTTGTGCTACTTCGAGATAAGTGGTTACTACCCCTTTATAATTTCGAAAATATTTTGTCTAAATATTATTTTTTTGACAACATATTATTTTAATTATTAAATTTAGATCTTACATGGATACTTGAATTGTTTAAATTATGAATTTATATAAGTAGCGTTATTTTGAACTTTGTATTGTTATTTGGCATGTGTATATGTTTGGAATATTTGCTCGGTAATTAATAACGGACCAAAACTCTAAAAATAATCATGAATAGTCGGTAGAAACTATAGTTCTTTACTTTCTGAACTACTGGATAAGATAACTTCTAACCTATAAATTTCGAATTCTGAACTCTGAATTTTGGCTAAAATTGTTTTCGCAAGACCTTTAACAACATTTTCTAGTAGGTCTCTTAGCACTAGATTGAGTATTCGGTAAGTCGATAATAGTGTGTTTGTTTTATAAAGCCTATAATGAACCATGATATGAACTTTAAATTCCGATTATAGATTTTGATTCTGATATTTTGATTCCGACTTTTCGAACTCTGATTGTGAATTCTGATTCGTGTATCCTGATTCCGATTTTGAACTTTTGATATCTGTAAAATATGTTTTGTAAATCTTTGATATAATGCCACTTGTTATAAAAGTATGTACGTTTTGTTTTTGAAAGGACATTTTGAAAATAAACCTTTACGATTATGTGAAATAAGATTTTGTTTTAATGTTGAATTAAAAAAACTTTTGTATGACAGTGTGTTAAAATTTTGTAAAATATATATATGTATATAACTTGTTTGGTTCAACGAAGGTGGTGTTAGTTATTTGCTAAGCGATTTGTCGCTCACCGCATAATATTAACATTTTTGCAGGTTATAATCTTAGATTTGATTTAGGAGTTTGATTAAGGATTAGAAGTTATTTTGAATATAGTGTCTTTGAGAAAAAAAGGTGATTCTACGATAGTCACGATGGAAATATCGAAAATATGACGTGACAATAACTCTACCACTTTATATAGATATACTATTGTGAGATATATCTCAAAAATCTTAAAAATATGACGTGACAATATCTCTACCATTTTATATAGATATACTATTGTGCGATATATCTAAGGTTTGCAGAATGACTGATGTATCAATTGTTCACAAATTTATAGCAGTGTAAAGTATCATTTTCAATGCATATGGTATAATCTTCATGAAAATTTTCTCTAATGGAAATCGAAGTTTCATGTCACCTATTGGTCTAGCCCATTAACACAAAATATGTTAGATTCGTCAAATGACAAATGATTAATAATTTTGGTTGAAAAAAATCATAATTATACTATTACAGAAATTGGGAGGTGACCTAATCGTGGAATAATATGGGCATTGGCTGGAAATCATTATTTGAGAGTTAAGCCCCTAAAACCTCAGCAGAAATGGATATCCAACTTTCACGGACCAACCTTCTACCTAAAAGCAACTAAACTGGTCATCAGTGATGAAAAAGGCTAGCCCAAAGTATGTGTCCACACAATTTGGGCGAACTAATTACCATCAAAATGTATAGGCCCAATCATCTTGGCCCAAGTGAATTTTTCTTTCTTTTCTTTTTTGTTTTTTTAATAAACAGACAAACGAGAGTTAAACCTTGAAAGAAAGTAGGAAGTCAAGGTCAATTAGATAGGCATGATGATTATATCTGAAGGAATAGGTCTGTGGCTAAGAAGTGTTTTATTCGGATAGGGATTTCATGGCTGATTTTGGTGAGATGTATAAAAGCCAAAAATAAAAATTGAATTTTGAAAAAATAAAACCCATATATCAAAATAAAAAGGAAAAAAAAAAAAACTGTACCAACTTACATTAAAAATCTGGTGGATATATTCATATCGGCAAATATTTAAGTAGATTCGGTCTTTAACCTCACTTGTTATACCAAGATGTGGATTAACATTTTAAACATCTAGAAGTGTCCTAATAAAACTGATGTAAGTAAAAAATTTTATCTAGATTTAATCTTGACCACATGATTTATAAGTAGAGTCAAAATCGGATCTATCTAAATATTTTCTATTCATATTATTATTATCAAGGTACTTGTTGGATGACATTAATATTTGCTCTTGCCAATTAGCAAACAACACAATTTTATTGATTCTTACTCTACACTTGCGAAATTTCACAGCTATTAACTTTATTTTATTTGAATTAAAAAAAAAAAAACTTGATTTCATTTATTAATATGTTTTCAAGATGACGAATATTAGTCAATACGATAAATAACTCTTATACTTTATCAATCGTGCGATTTGAGCAACGAATTAACAATACAAATACAAAAACATAAGAATATAATTTGGTTGGTTTAATGATTAAGTATATTGCAACAGGAAATAATAATTATTATTATTATGACGAAAATATCCTTATCTGTTATAAACGAATGCTAACGGATAGAGGTAACTTAATAATTTGAATGCATTTTTTTTTTTGCTTGTGGCATTAACATCCTTGCCGCCTGGGAATGATATTAGCTGTAGGCTTGTTTACCTTGACCAGTTGATTTAAAAAATTCGTTGAATTGATTCGATTTGAATTAGAAAAAGAGAGTATTCAAACCGCATTGTGATATCGGGTTATATTTTTGTGCCAACCGCGTAGCAGACCTGGTCCATTTCAAGGACAATTTTATAAATTTAGTTAATTAGATTTCATCAAAAATTAATACTTATTAGGGTTATTAACAATCTCTCACGTCTTCTTCTTCAGTTTTTAGTCATCTCTTCATTTTCCTCCTCAATCACCTCTTCCTCTTCCCTTCCTTTTCCTCCATCCTCATTCCTTACCCTTTGCTATATACTGTGACTTAATTTTATTGCTATTAGTTTATTGTTACTTGCTAGTTTGTTGTTGATGGGATATATGTTGTAACTTATACTTAATTGTTATTGATATAATTATGAAACTAATTTATCTTGTTATCACTATTTAAATTTTTCATGTTTTGCTAATGAGGATTAGAGATCATACGATCAACCTAACATTCTTTTATTAATATCTAATTTATCGAATACTGATCGAATACTGATATATAAGTCGAATAAAAAATCAGAATTATTCTAACCTGATAAGTGTAAATGGAATACTTTTTTTTAGTTCCGGATACTCAATTCTCGAAGGCCTCTGATTAGCCGATAGATTATCTTGCAAAAAAACCTTAGCATCAAATCAGACCACTTAACTAAAAGCCAAGATCGTTTGAAAACACTAGTGACAGTATCGCAACAAACGCCAGAAATATTACTCAAATTTTTTGCACCACCCAAAATCCTCCGGCCTCCATGATCCTCATCCCCCATCCCACAACAAAACAAGAGAGAGAAGTGTGTGTGAGTAGGTGCGTGGGTCTGCAGTCTGCATGTTGTAGATAAAAGAGGAAGAGGAAAAAAAAGTCAGGAAAAATGGCAATGGCAATGGCTCTTCGTCGACTCTCTTCTGTGGTTGACAAGCCCATTAAGAGTCTCTACAATGGGGGCTCTTTCTTTAAGTATTATATGGTCACTCTTTTTTCCTTTCTTCTTTTTGGTTTTTAAATTTGTTTTCCTGTTTTAATTAAGGACTCAATTCATTTGATTTCATGATGCAGTCTTCTTTACCCAATGAGGCTGTTTACGAGAAGGAAAAGTCTGGCGTTACAGTAAGTCCATTTCAAGAATTTACCAATTTTTTTTTAATTGATATTGGAAGTTTTATTAGTATATAGTTATGTTAACATGAAAAAGTTAAATTTTCAGTGGCCAAAGCAGCTGAATGCTCCATTACATGTAGTTGATCCAGAAATCGCTGACATTATTGAGCTTGAGAAAGCTAGGCAATGGAAGGTAAAGATGTCTCCATATACTCCTTTATTGTATTTTATTTTTTAACTTTCTTTAAGGTTTAATTGGATTCAAGTTTCATACTGAAAAAGGCCATTCTTGGATGAATAATACATAGGTTTTTGTTCTTCAACCCTGTTGTGAAACTTTAGTAAGCAAGGCCATGAAAAGAAGTTTGCAGACTGATTTATTTTCTTCAAGTGCAAAGCTCAAGAAACATGTGAGATAGATCGATTCAATTATGGTCAATACTCTATAGGTTGCTGGTAACATCTGCGGTTAAATTGTAGCTTTCATCATCTTGTCAATTAATAGGATGACTTGAAAAGTTTGAGTTTCACAATACCATCCCTGATTCTATAATTTCTTATGAGTAACTAGTTTGTTTTAGAAGAGCTTCTGATCAATTTTTAGCAAACCTGAAATTTAGATGTAATTAAGTTATCAATGAGAATATGAAATGTAAAGTTGCTACTTTTACTGGACATTGATAGTATCTTACAGGAACTTGTATTGCTTTTGTGCAGGGACTCGAACTCATTCCTTCTGAGAATTTTACTTCTGTCTCTGTTATGCAAGCAGTTGGGTCTATTATGACAAACAAATATAGTGAGGGATACCCCGGTGCTAGATACTATGGAGGAAACGAGTTAAATGCTTCCAATCTTTTTCCACATCTTTTCTTGGACTTTGGTTCTGGATGTATACATATATTTCCTGAAATATCAATTAGTTTAACATGATTGTTTAATTAGTCCTGTTCCAAATTTCCTAAATTTTCTGATAGGTCTTCCTGGATTCTTTGCCCTCAGGTACATTGACATGGCAGAAACCTTATGTCAGAAACGTGCTTTGGAAGCATTCAGGTTGGATCCTGCCAAATGGGGAGGTAACTGAAGCATTATTGAATGTGAATCCTAAAATACTTATATGACATTCTATATTCTTTGAGGAAGTTCCTGCTTCTTTATATACAGCATGCTCTCCCTACTAAACTATATTTAAAAAGTTAAAGATTAGTGTGCCCAATCTAGATGATTCTTCTCCACTGCTCAAGGTGGCTATTGATTGTTCTTTGAGGTCTTGAAGGATAGTAGTTCTAGTAACACTTCAGTGATGGTAAATACGGAGTTGTAAAGAATTGTGGAAATTTCAAAAGTTAGGACTGTTAACTTTAATTTTGTTCACTAGGAAAATAAAAGTAAATATGGTCATTGGAATATTGGAACAAAACCTCATAGCTACATTTTTTGATGCAGTTAACGTGCAGCCTCTATCAGGGTCTCCAGCAAATTTTCATGTTTATACCGCATTACTGAAACCTCATGAGAGAATCATGGCACTTGATCTTCCACATGGTGGGCATCTTTCCCATGGATATCAGGTGCTTCTCTCTCTCTCTCTCTCTCTCCCTCCCTCCCTCCCTCCCCCCAAAAACAATCTAGCTTAATGCACTTATGACCAGTTTGCTGTGTCTTAGAAATGTCACTACATGAATGCATATAGTAATGTTCTAATTTACACTGATCCTTCCTTAAATTTATAACTGAGTCAAGAAGTTGTGAATGCATGGCAATTTGCCAGTCCTGTGTAGTTTTTCATATTTTCCACTTTGGGTATTTGTGAGTAATGCAATTGCAATTTAGTTGGTATTAGACATTCTTAGGCCTTGTAGTTCTTGACAGAAAATTGCTTTCACAGCTATACTGTTACTGCATAAAATCTCAATGTGGTTTCATTGTGAATTTCCATTATATCTCCAATGTGTCTTTTGTATGTAACATCACATACTCATGATAGCATGAATCTGGGGTTGATGTTGTATTGTTTTGAACTCTTGCAGACTGACACAAAGAAGATATCTGCAGTTTCTATTTTTTTCGAGACTATGCCATATAGATTGAATGAGAGCACAGGCTATATCGACTATGAACAGGTGGAGTTCCTTTTTTTCAATTTGAGAGGTCTAATTGACATTTTCTCTTATATATTGTGCTGTCTATGTTGGGTACATTCATCATATAAGGGTTTAGTGACTGTTGGTCTCTAAATGGCAGCTAGAGAAAAGTGCAATACTGTTCAGGCCAAAATTAATAGTTGCTGGTGCTAGTGCTTATGCTCGTCTATATGATTATGCTCGTATTCGGAAGGTAAAGTCACAGAAACGATGTGTGAAGTTTCGTTATACATTAGTATCCTATGGAACTGCTTGAAAGATCATTTGGAAATATACAATTGCTGGATCACTGGGTGCTAAAACTTGAAACTTAAATTTGACAGGTTTGTGACAAACAGAAGGCTATCCTGTTGGCAGATATGGCACACATTAGTGGATTGGTTGCAGCTGGAGTTATTCCATCCCCATTTGAGTATGCAGATGTGGTGACTACTACAACACACAAGTCACTCCGGGGGCCTCGTGGTGCCATGATTTTCTTCAGAAAGGGTGTCAAAGAAATTAACAAACAAGGACAAGAGGTCAGTGTTTTTAGAAAAAAATCACCAAATAAACTTTTACACTTCGAGCTCTCTGCCTTCCACCCATCCTCTGGTCCTTTATGCTTAGTTTGGGCTGAAATTGTAATTTCTTTGTCTGACATGAAGAAGAAAGAGAAAATATTGGTAACCTGAGTTTTTTTTACTGAAGGTATCATATGACTATGAAGACAAAATCAACCAGGCTGTCTTTCCGGGACTTCAAGGTGGCCCTCACAACCACACAATTACAGGCCTAGCTGTTGCACTGAAACAGGTTTGATGGGCAAGTAACATATATATGAACTTCAATTGCATCAAATGGAAAGTGCCCCTTAGTTCACAAATTGAAGCTTTAATAAGTTAGGAGATACCAATGATACCAAATGTTCTTGAAGTAACAACCAAATTGTGATTCGCATATTATTCTCTTCTTGGCTACAATTTGTTTATCTTTTAAAGAAGCCATTTTACTTCAGTTCTTATTGCTCCTAGGAAATTGAATGACTCTTGTATATCCTTATTTCGTTTCAAATGCAGGCAACCACTCCAGAATACAAAGCTTACCAAGAGCAAGTACTTAGTAACTGCTCAAAGTTTGCCCAGGTACAGCTCATGAGAACTTGGAACTAGTAACTGACGCTAGAAATTGTGCATAAAATATGTTACTCCAGATATTCACTGACCACTGTATTGAGGCCCAAAATTTGATTATATGCTTGATTATTATTGAACACTGAAGCTTTTCTTGTTCTGTAGACTTTGGCTGAGAAGGGCTATGAACTTGTATCAGGTGGAACTGAGAACCACTTAGTTTTGGTGAATCTCAAAAATAAGGTAATATATACTACCTTTTTGTTGTATGAAAATGTTTGGGGAAGTATTCACCAATTATTCTTTTCAGATCAGTTCCAATAAATGTCAGCAACAGTTTTTCTAATGTTTTTGTATTTAAGCTGGGAAGCAACTTTGATTGTTCTGTCAAGATACATGGAAAATGCTACATTTTCTGATGTATGTATCCTGTTTTCTACCTTAACTAAGATCCACAATATTTTTAAATCTTCCATTCTGCAGGGAATTGATGGTTCTAGGGTTGAAAAGGTGTTGGAATCTGTTCATATTGCTGCTAACAAAAACACGGTTCCTGGAGATGTGTCTGCCATGGTTCCTGGTGGTATCCGGATGGGTAAAGTTCTTCTTTTTCTTTGTTTATAAGTTATCAACTATCAAAAAGAGGTTCTCATCACTTAATGATCTCCTGAGAATAACTAGCTTGATGAACTCTTGTACCTCAGGAACTCCTGCTCTTACTTCCAGGGGATTTATGGAAGAGGATTTTGTCAAGGTTGCCGAGTTCTTTGATGCTGCAGTGAAACTGGCTGTTAAAATAAAGGGTGAAACTAAAGGTGGGTGGTTACAGCGTGGTTTCTTTACATTCAAATGGACATTTTTTTTACTGTTTAGTACTTGTGCTGATTCCTCTCTTTATTGGGAGCAAGCTTCATGACATGCTTATCTGCCTAGGTGACTTCTTTGTTTTGCTCGTTGTTTGGGGTCAGAAGTTCATTTATGTAGCTGCTAATTTTTTGTATATTTTCCCCGTCCCATCTTTTATTCACTTTGTTGAAGTGTTTACCTTCAATTAACTGTCTTTCTCCTGCTGAATTTCAGGAACAAAGTTGAAGGACTTTGTGACCACTTTGCAGTCTAGTGGAATCCAATCTGAGATGTTCCTGAAAAGGAGCAGGACAGCAAAACTCCGCCATGATGTGGAGGAGTATGCGAAACAATTCCCAACAATTGGTTTTGAGAAAGAAACAATGAAGTACAAAATTTGAGGAACTGACTCCGCAAGTCAGACCTGGCATGTTCATCTTTAGAGATTTTCTGTGATAAACCAACGGTCCTCTTAATTGTTGCCATGTATCAAGACCGTTGCTTCTGATCTCTTTTCACTTCTCTTGGTTAACTTGTTGACCTTTTCGATGGGACAGGCACAACATATACAAGATGAAGATATTCGATATTCTGTAGTACCATGATGAACTGGGAGAGCACAAGGCATTCAAGCTAGAAGTGGTTTTGGAGCTGACATATTATGAAATCCAGCAAACTCCACTTGACCAAATTGTATATGTACATTAACCGAGTTATTAATAAAGAGCTGTGATTTAACCGAGATATGAACTAAACTCTTCTTATCTTGAAAGGGTTTGTCTTGTTTCGACTAAGGTTCTAAGAACTGATTCAGTTTCAGAGTTGCCTATCCTGCTAATTTCATTTAGCCCTGCAGATTGTACTCTCAGCATAGCACTGCAAATGCGGTTACAACACTAATTCTGCATTCCAGTAACCATTTTCCAGCATGATTACTAAATGCAGATTACAATTAGTTCTGGTTAGCTATTAATTTGCTCACATTTAATTATACTCGTTACTATTAATCACTTTATCTCTTGTAACTGGAACTCTCTTTATAAACATTTTAATCAGTTTATAGTGGCTGTCATATACGAGTTTACAAAAGCAAGCACTACTAGCAGTAAGATTGGAACTTGGTTATTTATCTAACAAGTATTCAGCATTAGCCAATTTTCACTATTGAATAAGTCTTTGCTATTCGGTTCTCGTTGCAAAATAAGTATTACATGTAGTTGAATGATTAAAAAGCTAGTTAAATTTTTTATTTTTCAATCATTTCAACGACTGTCATACTCATTTCAAATCACAAGAATGACTCGAAGTCAACTGCTATATTAGTATTAGTAGTTGGAAAGAGACAAAGTCCAGGCACCAGCAGCAGAAGCAGCAGAAGCAAGAAAAGAATGACCAATCCCAAGCCCAAATCCACAAATGGGGTTAGGGGTTCTCGGTTTAGGGTACGGGGGTTGCCTTTGCTTTACGCAGCCAGACCAAGCCGAGCCCTTTACGGCTCAATTCTATTTATTACAATAGCGCTAACCATTCTCATGGCTACGCGCTTTTCCCTCTCTCTTTCTCGCTCACTTCACTACCCAATCGCACTAGCCGCAGCACTATCTCCTCCTCCTCCTCATTTTCTTCATCAATTTCAGCAGCCATTTTGCTTAAAACCTTCCAAATATAACCCCAAACAACTTCTCAAATACCCACTTTGTCCTCTCCGGTCTTCTTCTTCGTCTTTCTCCCCCGATCTCCGATAGTAGTCTTCGCTGGTCGCATAAAAACCCTAGCAATTCAATCACCGCCGTCCGATCATTCTCCGCGGTCTCCGAATCTACTTCCAAGATGTCTTCCGGCGAGGAGAATAGTCCTCTTCTCAAGGACTTTGATTTTCCACCGTTTGATTCGATCCAGGCCGAGCACGTCCGCCCTGGCATCCGCGCTCTGCTGAAGAAACTCGTGCGTATATGAATTTTCTTGTGTAGTTCTTCGTTTTGGAAGTGAATGAATATTGAATAATATGTGTGTGTTTGTGTGCAGGAGGGAGAATTGGAGGAATTGGAGAAGACGGTGGAGCCGACGTGGCCGAAATTGGTGGAGCCCTTGGAGAAGATAATTGATCGGATAACTGTAGTTTGGGGAGCGGTGAATCACCTTAAGTCTGTTAAGGATTCCTCTGAGCTTCGCGCAGCAATAGAAGAAGTGCAGGTCCGTCCTATCCAATCTCTTTTCTGTAATTTTGTTTACTTTTTTAATTCTACGTTTTGACGGTATAGAGTGAGGATTCCGATGTAAACAAGGATTATTATTTTTTCCGTACAAATGGTAATAAGCAGAGAATGAAAGTCTAGTGCTTTATGTCAATATGCCATACTGTTTTGCTTAATAATGATGATTTATGCTATCTTTTTTTTTTTTTTTTTCTTCATGGGAAATGTTATTATTTTAAGAAATGTATTTGCTTTCTTTCTTTGCTCTTGGGGCCCATGTATTTTTATATTTTGATCTGCAGCCAGAGAAAGTTGCATTTGACCTCAAATTAAGTCAGAGTAAGCCAATTTATAATGCTTTCAAAGCTATCCAACAATCTCCTGATTGGAATTCGCTGAGTGATGCTCGCAAAAGGATAGTTGAAAGTACGTCCGTGAACTTCACCTGCACATTTTGTTATGCCAAGTGTTTTTGTTTTTTCTTATACAGTATAATAAAATTTTAGGAAAAACGTGCTCACTGTAAGTGGCTGTTAGATCTTATGGTTTGATTTGGTCCTGTTGCGAATAACTTCTAGTGTCTTAGTTGTGAATAACTTTTAGTGTGTTACTGTTTCATTATCTTTTGCCTTAAGCCTTTGTATGCTGTGTGTAAAAGACGATGTCATTAAATGTTTAGATATACTGTGCGTTATGTCATTAAGGGGTTGTTTTTAAATTTTGATGCTGAAGAAATATAGGTGATCTAACCAACTTTGTGATTGTCTTTTATGGCCTCCTAGAGTTGTTTTATCCTGTAATTTATTGATTTTTTTTGGTAACTTTTGACATGAAAGAAGGGAATGGGAACTTTATGGTTCCTCCATAATCTTTCTCAAATGTAGTTTGTATGTTATTGGGGAAACCTTTTCCTCGGAGTTTGATTCTTCTGGCTGCCATTTTTACCAAATTGTTATTGAATCGTGTTTTTTAAAATTTTTTTGGCACAGTGAAGTGTTATCTTAAATTACCTATTACTTATGCATGTTTTGTGAGGAGTTACAACAGCTGTACTAGAATGTTGTGCTTCATTTTACATAATAATGTTCTTGTGACTTGACCTTAACAATTCTCAAGGACTTTCTTACTTATGCAGCATCAATAAAGGAGGCTGTTCTGAGTGGCATTGCACTTGAAGATGATAAAAGAGACCAATTTAACAAAATTGAACAGGTGCAAATTGCTGTAATTGTAAAAGTTTATATTTGTTCATGATTAGGTTCAGATTCTTGAGGGCTGTTAGGTTTGCAGATAACATGTTCCTATTATCTCTGCCTGAAGTTTGAGCACCTCCTTATTGTGTGGTAATACAGGATAACTCAAGAGACTACCTACAATAAGAAGACCAGTAGTTGAATTATTGTAATCTTCCACTTTACTATGTTACTAAAGGTTTAGTTGCTGGATTCCATACTAGTAATTCACACTCACAATTTTTGCCTGGTCTGAGTCCCTAGAATTGTTGAAAGGACATTCTGTTGTATGTGTATGTTTTTCATTCTACCCTGCCCTTATGGGTGTCAAGATGGCTGTTTTATAAGATAGATGACCAAATAAATTGTACAATACATTTGCCTTTTAGTCTCCCCCAGCTATTTTGTTCAAGAGTGCTTTTTTGTAGATTATGTTTACCAATTCTAGCATGAGTTTGTACTTTTTCTTTTTTCTCTTTAAATACCAAATTTGCTGTCTTACCATGATGAATGATTTTAACCTACTACTATTTAGCAATGTAATGTAAACATCCAGTTTTAGCATTTAGAATAGTACTATATTACTTCGCCTTCGTTATCTGCAGGAGTTGGCAAAGCTATCTCAGAAGTTTGGGGAGAATGTTTTAGATGCCACAAAAAAGTTTGAGAAATTAATTACAGATAAGAAAGACATTGAAGGATTGCCAGCTACAGCTCTTGGACTGGCCGCCCAGACTGCAGTGTCTAAGGTAATTGTCCAGACATAAATGGCATATTTATTCCTGTTCACTTGTTACTTGTTTAGCATTACTTATATTATCACCGTAAGCATTACCAGGGGCATCAAAATGCTACTGCTGAAAATGGACCATGGATGATTACATTGGATGCTCCTAGTTTTACATCTGTCATGCAACACGCTAGAAATCGAACCTTGAGGGAGGAAGTCTACCGTGCTTATGTGACCCGTGCTTCTAGTGGAGATCTGGATAACACGCCAATAATTAATCAAATTCTAACACTTAGGTTAGAAAAGGCTAAGCTTCTTGGATATAATAACTATGGAGAGGTATGACTATCGAGTATTTATTCTCAAATTTTTGCCCCTAGACTGCAGGCATACTGAACTATCAATATGTGATTATTGTGGTTAGGTAAGCATGGCAACCAAGATGGCTACAGCTGAAAAAGCGGTAGAGCTCCTTGAGAAGATTCGCACTGCATCCTGGGATGCTGCAGTTCAAGGTAATTTATTTTGTATGATTTCCTTTTTGGTTGCCTTTGGCCAAACAAAATTGTAATCTATTATATTCGGATGTGAAATAAAGGAAACCTAGTGAAGTATGGCTTGTAGCTTGCCATGGTTTCCTTAAACATGTGATGGGTACGCAGGTATCTCTGTTAAATTTATTTTGTATGATTTCCTTTTGGTTGGCTTTGGACAAATAAAAGTGTACTATATTAAATTTGGCTTTGAATAAAAAAAGCCTAAAGTGTGGCTTGTAGCTTGTTAGGGTTTCCTTAAGTATCTGATGGGTATGCAAGTATGTTGCATGTAAGTTATAATTGTCTTAATTTCGTCGCTTGAAAGGATTTGCTCATATGTGATCATCTGTTTTACATATGCGTATTGACTTAAAATAGTGAGTTTTATTACATGTCACATCAAGCTTTACCTGTCTGAAGTGAAGTTCTGTAGAGCCATCCTATTTTCTTTAGAGTGATGCTTGGGTTATCTAGTTTCTTCCCTATATAGGAAAGGATGAATTGGTTTAAAAAAAAGAAAGAAAGAAAAAGAAAGAAAAGATAAGCTAATGAAGAATTCTATGTCAAGGAATTTCCATACATATTATTGAGAGTCTCTCTAACTAGTTTTGTGAACCATTTTTTTTAGTATGCTCTTATTTGTTTGACATATTGGCCAGTTTCTCTCCTGCCTTATCTTTGCTTTTCTCCTTTTTATGTGTCTTATTTTGGGACAAGGGAAACATCTACTTGAACTAGATGCTGGTTACTGATTATCGTCTTTTCTTGCTGTGTAGATATGGAAGACCTCAAACAATTCTCTAAAAGTCAAGGTGCTCCTGAAGCTGATAATTTGAACCATTGGGATATCAGCTTTTGGAGTGAGAGGCTTCGTGAATCAAAATATGAAATAAATGAGGTTATCCTTCTCTCTATCCCTCTATCTCTCTCTATGAGGTTTCATTCCTTTGATTTTTGTTTCATTTTAAGTTATTGTGCTTATAAATGGTACCATTAATATTCAACTCCTCTTAGTACAAGGCTGAGGTTTTAGCTCAGTCTATATTGTGCTTGTTGAAACCTTTTCTGAGTGCATTTATAATATACAGTGAATCAGTGATGTATGTGTAGCATGTTATTCGTACTATGGTACAAGGTACTCTATGCATATCTTTCCCATATTTGACTAGCTGAGTTTGTTGTCTTGTTCAATATTTTACAGGAAGAACTTCGTCCTTACTTTTCTTTGCATAAAGTTATGGATGGCCTTTTTGGCCTTGCTAAGACGCTTTTTGGAATCAATGTCAAGGCTGCTGATGGCATAGCTCCGGTAATATACAATAATTTTCTTATTATGTGGGGCCGCCCCCGGCATGTGTCATATGTGAGTTATCAATGCAGCTTGTGAATTTGTTTTCTAATAGCATAATGATTTTTAGGTTTGGAACAATGATGTTCGATTTTACCGAGTCAACGATTCTTCAGGCAGTGCCATTGCATATTTTTATTTTGATCCATATTCCCGACCATCTGAAAAGCGTGAAGGTGCTTGGATGGATGAAGTTGTTGGCAGAAGTCGTGTACTGTCAAGAGATGGAGTCTCTCCTAGGTTCAGCTGCCTGTTGCCCAAATGGTGTGCAATCAAATGCCTCCTGTAGGGGACAAGCCTAGCCTCATGACCTTCCGCGAGGTAAGTACCGTTTCCACTCATATGCTTAAGCTTTCTATTACCAAAATGGACAAATAACTTCAAAGTTTTCATTTGTCTGAAGTATGTAAGCTTCGTTTATAATTTTTTAAAGTAATACATGTATGAGTTCTGAAGGCTATTATCTTGCCGTGATTTAGAAAGGAAGTCTACATTGTCTTAATAACAAACTTCAAAATTACATACCTTTTGATTATTCTTGTAGGTCGAGACTGTTTTTCATGAATTTGGTCATGCCCTTCAGCATATGCTTACAAAACAAGATGAGGGTTTAGTTGCTGGTATCCGGAATGTCGAGTGGGATGCTGTATAACTACCCTCCCAGTTTATGGAAAATTGGTGCTATCATAGGTATAATTCTTTATTATTATGCTTCAAACATTATACCTTTCTCTAAACAATTAAACTTAGGTTGCGTATGTGTTGATATTCCTTTCATCATTTATGGTTAGAAGCAATTTATGTTGCACAAAGGAAGAAAAATATCAATATCAGCATCTCTTCAAGTTGGATTCACATCCCCCCCTAAGCAAGCAAAAATATTTTATTTTAGTTGTTTTCTCTCTTAGCTAACAACTAAGAACTTATCCTAGAATTAACTCTAGTTTCCTTAGATTAAATGAATAGGATTTGTCAAAGAAAATGCACTGAATAAAGAACTTAAATTAGAGACTAAAGATTACATTATCTACTCTGATCATAGACAAATCATTTTTCTCAATCAGCTAGTCCCTGAAGCACTGATATATTTTGATATTTCTTCTTCAATCTTGCTTCGCTGATGTTGGAGCAGCAGGCAAATTTGTATTGCCTATTGCGCTTGATGATTATTGATGGGGTTATTGCAGGGATACCTTGATGGGCATTGCAAAGCATTATGAAACCGGAGAGACTCTCCCTGAAGACATATATATATAAAAAACTTCTTGCTGCTAGAACTTTTCGTGCTGGCTCTCTAAGTCTTCGTCAGGTCAGCAAGCTGTATGATGTTTTATTTCATCTTGTTTGCATTCTTGCTGCTAGGATCTTTGGATCTGTCCTATGCCATTGAAAATGACTGCTCCAAGCTTTAGTTTCTCATTTTGCTGCTCTCTCTGGATATAAACTTGTGGGTGTAAGTAATATTTCTTCTATAATTAATTTTGCAGCTGAGATTTGCAACTGGTGATCTTGAGTTGCATACAAAGTATGTCCCTGGTGGTTCAGAATCAATCTATGATGTTGACCGTAGGATCTCAGAAAGAACTCAAGTACTTCCACCGCTTCCAGATGATCAATTCCTTTGCAGTTTTAGTCACATATTTGCTGGTGGATATGCAGCTGGATACTACAGTTACAAGGTATCTTTTAATTGAATGATTTGTCTGCTAGAAAGCTGCTACTAAAGGCATAAAGAATTTACAGGCTATAGCGGAAAAGACTCATAAACTTGTGGCTTGCTGAATATTGAAGAGCTTAATTTAGTCTGCTTTGGTAAATCTTTATTAAGGCTTGATGTTTGAATTTCTGCAGTGGGCTGAGGTCTTGTCTGCAGATGCTTTCTCAGCATTTGAAGATGTTGGACTACATGATGAAAAGGTATTATACCAGTGGCTGACAAGGCTGAATTTCCCACGAATTTCAGTTCTTTCTGGAAGGGATTCTTATTATTGCTGCATAGTTCAATAATTTGATGCGTCGTCTAGGTGCTAGTATGTCCATTTCCTATTGTCTTTTAGGAGCTTCATTACTTGCATGATTTATTTGAACAGGCAGTGAAAGAGACAGGACAGAGGTTCCGAGACACCATACTTGCTCTTGGAGGTGGAAAAGCTCCACTAGAGGTTAGTCCTTGACAAGCGCTTATCCCAAGTTTCTTCGTTTCATAAATACAGTTGGACTTTGTATACAAGCTTTTCAACTATACTGTTAATCATATTTATCATGATTGTAAATATCCTAAACGTGGTTCCTGTCTTTGGTTTCTGTCTTCTTATCATGCTCTTTCTGGTTATTCAGGTATTTGTGGAATTCCGAGGCCGGGAACCTTCTCCAGAGGCGTTGCTTAGGCACAATGGACTATTAGCCTCTGCATAAGTTTTATTTATACTTTCATGAAACAGATAGATTGAATGAGAAGTAGTTGGAGACTTGCTTGGGCGTGGCTTGTGCCATCATCGTTAGCCATTCCCTTGCTCATTTTAAGACTGTCAAAAATCATCGTTACTTGGACTGTCTGGTAGTTTTCTGTTCTAGACTTGCATAGACACAATTGAATAAAGTATGGAGGATTTTTTTTTTTTTTTAAAAAAGGTCATTACAAAAACTTCTAATTTTTACTTGGTCATATATAAAGTTATACAATAATATGACTTTATTACATTTTCACCCTATGCATTAATCTAATTCGTTAAGGATTAAAATGTGTGGGCGCCAAATGCAGAAACAATATGTATGGTACATAAATAGTAATCAGCAAGTGCTCTGTGCTTATCCTGGTAATCAGAAAGTGCCCATGCAAAAAATAGAAAGGATAAAGGGAGCAAATATATGATAGCTTGTGATTGCTTCATGGCCAATCTATTTAATATTTTTTTTTCAAAAAATAAAAATATAGAAAAACACTCACCAATACAAATTAAGAGCGTGCCTTCAAAGATACAGCTTTAAAATTTTAGCCTTATGCTAAATCTCACCATTAGTGTTTTAAAAAAAAAAAAAAAAAAGTAAAGGGAAAGGAAAAAAAAAGTGTACGAGCAGCTCTGAGTTGTATATTTTGCTCATAAGTTTTTCGAGTGTGTGTTATGTGTAAAATTATTAAAATATTTATATTTTTTTTTAAAAAAAATATGTCTTTTACCTATAAAAAAAAATTTAATTATTTGAATTGGACTTTGAATTCATTTTATTTAGTTTTAAACGAGTTTAAATCTAGTTTCACCCAAACATCATAAAAAATTTCATTGCCAATTCTGATTCGGTTTGTTTACCCAAAACACCACCTTGGCCTTTAAAAAAAAAAAACACACACACACAATTAGAATAACAGAAAAGAAGGGAAAGACTTAGGTAGACTTGATTTTTGATCTTACTTGTAGATGTTGTAGTGTTGATTAAATATTATGAAACCTATAATACAAGTTGATATAAGAAAAATTTTATAAAATTTAATTTTAATTATAGGGGCTACTATGTTCAAGAACCGGATTTATTAAAGTTTTTCCAAAAAGAAAGACTGCCAAAATCTCCAACCCGTCAATACTCGGCAGAGGAGGTTTCGGTCGCGTCTTATTTGCAGCTTGAGATTTGATAGGTCCAAGAGGAAGATGGCAAAAGCCGGAGGAATAACGAATGCGGTGAACGTGGGAATAGCAGTCCAAGCTGATTGGGAGAATCGGGAGTTCATTTCCCACATCTCCCTCAACGTCCGTCGCCTTTTTGACTTCCTCGTCCATTTCGGTATATAACTCATACTCCTACTCTTTTTTTCTTTTCTTTTTTTTTAAAAAAAAATTTTATTTTAAAAAAGCCTGATTTGATTTCTCTAATTAATTCTGCATAATTAATTCAGAGGCCACTACGAAAAGTAAATTAGCAAACTTGAATGAGAAGCTGGATACGCTGGAGCGTCGGCTGGAATTGCTGGAAGTCCAAGTTGGTAGCGCTACTGCTAATCCTGCTCTTTTTAACCCTAATAATTGATGTTTTCTCCTAATCTTTCTGTTTGCCTTTCTATGTATCTCTGTATGTAAGCGATTTCTATTTTCCCAAAAAAACTACTTGTGCGAGTTAGATCGCTTTTACTGCTTCTAGTTATATATAAATATCCATTTTTTTTGGCATATTGATCTACATTTTTAGTTGTTTCTTGATTAAGCGCTTTCGATTTTTCCCCTTGTCGTGTAGTTTCGATTTTGAATATAAGAGGGGTTTCGGAATTTTTGTCATTTTTGGTGGATTTATTGGTTTAGCATTTACAATTTACTTTAGTATTGTTGTTGTTTTTTATTTTATTTTATTTAAATTAGTGGAAAGCAAAATCAGTTATGAATGTTGAACTGCATACTTTGGCAGTTTAATGCAAAGAATTATCGGTGGAGAAATTCAAAATTTAAAGAAATGGGTCTAAGTTTTAGTTCTTAATAATTAACTGGATAGCTGTTATCATCCGGAGAATTTTCAGCGTAATTCTCTCTTATCGACTAACTATTCTCAAGTATTCATTCTTTTACATGTTTGCTTGTGCTCATTGCTGAAGGATCTACCAGTAATTGATGTTTCAGTTTGAATTATCACGAATTTTCTATCCCTACTTTGTTTCTTATGCTTGCTGCTTGCACAGTGCGTCTTTTTCTTTAATTTTACTTGAGGTGAGTATACCAGTACGTTCTTTATTGAGAGGATAGTAAAAGGCTGCAGAGTCGTTACCTGATTAGTAAGTTATAGTCAGATATGACTCGGTTGAAGAGGTCCAACATCATGTAATCTTTTTCATGATTCATTGAAGATACAATTTTAGTGCTGCCATACTGCCTCTCTTTTCTTAACAGTAGAATTTTGAATAGCATTTGTTTTTATGTGGCTTCGGCACATTAGTGGAAGTTTATTGGTCCTATCTCATGTCTGTTAAGTCTATGATATTCTTCGTTCTTAAGTAAAGTTAATGGGGCATAGTTCTTTCTACCATTTAGGGTTTTCTGATCATACAAGCAGAAAACCTTTATGTTAGTTGTACGTTACCATGGTATCGTTGTGTTTACTCCAAAAGAATGGAAACTGAAAATGGCAAAAAAGCTTAAGAAGAATGTGTTTTCTACAATAGTCTTTGCGTATGTTGCCAGACAGGCTCTTAGGGTCTCTCTCATGATCATCCTTGTTGCATGTCGATGAACAGAATGCTGTATTTTTCTTGTATCCGGTAGACAAGTGTTTATCAACAAAGAACAGTTACCAAACTAACTTTTAGCCAACTGATCTAGTCCCTATTCCATGCACCATTTGACAGTGGTTGGGGCCTACAGTACATTTGGTAGGAAGTGTTAGCAAATTTTGGATCATTTGCAGGTTTCGGGAAATGAACTAAGAATAAGTTGCTCTGCCATGTAAAAAGAGTTCGGGAGCCAACCTCCAGTTTCTCATTGTGACTTGGATAGCTATGGCTACATTGACTAGGCTCCTAACGGAAGGATCCCTTCAACCCCATAATCATCTCGGATGTGGAGGAGGTGGTTGTGATAGGATAGGGGATGCTTCTGTTTGAGTGGGAGTGGGTAGAATAATAATTGGCCTTTCTATAGAATAATGACTCTATCCTCCAAAGCTGTCAATGAACTTCATATATTCTGATGCATTGTTCTCTTGATCAAAGCATCCTCAAGCTCCCGAACAATGTCAGTCATGCATGGTCGATAGGCAGAATAAGGCTCAATGCATGCCAAAGCCACCTCCACTGCTCTCCACATTGCTTCTGCATGATACCCTCCCTTTATGCTGGGAGGCGATCCACAGTTTCTTCAATTCTTGAGTTTCTTATCCGAGGTTTTGCCTGTACTCAAGAAGATTTAGTCTCTTTGATTAAAATTGATTGAGAAACAAATCTAATTAACATGTTAGAGATGTTAAATAGTTATGATATCACAAAAGTGGGGATACACACAAACATAAATATATAGGAAGGCACCAATTATTACTTTTATTGTCGATCATGCTGTATATTATAAAATTGTAAATCAGCTTTAGAATTCATGTGAATTTGTTATTGAGTTGGTCATGAAATAATTCTGTAGTCATGTGTGTATTCAGCATCTATGAAGCCTGGATTAAGTAGGTGTACTGCTTAGCTTCTAAAGTCAAGTGGACTAGACCGTATGCTTGTATTAATTTGGTTGAACTCATCTTTCTTCCTAGTTTCATAGAGATGTAGCTCACTTCCTTTCTTGCCTTGAATTTTATTTTAAATTTCTATTGGCTGATTGGGGACTCTAATATTAAGTCATGGTGGCTTTAGTCAGAAAACATTCTGAAACTAGTGTGCCAATCGTGTTTATGCCATAACGACACAACTTTGGCATGATGCACACAGAAAGGATGTTTTACAAGTTAACCAATTAAAGTAGAAAGTTAGAAACTGAACCATACCCATTCAACCAAGCTCCATTCATTTCGTGGTCTGTTTATGTTCAGTGGTTCACATCCACTTACAATCTCCAATAGTACAACTCCAAAGCTGAATACATCACTTTTAGCTGAGAGATGTTGGGTTGAGTAGTACCTGATACACAATTTGGAAGCTCTAAAGTTAGTGACACACCCAAAATCTTCGGCACATAGGAATTTGATAGAACAAATGATACTCTGACATTTTCTGCTAAAATATTGGATAAAGAGTCCCTTCGGTACTTGTACTTACTCTGGATCCAAGTAACCAGCTGTTCCTCTGACTTCTAAAGAGGTGCTACTATCACCTTCTTGAGGTGCATATTTTGAAAAACCAAAATCTGCACCGAGACCTTGGCACACATGCTCTGGTCGAGGAGTATGTTACTTGATTTCACATCCCTTGCGTCCGGAGAATGTATGAAGATATGTCAAACCTGGAACCAAAGGTGCTTCTCAGATACTGTGGGATATAAAGCGGGGAAGGGGGAGGAGGGGGTGGGACCCAACTTTATTGGGTTTGACAGAACTATCAAAAAATTTGGGAATTCTAAGAACTCTAAAAGTTTGGTAGTGTCTATGTGCCCACTCATATATGTGCTTAGAATACTGATAGTAGAGCTGTGGCAGGCATATGCAAATCTCTGCCATGAAAATCTGCTTGCACCATCATTGAATGGCACTGCAGAGCATGTTAGCAATGATACCATGTAGTGCATGTAGCCCCCTTTTCCTCCGAAATAGATACATTTCATTGCATCCTATGTTCCTGTAAAAATCTGGCATAAAGCCAATGACTAGTAAAGTCAAAAGTTCTGTTCAGATTGTGGATTAATTTTTTTATATCTTATTTTAGGCACCTAAAGGTAGATTGCTATAAAACAGTGAGTTTGACTGGCTGTTATATGTTGATGTATGGCTAATATGAAATTGAAGGATAATCCTCTGAAGTGCACAGGAAAGTCATTTTTCGGCTCCATATTCTGTATCCTTAAGGAATCAGCAAAGAAGATGACAACATAAAGTAAATAATAAATGCTAAAGCTCCATTTACTTGCCTCGTGCAGCTCCTAGGGCTATTGAAAGTCTGGTTGGCCAGTCTAGTGTTTTCCTTTTTGCCGCTGCTCCTGTGAAAAATTAGTAAAAATGATAAATTTTGCGGATATTGAGAAATATGAGCTGAAATTGCTAGCATTTTATTAGGTTGTACCATATAAACGATCTTGTAGGGACCCATTTGACATGAAGGGGTATACATGTATTTGTTGGTCATTTTCACAGCAGTAACCAAGCAGTGGGACCAGGTTCTCGTGATGAATAGCCGATAACAGGTTCAGCTGTAGAAATATTTTGTTATAACATCAGATTTATCAGATGGCATCTTAAATAATGAAGTAAGATTTTCTCTGTTAAATTGGTTTGTAACATCTAATATGGGGTGGCAGTGAAATAGGAAAGGCTGAACATCTTTTTGCAGTCAACAGTATATCATACATGAGTGTGTAATAGGAGTTTTAAAGAAGCAATTATGCAACTAGGGGGGATAAAGAACAGCTAAGATATGTACTGGAACTAGTATATGCAAAGTCAACAGTTTCTAATGTTGGCGAAATGTATTGTGGAAAAAGTACTCAAGTCATTAATTGCTTTTAATGTTCACCAACATGAGCCAGGAACTGAATCTTGCTGCTATAGGTGAATTTGGTATATAGCCTTGTAAGAAATGAAAGATTAAGGTTGACAGTAGATTAGTACCTCATTGTCAAATTCACGTGTTCCTTGTGTGGATGTGGCTGATCGAACCTTCACAGCCACTTCTTGGCCATCAGGAAGAGTACCTTGATAAACAGATCCAAACCCGCCTTCTAGACCTATTAATGTTTTGTATTTCTGGGTTGCTGCTTCTATGTACTCCAGAGTGAAACTCCGGATGGATATTGACCTAAGTATGACATCAGCGCTGGGTACCAAATAGACAGCATCTGCAGTTCACAAGTTCGATTGGGAAGCTAAATACTATACATTTTGAAGTGAAGTGTCATTTTGAAACTGGAATTCTGGAACTGACTAAGATGATGTTATGGAAAGTAGTTTATTGCCCACTTAGTTTTTTTCATTTTGACCCCCGGAACAAAATGGACATTAGAGACTTGGAATGTGGGGGGAACTTACAATTTTGAGTCCTGAAAGTTCAAGTTAGGTCAGAGTTAGAATTTCAGCCAGTTAACCATGGTGAGAAAGTCTTATCCTGCCATAGTTTAGTACCTCATGGATATCAGATAATGAATTTTAATGGTTAATGTACTCACTCTTTGTCATCGGATACCCGTTTGTGTCAAACTTTCTCCTGAATACCAGTTTCCCCTTGTTAACTACTGGAAATCAAGAATGCCTGAATGCTTTACCAGTACATATCCTCTTGCTGAAATGTGGAAGAAAATGTATCACTCTCTGTACCGCTGTCTCCCTCTTACAGAGATACAGATACACACATGCAAAAACACACACACACACACGCACCAGTGGAACAGGCACATCCATGAAAACTTCAATCTTTTAATAAATTATTTAGTTGATACTGACTTTCTCATGGTGTGAATGTTGTGAGATTTAATGTCTACCTGTATCTTTCTCTTACAGACGCACACAAACAAACACATATACACACTTAGACACTGGCACAAGCAGACACTGAAGCACCAATCAGACATCCATACCTAAGAAAACTTCAATATTTTAAATACTTATTTAGTTGATACTTGCTCTCTCAAGGAGAAAATGCCATAATCTGTGATGAGATTTGATCTATTAACATTGGCTGGAAGCCCGAAGCTAAGATGAGGATTGCAGCCAAAGTATCTGAAGGAAGAAGGAAGATATCCTAGATTAGGCACAAGTTAATGACACATAACATTGAGAATACTATACATCAGAAATCAATTTTCTGGAAAACTTACAATTTTGTCAAATTTGGCAGTGAGGTTACTATTTCTGTAATGTCTCCCATGAAATTGTTGTGGCTTATATCCCTAGAAAAAGAATGCAAATTATTCACATCATAAACATAAAGGTAAAATCTTGTAATATAAGAGAATTGTGTAGATTTCTTTTAAAGCTCGGTACCACTTCAATAAGCAGAAATTTTCTTATACAATGCTTGTAAAATTGAAGCATTTTATATTTATATCCTGTTGGACTTTTGAGTGAATTGTCCTATAATTGGTGGCATTCAATTTTAGCTAATTGCCCTGTTAACTAGAAGCATGCATTCTAGAGTTTTCTTATACAGATTGTTACTTGTGTGATAGTAAATAGCATCCAAGAGTTGTATGTATGTATTTGTGTACGCATCCAAGAGTTGGATGCAAGGAAATGAAAATTTCTCTATAGTGGCTTATGAGCTAAAAGAGCTGAATTCTTTCAGCTGTATTGCTAAATTCAAAATTAGATCTTCTAAGAAATAGAAGTTTATTAAGCATCTTGTGTGAGGGATGATTAATGGAAATTTGTGTCAGACTTTTGAAGAGGGTAAGAAACTAAGAATGGCATTAGATATGTAACTTAGTGTATGCTTAGATATATGAACTTAGTGTATGCTTAATACTTTCGATGCTGCAAGATCTCAACATTAAATCGTTGCATGAAAGAGTACACCTAGCAAGGTACCAATATTAGTTCAAAATGATTACTTGGTGCTTTTTTCTTTCACTGTTTCATTTTTCAAAACTTAAATAACATTAAAATAAATCAAGATTTTATTGTGAATCATTTAATACGGCCATTTTGTGATGAAACTTGAAGCAAAGTAATAGGGGGTCTGAAAATTTTATGTACTAATGATGCGTTCAACATCACCAATAACAAAAAGAATAGTTGATAGTGCCGTAAAATGTAGTCTGTACATACAATTCCTTCAGATGTATCAGCTTAGCCATGCTGGGAGGGACTGGTCCTGTTAAGTTACTGGAGGTAAGATTCCTGATCAGAAATTGCAATTAATGAATAGAATTGTTAAGTTTTCTACAAATTATAGCTGATTAAACCCAAGTGTGGATGATAGCAAAAATTCTTACATCTTTGTAATGATTGGGGTGCCATGAACAAGCTCACAGGACAACCCAGGCCATGAAATAGGAAGACAAGGATCCCCTAATCAGCTCGTAAGAATCTCATTATCTGGATTATTTCCATGTAATTCGTTCTTCACATCCATAATTGCATCTACTGTAAAGAAAGGGCAATATGTCAAGGTTTTGAAGCTGATCAACAGTTCCAGAATTCATCTTGGCATGTAATTTTACTGTTCTACATATAGTTATCTCAACTAGTAAGCGTGCATCGTTTTTTACCTTCTCCCTGGCCTATTTCCTGAATCAATGTTCGAAGGCCTGCAAAATCTCGAAGGCATTGATTATTGGTCCAACCTGTGATCCGTTTGAGACCTTGACCTGGGACAGGTTTAGATATCCATTGGCTGTGACATTCAGAACTATTACAGAACTACGGGAACCACTAAGCACCATATCTACTTGGGTTCCTTTTGCATCATTGATGCATACATCAAAAACACTTTGCCCAACTTGAACTGAGTCATTGAGTTCTAGAAAGTAGAGGAATAGATCATAACTGTAATATAATGAGCCTAGGTTGTTGTAAAAGAATTCCGGTCGTTCTGATGGGTTAGAGCTGTTTGTAACACTTGAATGGGAGGAAATGTCATGTTGGGAAAAGAGCTGGTAATGTTGATGCTAGATGATGACATGCTGTTTGCCATTGTATTATCAGGGTACTTGCCTGCTTTCCAAATTCTATCATACTGTTCAAGAGGGTAACTGACATCGAAAGATTGAGATGCTAAACACTTGCTCTAGTGAAGAAAAACAAAGTATGGCAAGAATGCAAACCCCACGATTGAAATTCTTGTATTTGGTTAATTGCATTATGTCAGTAAGAATACCATTATATACTCCGCATTGGTTTTTATTGTGATAAAACAAAATTATTCAGGCTCTAACACTTCAGGATCTCTGCTTCAAAGTTTTAACCTGAGGAAGCATACCTGATGTTCCCTCCTTTGTTCACGGAATCTACTCTATAAATAAGGTTGAGGACACTGGAAGGCTCCCTGTTCAGGTAATCCGAAGTTACAGGTCTCAGTTCAAGCTCTGAAATATAAGGTACTCCTTGGCCCTCCAGTAAGCAGAAGTTAACATAGTCGTTGGTTGCTTTGAAAATCCCTTCGACCTTTTTTGAATCATCCGATGAGTTCGCTAAGCCTATCACTGTTGCATCAATGGAGACATTGAAACAGATCCTTTAGGTGTCCTCTGCAGGCCCCCAGACAGAAATGTACCTCTTACCAAGTAGTCTTGATCCCTTTTGTGGTCAAGTTAATAGCAAAACACCATTTATTATCAACATCTGAATTGAAAATTCTTGATATACTGTACTTTGCATTATCTTGTACTGTCCTTATGTCTTTACAATTTCGATTATCAGGATGCCAATTTTTATCCGTTATCCAACTCATAGTCGTAATTGGATCAATAAAATTCCCATCGGAACAGCACTGTATACTCACAAATCCTGTTGGAAATGCATCCAAAAATATAATTAGCACTGTGAATCCTTTCATACGTTTCCTGTCGTTTGAATAACTACTAAGGTAACGTAGAGCTAATTATTCTCGATTATCTATCAAGCTGGGGAAAATATGAAACTGTCCATAATTTTGTAGTGTTAGTGCCCATTACAAATGGGATAACAATTACACCATCAATTATCAGTCTATTGCACATAGCATGATTTTCAAAACAAATGGGTCCTATTTTTGTCTTTTAAATGCAATTGCCTATTTTATCAGGAGATTGAAACTTAGAAAGTTAAGGCGATGTGGGTTTCATAAAAATTTGAATATTAAAATTGTTTAGACTGAAATTGTGAATAATAAAAGGTCTAATTGAAGAAATAAGCCAGGTTAATAATTACAGATATCAAAACTGAACAAAACAGCATAATTATATGAAACGTACATACCTGGTTGTGCACGAGTGGACTGAATGTAAAGTAAGAGGCAAATAATACTACAAAAGTTGATGAACAAAATTCTTGTATTCCAGTACTTCAATCTTCCCATCGCCCTCTTATCATCATACGAAATTGCCCCATCTGGTCATCAAATTCATGATCATAATCTCCAAACTCTCTATGATCAGCTGTTATAAAACAGCTATCTAGCCTATCTGATCACTAGATTTTTTCTCAATTTCATAAAATTTATTCCTAGTCAATCAAGACAGAGAAATTCTTCATTTTGCATCACATGCATGAAGTATAGAACCAAAAAATGACTTGATTATCATTCCCTGCAGACAAAAAGGCTACCGAGGCAAAAATATAAAATTTGTCTGCAAATTATTCTTGAAGAAAGGAGAGTGGATGGTCTACTTCGACTTCAAACTCCCATATATATTACAGAAGCATTGCAACAGCCAACAAGGTAAGTGAGAGATTGAATCGAATATAATGCAAAATTTGTAGTTACAAAAAATAAATTAAATATTGATTTATGTATGATTACTGTGATTGGCTTGTTTCATTGTGGGGTTATTTTCAATTTTATATTTGTAATGATTTTTTTTTTTAATTAATTGGGCGGAGCAATTTTCGTTGTTATTCATCATCTTCAATGAGAATTTGTCTCTTGCCTTGCCTGCTACTTGGAGCCCAATATCATGGAAATCAGCTTTTGCATTTTTTATTTTTAACTCATAAATTAATTTAGGTTATTAGTTGTTATTTTCCACTTGGACAGACTTAATGAAACCGTATGCTTCATGTCAATTGTCAATTCCATAAATTAATCTTCTTTCTCTGTCCGTAGGTTCTTGTATTATGGTCTTGATTGTACTTAAAAGGGGAGGATAAAATTTCCTCAAAACCTTTTTCTCATTTCATTTTACCTAAAAAATTTATCACTATCTAGTTAAAAGGCAAATAAAAAGCAAGGCTCGATTTGCATACAAATATATATTGGAAAACATATTTTGCATTTTCTTTAGTATTAAAGACTGGAAATTGTGTTTTGATGCCAACATTTCATTCTTCTTTTTCCCTTTCTAACTGAAAACTTGTTAAATTGTGTTTAGATCGATAGATTTAGAGAAAGGTTTGACATTTATCAATTTCTTGGATGAAATTTGTAAGGCTAAAATGAATTAATCTAAATTGTTCTCCAAATTAAAAAGTGCATCTATATCATTAAAATTTTTAATTTTTATTTTTATTTTAGTAATTGATGCCAAAATTCCCTTCCGGCTGAAAATATGTTATTGATTTCTTGAGCGAAAGGTTTTATTTTTATTTTAGTGACTGGAATGAATAAAAATTCGTTTAGCCCATCAGAACATATTTCGCTGCAATTTTAACTGTTAACGCCCATTTAGAAGTAAGTGTATAAAACAATGTCAAGAGCTGGAACACCATTAGAAAAGATTTAACTCTGATTAGATAAATCAATTCTAGTATTTTACCTAGTCAAGAAACCTACGCGTAAGACCATCAACTTGTTTTCTGCGCTATAAATCAACGGCTTTTCGTTCATAGCTGATATGATAGATTCCAAGGAAATTAAGCTAATGGTAATCACTAAAGTTGACAATCAGAAAGAGAATTATTTTAGTCACTGTCTCAAAAAGTTAATCCTTGTCTTACTAATCTCAAATTCGTTGGGCTTACGTTAACAAAAATTGACTTTTCTGGTTTTTAGTATGTCCAATAACACAAGCAATTAAGCACGCCCCCTTAATTCAAAACATTAATTAGGGGCAGTTAAATGTTTCAAATTTGTGACATTTGGTAATGGTTAGCGCCAAGTCCGGATTAATTTGATCGTGTAATTTGCGTCATAGTAAAAGGAATATAATTATTATTATTATTTTTTTTATGAGATTGAATTGCGTATTAATCAACTTTCTGTCATACCTGTTGAGATTGTGTTATAGAGACGCATATATATGAACAATCTGGAAAACAATTAGCTAATTTACATCAACATAATGAAGTTCAGTGTTTTTCTGATAAAACCTTGTATAAATAGTTTTTTTTGGATCAAATAATCAATAATGTTTGAAATATTATATCAAAATTATAAATATTCCTGTATAGTTTTTGCTAGAATTCACTAAGCTCAAACTATTAAAAAAAAAAAATTAAAGGCCACTAGTACAAGGAATTCCAGTCTTTGGAATCCAAGAATCTCCATTAATGAATTGCCCAACTGTGAATTGCATAACTTCGCTGGACTGATTCAAAATTCTATAGCCTTGCCATGAAACTCTTCCATCCACAGCTGCACCAGGTCCCCAATTATTATACTCGCGATAAGTTACCTTATTCGTCGAATGGCCAGACCATTTGAACCATCCAGCAGGGTTAATGATGTCGTCCAAGAATGATTGCATGACAACTACAGTCGATAACGAAAACCAGGGTCGTCCTAGATATGCATCTGCGGTGTTTTTGCTTGATTGTATTTGCGGGGCTGTTGTTAAGTTGCAATACTGGATAACAAATCCAGATTTTTTTCCATCTTCTTTTTTCCCTTGTGCCGTGAAAGTAATTACTCGATTGGCTTGGCGAGCATAAAGGTTGCAACGCTGGAAAACTGCTGCGGCGTTACCAAAAATGAAATCGACAGTACCATAGATGTCACACTCTCTATAGAATTGTTTCCACAGCTCGTGCGTATAATGTCACGTGGTACCCAATGAAAGAACATTTGTAAAAGGATGACTCTTCAGATTTGCTCATAAATGCCACGGCCTGACTGCACTCTCCTGCTGAGTTCTCAAATGCAATATACTGGGCCATGAATCCTTCACCCAAAACAGCTGAAACCGTATGAATAATATCTTGAATAACTACTGTTCTATCTTATACAAATAATTTTATCAATATCGTTCATTGCTATACGATATATCACAAGTAATGACGTGTATTATTGGCAAAAGCTTCACCAAATCATCACTTCCACATTTAAGATTAATATGCATTTCCTTTAGAATATATATATATACATATTTTGTTACTTAATGTGCACTATTAATTATAAGGGCAAATTCACAGGACTCCCATTTCCAGATCAATCAATTAGTAAACGTCTCCAACTTCCCATTTTATTTGAGCTACAATACAGAAAACAGAAGGAACAAAAGATGTTTCATTTGCAAACATGTTCCAACAAATAGAAGACTAAAATCTCTCGTTCATGTATTCCAGTATATGAAACCATACAGTTCTCTGAACACACAATTAATTGTACTCTCTCTCCTAACCTCTCTGCTACTAAAGCATATTAGTGATATCAACTTATGCAAATATATACTTTCGGAAAAATATTAATACAAATCCTAATTTATGTTCTTCCGCATAAGATTTAAGAATATCATGGCATGTTAATTAACATGAAATATTATACTATGAAGGGATTATTTTAGAGTCTAAGTATACACAAAAAAAAAAAAAAAGTTCTATTTTTATCATGCATATTCAAGTAAGATAAAAGAAAATCACATATTTTTCAAAAAGTAGGAAGCCTTAATCCTTACAAACGGTGGCTGTTTGCCAAGTTTGGAAATCAGGGACCTTTCGGTTCATGGTGATCTTCGTAACATCTGCACCATCACCGATCAAAGCAATATTTGTCTTGCTTTTCGGAACTAGAACAATTTCATTGTACACGCCGGCCTCAACATGTATGTAGTATCTGGACCGACTATGAGTTGGAGCCTTGGCTATGGCATCCATGACCGTCCTGTACGCTCCAGGTCTCGACTTAGACACGGTAGCATTAAAAAAGAACGTCGACAAGTCATGTGTCACAGGACTAGAATAACCAAAAGCCGATGCCATTAGAAGAGCCAGTAGAATAAATTTTGACATGGGGTTTAGGAAAGGACTGATAACCTCTATGCTGCGCGCACTTGGGTTTTTGAGGAGGTTTTAGGGATTTGGGGGACGGGTGTTTGGAGGGGTGGAGAACTGGTTAAGGGTTTGTGAGCAGTGTATGCATGAGTTTCCTTCTTGCTTGGTTTGTTTGCCAATTAAGTTATGCATGCATGGGAAAGTTGTTGACGTGGGATTGCAAGAGACTCATTTACGAAATGGAAAGCCATGCACGCTTTCCTTCCTAGGCTCTTTTTGCTGAGTAATTCTATGCTAAGGAATCCGCAATGGAGAGTCTCTTGTTTTAACCGCAAGATTCACAGAAAAAAAAAATAGGTGGTTCTATTTTTTCATTCAATCCAATGGTGAAAAGAGGGGACTCCAAATGCGGACAAAGCCCTATTTGCCATTTAAACAAATAAAGTTTCTTTTTTATTTTTTTGGTAAATAAGACTAGGAAAAAAAATGCATTTTTGGTCCTTCTTGTTTGGGGTATTTAATAAATTAGGTCCCCAATTTTTTTGATGAAATACATTTAGTCTCCGATGTTTTGAAATTTGAACAAAATTAGTACAATTGACAGAAATCTTAAAAGTTTAATAGAAAATGCCCACGTACGAGTCACATGGCCATTAAGTTTTTAAAAAAATTAATAAAAAAATTAAATGCTAAGAGAAATATTTAAGTTGAGATTATTTTTAACATTCACAAATTCTTTCCTCTTTCTTCAAATCCACGATGGCGCGAGTTACTTTGACGTTAAAACTTTTAGAATTTTTGCATTAAAATAAAATTTTATTAGGTTTTTTTTTTTTTTTTTTTTTGTCTTTGGGGACCAATGTTACATTATTGATAAACTTTGGAAAAACAATTTTGTACAGTTCTCTTATCAGTTAATTTTTTTATTAGTTTTTTAAACTTAACGGCCACGTGACTCGCACGTGGCCATTTTCTATTAAAAATTTAAAATTTCTATAAATTGTTCTAACTTTGTTCAATTTTTAAAACATTGAAAAACTAAATTTGTTTTGTTTGAAACTTTAGATACTAGTTTATTGAATATCCCAAACAAGAGGGACCAAAAATGCCTTTTTTCCATAAGACTAATAACCTAAAGCATATCTTACTATTAATAGATACAAGCTTATGTTAAGAACTAACGTGCTCAATAAGAAACCAAATACTACTACTATTAGTTTCTCATTGTTTGTGTTAGAAAGGTTTAACTCTAAATTAAAAATGGCAACAATTTACCAGAGAAGAAGTTTAAAAGAAAAAAAAAACTTGTCAATGTCCATAGAGATTTTTCTGACTAGTGTTAGTACAATTGAGGGGTTGATAGTAATTAATAAACCAGAGATCAGAAAATTTTCATCATGATCAGAAATATTAACTTGTTGATTTTTTAGCAGTATTTAAAATTTATTTTCAGAAATCTATTTTTCTATGGTTGTACATTGTTTCGTCTTTATTCTTGGTTGTTTCTCTGAGATTACTCGAGTTTGTTTGGATCATTTCTTGGAGTATGTAAAGCTTCAAAGTTGATATTTTATTCTCAATAAAATATGGACTTACAAGAAAGCTAATATTACTTATTTTAATCCAAATACTTAGCATGAAAACATGTAGCCCAAGATTAACGAAAAACATGATTAACAAAATAATTTCCGATCGAAAAATGAGAACTAAAATTGATTATGGCAAGCACTGGTAGCAGTAATACAAATTAACATTTGTTACAATGTCACATAAGAAGATTTAATCAACAAAAATTGGACAAAATACCAGTAACTAACAAATTTTGTTCCTGGAGAAATGAACAATACCCGCAATATTTTATTTTCATTAAGTTCCCAGAAGATTTGATATCTCTATTCGGTGGGGGAAGAGTTTTGATATCTATAGGCAACTTTACGGGTGATTATCAATCCCCAATTATTGACATCTTATCGGCAGTGATATACGGACATCATCCTGCTCAAAAAAAAAAATTAAATTAAATTTAAAGGAAAAAAAAAATAAAAAAAATGGCAAGATCCCCAGTATGATATATATATATATATATCTATATATATGATATATATATATCCTAGTAAGTTAAGGCCACACAAGGTGTGGTCGGACCCATCATAGGTAACTTGTTATCATCTAAATTTGGAAATTTGATTGAAATTTAATAAAGAGGAATAGTTTAATTGAATTTCATAGTACAAATATTGCATCTAGTTATGATTAAATTATACTTTATAAAATTACTTACATCATTATTGCATATTTTAGCAAAATCAGTACTTACATGCTCACGTCAGTGCCTAAGAAGACTACAAAACAAGCTAAGTATTGTAATAACTATAAACACTAATAATAGAACTGTAAGACAAGGCAAAACAAGCAAAGTATAATTACAAATACTAATAATAGAATTACAACTTAAAAGTCTAAAGCTAGTTATCATAACTAAAAAAGAATTAACAAAAATTAATGTAATAGAAATATGGCTAGTTAATGGAATATATATTAACTGGCCATATTAATTATGAGTGTCTCTATCATAATTTTCGCTATATATGATACATGAATTAACAAAAAGAATCATGTTTCTACCCTTCATGCAGTCTTGTAATTATATTTGATTGATAGGAAAAAAAAATAGTTTAGTTAATAATTAACAACAAACTATTTAAACTTTTCTTGCTTTGGCAATTAATTATAAGGTTTCATTAATAAAGTATTTGTAAAATTTACAATTGGCTTTGCTTTTTTTCAAGCTTTCTAATAATTAGTAACTACACATTGAGAAGATATAAATTCTAAGGTTTAGTCTAATTTGCTAGTTATCACTTTCAAAAGAATTCATGTAGAGTGAGAGAAATATTTATGATAAATATTATTATGTCAATTATAGTGTAATTGTTTTTCAAATTATAAATTTTGTATATGTTATTTAGTATTTTTACAAATTATATATTAACATTATTTGTACTGTTTTTGGTTTTTATTATTTAAGTGAACCTCCAAATCTAAAGGAATTTGGAAGATTAGGAAATGAACTACCTTGTATTAAGAGAAGAAAATATTAGAACAACAAAAAAATATCATTAGATTATATAAAATTTTGTCCCCATTCAACAAATTTTCTAGTTTCACACCTGCTTGCAACTATTAGAACTGAAGATGAAATTTTAGAGTACAAACTCTTTATTCACATATATAATCATGAATCTTACTTAAGAATGATATATGTAGTATTCTCTCACATAAAGTTATCAATGAAAGACCAGAAGAAAATAAGTTCCAGTAGCCATATAAGTCTGCAGAAGTACCTTAATAGATTGATCATGTAAAAAGACAGTACTTTATTTTTTGAATTGAGCTCTATTCATAGCCATCTTCTCTGGGATAAGGCCTATCAATCTTAGGCCTCCAAGTTCTCTGCTTTTTCCCCTCTCTCTTAATTTGCATACTTTTTGTTTAGTTAGTTTTTCTCCCTTTTTTTTCATTTAAAATTTTACTGTTAAGGTTTTTTTTTTTTGGGTAGGTTTATGTCCTCAACCAAACAGCTGTGGTGCGCTTCATTCAACATTTCTCAATAAAAATCAGAATTAGAGACAAATCAAGATTCACATATAGATGCACTAAAATAAAAATTCAAAGAGACAATTTTCTTTTTTATATTATTTCAACTGTTAATAGGAGCACAATTCAAGGGTGAACAATAAATAAGGCTTGTTTAACCAAATCTTAGAAAATAAAAAAAATTTAAAAAGTGCTCATTCTAAAAGCATCTGGGAAAAAAATTGAAAAAGTTGATGTAAACATGATGAAAAAAAGAGTTCAATCTTTGGTTTGGAATTGGGGATGACCATATTCGACTTCTCCCATACCTACGAAAGCAAAATTTCTAGCTACTGTTTTAGCACATAAAAAACACGCAATGAAAAATAAATTTATTTAACACATATAAAAATATATGGAAGAAATGAAGGAATTATAAAATAACACAAATCGGACTCTCATATTGAGACCCGCATAAACTCACTGTTGAATTGCCTTACACATTCTAGAATTTTCTTATTCTAAACTCTCAACTCAACTTTTCTCAATTGAATAATCTAATAGACCCTCTATTTATAGAGTAACAAACTTGACTGTCAAGAAACCTAATTATATTAGGAGTTTGATTTAATCATGCTAAGATACATGGTTCTTAAAATTAAAAGAATCAAACTAAAATATCATACTAGTGTTCAACTTGTAACACTTAAAAAAGGCAAAAGAAAAAATATGTATATATATTTCAGAATATAATCAATGAAAAAAGAGGAAAAAAATTAAATATTAGTATAAAAATTAAAAAAATGGAAAAGAAAAAAGAGAAAATAAAGTCATCTGCTCTCTATTTCTTTATTATTCAAGCAAGAATTAAAAGTCCTACCTACCATTTAAAATTTTGAAGCCACCGAAAATGTCATCGCAAAATAATAAAGCTATTTTTACTCAGAAAATATACCTCAAATAGAGCAGAAAACATATATAGCAAGAGAGAGCGAGAGAGAGAGAGGGGGAGGGGGCTTATAGATATGTTAAAAATCAAGCCAAGAAATAGGAGGATATCTATGGTTGCAAATGGTCGGCTGCAAATTAACCCTATTGCATTTGAGGAAGATCCCACTCAAATTGCCATAAAAGTATGCGACATAAGCAGCACTCTCGAGTCTGTCTAATGTGAAAAAAGAAGTGCAGGATTTTGGGAACAAAGGCAACAATGAATCCAACAAAAAATCTGAGTCAATTGGTATGATCAAACTGGTAAGATAAGGTGACGGTACAATGAAGAAAGATCAAAAGGTTAGAAGTATTCGAATAAAGAAGTTACCAACGTGGGAGAGGCGTGGCTTGCTTACTTTTGATAGCAGGAAACTGGGAAAATCCACGTAGAACCTTAGGATCCGTGCTAACCAAGAAAAATAATAACTTTTAGCACTCAGTTTACATTCCAACCCATGATCACCCCAATTAGTACTAACAATTGTTGCTTTATTGATAAGGTTATCAAAGGAAATTCATACATAAAAAGCTTTGTGCATCCCAAGAGCAAAACACATAACAAGTTGAATACACATGGCAAATTATCTATATGGCAACAAATCAAGGTGACACCTCAAATAAGTTTTCCACATGGCAAGCAAACATAAGCCACACAAGCTAACCAAACATACCACTCAGCATAAGGAGGGAACTCCTTGTCTTTGTATATATAGTAAGATATGGAAAATTCTACAATCCCTTTTAGGGAACCATTACCTTGTACTTTAAGGGTTTGTACAGTACAACACTATGTGTTTTAAAAACTTATACTGTACAAGTTCTTAAAGCCAAGAGAATGGTTCTCTCAACGGAATTGTAGAATTCCCCTATATATATAATATATATATATATACTAAAACTGAGACCTCTAATGTTTTGAGGCTGCTATGTAGCATTGCTGGAGACTTCTACGTGGCTAAATTTTAATTCAATTAGATGTAACATTCTATTTGAAAAGTCATGTCATATGCAAGTTAAACTACTTTATGAATAGTTATGGCTTTTAAAATATTGCTAAATTGTAATATAATAAAATATGTCATTCTATTTAAAGAGTCATTGTCATATAAAAGTTAAATTACTTTATGAATAGTCATGAGTTTTAAAGGTGGTAAAGTATAGATCTCCACACATTTAGAGCATCCAAATCTAAATGTTATAAAAGGTTTTGAAGGAACCCAGATATCAACTCTAAGGAAAGATATCCATGCATATTAAAATAGATTTGTATTCCATGTACACATGTATTTGTTTGTCAGATATTTATGTAGTTTATTTGATTGGTTTCTTTTGATATTTGATTCTTCATAAAATTCTTTTTAAAATTAATTCTTTGTGGTAAAAATTAACATATAAAAGAAAGTTGATATACATTAAGTACTTTTTTATTCTATTTGCATGTTTTCTTTGTCTATCCATTCAGTGATTTCTCTTTCTTTCCTTTATAGTTTTATGAATATTTGAATGTTAGTATGTGTGTAATTTCAAGTAAATACTATAGTTAAGAATTATTAATTAAAGCATGAATAACAAAATGTTATTTTCCATGCATTTTTTATTTTCAATACTTTTTCAATTGTTATAATTGAAGTTGTATTTTTTTTTTCTTGAGAAATTGCTAGGAATCAGTATTTTATTTGTGAAAATGTAAAAAGCTGTAATTTGAAAACTCTACATTATTTTGGATAAAGTTAACATTTTGATTTTTTTTTCACTTCTAAAATAAATATATATATATATATATATATATATATATATGGTATAAGCACGGGTTTACAAACTAGTATATACATATATATATATATATATATATATATATATATGTATGTATGTGTGTGTCATCATTTTCAACGTATGCTTAGCATATTCCATGCATTAAACTTTTGTCAATGCACTAAGCAAATTCGTCCAGAAAATTAGACAATGTGCTAAGTTTTCAGGCGGTTTAAATTAATTACAGTATTCTATCGTTTGTTAAAAAATAATAATAAATTAATTACAGTATAATTAATAGGCTACTTTAGACAGATCAGACATAGCCAAATGCCAATTAAGCATTTTTAAATTTGTATGGGGAGCTAATTGCTTTCTGATTTGATTTAGTTATTTACAAGATTTAGACTTTAAAGGGGTCTCAAATCTAGCTTTTAAGTTCCTCGTTAGCATTAAAAACCGGGTCTCAAATCATTATTAATTCTTTAATTTTCTAGTAAGTAACAAACTCTATGTTGATTACAATCTTGTCATGAACACAAGAGATGCAAAGGGGCAAACAAAGGGCATCAGATATCACTATCAAGATATTTAAATGGATCAAAACGTCAAATTAGTGGGAGCAAAGAACAATAATTGTCAATGATGTCGCATTCGTGGCCACCCAAAAGCGTTCTTTCGCCAGTCTTTAGCAAAGTTAACTGTATTTAGCTGCTAATTAAGTAACTAAATTTCTTCTTATTTTTCTCGGGATTGAGAGGGTTATGGAAGGATTGGTGGTAAGAATTTTAGAGCACTAAAGTCTAAGGGTGTGTAATTATGATAAATCTTGCTTTAAGCCAAAGTGCGTTATGTATTCTTGTCCAAAAGAAAATGTAAAGAGAACATTTGAACTACCACTTTATAATATTAGTTTCATTTTTATACATGTTAAATCACATATATTGTAACATTTTAAGAATAATTTGGAAAGGCAAAATTACTAGAATAAACATCTATAACATTGTGTTTGGATGGACGGATTTGATTTGAATGGAGGATTTGAAATACATGAATTTGAATTAAATGGATTTGAAATAATATGAAATTTGAGTGAATTTTAAACCCACTCATTTAACTATTAAAATTACACTTTCATTTATCAGTGGATATCAAATCCACAATTAAATAAATTATCTTATTAAAATAATTTATTATAGATTAGGATTTCAAATCAAATCCATCCAAATACAATGGAATAGACAGGTCAAGAATTATAGTGTAATTTTTCAGGCGAAATTGTTATGGAAATAAAAGAGACAGTAATAAAAAACTGCTATGTACGTAATTAGCCCGAGTCTACTCGGAAGAGTTTATTTTCCATGAAAAACAAATCAATTTCTGCTTAATTACACAAGAAAGATGTATGCTATTGATACAATGTTTTTTCATGTTTACAATTGTCTAATTTCGACAATAGTATGAAGTTGAGCGAAGTTATAAGAACCACTGGGGAAGAACCTCATAATAAGGTTGTTTAACAGCTAATTAATTTCCAATCTTAGAACATATTCAAGATAATCACTCTTTCAATTTCAGTAGATATCAATATTTTACTTATTATGTCCTCTGGTTCTTTGAAAAGAAACGCAGAACTATATAAAAAAGAATTCTGTAGAGGACGGCCCATCCCAACATAAAGTAGACTTTTTCCCACTTTTTTGATTCCTCAACATGAATATGTAGCGATTCCAAGATCCCAAATCCTGTTACTTCTTGCCCTGCTGGATTTACTCCGAAGCTAATTGGAGTCTGGAACTGATTCATCAGAAGCCCTTCATATGGATAAGTCATTGTGGAAATGCTAATTCATCCATTTCCAGTATTTTGGAATATCATGGCTGTTCAAGAAGTAGCCGCAGAATAGGAAGAAAAGAGCTGTGAAAGCAATAACTGCTGCATAGCCCAGTATGTAATTTGGCACGATTGAGCTAATGAATACTACGAATGAGTTGGTGGATAAAAGAGAGATGTAGAGGACTAGCAAGAAATAAGGGAACGGCCCTCGCAGTTTCAATGCAAACCAGACAATGACTGCATAAACTGCAGCCTGGATTGCTAGGAAAGGGAGATAAGTGATCAGGCCAGCAATGGTGTAGGATGAGGCACGGTAGGCGTTGTGAGAGGTTTCGCGAATGAAGATGAAGCGTTCTTGGATGAAAGCCGGGACAGCATCGTTGGAAGAAAAGAAAAAGAGACAAACTGTAAATATGAAGAAACTAAGGCGGTCTGTAATTCCTTGCATATCTTTTTTAGGGTGCCAGAACATTGTTGCCATCATCATGCCCATCACAGCTAGGACCATCCTGAGTCTTGAAAGGAAAAGTTCAGGGGTGCGCCTGATGTTTATAAAGTTGCGGCGCATTAGTATCCAAGTCTCGGTGACGAAGTAATTCACGAATTTTGGTCCGAGGTGTAAGGAAGACATGTTTGGAGCAATGTCTGGAGTCAGATAGTCGTTCTCATTCACCGTGTAATCGCTGCTCTGAGGTGTTGGAGTGCCTTGAAGCATATCACTTGAGTAGGTGTAAAAGCCTGGTGATGGACTGCACAATTGCAGGCAAAGATATTAGTAAAAAACTGAAAAAATCAAATGAATTGAGAAAAGGGTAATTAGCATTTGATAGCATAAAATTCAAATCTTGGAAGTTGGAATTTGAAACAAAGAAGTACTACAATTGGAGAGAATATTGTTTACCTCATTGGATTTCTATGGTCTGGATGTTGTTGCCTAGTGGGTGTAAATTTCAGTGCTTGCATAACTCCACTTTGTGTCCAAGACCTGGATGTGTTCCATGGACTCCTCACGCTTAGTATTATCAAATTCTCTGCCATCATCTGTCCCGGCTTGTAATCGAAGGCGTTTTCCGGATTTGTCACTGATTCCATTTGCCTGATTACCAGAACGCGGGGCTGGAGCCGGAGATGGAAGGACAGTTGAAGTAGAAAAGTCACCATCAGCTAAAGGCGGAGGTTTCATCCCAGTAAGAGCAAATTCAGCAAGAGCCTCAACTCCAAGCTCAGACTGATCATATTCTTGGATCACATCAATAAGGTACTCTATTGTATTTTCCCCCTTTGGAACTTTACGCCCCATTCGCCCGAGATGGAGAGTAACATCCTTGGGGGATCCTTGGTACATCAACTGTCCGCGAGCTAGGATTATGAGATGATCAAGAAGCAATAGGATACGGGATGAAGGCTGATGAATTGTTAGAACTACGGTGCTCCCAGTTCGAGCAATATCGTTTACTTTCTCAATGACACTGTAAGCGCTGGTAGAATCCAGACCAGAAGTTGGCTCATCCAAGAAGAGTATAATGTAGGTCCATGTATGATATCGACGCCTATTGAGACCCTTCGACGTTCTCCTCCAGACACTCCTCGAGTTCCCTCATCACCTATGTAAGTGTTCCTGGTGGTCTACAAGGAAAAAAATCCAATAATGAAATACTACAGAAGTAATGCTTTTGCTGGCAAACTGAGTGTTGCTGCTTCTACTAGTTCAACTTGTAAGTAAAAAGACAAGAAGATGGTTTACTTACGGATAAACCGAGCTGCTCGATTAGTCTCTCCACCAGCTGCCTTTTCTCTGATCTTGAGATCGGTCCGAGTCTGAAATCAGCAGCAAACATTAGTGTTTCATAGACAGTTAGCATGGGGAAGAGCCTGTCATCCTGCATTATATAAGCTGAAGTTCTTTTGATCATGCTTGGAGTGGTGTCCATCCCATCCAAGGAAACCCTGCCCCTCATACACTTCCACTTGCAATTCTTCCAGCCAATCCATCCAAAAGTGTTGATTTTCCAGCTCCACTAGGTGAACCCATGACTGCCGTGATGCTCCCTTTCGGCGCATAGCCGGTAATCTTTTGCAACAAGTCCACTTCCTTATTCACCCATTTACCATCATCCTTCTGCTTCTTTATCACAGTGTATGTAAGGCTCGAAAACTCAAGGCCACCGCTGAAATTGCCCGGCTTCCCCATGTTGATAGCTATATCGGGACGATGACCATTATTAGAAGGTCTCATTTTAGGTAAATGTCAGTGCCAAAGGTCCACAAGAAAGCTGGAGACAAGACTAGTTTTTAAAGCCAATTTTGTTGTGCGTTTGGGATCTCCCAACTATTTAGGATGCCCTTGAAGCGGGAAGATATAAAAGGGTAAAAGGTGGAGAAAAAGACTTCTACAGCTGGTGGGGCTATAGGAGGAGGCAGTTCCAAAGTTCGCTTATTCCTAGTGCACATTGAGTAGTCCGTTTTAGGTGGTTTTGATCGAAAAGAAGAAAATGTCATCTCGTTTCCTTCATCCACTAGTTCCAACCATTTGTTTCTGTCTTATGTTATCAATCCTGACAAACCTTTGCTTGATCTTTTATATGATATTTTCTCTTTTTTTGTAGATTTTGAAGGGATTATTATTTCTAGCCTACAAATGTTGGCTATCATGTCGGTTCAGGCTAATTTAGTACTACACATAACATAGAACTGCCAAAGTGCCAACCTGGGGCCTTTAGACATTTGATTGGATAACAATTTTAAGGCATTTAAGCAAACATTAGGCTTCTAAAAACACTCAAAAAAGGCATCTTTTTTCTGTCAATTTTTATTTCCCGTTGCTTGCTCCTAGTGCCACACGACTCGAGTCGAGGGAATAATTATCAAGATTCGGCATAGCTTTCTGAGTTTGTGCGTGCCTAATTATCTTTTCATTTGCTAACTTGTGGAGAATTTAGAGTGTCTACAACCTGACTAGCTATGTACAGTTGTATTTTTTGAGTTTTAGCTCGCATTATTTTTTGCGATGCCCCTTTGGCAGCACCTTTGTAGTACATAATGTAGAAATGCAAAGAATAATATCAAACTCGTGGCTACATTAATTTCCAATAACCAATGAGAATTAACATGGTTTCTTAAAGTATACAACTCTACTGCATTAATCAGGTTGTACTATATACTGTGGTTTGTTTTTGCTAATTTTTCACTCTTTAGAAATATGCAAAATTACTAACTTGTAGAAGTATATATTTTTTTATGAGGTACAATGTTTTTTTCTTGAATTATAGATAGGAATATTTATAACAAGCCTTTCAACAACAAAATCAAAAACAGGGTATGGGCTATGAAAAAATCCAATGCATGGTTGAACCGACACCGTTTTACACCTACAATATAAACATGAACAATACAATAATAACACAAAAAGTCAACAACAGGAATGTCAATCGGGGGTTTAGATGGGTTTTACAAGAATCAGTACGACGTCGTTGGAAAAAGTTTTATCTGCTCAGATTCTGCTGGGCGGTTCGAATTTCCACCCTTCCTAAGGAAACTGATGCCTCCTCTCATCATCTTCCATTCCTCGGCAGCAGCCTCCTCAGAATGGAGACATCCCTCTTCAACACTTTCTTTTTCAAAACTCCCACCTTATCCTCCTCCTCCTCCTCCTCTCTTCTCACCCCACCACCCTTGAAGCTTTTTCTCACTCCCAATTCTCAGAAATTATTACCAAAATACACTCCCAAAACAAGTAAGTCCACTATCTTCTCCTCTTGAAAAGCAAAAAAATCCATTCTTTCCAACTAAATTCCTTTTTCTTGATGTTCAAATTTTTTATTTTTTGCATTGAAATTTGTGGGCTTATGCTGAAAATGGTTTTTTTTTTTTTTTCTTAAGGGGTGCTTGAGAGTAGTGCGTCTAGTGCATCAGTAGAGAAAGAAGCTGGGGTTGAAGTTGCAGATGGGTTTACTATGACCCAATTTTGTGATAAGATGATTGAATTGTTCTTGAATGAGAAACCCAAGTCAAAGGATTGGAGAAAGTATTTGGTGTTTAGGGAAGAATTAGTTGGAAGAAATATAGGGATAGGTTTTATAGTCGGTGTTTAGCCCGAGCTGATGCTGAAGATAATTCTGAAATGAAGCAAAAGCTGGTTACTTTAGCAAGAAAAGTTAAAAAGGTGTTTGTTTTTTTATGAATTTCTTTTTTGCTTAAGTAATTACTTTAGAATTTATATTATTATAATTTGTTCAAGATGTGTTTGGGGTTTTGGTTGGAGTTAATCAGGATTGAGCATTGCAGATTGATGAGGAAATGGAAAGCCATACTGAGCTTCTTAAAGAGATTCAAGATAGCCCCTTGGACTTGAATGCAATTGTTGCTAAAAGGCACAAGGATTTTACCGGGGAATTTTTTCGGCATCTTACTCTGCTTTCGGAAACATACGAAAGTTTGGAAGACCTAGATGGTAAAATTTTTGCGTATTGTGCATCTAAGTTGATACTTGCTAGGATGAATTATGTCATCATTTATGCATCTGATAAAATTGCTAGTATGATTTTTCTAGATTCTGACTGAATCTAAGTTTCACTTTCACATTGCAATGACCTGTGAAACATGTCTTTACTGCAAAGTGTTACTATTTTGTTTTCTTCTTTCATCACTGAGACTTGAGATTTGATTCAAATGTCATAAAAACCATAAATGTTAGTGGTACAACACATCATCATAAGACGAACTAAAATGATCCATTTTCTTTTGCTGGAGGAGATTAGTGTGATTTTGTATAAGTAGAAGTAAAATATTGCCGTTTACAATCAGCCTGTGATGTTTTCATATCATTGGTTGTGCAGCGGTTGCTAGACTTGGGGCTAGATGCTTGTCATCAGTCAGTGCTTATGATAAAACACTGGAGATTGTGGAGACATTGGATTCTGCGCAAGCAAAATTTGATGACATCTTGAACTCGTCTTCGGTAGATGCAGCATGTGAAAAGATCAAAAGCCTTGCCAAGGCTAAAGAACTGGACTCTTCTTTGATCCTATTGATAAACAGTGCTTGGGCATCAGCAAAAGAGTCCGACTACAATGAAGAGTGAGGTATGAACAATAGTTGCTCTGGCGAACTTCATATAGGCCGCTAATTAGGAAGGAAGTTTTTTAATGTTTGAAATCAGAGTAAATTAAATAATCCCTCCTGATATTTACTATAATTACAATGGTCTACTCTCTTGTTCTTGCAACTATGGTTACCTGACTTACCTCCACTTAGTCTTGTCATGTTACATAAGCCTTCTGATGCTACATTTAGAAAATTCCAAGTTTCCTTCGGAAATAAAACATGTGGGGAATGATATCAACTAAAAAAATTTCGGAAATTTTAGAAGATTAAATGGTAAATTGTATGTCTTGGTGCAGTTCTCTGTGAAGTGATTCTAAGTGATTGCAACTCTCATTATTATTTCAAGGTAGCATAGATGGAGACATTTTGCCCCTTCTACTCATAATCTGATAATTTGTTCTTGTCTCCTTCTGTATCAAGTCTGCTGTACATTTTAGTTTTTCAATTGTTAAATTCTGTAATTACAAAATTAGCATCCTTGTCCTTGACTGTGAACTTATGAACACAGGTGAAAGACATAATGTATCGCCTGTACAAGGCCACTCAAAGGAGTCTAAGGAGTATTGCTCCAAAAGAAATAAAGCTACTTAAGTATTTGTTGAACATCATAGATCCTGAGGAGCGATTTTCTGCATTGGCTACAGCGTTCTCCCCTGGAAATGAACATGATATTAAGGACCCAAACGCTATATACACGTAATAGACACTCCCACTTCTTTTTATGAGGTTGCAATGATATTTGATCTTTTGCCTTCTTTTCTCAATTTGATAACTTATTGGAATTTTTTCCTTTTTGTAATTGGCGCAGTACTCCCAAGGAGCTACACAAGTGGATTAAAATCCTGCTTGATGCATACAATCTAAGCAAGGACGAGACTGAAATTAGAGAAGCCCAACAGATGAACCAGCCTGTTGTTATCCAGAGACTATTCATCCTGAAGGAAACAATTGAAGAGGAATACTTGGAACAAGATGCTTCAGCAAAAAAGCAGAAGACAGTAAGTCGGAGGAGTCTTGAGAAAGGTGCTCATCCTTAGATATCATGCTTATCTTAAGCAGAATATCTACTAAAGCTGACACTATTTATTCTAGAGTTGAAATCTTGACATTCAATTGTCAAATCTTTGGTGAATGGGGGAATCTCCGGTATATCAGTCAACCTGATTAAGCATTGAACCCAATGTTGTTATGTAACCTTGTGTAGTATGCATATCCCTCATAATGTGGGCTGACGTGCTTTTATGGTTTACACTAACATCCAGCAGTAGGTATAGTTGTATGGATTCATGGACTGTCTAGGAATTTGAATATATCATTGGTTCCATAGAAGATGAAGCAAATGCGCACGATGAAAAAATCAACTATAATGCATATACGTTAGTTGAAGCTGTTAGTTTTGCTGCTATAATTGGTTAGAAACCAATAATAGAGTTTTCGCAATTGCTTGTGTATTGATTTAGGCATCTGTATGAAATTTCTCACATATGACTTATTCTTGGTATGATGATTGATGCTCGTTGAGTTGTTGATACCTGATGCAAGCATAAAATCAACAAATCTGCTGCAACCTGCAGGCTTGACAAGCAAGCATTGTAGCTAACTGATGCCTGGGGTGTGCAAGGAAAGTGAAAGATCACGATTCGCGACAACCTTATCATGCTTTCTACAGAACTGTTAGTTGCTCCTTTTGTGAGCTTCCTGGAAAAAGAAAACGGTTACAGAAGGAAACAATCTCTCTCCCCTTTTCATGATCACACTAATCAGCTTATTCAGCATTATCAAGGCTCTTTTGCTGATGCAGGTGGTGGTCATCAAGTATGGGGCTTACTTGTACTGCTGCATTTGTTCAATAGTAGTGGTACTACATACGTAGATTGTCCTTGTAGCCCTTGCTTCTCCAGAAAACTGGAAAATGCCAAAAATGATTTGGTGGTCATCTTGATTCCTACCTAATCTTGGCTTAACAAAATTTTGCACAAAAAGGTGGTTGTTTTTGCCTATACTTGGAGTGAATAAGTAAATAAATTTATCATTTCTCTCTCTGTCTATCTCTTCTGATTCCCCCCTTGTTTCAAGTGATCTGACGAGTAAAAACTTCCATTTATTCATTATTAGTTGTAATCTTGAAATGACTCTTTTATTATCTTTTGATCATGAAAAACGAGAAAATTTCTTCATAGACAAATCTAAATAGGTCATTTTTCTAAAAGACTAATCCTCTATACAATAAAAATTGAGAACTTAATGTGGGACCAAAGCTTATCCAAATGTGTATTAAAGCTCATTTTGTAACATGAGTTTTAATGCAATTAATAATTAAATGCTTAGGTTGCTTGGATCCCATGTAAGCCTGTCAATGGGTCGGGTTTAGATTCGGGTTTGATTTGATTAAGACTCATTTATTCGAGTCAGGATCTACAGTAAATTTTGATTATTCGGATCTGATCCGAACTCTTTTAGCTATTACAATAAACGAGTCGGATCTGAATTTCATGATATTCCGACTTGATTAAGACCCGAATTCGATTAAAATATTTAATATATAATAAAATTATTGTATATTAGTATTATTTTATATGTATATATGTTTGTATAAATTGTCCATGTAATTTATAATTAATGTTGAATACATGTATAAATATTAATTATGAATTAAATATTTTTTATAATTAAAAAAATTATAATTTTATATATAATTGTAAAAGTTATAAAAAAATATTTAAGACCCGGATCCGACAAGACCCAACGAATCTGAATTCGAATCCGATTATATTAATCAAATTCAAATATAAATATATTAAATCCGACCCGAATTCAACCCGTTTACAAATCTAATCCCATGGCCAACTTTGTGGGTGTGTAATGAGAAACTGTAAAAACAATGCTCGGTAACCTGTCAATCAATGACTCGGAGAAAAAAAAAAGGAAAAATAGATTAGATATTATTTTATCAATTAGTTTCTGCGAATTTTACCATTAAAGCCCTAGCATTAGCCAAGAAATTTCACTCTACATTGTAACAAGTCAAAGGAGAAAATTCCAGAAAACCAGAAAGGAAATTACTATGAAAAGAAGAACTATTTGACTCGTAAAAGAAACAAAAATAATAATAAAATACCTGTAAACTAAAAATAAAATATAAATGCCTGTAAAATAAAAATTCAAATAATAAATGTCGGCATTGTGATTCATGGATTTTTCAAGGGCAATTTCATCCAGAAACTTAATACCGGTAACTGTATATTATAAATAGTAAAATTTTTTACATGAATTCAATCCTGAATCTCTTTATTTATATTTATTTATATTACTTTAATTCATTAAAAATAAATTTTTTCAAAATAATACTAATAAATATAAAATAAATGATCGAATCCTTATAAAAATTTTCCAATAAATACCAGAGCCGAACGCTTCGCTGAAATTATCAACGCCAAAGAAAAATCTTATCTTAATAGAAAAAAGCGCCAACATTTGTCAACGATCAAGCTTCTCACTTTCTTCACCGTCGACGTGTGAGAGACTTTCCGGCGATATCTTACTCTCATATTCAACAATAACAAGTATCCCTTTATCTGAGAAACTTATTGAAGAGGAACATAACAGCTATGGAGGTGGAACAAGAATTGGCGTGGAAAAGAGCCCAGAAGACAGTGATAAATGTGGACCTTGTAGCCGCTGCAAAACGACATCTTCAGTTTCTTGCAGCTGTTGATAGGAACCGTTGTCTTTATGAAGGCCCTGTTCTTGATTTGGCCATCTACAGGTAAAATTTAACTTTAAAACGGTTAATACTCATAAAATTTTTTATGATTTCTTTGAAATTCAAGGATTAATGTTAATTTTGTTCATGTTGCTATATGTATTAGTTTTGCTAGGATGTTTTAAGGTTGTATATATCATGGGTTCTTGCTGGAATATAGATACATGTGGTTTTCCTTTTGAACAATTTATCCTAGTATTTCAAATCAAGAAAAGATCATTATATTTACTCCAAAATTACCTAAATCAATTAGGCTCTAATACGCTTTCAAAAGTTTGCTTCTCAAGTTGAAAGTTTTGAGTAACCGTTGACAGGTACAATGTCTATTGGCTTCCATTGCTGGCAAAGCATTCAGAGTCCCCATTGTTTGAAGGACCTCTTGTTGTCCCACTTGATTGTGAATGGATTTGGCATTGCCACAGATTGAATCCAGTGAGTATTCTTGGACCTCGTATAGTTTGTTATAATCTTAGTTTCATCCTAGCTACTTGTTCAATTTAACACGTTGGTACTTGTTCAACATCTTCATCTTCCAGGTTAGATACAAGTCTGACTGTGAGGAACTCTATGGAAGAATTCTTGACAACCATAATGTTGTATCCACTGTTGATGGGGCTTCAAAGACGAAAACTGAAGAGATATGGAAAAGTATGTACCCTGATGTGCCCTATGAATTGAATTTAACCAGACATGTTTCAAGCACTGTGTCTAAAGAAATATCTGGAGTGGAAAAATGCACCAAATATGATCTGCTTTCAATCAGTGCTGTTAAGAGGCAAAGTTCATTCTTTTACCAGGTAACTAGAAGGAAAACCTTATCATGAGTTTTGGCTCAGGTGAATATACCATCAAAATTCCTAACCTTGTACTTGGGGATATCAATATGTCCACTCTGGCACTCTCTTCTCTATCTTGCACAAAGTCTTAGGTCATGTTTCCATTTTGATAAGTTAAATGCCCTTTTCCAAGTAATCAACGTGGTCTTGGATTCCAGAAAGAGATGGCAATATGCTGCCCCTTTAGTACTGGAAATCTGAAGTGATGTTGCTTTCTTGATGGAGTTTTAGTATCAAAGTTCCGTACAAAACTGGTTTTACTTTATCCTCCCAAGGTGCACTACAATGATGTAAGACATGATACTTGGTGCCCATGAGGCTCAAATTTTATCCACTATCACAACATGACATCTGAATATGTTGAATGCCATGCATATTTTATATTGCATCAGAAAAAATTTGGATTGAAATGTATAAAGTCTTCTCTTGATCTTGCACTAGTTCAGTTTAATTGGCAGACTTGTTACAGCTTCATCAATCATCTGGTTGTGTCAACCAGTTTTTCCTATTTACTGAACTTTTTGACTGTCAGAAGCAAACCTCTTTGAATTAGATATTGGTTAATTTGTTTCAGTCATATCACGTGTACAATTCCAGGTGGCGAGGTCGTATATGAGCAATGAGCTCTATCTTGAAGGAGCAGTAGCTAGATACAAAGGGTTTTTGCACCTAATCAAGAGAAACAGGGAGAGAGCAATGAAGAGCTTCTCAGTTCCAACTTATGACATTGACCTTATCTGGCACACTCACCAATTGCATCCAGCTTCTTATTGCAAAGACCTTGTGCAAATAATGGGTAAGGTCTTAGAACATGATGACACTGATTCAGACAGAACAAAAGGGAAGAAACTGGATGTCGGATTTTCTGGAACTACCAAGCAGTGGGAGGAGATGTATGGTGTAAGATATTGGAGAGCAGGAGCAATGCATAGAAAGGCAATGCCCCTTCACCACTTAGGACTACTCCTTACCCATCCCTCAGTTTGACAAAGAAAGGTTACCTATCCAAAGAACATCAGAACCTAATGCATCTTCCTGAAAGGAAAGTTGTTGAGGTAGTATGAAGAAACCTTTCTCTCATCATTCTGGAAACTTTTTTCTCTCTATGTCTTTTTACAGGTTATGCACCCATACATATATGTATTTTACAGATGTATAGCTAATGCATTAGTCTTATTTATACAATATGCTTGTCAATGGATATATTTCTTGTGATGTCCTTGGCTGCATACGAGAATCTGAATGTTTATGAATATATAGAAGTAGATAAGAACTGAATGGCCTTCCTAGCAACCTTTAAATTGGATTTGTACTCAATTTGGTGATTCACATGATGGCATATAATTTAGCCACCACACCCCAATACTCTAACTTCAACTAATCTACAAGTTTATGTGCAGTTAAGTGCACATCCTCATATGCAGACTGACGAGGAACAGGTTATAGAAAGAGAGAGCAACTTGTGGGCCTGCAGTCCACCCAATGAGACTTTTGTTGAACTCGTCTGCATATAAGTTCTAAAATGATATATCTCCTAGTATTACAAGAATTATTTGTAGCTTATAGACATATCATATCTTTTTTGGGCTTGGTGAATTCTGGTAACTATCTGATCCAGCTTTTGCACATTTGGAAAGCCATTTTCCCACATAGCCGTTAACAACCTTGGCATTAAAACTGGGTGCCATATGGCCCTTTGTGGCCGCTACTTAAAACATCAATGTTCTCTTGTTGCTCCAACTCGAATATTGAATTGCATTCATCAGGAGTCCGTGTATATTTGAAAATCATTGGTCAAAATAATGATTTGGGATCTTTATAATGAACTACTGGATCAAAAGACAAGCCAAGTTTTTATTCTTCCATGAAATAGATTTTTTTTTTTAACATATTTAAATTGTACTTTCCACACACACACACACACACATAGATGGAGAGATTTGGAATCCCTGTTACTTCCTTAATGTGCAAATTGATTCCCTTTTAGATAATTAAATTATATCTTTTGAAGTAGAAAATGTTTGTCGCTTCTACATTTAAGCTGTGTTTTCTCTAAATTGTTTCAGGTAATGTTGGAGTTTGTGAGTGTGAAAAACCTACCTGAGAGATGCAAGGGAGGCCTCTTTGTATCATTTAAAAAGAAACAACCTGACACAATCTTCACTGCCAAGAGAAGTCTGACTATTTTGTCGGAATCTGGGGAGAAGCAGGTTGCTTGTTTCCATTGTCAGCCTACAGGGAATCTGTTCTTTGAACTTGTGTGCTACTCAGCTTCCAACTTACCGCTATCAAAGTCATCCAAAAGTTTGGGTTCTGCTTCCATATCTCTGGAAGATTTACTGTCCCCGTCATCTAATCTCACTATGGAGAAATGGTTGGAGATGGTGCCAAGTTCTAACTCTGAGAACTCGAAGCCTATCTACTTACGAGTGGGCATCTCTGTGAATCGTTACCAACTAATGCACCTCATGTTTTTCACATGATTCGTTCACGACCATTCTCAAAAAATTCTTGTTTCTTCCCATTGCCTGGAAGGGTTCATCTAGCAAAAAACTGGACTCGCGTCATTGATGATGATGGCAATGAGATCATCAACCTAAAAGTGAGGTATGGTTTTAAAGTACTTTCCCTATTGTTGTATTGGTTCTAACTCCCAAGAGCACCCCTGTTTATGGAGCACCTACATTACTTTATGCAGATGGAGCTTGGTTATCCACTAGCACACGGAATTCCAGCTTCCATACATGTATTGGATATTTCATATTACATTATCTCATAAATTGCATTCTTCATGGCATTTGACTTTCAGTAAAACTTCTATCACAAAAGGGAAATCATTTATAAAGCCACAAATTCATAGCTACTTGCCAAAGCCACTTCGCGTGGCAAGATTTTATCAAATCACGACCCCCTGATTTTAGATCCTTGGCCAGATTTCTTTCCTTCTTTCTGTCCGGATCTAATGACACATCAGCGGCTTTTATTTGTCACTTTGTTTTTATCACTTTGTATAGATGCACTCATCACAAAATTATCTGAAGTTGACAGATTCTTCCTGATATTATTCTTAACAACATATTTATCCTTCATATATCGTCATAAACATATGTGTATTCTTGTTTCTGACTGGTAATATATGTTGCAACTTCTCTAAAGATGTACAGTGTCATTTTAGTATGAGCGCTCTTTTTTTCCCCAATTTGAAATTTCATCAAACTTGGAATTGTGCTTTAGATAAGCTGCACTTTTTGTTTTGGTTGTAGGGATTTTAAGAAGTCGAAGGGAAAGGATGACTGTATGTTGAGAAAAGAGGTAATTAGCATGATAAAATCTGGTGCAACAAATACGCTTGCTGAGTTTGCAGGGACGGAATGGTTGCTGATGGATTCCAATTGGTCCCTCAGGGTTCCCGGAAAGGTTGATGTAGATGGCTACCTTCTGGAGCTGATTGGTGATCGTAGTGTAAGCGTTCATCTTCCATGTGTTCCTGTGCAGAAACATAGAAATCATGCATTCATGTGCCTTATTTTGCTTCACCACCACATTTGTTTCTTTATATACAAATATTTTATGAAAAGTCTCTTAGGTTTTCACAGTTGTTGCCAAGTCAACTCCCTTTGAGAATAATTAATTGGTACCTTCCTTTCTGTTTGCAGTTTCTTCTTTTTCTTTGGCTCTCTACTATGTTAAACATTAACAAAGCATCACGAATCAGTTAGTTATCTGTCCATTTCCCTTAGCTAAATAGAGTCATAAGATGACATCTTCCTTTACGTGTGCCACTTCAAGGATTTTGACAGCAAGTTGTCACCTAAAACAACCCATTTAAGGGAATGCTATGCCATAATATTCCTGCCTTTTCGAACCATGTCTTTAGAGATCAAAATAAGGATCAGCTGTTAGCAGATTTATAATTCTTGCTAAAGAATGCCACTTGAAGTTGCGCGCGCGCACACATTACACACACACAAAAAAAGGTGAAATTTAAAGTGTGAGCAAGAGATAATATCTGGGCTATATGCAAAATGCGATAGGAACACAGTTTGATATTTTTATCAGCATCCATAAAACTTGTTTCCATTCTTGGTAAAGGTGAAACTCTTTCCTGGTAGAAAGCTGGAATATGAGCCAAAGCACTGTGAGAAGCAGAGAAACGATCATGACTTTTTGACAGCAGTTGAATTCTCTGCGGAAAACCCATATGGAAGGGCTGGGGCATTGTTTGATTTGAAATATGGAACTTTTAAGGTGACAGTCATTCTTTATTAAACTTTTATATGCCTTAAAGTGGAGGATTCCCAACTTGTCTCACCATGCATATGTTTCCTGTTGAAAAAATAGGTGAATGAACAGTGGTTGTTGTTTCCTGGACTTGTACTAGCTTTCATACTTAGTGAGAGATTGAGAAGAGAGGGATATGACAGCCTCATTTCTAGCGGCAAGATTCTGGAGGGAAAAGAATGTTTGGAACAAAAAGAGTACGGTTGTCACATGGAAGGCAGCAAAACCATTCCAACTACAGTACAAGAAGAAGATAGGAAGATGGATTTGGAGGTCTCCCAAGGAAATGCAGCGGCACTAGTGAAAGGAGGAATATGCAGTGGTGGTAAGAGTGGAAATGAAGGGAGGAGTGGGGCTTGTGGTGGCTGTGGTGCTAATTGTGGAAACACGCTAAAGAATGGCAGTTCTGAGGGAGGTGATGGAGGCTGTGGCAGTTGCGGTGCTGGCTGCGGCAATATGATTAAGAGTGGAGGCTGTGGTGGTGCTGGTGGATGTACTGGTGGTTGTGGCAATAAGAGCAGCGGTGCCCCCTGCGTTGATGCTGGTGCTTGTGGAGGAGGCTGTGGTAGTGGTTGCGGCAATAAGTTCAGCAGTGAACCCGGTGTTGATGCTGGTGCTTGTGGTGGTAGTGGTTGTGGCAATAAGGTCAGTGGTGCACCCTGTGTTGATGGTGGTGCTTGTCTATGGAGGAGGCTGTGGAAGTGGTTGTGGCAATCAGATCAGTGGTGCACCCTGCGTTGATGGTGGTGCTTGTGGAGGAGGCTGTGGAAGTGGTTGTGGCAATAAGATCAGTGGTGCACCCTGTGTTGATGGTGGTGCTTGTGGAGGAGGCTGTGGAAGTGGTTGTGGCAATAAGATCAGTGGTGCACTCTGCGTTGATGCTGGTGCTTGTGGAGGAGGCTGTGGAAGTGGTTGTGGCAATAAGATCAGTGGTGCACCCTGCGTTGATGCTGGGGCTTGTGGAGGAGGCTGTGGAAGCGGTTGTGGCAATAAGATCGGTGTTGCACCCTGCGTTGATGCTGGGGCTTGTGGAGGAGGCTGTGGAAGTGGTTGTGGCAATAAGATCGGTGGTGCACCCTGCGTTGATGCTGGTGCTTGTGGAGGAGGCTGTAGTGGTTCTGGAGGGTGTGGTGGTCGTTCAGGCAATCAGTTAATAGATGGAAATAAGGCTGGCAATGACTGCATACGTCGAACAGAAAGAGGTCCTAGTTGCTTGAAACTCGTGCATCATTAATCACAAGGAACATAATTTTAATAAATTTACTAAAGCATTTCTATTTTACAATTAAAAAAAATGTAGTCCTGGATATCCCGATCATGAGGCTTCATCTAGATATTAGTACTCCTTGTATGAATGTGTATGTAAAGTCAAATAATAGGCTGGCTTTCTATTGATTCAGTGTCTGCCAAACTAGTATCATCCTAGTATTGTGGATGTATGCTTGTATATTTCTTTCTTAGTATTTGCTTGCGAGCTAATGAATAATTATGTTGTTCTATAGTCCCTCAACAAGATTACTACGTCAATATAGAAGAGTACATTATGATAACCATTTTTTTTTGTTTTTTGGTCAATTCTTGTCATGTTATTCCGATATATCATTTGTGCTAGTTTTCCACGGAGGAATAATTTGAAGAAAAACAGGGCTGAAGAGATAAACTTGATTTTTGTTTTTTTTTTGTTTTGTTTTTTCTAGACAGGTATTTCCCTTTAATACCAGAAAAATGATTATTATTCTCTCTTTAAAAAGGGTACCCCTCTATTTCTTGGATTTAATACCAGAGAAAACTTTTCTCCGCCGTATATTACCTTCTCAGAATTTTCTTCAAAATTAAAATCCAAGTGGTTGTTAATTATTCAACCACGAATAATTGAATAATTTAAGATTTTCCTGAGTTTATAATGGAACCCATGCGCAAGGAAAGGGGTAAAAGTAATTTTGTAGTCCAAAAATTAAAGAGAAAAAGAAAAATGAAAACTGCTGAAATTACATAAAATATACTCACCACCATCCATTTATCATGGATTGAAGTTTGTATCATAGGCCAATACATAAGGATTGCTCCAAACTAAACATTTTCTTTAATTAAGCTTCTTAGTACGTAGTCATATATATAATCACATTCTTAATCACATTTATAACATAGATAATGGAAATTATTAGTAATAATCTCACTAGAAGTGGATCAGAAGATGAATAAGATGGAGGGATCACAGCAACATTCATCAATGACGAAACAACAACACAAAGCTGCAAGACTGCTCAAAAAGAAATAACCAAAAATCAAACCCTAAATAATAATAATAATAATAATAATGAAAAATTTTAGAATTTCGTTGAACGAATAATGTTATTAGTTTTAAAAGTTTATATAGTAGAAACTTCTAAATCCCATAATATTATAAATAATAATATCACCCCCACAAAACTTCAGGAAAAAATATATATTACCATCCTTCGAGGAAACCAGGTTCCCTTCTGGGTGGAGGGGCTGCATAATATTGTGGGGGTGCCATCACCGGAGGCCCTTGATAATATCCTAATACAAAATCATCAAAAACACCCTCATTAATCTCAAAATTTTACAAAAAAACTTCAACCAAAAAAAGAAGAAAAATCTGAAAGTTTATTAACATGATTAATTTTTTGTCAGGGAAGATGATAGATGACAAGAGAACCTTGCGCAGGATAAGGATAAGCATATTTTGGTCCTGTGCGGTTCATTCATCTTAATTTGAGTCTTCTCACAGTGAGAGAGAAAAGTATGTGAAAATTTCTCCAACAATAATAGCTGGAAGAAACTAAAATGTTGACTGAGAGATGAGTGGTGGAGTGTATTTAGTATTTATATTAAGATACGGTATCTAATCTAATCTAATCTGTAATTTTGAGAAACTAAATGACCAATAGGAAATTAGGAATTTGAATGTCAGCTGAGCCTGCCTGATTACAGTCGTCACCCCTCATGCTAACTGCTCCAACTCTTTTCTACCTATCCTCTTTTTCTTTTGGCTTAATTACATTTGCCACAGTTAATAAATTTTCTTTTATATTTATTTCATATATAAATTGTCCCCTATAACTAAATGAAGTTAAATTCTCATTCAAATGAAGTAATAAAATATCATAATTAATCTCAATCTTTTAATTATCTTAACTAACATAAAATTAGAGTGAAGTTATATTTTGATATGTTATTTTATTTTATAACTAATTTAGGGGATTATTTAAAAGTAACGATTTTTTTTCATCTAACATTATTGGAGAAAATTTTTACCACTTTAATATTAATTGTATTAATTAGTTTACTATTTTATATTTTCTTCTTCTCATCCATTTTTAGCATGCCATCACATACTTATTTCGTCAATATATTTTCTATCTAGAATAAAGTATTTTATTATTTTTATTTTCTCTATTATCATAATTAATTCATTACTTTGTATTTAAAAAATCACATTATTTGAGTAAATATATTACTTTGAGATATAGTTAATACATATTTTAAACAAATTTAAGTTGGTCAACTAATTCACTCCCTCATGCTATCTAGAAAAAATTTAAAAAAAGTTAGAATAATAAATTTAGTTTATTATCATTTTCAAATTAAGAAGAGAATTTTAGTAAAGAAATTCACCAAGTATAACCAAAAATATTGATAGCAACTATGACATTTTACTACTCCCTTTAAATAAAAATTTAAAATTTATTAAATCTTAGAGGGCAGAATTTATTTATAAACAAATTAAATATAGGGAATAATTTATAATTGTTTCTATTTATAAGGGACAAACTGTAATTAAACCTTTTCTTTTTACCTTTTGCCGAAAGTGTATTATGTACTATACATCTTTTCACCCGAAAACATCTTTCATAATTTGGAGAAATTTTTAAGTGCATCAATGACAAATATCATGAATTTTTTATCATAATTCAGTCACATTACTTTTGAAGATAATTATTTTAATAAACTAGAATAATGTCAGTGAATTAGTACCAAGAGGTTCACAATAGATTCACCTAAAAATTTCCCTATAATTTGTAACAATTTTCTTCTCTGAAAGATATTAAACTTAAAACTAACATAAAACTCTGTGTCAACATCTTGTAAGAAATAGGGAAGTTTTCATATACTACAAAATTATACTGTTAAAAATTTAAATCAATGTGATAGTTTTTTAGCAGGCACAACTTTATCTAGGCAATTCCGTTGCAAAACCAAATGAATGGCCTGATAAATTTCTGTCAGACATTTAAAATTGTGTTGATAAATTTTAATGATAAATATTTAGATATATTCGATCTTTGATCCTACTAATAGATCATGTAGTATAGATTAAATTTTAGAGAATTTGTGACATCAACTGATATAAGCAAAATTTTTTAAAATTTAATTTTGATTACAGAGTTTATAAATGAAATAAAAAATAGGATCTATTTAAATATTTTTCAATCTTAATTGGGAACCGAATCCTCGTAACAAGCGTAAAGTATCCAAAAGTAGGAAGTAGTTTTGCTAAAAATAAAATAGAAATATAAGAAGCGTCCATATTTAATTCACCAATTAGAAGACAATTTGCCAAACCCCCAAATCACGTAAAGTGATTATAGCGTGGGCTCCCCAGTTGGCTAACGATGCCAGACTAGGGTTTTATATTGGAGCAGTTGCTTAACTTTATACATATTATTTATATGTTATAATACAAAATATTCTTGCTGTTCAACCAAAAAAAAAAAAATTAAAATTATAGCGTAGGCTCCAGGTTGTTACATTACTACTTTATATAATAAATTAGATTTTTTGTATAATTTTTTTATTTTTAGTGTAATTTATTTATTTTTCACTCTTATCTTTTAAATTCGTAACTTTCCACTCCTACTATCAATTATAATAACTTTCTAACCCATTATAAAATTGCACACACAAATTCTTAATTTAATTTATATTTTATTTTTTGTTAATTTTGAAAAAAAAAATTAGTACAATTCTGCACACATCAAATGTTCTAATAGAATTAATTCACTCTAAAGCACTAATTACAACTTTAGAACTTAAATTTTCAATAATAAGTTAATTTGGTGTAAAAATTTTATGAAAAAAAAATCTGGTCTTACATTTTCAATTTGAATTAACCAGGGAGAAAATTTCACGAAATTAAGGTATTAATTTCTAAACTTCAACTTTTTTATTGATGGAAAATTTGGTTAGCCGTGCCTGAATTTATTGCTAAAAAGTTAACAACAATTAACATCCAAGTGTGGCTCTTACTAAATAAATAAATAAAGTACCAACTTTGTCACTTTTTTTTTGAACAAAAGGATTCTTCTAGGTAATTTACCAAAAGTTTGATTGAATGAAATTTTGAAAAACTTGCGCACAAAAGCTAGTTTGTAAATAAAATAATGAAAATTGTAGAAGACTTTTGTTTGACAATTGGTCAGCTACAGACTCCACCCGAAAAGAATGACCCTTTACTGAGTTTATAGATCGGAAAAATATTTGTATGGATCGAATTTATAATATAGTATTATAATTTTTTTAGTTCAAAATACTATGTTAATGATGTAATATAAGTTAATGTGAAGAATTTTAAACCAAAAAATTCATAATACTACATTATAAACTCGATTCATGTGGAAGTTTTCTTTTAGAGACTGTATTAGTGGAGTAGTTATTAACATTAACAAACATTATCTAGTATATATAGTATACTACTTAACCTCTGCTTAATTAATTATCATATTCACGAGTCAGCAATAGTTAAGCAAGCACATTTGAAAAAGTGAACTGCGTAAGCATTATGGCCATTGATCGTATCCGAAACACCAATGTTCTTCTAGCCAAAAAAATAAAATCAAAATTGAGATACTTCTTCAAAAATTTTGACTTGTCGGTGATGTTTGACTGGGAAAGAGACCAATTAAAATTTTCAGTCGAGTAATGTCTCTATTTACTGAAGTGAACTGCCTTACAAATTCCAGAAAAATTTGTGTAGAGGAGTTGGTGGGCCCATGTTTGGATGGGTAAATTTAATTTTATTAAGAAGGTATTTGATTTATGAGTATGAAGGAAAAGAATAGTTAATTATTATAAGAATTATTTTATGCGAATAAAATTATTAAAAAATATTTATTTTCATTCTTCATTTATTATTTAAGTTTTAAATTGATTTAACTTATCAATATAATCAAATACATTCCTTATTCAAATAAACAAATAAGAGATAAATAACATAAATATATACGGATAGTATAATTTATGATTCTCATTTTGATTCAACGTGAACTAAATACCACATAAGAAATTTATTATTGAATCTGTTTAACTGGACAAATGATAATGCCAGGGCAATAATCTAATCAACAGAACAATTTTAAGTGATTGACAAAATCACCCTTTAGAATAAAACTCCCATAGATTGTGTGTGGAAGGATAAATTTAAATTGGAGGGAGAATCTGAAATGAATAAATTTAAATAGAATAAAATTGAAATAATATGAAATTTGAATGAATTTCAAATATATTCATCTAACAATTAAAATTATATTTTTAGAATTTCAAATTATAACTAAATTAAATAACTTAAATAACTTATAATAAATTAAAATTTCAAATTAAATCTATCTAAATCTCTAGTTCTAAACACAATAATAATGATTTGTGGGCCCTATCCGGCAGTCACCTCTCTCTTACGTATCTCTCTCCCCGGTAAAGTACCAATTTTGTCTCATAAATTTTAGTGTGGTATATTACAGAAATATTTAAAGTATTTAAGTTATACGGCAATAAAAATTTTACTATTATGATTCTTCTAGTAAACCCGTTTAAGACAAGATAACTAATAAGAACCATCTCTTAAAACTTGTTCGTCATCGTCGTTTCTATTTTCTTCATCAGCTTCATCTTTTTTATCAATTCAAATAAAAGCACTACCTCAAAAATTGAAGAATCCATGGGCATATGATTGTTTTAAGTTTGCCCAAAACTCCAAAGCCACAAACACACTATTATTTTGCCGAACCCATCTCCAAATATTCCATCTTTGACTATCAGAGTCAAAATTAAGATCAAATCGGGTTTGACACTTGTAGCATTTAGATTTGGTTTTCTTTCTATTGAAATTGTCACTATTTAATTTTTTTTTTCTAACATACTAAATTTTTATAGTTTAATTTTATATAAATTTCTCTTTAACTTCTTAAAAAAATTTAATTTAAATATTAGTATTTGATATAAATTTTATAAAAAAAATCAAATAAATTATTAATTACAAAAATTTTCTATTTAAAAATCAACTGAGACGATGGAGTAATATTTTTTTGTGTGTTAGGTCGAAGAGGATCCGATTCACTGGTTATTTCGTCTCTGGAGAAACCATCCTCGGTCAATTCGTGTCATGTGTCGTCTCCCTCTCCCGGGAAGCCATCTTCACCCTTGACTTCGCCGTTGCTGAAATCAGACATATTTAATTTGTCAGGAGTAGGGAAGAGAAGTTGTCTGGACTCGACTAGAGTTTGTGAAGGGCGGAAAAGGTGAAGAATATGAAGAAGGGAGTTTGGGTCTTGGTCTAGTATTTCGGTGGAAGAGGGATCCAAGTTTGGAGATGGGTATCACTATCAGCTAGTATTTCAAGATTCTGTTGCAATTTGACACCATTCCCAATTTTCAGATGAGAGTTGAATCTTTTTTGGTCCGGATGGGTGGGTATGTGAGGAGGTGGGGGCCCAAAAAATTTGTTTCTAAATCTTTTTTTTATTTTAAAATAATTGACACTTTAAATAATTTATCTTATTTCAAGATATTATCTGTTATTTTAAAAAATTAAAAAAATATTCAATGATATTTTTAAAAAAAATAATTTGATCACTTTAAACTATCTTTTATAAAATTAATATAATTTAATAATTTTTTAAAATTCAGATATACCAATTAAAGATAATAATTATTTTGAAATAAAAAAAATACTTATTTTTGACCACAAGAGATATGATTGTCAGTTAACTTATAATTGCTCTGTGAATAAAATTGTTGCTCTGGCGTTATCATCCGCCCATTCAACTGAGATAATTGATAGGATCTTAGGTATAGCCGCAAGCAGAAACAAAACATATCCTTTTATCTTTATTTGATACTCCAGAATCTACAAAATCAGGGATTATATTGCTGAAAATGGCTTACTATCACTCCATAACAAATCAATCAGTAATCAAAAAAGATAAAAATAGATCTAAAGGAAAAGAAGAGTTATTAAAAGACTAATAAACGAACATCTTATTCTTTACACAAATTACAAACTTATCAGGGATAATACACCCTTAAACCAGCTAACCGCAAAAGGATTATTAATAATACTAATTTCAAATTAAGCTCTAAAATTTTGAACAAAATATTCTGCAATTTCAATATTTCAAATCGTACAAATATTTTTTATGTGGATAATCAAGTAGCAACTAGCCAACCTCTTGGTTAGGAAAGATAACACGCAGTTACAACTTCTAAGGTGACCAATTATGTTTGCACTACAGCCCAAACACAAACACAAAAAGAAATACACACTCGCTTCCAAATAATATGACAAATTGTAGAGAAATTTTTATATGGATCAATTTTATCACATTAAGTAATTGGGTGAATAAAGAAATTTATAACATTATATCATAAATTTCTATTCATGTAAAAATTTCTCCAAATCTCTGTAACAACATAAATAGGAAAATAATTCATATACTAGCATTGATGTACGTCTCTATATACTGTATATGTATGTGTTTGACGAGTAGATTACGACAAAAGATTTTCTATATATCTCACTTTTTTTATTTTATTCTCTATTCCATGATTTGATAAATTATCAAAATTTGTTTTAAATATAAATTTTAATAAAAGAATCTTAACTATTCATTAGGTAACCTAATGAGATAGTAAATAGAATAGAAGATCTTTAGTGATAGATTATTACAGATATTTAAAGCTATGAATTACTTTTTCCTTACTGAAAGATGTTACGCAAAAAATAAAAATAAAAAAAAAAATGACCAACCGCAAAAATTCCATATTTGTAATAAACAAGTAGGGAGATATTTACTGTTTTTACAGTCACTACACAAAATAAACTCTAAAAAAATGTTGGCAAAAGGCATATCAACTCTTGTCACCACCCTTCATCTGCTCCGGCACCGACGGTATCGACGGCACAAAATTGTATATTGGCCGTTCCCAGAAATTACCATTCATCATCCCAATCTTCACCATTCCTTGCTTTTCTTGCCACCCCAATGGCAACATCGGCGGAAGATGGTACGCCAATTGCTGCCTCGGATGGGTACCCCACCTGTCACGTGACCCTCACGTGACATCACCTCATGCGCCTGATTCCCATTCACATAACTAGAATTATAGGCATTAATGGCGGCAACCCGTTTATCTCTCCCGGTGCATGGAATCTTCCAAAGCTCCAAGTCGAAAGAGGATTTCTTTGGAGTAACGGGTCGACGATGGTGGTCGTAGTCCTTATCGAACCCGAAGAGATAATCCGGATTCGACGGGGCATCCGACCCGGAATGATGAGAAGAACTTGTTGGCTTCGGATGTTGTTCCACTTAGAAAAGAAAAAGCCTCATCCGAACTGGTTTCTTGGGAGAAAGAATCTGGTACAAGCGGTCGTATTCAAGCATCATGTTCTCCAAATCTTCATGATCAATTAAAGATACTAAAACATCGAGGTCTTCCCCCGCCAACCGATACTTTATGCAGACGTCATCGGTTTTGAAAAAACTGCACACAGAATATAGCCTTTTAACGATGTCGGAGAATTCGATGTTTCGCACATCAACGGTAATGAGTTTGGTGTCTCCGCCGACGTACATGAGTTTGTTACTATGATCTGTCTGGCTGAATTTTGCCGCCATAACTGCACATTAGTTTGACCTTATAATCGGCGGCAGCCTTGATTCTCCATGCCTCGTGCGCCATTGGAGGAGAGAGAAGGAAAGAATTAAGAAGGTTGGAGTAATGCAGCTTTTGTTTTGGGACTATGTTTGGTTAAGTAGGAAGGAGGATATTATTTATTTCCTTTTTAATATCGGATTTTGATTTGGGAAGAGATTCGATTTGTCGGATTGGCTGTGATTTGTGAATGTTTCGGAGGGATTAATGATGGGTAAAATATAATCTGGATTTGTTAAAAAGTTTTTTTTTTTTAGGTCCCACACGGGAGGAATTCCCGTGTCGGTTGTGTGGGGTATAATAATTAGTAAAAACATTTATGATGGATAGTTTGTGCGGGACAAGTATAGGAATTCAAATAGATATATATATTTAATTAGGGGTGTCAAAATCTAGTTCACGTTACCATATTATGTCTCGTTCTATTTGTGTCAGATTCGTTCAAGTTAATATTATATTTGTATCGAATTGATTTATTTTTGACAAGAAATATCAACTTATTTAATAAATTATATAATTTGTAATTCATTTGAATTAAAATATTAAATTTTAATTATTTAATAAGTTAAACAATTATTAATACTAACATTATTATCGTAGTAATTTAAAAAACATAATTAAAATTATTTAAAAAAATTAGATAATATGTAGAAAATTTATTATATTTAATTTAATAATATAATGTTGAATCTATTATTCACAATTTTAAAGTATATAATATTAAATTATAATAAAGAAAAAATTTGAACAAAATCTGCTCATATAGTAACTTAACGGGTTATCGTATCAACCCATGAGTTAACCCAATCCAACTCGTTTAATTTCGTGTCATAAAAAGTTTGATCCAATAATAACCCGATCAATTTTTAGTCGTGTCATAACCTATTAATTTTGTATCTCGTATTCGTGTCGTGTTAGAAATTTCCAAATCTTTATTCAATGAATCTTATTTTTAGTTTTGTTTGTAGATTTTGTAGTATAAATTATTTTTAAATTAGCGAAAATGGCAATTTTATCATATAGTCCATCATTAGATCCAAAACATAATTTTAAATTATATATTAAGTACTGAAATTATTTGTAAATTTTGTAGTATAAATTATTTTTAAATTAACAAAAATGGTAATTTTATCATATTGTCCATCTATAGATCCAAAACAAAAAGGGACAGTAAATTTTATCATAAATTTTTATGGATTAATCTTATAATTTTTTATGGATTAATCTTTTATACATCGTCAGTGTTAAAAAAAATTTACACAGTCGGATGTAGATGCATATCACGTGTGTATCATTTAAATTTTAAATATAATTTTTACGCATGTCATGTGTATCCACATCAGATAGTGTAAAATAATTTATTCACTAATAGTGTATGAAAAATTAACTCATTTTTTAATGATAAGATGATCTTAATTTTAGAAGATTTTTTTTTTTCAAGATTTGAAGGATATTCAATTCTGTTTCCTTTCTATGGGCGCAAGGAATATCGGGAATCTTGGATTCAAGATGGGAGTGGTTTAGACTTTGGAGTGGAGTGTCTTTCACTGTGGTGTCCACAATAGTGGAATATTCCACCTTCACCTTTTCCTTTTCCTTTTTTTTTTTTTTTTTTTTTCTTAACACATCTAGATGTCCATTCACCTTCTACCTTGTATTGTACTTGAAAATTTATTGTTGTTGTTGAAAGCAGTGTTTTGAAAACCGAATTGGATATGTGCGTTGGACTGATCAGATTATGATTGGAAGGGTTATCGGTCAGATTCATCTATATATTCGATTTTTATTAAAAATCGGACAAAATCAAAAAAAAAAATTGTGAATCAAAAGAAAATCGGTTCAATTAGTATTTGAGGTTTTTTTAATTTTAAAATAAAGAATGATTTAAATAAAGAAAAAAATTAAAAAATCGTGAAATAAATTCCAAAAGGTTATAAAATAGTGACACACTAAAACCTAAACTATTAAATTATTATTTCTTTGATCTTTTTTATACTTATTTTTGTACATGTTTAAATTTTCTTGTTAGAAATTTGATTAGTATTTTTAGATATGAGGACAAGAATTATCAAAATGTAGTGTTCTCTTTTATTTTGGATTTATATAAATATATTTTATATAATTTTAAATTATACCACACTAAAAAAATTTTAAAAATAAATTAGTGAATCGGTCGGTTCAACCGATTCAACTGATTGAACTGCAAATTAGACAGGCCACTGGTTCCACTTGTCAGACCGATTGAACCAGTCACTGAACATTATCGGTTCAATGTCCTATACAGTTTTCAAAACCTTCATTGAAATATGAAATTGACTCACAGACTATTAAATAAGTTTTTATTAATTTAAAATTACTTTATTTTAGAGCTACTGATAATTATGGTTCTGATGATTAACATTACTAAAAATAATAAAAATTCAATTAGTATGATATTATTGTGTTTGGATCCATAAATTTGAAAAATGATTTGAAATTTACTAATTTATTGAAGAGTTTTTTAAGGCCAAAATAAATAAATTTCAAATTCACATAAATTAGAAAATTATTTGAAATCATTCATTTCGTATTTTTTAATTTTAGTAAATTTAAAATTAATTAATTTTAATCTTACAAATAATTTCAACAAATGGATAAATTTCAAATCATTTCTCAAATCCATCTATCCAAGCATCTCCTCCTTTAATGTGCTTAGCAAAACTACTTGGGCTATTTCTATTATTTGAAACCCAATAGGCTTTGAAGTTTTCCTTCAGCGAAAAGACTTAAGATCGGAAGCCCATTAAATATTAACTTACAGGCCCTACAAACAATAGCCCGGTGAAATCCGTTGAAAACAAATCCCGAGTTTATTATCGTACAAGGTTGGTCCGAATATTAAATCCCTCGTCGTTTGCCCATAATTTGACAAACAGTAAAATTTATTTTATCCTTGAAAGTTTGATGTGAAAAAAGAAAAAGCATAATCATAGAATGTTGGGACAAACGAATGAATGATACTTATTTTTTCACTTTTTTTTTTAAAAAAAATCGTGGTAGTAAATTTCAATTCCGAAAAGACGGCAATAAATAGTAGTAGTAGCTTTTTCACAATACAATATTACAATGTTGTTATCACGTGAATATTTACTATTTTGAACTTTTACCATAATCCATAAAGAACCAAATGATTAGACTAGTGAAGATAATCATGATTTAGAAGATTAGATTGGTATGCTTCAATCATCACAACAAAAGTTAGAGAATTTCGACAAAATGAGGATGAGGATACGTAGCATAAAACAACCAACTAGGGCTGTATCCTATATAGTTTTGTTTGAACATATTACTTTCTATAATGATCTAAACCAGCAATCTCAAATTTTTTTCTGGACATCATAATTTTGTTCTCAGGCATCATTACGAAGTGTTTGACTCCTCTGATAGCATTGTCATCATGGAAGTCATTAACGCATAAAGATTATTCAGTGGATTCTGGAATAAAAACTACGAAAAAAGTCAATTAATCAAAAATAAATCTTTTTTATTAGGGTATATTTGCTCAAGTACGTATGTCTTCACTACCCATAAATAATTGCAAAATCTTGGGGATTTTAATTTTTTTGTCTTTGAAAATTTGTCTAACTAATCTAATCTCTCAATAAAATAAGACATTTTTTCCCCTTTCCTTCAGTACTTATATTTTTTTTTCTTAGGCAAAACATGGTGACTTGTAAGACGCTGGAATTTGTGCATTTACTTGGTTGGATTTATGATATCTCATCCTACATCGAAAGTGAGAGAGAATATTATATTATCTATAATACTTTGAATCATAAGTTATTAGTAATTTAATTTAAATATTTTGAACTCGTTATTCATACTTAAAATTTGTTGAGCCAATCCAAAGCTCGGGTATCACAAGATTTCAACATTAAAAATACGGGTTGATTAAATTTAGACGCTAGGAATGAGTATACCTTAACGTTTCTTGACTTGTACGTCCCTATGTCAAACAAGCAAACCCAGGATTTTCGGAGTCTAATAATGAAATAAATGATTTTTGTCCAATTTATATCCTAATAACCAAATTCATGTGAAACTTAATAGGGGTAAATTCAGGAAAAACTTGTCAGTAGCTCAGATATGACAAATTTGTTACGAGAAATATTCAAAATCAATGTGGTATAGTTAGATTTTACAATCTAAAATAAATTAAATATATAGTCCGTCTCTCGAGTTCTATGATGTTGATTGAGACTCGTTTTTCTTAATTATTGAAATTTCACTATCTTCCCATGTTAATGTTTTCAAATTAAGTTAATTTCTAGGGTATAAAACTTAAGGCACCACTGAGCTATATATTGTTAGTACAAAGTTTTGGCCATTCAAGAATTTGGAGTACTCACAAATAGGCCAATAAACTTCCAGAGGATGAGTCAAAATTAAGTGATCGATGCTGTTAATTTGGATGAAGATACAGTTGCATGCCCTTTTTGCCTACAAGTTAAAGTCAGATTAGTAATGAAGTTAATAAGCATAAATAATTGAAAGGCCAACTCAACATAAATTACGTTATTAAACAATCAGGATTCGCATTTTATCAATCAATATCTACATTAACAATCCCTTTTTTTTTATTTATTTATTCCACAAGCCACTAAATAAAAAGAGAGTACGAAAAATAAAGAAGAAGAAGATCTGATAATTCAATTTGTTCGTTGATTAGACAGGTGAAAGACGCAAGAACGTCTATGTTTGTCGAACCCAATATCCAATCGGAAAAAAGTGATATTCTCTTCGTCAAAAACAAAAGCAACCAACATCCATCCCATTATTTTTGGTAGTTGCTACCTTGCGTAGAAGAAGTTTATGGAGAATTTCTCTCTCTTTCTCCCTAAAAAATTGTCAAGAGCTGGAGGCCGATAGGAAGCCATTGCAAGCACCACTCAATCTCTCCCAATAAATTTGGAATTGAACTCGTTTCGAAGTCATGAATATAATTAAGCTACGTTTTAATTGGGTCGATTTAATTTTGCTAGAAAAAAAACACAACACTAAACTAGATATGTTGAGCTCTTAAAATACGCCAAGTACTTTATTTCAATTTTTTTTTTTTTTCATTTGAAGGGAATAAAAGTATTATTACTTCTGTCCTTATAAATTTTTCACTTTTGATTTTTTTTTTTTTTTAGTCAAGGAATCAAATCTTCAAAATTCAATCTTTTATTAATTTTATAATTTTTTATTAGTTTTAAGTTTTATATTATAATACTTGATGTATATTTTATTTTTGTTGAAATTTTTTTTATATAAAATTAAATAAATCTTTATGAATTATTGATTATAAAATTAATTTGATTGATAAAAAATTAAAATTATAACAAAATAAATGAGTACGGAGGCAGTCGTAAATTGGTGAAGATAAAGAGACTTAAGAGGGGCGTGAAAGTTATTAAAGAACATGAGTTTCTATTTTAAAATCAATTAGTGGATAAGTAGAGACATAAGTTTCTATTTTAAAATCAATTGATGATAAGTGGAGTGATCAAAAAATTTATTAATTAGTTCGTGATTTTTTGACTAATCGATGTAAGATTTATACATTAACACTTTTAACATAAGCAAAGATCAATAAATGAAAAAAAAAATCAAGGAATTAGGAAAGAGTGCATGTAATGTAACCAACAACAATGACGTAGACAACCATGCAGACATTACTACAATTCGACAAGCAAGCACCGTATTATGTGCATATCATAATGTACGTACAACCGAATATCGAAATGGGACCCAATTGATCCTCAAACAATTATAGACGAGGGAAAGCGGTTTTGGCTTAAAATATTGTGGGCTGCCCTTCCTCCTGCTGCCGCCTCTACCTCTTCTCTACCGTTTTGATTTTTTTTTTTAACATAAAAATATGAATAATAATTTCAAACATATAAAATATAAGATAAAATATTAATATAAGAACTACGATTCAAGATTATGTGCCATCCTAGTACTTCATTGATACCATAACCACTTATGAGAATATAACTAAGTACGGTATATAACAAAATGGTGAATAATTTGATTGTAACAAGTGAATCGATGCTTTTTTTAAGAGTAAAATGTTATTGTAGCTTAATATTTTTTTTTTATTACTTTGAAAAATAATTTATAATAGATTTCTATCTATTTTTTTAGTTATTCGAACTTATAATTTAAAATACCCGTCTTGAATAAAATAAAATTTCTAATTCTCAATACAAAACTTATATAAGTGTTTCTTCCATTTTTTGTAATGTCCAAATACTCGCACTTAATAAAATATAATTTTCAATTCCCAATAGGAAAATATAATTAAATTACTTATCATCTATTCTACTTATTTTTTAGGATACAACTACCAATTTTGGCATAAATACATAATAAGACGGAAGATTTTTATTTGTATAAAAATTTTATTATAATTAAAAATTCAAAAAAATTGAAAAAATGAATCATATTTATTACAAATGTTATAAATTTATTATAAAAAATTATAATTAAAATCACATTTATTATAAAAATATTTATTCTAATTTCCAATTCCCAGTAGGAAAATATAATTAAATTCCTCATCATATATTCTACCTATTTTTTAAGATACAAACACTTATTTCGGTATAAATACATAATTAGACGAAAGTTTTAATTTGTATAAAAATATTTATTATAATTACAATTTCAAAAAATAAAAATAAATCTAATTAAAATGTAAAGATTAAATTAATCAAAAATAATAATATCTTATGTATAAAAAATTAAACATATTAAACTAATATATTCTTCATATTACAAATAGGTATCACATAGTATATTAAATTCATTATAAAGAATCAAAATAATAATTTATTATTTTTTCTTACTTTAAAATACATCGAGTGCTCATGAAAAAGCCTTTATCTTACTTTAAAATGAATGAAATACTAATGAAATAAATTGTTTCTTCCTTAACTTATTACGAAATTTTGACATAAATTTCTAAAGTAATGCGAATGTACATAATTTTAAGAGTAGAAAAATCATTTATATTTAAGTAGAGAACAAAATAAAAATATTAATATTTAATTTAGAACTGTTATGGTTATATATTTTCAAATTGTATTTATTTTTTATTCATAATAAAAAAATATTTTATAGCTATTATAAATATTCCAAATTCACTAAAATTATTTTCTTTTCTCTAATGTTCATTCAAGTACGCCGAACCTAGAAAACTAAATTAGATCTTTCCCCTTACGTACTTTACATATCGGGTTAATTACACTTTATCCCTTTTTAGTGTCATTGACAGTTTAATACCTAACATTATCCTTTGATCAATAAAGTCATGTTATGTCAACTAAACATGTTGACCATTTTATCCCTATTATATTTTAAATTTTTTGATCAATTTTGTTTGATAAATAAACTATTCACAAAGAAAATAATTAATTCATATAGAATTTGATGAAAAAATGCATTGAAGTTGAATTGGCATTTTTGCTAACCTTTTTGGTTGGACGATTAACTAAAGACAATGACAAATCTGGCCAATATCATTTTTTAAGCAAAACTTTCCTTAACTGACGGTTAACTATAATAGTTTCACGACTCTTGATTACAATGATTTTTTTAACTAAAAATTTTGGTTGACAGGATAGATACAGCCATGAGTATAGAATTTTTTTACTATGTTCCAGCTTAAAATTTGCAAAATTAATAATCATACAAATAAAAAAATTAAACTTTTATAAATTAAAAAAATAGTAGAATATATAACACTGTTTTCTTATTTATTTTAAGTTTGTATTACGATTAATTTAAATTTGTTTTTCTCTGTCCTATTTGAAGAATAGAAAATTAACTAAACAATGAAAGTAAAGTTTAGGACTAAAATAGAAAACTCACAATCTTAATGTACTTGTCAATTTATATATCTTTAATAGTATTTTGATTATTTAATCTTTATCTTTAATAACATCATTTTATAAAATATTAGTATAGAGAAACTATTGATGAGTTAGAAAATGAAGATCAGTCCATGATATACTGCATATGTCCAAAATATTCTAAAATAATATTTGTATTTAAATGTTAAATACGGAAATTGCAACACCAATTGTTACAGTATGTGATAAAATAATAAAGAAATATTATAGTAGAGTAACTATTGATAAGGCAAAAACAGTTCAACAAATTATATGATTCATGCCCAAAATAGTCTAAAATAATTATTGCAAAACTAACAAGAAGACTACATATAAATTGTAGGAATGATAACATAGAAAAAATAAGCAGGTAAGTACTGTAAAAGACAACATTAATTATTCAAATATAATCATATTATTAAATACTCTAAAATAATTGCAGATATAGATTGATTTTACATATCAATTTTAGAAATTACAATGCTATTCTTTACTATTTAGCAAAATAATTAAAATATAGATTAAATGTTTTGGTAAATAATAAAATGAATTAGTCAAAAAAGTACAAAAAATAAGAAAATAAACCCATACACTCTTATTAGCCTTTCATTATTTTTATATATTTAATAAATACAAATTTAATTTCATACTAAAATATTATATCAAAATACAATTGTGGAATTATCCACATTCAAGACTATTTAAGATGAATGAAAGAGCTCATAACATCAATCTTATATAAAGTTTAATAAACATGAAAAATACCAAAATAGTCTCTATCTAAACATATAATTAATTTACACAATATGTTAAAAATAATTAGAATAGAAATTGTAGAAATTACACGTTATTTTGTATGTTTTTAGAACTAAATATTTTTTATTCGAATTGCATGTATTTTAGAGTAATATAGAGGTTTTTTCCATTATATTTTTTTTGTACATTTCAGAGTAAGATAAAAGAATAAATTTTTATTTTTACCTTTTGTTTATTATCTTAATATACTGTGTGATACCTATCTATATTATATAGAACATATTAGTTTAATTTGTTGGTTTTCTTATACAAAAAATATAATTTTTATTTGATATCTTTGTTCTTTATACTTAGGTTTTCTTTTACTTATTTTTTGAAATTTTATTTAGTCATTTTTATAGTTATCACTATATTATTTAATCTCCTGTAAATATTTTCATTAATAAAAAAAATTTAACACTCTTCATCTATTAAATGATATTTGATACTACTTGATAGTGATTTTATCCTTACTAATGATGAAGATTATAGATATATCTCAAAAAAGTTGAATATTATGGAAAAAGTAGTCATCTATAATTGATCAAATTATTGGTGGTATCGTTATCAAAAATTATAATCTAGGAACCTGAAAGAAAAATAAAAACTATTTTAGATTGGAGTTAACTACATTTTATGCCAATAAAAATGAATAAAGAGTTTAGAGTTTGATGGTGATACTATAAGAAATTATGAACTAGGCACCTAGAAGAGAAATAAGAAAATACAATTATCATACGTTGTTCTCATAAAAGATAAAATTTATTTAATTTTAGAAGTAAATAATAAAATATATTATATAATGTTCTAACAAATATTATTTAATATTCCAATAAAGATGAATAAAGATTTTAGAGTTTGTTGGTGATGCTATATGAAATTATAACCTAGGCACCTAGAAGAAAAATAAAAAAATATAATTATCATGCGTTCTCGTAAAAGAGAAAAATTATTTAATTCTTTAAGAAAAATAATATATATATATATGTGTGTGTGTGTGTGTGTGTGTATATATGTATGTATGTATAATGTTCTAACAAATAACAAATTTGAAAAATAATAAAAAAAAGATAAGTGAAAATAATTATAATGAAAGAGAAAAGGTATTAAAAATATATTTAAAATATATAAATCTTGTATAAAAACTCAATAGACAAAATTTTATAGTTGTTTATCATTCACTGACTATTCATTTATTTTTTTAAAAAGAATATTTTCAATAAATATATAGAAGTGTAACACATGCTAATCTTTTTGGCTGAGATTAATTGAAGCAAGCAACAAATCTGGCCAACATCATTTTTTAAGCAAAACTTTCCTTAATTGACGGTCTTAATAACTATAATAATTTCACGACCCTTGATTAGAATGACTTATTTAATTTCAAAATTTGGTTGACAGAATAGACACACCCATGAGTATAGAATTTTCTAGTATATTCCAGTTTAAAATTTACAAAATTAATAATCATACAAATAAAAAAAATTATAGAATATATAATACTATTTTCTTATTTCTTTTAAGTTTGTATTATGATTAATTTAAATTTATTTTTCTCTATCCTACATGAAGAATAGAAAATTAACCAAGTAATGAAAGTAAAGTTTAGGAACAAAATAGAAAACTCACAATATTAAAGTATTTGCTAATTTATTTCTTTTTAATAGTATTTTGATTATTAAATCGTTATCTTTAATAACATCATTTTATAAAATGTTAGTTTAAAGGAACTATTAATGAGTTAGAAAATAAGATCAGTCCATGATACACTGCATATGCCCAAAATATTCTAAAATAATATTTGTATTTAAATGTCAAATACAGAAATTACAACACCAATAATTGTTACAGTATATGATAAAAAAATAAAGAAATATTGGTGTAGAGCAACTATTGATAAGGTAAAAATAGTTCAACCCCCAAAATAGTCTAAAATAATTGTTGTAAGACTAACAAGAATACTGCATATAAATTGTAGAAATTATAATATAGAAAAAAATAAATAAGTAAATACTGTAAAAGACAACGTAAATTATTCAAATATAATCAGACTATTAAATACTATAAAATAATTATAGATATAGATTGATTTACATGTCGATTTTTGGAAATTATAATGCAATTTTTTATTCTTTAGCAAAACAATTAAGATGTAGATTAAATGTTTTGGTAAATCATAAAATGACTTAACAAAAAAAGTATGAAAAATGAAAAAATAAATCCATCCATTGTTATTAGCCTTCATTTTGTTTATATATTTAATAAATGCAAATTTAATTTCATACTAAAATATTATATCAAAATACAATTGTGGAGTTAACCACATACAATACTATTTCATACTAAAATACATATATTAAAATTTAATGTAAATTTTGGAGTTAACCATATTCAATACCATTCAGGATGAATGGAAGAGTTCAAAACATCAATATTATCACAAGGTTAAGAAACATGAAAAATATTAATATATTCTCTATCTGGATATATAATTAATTTACACAATATGTTAAAAATAATTAGAATAGAAATTATAGAAATTATATGTTATTTTGTATGTCTTTAGAATTAAATGTTTTTCATTCGAGTTGCATGTATTTTAGAGTAATATAGAAGATTTTTTTCATTATTTTTTGTACATTTCAGAATAAGACAAAAGGATAAATTTTTATTTTTATCTTTTGTTTATTATCTTAGGAGGTGTTTGGTTTATGGGTATGAGAGGGGGGAATGGGAATCAAAGTTAATGATACCCATAGATGGTGTTTGGTTGAACACTATGGGAATCATTCTATGGGAATGAAAGTGTTAGAAAATACCTACTTTCATTCCCCACTTGTGACATGGGTTTCAAGTTGATAGTAACTTATTAATATAATGAAACTCATTCCTACGTTAAACCAAACAAGTAAGAGGGAATGATATAAACCCATACCAATAGTGGGGTTTATGATTCCCATTCCGATTCCGATTCCCGAATGTGAACCAAACACCTCCTTAATGTAATATGTGATACCTATCTATATTATACAGAATATATTAGTTTAATTTTGTTAGTTTTTTTCTACAGGAAACATAATTTTTATTTGATATCTTTGTTTTTTATACTTAGATTTACTTTTTCTTATTTTTTGAAATTTTATTTAATCATTTTTATAATTATCAATATTATTTAATCTCCTGTAAATATTTTCATTAATAAAAGAATTTTGACATGCTTCATCTATTACATGATATTTGATACTACTTGATAATGATTTTATCCTTACTAATGATGAAGAATATAGATATATCTCAAAAAAGTTGAATATTATGGAAAAATATTCATCTATAATTGATCAAATTATTAGTGGTATCGTTATCAAAAATTATAATCTAGGAACTTGAAAGAAAAATAAAAACTATTTTAGATTGGAATTAACTACATTTTATGCCAATAAAGATGAATAAAGAGTTTAGAGTTTGATGGTGATGCTATATGAAATTGTGAACTAGGCACTTAGAAGATAAATAAGAAAATATAATTATCATACGTTGCTCTCATAAAAGAGAAATTTGATTTAGTTTTTAAGAAAAATAAAATTTATATATAATGTTCTAAAAAATAACAATATTGAAAAACAATAAAAAAAAGATAGGTGAAAATAATTATAATGAAAGAGAAAAGATATTAAAAATAGATTTAACATATATAAATCTTGTATAAAAAACTTAATAGGTAAAATTTTTATAGTTGGTTGTCATTCACTGACTATTTATTTATTTTTTTAAAATGAATATTTTTCATAAATATATAGAAGTGTTACACGTGCAAAACACGTGTTATTTTCTAGTTGCACATATATTTCGGATTTTCATAATCCACTTGTACATTTATATGTATATAAATTGTTAAAGATCATCGATGCTTTGTCACTCGTTACGTGGGTTAGACGTGATAGTATGTTAAAAAACATAAATTTTCATCTCAAAATTAATTGGTAATAAGTGATGTAACTCAAAAACTTATTAATTAATTCAGAATATTTTGATTAACCGATGTGGGATACTTAATTATATTCTAACATATGCAATATAGCTGATTGTCATTTCTTCTCTTGCAAAAGATCATATTGATATTACTAGATCTCCACAGCCATACATACAGCACAGTTGTTAGAATTCCGACCCTAGTCTTAAAATTCTACGATTTTATAATCTAAATATACAAATTCGATCTTGATTCTAGAGGTAGAATCCCTATTACAATTTAAAGCTAGCTGGGCCATTAGAATCTTATAATTTATGTCTATATTTATTAAGTTAAGTTAGTATTTTGACAATTTTTAATTCAAATGTTATATTTCATGAGTTTAGACTATTTATATATATATTTTTATTTCTTCGTTTTAATCAAAGAACAGTATTAAATTTACGATGACATATAACTTTTTATATTATGAGCATATAATGTTAAATATTATAATTGAAGTTAAATAAACTTATTTTGTGATGAATATTAAAATTTTGTATTTATTTGTATAAGTTTTTATTAAACAGTAGCTTTAAAATAAATAAAGTTATATTTTTATGTTTTTAGTAGCATTTTACGATCTTACGATTTTACCTTCAATTCGATCCTATAACACTCAAAATGATCCAACGTAGAATCCCAATTCTATGAACCTTGATGTATAGGAACGACCTTAATTAAGTAGATGTTACATGTGTAACAAATTTACAATTTTTCATGGAGTGGAGTAAATAACTAAAGTAATTCTTCTTAGCTTGTATTGAGGGGAAAAAAAAAAACTACTATTATAACCAATTATTTGCAACAATTGGTTAATTTGGAGATGCCTATTTATCTCATGAAGTGGGGAGAAGCTACGAAGGTATTATGAATCCTCTTAATTTTTATTTATTCATATCACTTCAATTTAATAAAATAAACTCTTTCAAAATGATATGGATGAATATAAATTAAGAGGTTGATGACACTTATAATAGATTTAATTCACCTAAAAATTTCTCAAATGTAGCATTGTTGTGTTAGTCCTTTTGTTATCACAGACCCCCTATCTCGGTTTAAGCTACTTTTCTTTTGGAGGGTGCAGCAGGGTATTCCATTTCACAAGCTTTTTTTTCCTTTTTTTCCCTCTTGTTTGGTCAGGAAAAGCAAAAGATATGGTGGTTGCCTGTGTTGGCGGTAGCCGTGAAAATTGGCATTTTGTCAGAACTGTTTCAAATGCCTGAGTTTTGGAATTTGGATGTCTTTTCTTCCCACAAAGTGAAGTGAAAAACGTACAATTCACACATTATAAATCAGTATAGACAGGTGATCTTTTGAGTTCAACGACAGCCAAGCCAAGCCAAGCCAAGTACCATCAATTATTACCCATCCCCAAAAAAATAATATATGTGAAAAGAATTTCTAGTTTCACCAAAATTAGGCATGCAAATTGTTCTTAACAGGTTGCCATAGTTCCAACAAAACATAGTCACGAATGAAGTCACAATAAAAAAAAAAATACTATAGTGACTTCTTTTTAATGCCTATTAAAAACGGCAGATTTAGGAGATAGTCTGGTTCTTATTCACAAATCGAAATCGAAATAAGAATTATAAATTTTATTTTTAATTTATATATATTTTTTATTTGTTTAATTTGAATAAGAAATGAGTTTCATTATATTGAAAAGTTAATTAATTTAAAATTAAGTCACAAGTAAAAAATGAAAGTAAATATTTTTTAATACTTTTATTTCTATAGTGATTAACCAAACAATATCTATGAGTATTATTAACTTTAATTCCAATTTCTTCCTCTCATACCCATAAACCAAACACTTCCTAAAATTTTTCCATACTGAAAATTAGGCTTTTCATCAAAATAATCTTTCAAGAAAATTATACATTGATCCTACACAACCTTTCTGGAAATTAAAGTTGTGTTCCCGTATCTCACAGATACAAATATTTTGGCCCCAATCTTTCATTTTCTGTTCTTTCAAAATAATAATAATAATAATAATAATAATAATTTTCAGTCGGCCTTTTACTAATTATATACATATATATGAAAACTATTTTTTTGTGATGCGATCAGGTTATTAATTAACTGACAAATGACGACAGTTGTCAAAACTCATACATTTACAGTAAATTGAAAGAGACAGAGACGTCCTTCACTGCCTTTAGATGCGCTTCATAACGTGCATGGTTACTATTAATTACTGTCTTTGGAACATTAATTATATAAAATCAATCTGCCAACGAAAAGTGCATTTGTTCAGAATATTAAGTACTTATTTAGTAAATAAATTACCACTTGCTTTTGGATTTTTATGGATCTTCCCCAAAATATACTAACTATTCTTTTCTTCAATTAAGTTACGATCACATCTACGATTACGAACAGCTATTAACTATGTAAAGAATTAATCAGGAAGAAATTTTAAATACTTTTTGCATAAAATCTTGTGTATACTATTATATTATATTTAAAAAATCCATGATGAGTGAATATCAGTCTTTCTTATGCATGTTCTTCCTACTTTTTCTGTATCCAGACTGTATTTTCACTTAAGATATAGGATTTATTAATCAATAAATTCTAAATGTTAAAATTTTCCCAACAACAGTCATCTATATTCTACTCTAGTTTATTTTAAGTTTGTCGTATTTTCAGTATCGAGAAATTAGTACTAGGAAATGCAATTAATTAACGTAAATGTCCAATCTAAATAATTTAGTGTTTAACGTAATTTAGTCCACGGATTATTCTTTCAAACTTCTATTTGGAGCCTAAAGGTCGTGAAAGTAGGTACATTTCGTCACTATTCACTTTAGACACAAAAATATATTATCACATGTATACTAACGAACAAAAACATATGTGCTACAACTCAATGCCATAGACAGCAGTCGACATATACATAGGGAATTTTCTATCCTAATCAAGAGAAACAAATTTTAAAAATAAATCAACAAATGTAGCACCAATTTAGATTAAGGTATTCAATTCAAGACATGCTGATTCGGACCCAATGTATGTAGCATGAGAAAGATAAAGAGCAGAGGTATTGATCAGATAGTTTATTTATCATCTACCCAGCTTTTTTTTTTTTTTTTGGTAGAAAAAATTTAGTAGGAAGGTAAGTTGTCTTCTTTCTCCATAATTAAGGTAGGTCACTGGCAGGCACATATTTCAGTGACTTATAGTAGTTCTTACAAATAACTCATCAAATTGAGATTAATAATAGCGAGAGTAGAATTTTAGATGTTTTGATAATTTAATTGTCCTACTTACCATTTGAGTCAAACTCTTATTGACAACTAACCAACTAAATTTGACTATGTTCTAATAAAGTTTGGTTCAATTGAAAAAGATCGAACTTCTTGCGTTATGTAAGATAAGTTCGAGTTTTTATTTCAATACTAATCATATGGCTACTTTACTGAAATGATATACAAGAATTATTGTGAACATTTGAAAATGCATCAAGAGCATGCTCTGACCTAGTCGAGGGCAACAACCCTCTTTCTAAATTATTATTATTATTTTTTTTTACCAAAAACAAAAATGCTTGACTGCATTTTTAAGTTTAAGCAAATTAATGCATACAAAACCCGACAGGATTGAAGATGATATCACCGTCCTTTTCGGTTGAGACAGATCAGCGAGTCAAACCTCTTGCAGGTTCGGAGAATTTAACTATGTAGTCTGTCTGCTTGATTGAAGATTTCGGTGAAAAACCACTTGAAAAAATATTGTAGGTGGAGATCTAGAGAGAGAATGTGATACAGAAAAGCAAGAGAAAAAGTAGATTCCCTTTCAATCTTATGCTCTAGGTGATACTACATACAAAAAGCAAGCATACCCTTAATCAATACTACTATACTATATAATAATGCATTTAATAATGCAAACAGAACCTTATTATATATGTTCATGGAAATATTCCTTCAATTTGTTAAGCTGCTTTCTTGCTCTACTGCCTCCCTCTTATCCATTGTGTGTGTGTGTGAGAGAGAAAGAGAGAGATGGAGCATTCTAATGATGAAACTCAAAATGGGCTTTTAGAGGAGTTAATAATGGCTCCAAAGGGGAGCAGTTATTGGACGACTTTACCTGGTGGAGAGAATGAAATAATCTTCCCAAATGGTTGGAACTCGGGGGCTTTCGATCAAACCCAAGATTTATCAACCTCAAACTCCTCACTTTTGGGACTCATCTCGCCAGCGGCACTACTAGCAGAACAAGAATCTGCTGTCTTTGCATTTCCGTTTGCTGAAGAATTAGTTCATGAACCCTTTCCATTTCTTGATGGTTTCACAGCACCACCAGAACTTGGTAATTCCTCGTATGATAATTTACCACCACTTCCAATTCAAGAAGAGTATGAAGATGGACAGCTAGGAATTCTTGGCCATAATCTTCATGATTTCCGAGGTGGAAAAGAGGTGGAGAATCAACATACTACTATCACAAGCTTGGATGCATCTACAGTAGGCGTTTGTGGAGAGAAAAAGAAAGTAAAAAAGGTTGAAGGGCAACCTTCTAAAAATCTAATGGCAGAAAGAAGGCGAAGGAAGCGACTTAATGATCGACTTTCCATGCTTCGATCGATAGTTCCCAAGATTAGCAAGGTGATCATCATCCTACAATTCTTTTTCTTTCTTTGATTGAATTCTAGATGACATTACATTTCTTTTTCTTGATTTCAATTGACATGGTTATGAATTTTCCTTTTTTTTTTTTTTAATTTATTTTTGCTTGATTTAACAGATGGACAGAACATCCATACTCGGAGATACAATAGATTACATGAAAGAGCTTTTGGATAAAATCAACAAGTTGCGTGAAGAGAGAATGGATCAGGAGGATAAAAATCAGATGAATATAGTGGGAAACTTGAAGGAGCTAAAGCCAAATGAGATACATGTGAGGAATCCACCCAAGGTTCCTAACATTTCTTCACCAAAAGTTACAACACCTTTATATCCATCCAGGTCATAAAGAATTCATTTTGAAATTAATTTGCTGGCCACAATGATTCATCAGTTTGATGTGGAAAGGGGAAATCTCGACACTCGAATCGAAATCTGCTGCACGGGGAAGCCAGGAATGTTGTTGTCAACAGTGAGCACATTGGAAGCATTGGGGCTTGACATTCAACAATGTGTTATCAGCTGTTTCAATGATTTCTCAGTACAAGCTTCCTGTTCCGAGGTAAGCAATAATTGCATTTCATTTCTTGGTGAATACTACAGTATCCATTTTCGGATTTTCGCATGACAATTTAGTAATTGATCTGCTTTTGATTCATTTGATGTCGTATTGTTCATCTTCTAATTAATTCATTAGGTGGCGGAGCATCGCAGAATTATTGGTTCTGAAGATGTAAAGCAAGCATTATTTAGGAATGCAGGCTATGGAGGAAGATGTATGTAGATGATATGTCATGCAGGCACAATAAATCTGGATTCCACCGGAAGCCTGGCTAGGGAGGTGGATAATTATATATCTGTGTTGTTCAGAAAGTTTGAATTTCTGATAGCAAAACCATTTAGAGGTTCATTGCTTATTGATTAGATGTATATGATGATTTGATCCACAATTATCTGTTGATCTCATGGAGGGTTTTTCAAATCACGGACAATTATTACCTTCGTTCACAGAATAAACAGATCTATAAAACCATACATAGGAGAAAGTTCTTGCCAATAATTGCATGTCAGGTAGGAATGGTGCAATAATTCCATAATTATATGTCCTTGAAACTATATACACAAGTAACTAGCAACTCGAATATGTTGTGAGGACTAGTTGTATTCGGATGATAGTGACTTTCTGATCCTGTTTGGTCAATTACATGGCAATTCACAGAGTGTGAATTATGAGTCCATAACCTAACCATAAACTGGTGACAGAAAGTATTCATTGAATAAAAAATACACCTTTTGTGTCTGTAGGATTCCAAGAATGGATCTTATATTTATAGATCATTTCAATGATATAATGGTGAAATAAGAGTTGTCTTTCACTGATAAGATCAAATGAAATCTTGCAACTCATGATCTCATAAAGCTATAAATAATAATACAATAGAAATGTAGCTATGACAAACAAGTGATCTGCTTGAGAACTGACTCGGTATCATCTCATCTTCTGATCATGTCGAACACATGCAGGTGTACAGAGTTGATCAGCCAAAGGATAATTACTGTGTGATGTGTATTTCTACAGCAATTTAAGATATAGCCCCACAACTTAGAAGCCACTTAAATTCCTTAATCTGTTCCATGATGTTTTTCTAATTCCCTTGCTTTAAACTATATTTTGTAGTATTCGAGTCTACATATCAAGCTAATATCGTATAAAAGGTTAACGATTTACAGAAACCTCATAATTTCTTTGTTTAATGGCTCTCGAGGATAATCAAATCCTTTAGACCTACTTACAGGTAATTCCTCGAGAGAAATAAAATATTCTCAGACTTATTAAGAAATTAGAATTAAGGAAGGAAGAAAAAGAACCTACCATAATCACATTTTCTTTTTTGCTTTTATTTCCTTCTCTATTTGATTATAAGTATACATCTTCAAGCCCAGAAATGATTCTACGTTCTTGGATTCAGTTGGTAGCAATTAATTTGTCCATTTTAGTTCTTACTATTTTATATACTGACCATAGATACTGCAATCTCAAGCAGTTATGCATCATCTGTGAATATGAAGCTTCAAGTTAAGCAATATGGAGGACGAAGAGAAACTCTGAAAATGGATAAGTAATTGAGCCAGGAACACAAAAGCACTCTGCTACAAGCAAATGTATACGATGAAGCACATATCTACACATATGTGGGTCATCATGCAGATTTAGATTCAGCATCTAGATTTTTGAAGAAAAGAAAATGTCTAAGAATGGGTCAATTCTACATACTAAAAAAAATTCAGTCATCAACTTTGTGACAGGCAATTTTGGGGAAACAACATATTCCCATGAGATAAAAACAGCAATACAACACGTCATACCACAGGACAATACCGTTGTTAAGAATCATGAGAATTGTCCAGATTCATCTTCAGAACTATCAGCAAAATCATGACAAGTTTTGTTGAAGTTGTTAACGTTGCTGCTCTCTAGATGATGAAACTGATTGATAGCATCTCTTGCACAAAAAACCAATGCATTCTTTGCATCCTTAACTGCCTCAATTCTCTGAACATTATTTTCTTTAGCATCAATTTTGCCCTTGATGCATTTTTTGGCCCTAAGTGCTGCTGCCTTTCTCTTGGCTTCCTTGGAATGCAGTTGATCAATGTATTTCTCATGCAAGGCTTTGTTTTTAATCTTCTTCAGAACTAGGGGACTAATAAGAGTAACTCCACGTGAGTCCTTTGATTGTGAAAGGTGCTTCCCATGGACTGAAGATCTCTCCAGGCATCTTTTGTCAAAACCAGGTCCCTCTTTATTGCAATTCAGGAGTGGAAAATAATCTACAATCCTGAACAAATTGAGTAGGTGGATCTAATGTTGGCTCCAAAAGAGTGAAAAGATCTGCCTCATTATCTTGGTCTGCATTGTACTGTTTCTGTAGCAGCTGTCGCACAGTTTTATGCCTAAGATGACTCTTCTGCTTGCTCTGTCTCGGCTTCTTCATTTCAGGCTCTGAAGCATTGAGCAATTTACATGCTGAGAGTGAAAGGGATGCTTTCATTCCTTTTGCCCTTGACTGTTTTTGAGGTTGAGAAGGGGTCAAAATTTCAGAATGAATTTTGTCAAAACATTCCTGGGCAGATTTTCCAGGCACCTGCAATAGACTTCCAAGATTTAAATCATATCAAGACTGCACAAATGGAAGTAAGTATCTCTATCCATAAGAAACACCAAATTCTGACTCTATCTGTGTAGAATAATGAATAGAATCTTGAGACCAGCATGGTCTAGTAAGTGAATGGATAACAAGAACAAAGCCTCTAACACTAAAGTAAACCCTGTGGCAGCACATTACCAATTTCGCAACTTTCTTCCAAAAATGAGGTGTTGGTTTTGCTGCAAAATAACCTCTTTCCAGTGCCAATTCTTGCTCTGTTGTCCATCCTTGAAGAACCCTATCCACTTCCTCATCTTGGATTTTCTTCCTCTTTGCACCTACCTGCTTCTTTTCAGCTTGAACCTCACCCCTCCAATCTCCTCCTCCTATCAAATCTGCTGAGTGAACAGAAGTCCTAGGTAAATTCGCACCAAGTTTAGGTTTTCCATCATCTGATACGATCTTTTTATCTGAACATACAATTGAAACGTGCTGGATAGACTTACTATCCTTGACACCACCAATCTTCACATTCTTTTCATCTTTAATTCCTTGACCAGCACAACGTGTGACCCTCTTTTCAATTTTATATACACGTTGCTCAGACAAACTGACAGCCCCTTCTACTTTTCTCTTATCTGATATACTCTCTGCACTTGAATCTTATCTACATTCAAAATGGTCTTTGTAAATCCATTACAACCCTTTCTAGTGCCTCCCAAGACTCCATTGTTACAACTCCTAGTCAACCGCTTTTCTGTAACATTCAGAGAATTTCCACTCAAGTCGACACGCCTACTTATTTTCCTTAAATCAATACTTTCAACATTTCCATTATGAGAAAATCTAGGAGACCGTCGAACACAATTAAATTCCTCGGCACAACCAATCTTCTCAACATTCCCCTTATGAGAAAACCTAGAAGACCGTCTAACACAAGGAAAATCTTCAGCTCCTCCGCTCAATCTTGTAGATAAGCTCGGCCCGGTACTCATTCTGATGGAACTTCTACGCAGGACATTGGTTTCCTTTGCCTTCTCTGAAAGTTGGTCTCTTTTTAATTTCTTGTATTTGTTCAAAGGAACCTCATCTGATATTGAGCGAAGGGGGGTGTGATCCAAATGAGGGACCAGGTTTTGCTTTGGTATAGGATTTGGAGTGTTGGGATATTATATTGGGTCGTGTTGATTTTGCTGCAAAAGCCTTGGAAACTTCCGAAGGATGGTGGGATTCTCTCGGTTGTCTGTGGAGTTTCGTTGGGGCATTTTCACAAACACTTGTGTTGCTGAAGCTAGATGGCAGGCACCGGAGAGGGAACTATAAGATTCGAAGTTTGAAATATGGATCCGGACACTATAAGAAGGGCTACTCAGACTTGTTTAACGGCCCATCCTGGACGAGAAGCCCATGAAAAAGAAATTAAGTGGTGTCTAAAATATTTAAGCCGCTACATTTTTCTAGTAATATGGATCCAAGTTTTTAGATCCAGACCCATTTATATAAGACAACTGTCATTTCTCAGGTTAAACGACCCATTTATATTTTTTCATATTTGTATTTTTTTTTCTTTTTTCTTTTATAGAGCAGATTCATATATTTGTGTCTATTGAATATAGTAAGATCTTAATTCCATTTGGAGAAGAAAAAAGAAAAATAGAGAGAAACGTAAAAAGCAAGGCGCTTACAAATGCTATTGCCACAGTAAATGTTCAAATTACCCATGTTCTCCTAACTTCCTTTCATAATATGGAAGGGTATTTTGGTCTTTTAATACCTTTTCTTGTGACATGAACATTCTTAGTGTGTCAATAACATTTGCCAAAAAACAAAGCCATTGAAAAGCCAAAATATCATTTTCAAAAAGGAAATAGTAATAAACTTTGCAAATTTACATTTTCTAAGAATTATCATTTTCTTATGAGAGATCAATTATTATCAACCACTGCTCTTGCGATGTGGTTACATTAATTTTTGAAAAACTTAATTACCTTTCAGGCCTAATTTTTGAGTATAATGGAAATCAAATTCATGCCACTTTGATTGATTAATCCTTAAGAATGTTGGACAACGTCATTGATATTAGTGTTCCATGATAATTATGGCCCCTAATCACCTAATCCATGATTAGCTGCTCATGGACCACTCAAATGTCTCAATGCATACAAGCGACTATTAAGTCATTGACCCTCTACTTATACCTGAATCCCATGAAACTAAGGATATTATAATTATTGTACTACGAAGTACTAAAACAAAAAACATGATTGATGACTAAAACCTCAGAAATCCAAAAGTAATTCACTCAACATAAAATATTCACTATTATAGGCAAAATAATGTGGAAATATATTTCAATTAAATCCTGTGTATATATTAGAATTTAAAAAGAATAAACGTAGACCCACTTCTAAAGCCAACATTAAAAAATGAAAGCAAGAGATAGGGATCCATATTTTCTAAGGCTACCTAACATTTTAAGAGAGGATTTGGATTTCCACTTTGTATATATCCTATTCCTGGGACGACAATTCTTTACCATATATTTTTTTTGTTTTTCAAGGTCTTTCTTTACTATACATTTAAATTCTCTTTCCTTTTGTTTAATGGCAACCCCACTATCTAAACTATTCTCTTCTATATAGTCGCAGCCTCGTAAGCAGAAGAAATCCAACATTTTTTAATGTGGCATCTATCTCTAATTTGCCTTGTGTTGCAATTTTTTTGCATGGAATCATAAATGTTGGCGTTAGGCGTTGGGCGTTGTCTTTGGAATAGAAATCAAACATATCATGTTAGTGATTTTTTCGAAGTTCGCCAGAGAAGTTGCATTTTTACAAGTAGAGACTGGAATGGGAAAAAAAATTTCTGTAATTCAAGATATTTTAAACTATTAAATAAATAAAAAATAATGACATCTCTTTATAATTTAGTCATTCAGTAACGATAATACCTATTATACAATACAAAATGAGTAATATATACTTAATCAAACTTAACTTTTTTGTGGGTCTCGAAATTCAGTTTTCATATTCTTCACATCCGAAATGCAACACTTAAAAGAAGTGCTATAAAGCCTATGTTCTCAAAAGCAAGAGTTATTTGTTATATATCTACTATCTGCATTGCTAAAAAGATGATTACTCTTCCCCCCTTATCTGGGAGGAAATAATCATGAATGATATATTAAATCAAAAGTAGAAAGTAATCATTTTCGCATCTTTATCATATTTTTCCAAAATTTTCTTTCACCAAATTGTGTAGCCCCAAGTTCCGATACAATTTTATCGTTTCTTAAAAACAAAAAGAAGTTGAGTAGCCCCAAGATCATAAGGTTTCAACTTGGTCGATCTATCAGTAGCGGAGTTAAGATTTAAGTAAAAGGAGCAATAAAATAAATTTAAGAAAATCTTAGGTGATAAATGAAAAAATTATTTTTATTTTATAGAATTTAGTAATTTTTCAAAATTGAAGCAATCCCCTGCCACCTCCGCTAGTGTCTACTATGTTTCGACAGAGTAATTATTCATTATTTTATGAATAATATTTAGTAATTATTCTTTAACACTTTTACAATAATTTTTTAATCTCACATACATCTTATCACAAAAATTAAAATAATATTTTTTTTCAAATAATATTACAAGAATAATAACTATCCAAATCAAATTATTCGTATTTATTCTTAGTTAATTTAACGTGATGAGATCAAAATCAAAGTTTAAATTGTAAGTAAAAGGAACCAAAATTCGTATCAAGATTACATCAACATTCATTTTTTAATTATTATTTCATAGATAAGGTAAGCGCACTATATCCCACTACAATTTGTTCCCGAAAGAGCTATCTCTCTTCACATGATTTTGTTTTTCCAGGGGCCCCTATCATCAGGAGTCTCTCTGCTTATCATCCGTACGTTTACCACCATGCTTTTTTAGGATACGACAAAAGATTTGCCTCTTTTTTCTAAGGGCAATCAACCAATCCCCCTCCCGGGCGGCCCCTTTTGAATTTTCATTCGTTTGTTAATATTAAATCATTCACGATGTAATTATATGAGATTTACTTTATATAATAGGTGTTAAGTTTAGATTAAAATAATTAATTTCCAACATAATCATTAAAGATTAAGAACAAATACATACATTAGGGACTAGGGCGAGCATAATAAACTAGAGTCTCATTACAAACCTTTCCGGTATACACCTTTTTATATTCTCTAAAATTTTCAATAACTCATTTTAAAATCTTAAATTAGACTTTACTCTGTAAAATTTTACAAAAATTATAAAACTGTCCCTCTAAGAATATATTTCTATAGTTTTTAATCCCAAGATTCAATTCTGCATCTGTCCCTGTTTGTACTCACCTAATGTATTACGTATCTCTTGACTTGCAACGTTTGTAGTAATAATATAATTACTCATTTCATAATGTAAAGTGAATATCAATTTCTTAAAATAATTAAAAAATAAAGAATCTCATTACAAACCTTTCCGGTATACAAGCAAGCAAATGGGACGAAGACGAAGGGGAGTTGGAGTTGGGAAATATTTATAAAATGAACTCGTTCTCAAGCCTCAAGCAACTTTTTCATACATTCGGTTAAAAGAAACGAAAATGGGGATTCGCATTTACTTTTAGACAATTGGGAATCTTTCTATTTACCTAAAGGAAACAAAAAAATTCAATTATATTATTGTAAAATTCAGATTTTGTCTCCCCTCAAATTTGCTAAATGTACTATCGATCCTAGAAATATACATAATAAAAAAAGTTGTTCCAAGTCTCACTTGTCTTGTGTTTGTCAATACTTATACTCTGAGAATAAGAGGCCAATTACAAGTAAGACAATAATATCCGTAAAGATTAGTTTAAAAAATAAGTAAAGTGACCAAATTATTAAAAAAAATTCAAAATTTAATTTTCGTTATTCTTATTCTTTTCTTTAATAGGTGATTTATAAATATTACAATAAATTATAAAATATATAAGGACGGTCTGTTGAGAAAAAGGGTAACCTAATGATGCAAAAACCTTATCAAGATGGTGATGGTTTTGGTTCCTTCCCTTGGGATGGTAATGGTCCTAATGGATATGCACTAACTAGTAACTAGTAACTAGTAACTAGTAGGAAAGCAAGCTAATATAACATAATACATCTAGTTGGATGAACAGGAGTTACCTAAGCTTATAAAGGCAGACATATGGGCCAAATTAGGACAAAGTCACATCCTTAAATCAGCAAGAGCGTCATATAAAAGTACCGATATCCATTTAGACAAAAAAAGAAAAAGGAAATAAATACTTATATAGATTCGATTTTTGATTTTATTTGTAGATTTTGTGATCAAAATTAAATTTTTTATCAAAATTAAATCTTATACAATTTTACTTATATCATCTTATATCATGGATTGCATAATATTTAATTCACACCACAAGATTTACAAATAAAGTTAAAGATTAGATCTATCTAAATCTTTCCCCAAAAAAAATCAAAAAATGAACTAATCTTCACGGTATCAGTACAAAAAAAGGCTCTAGTAGTACTGGTACTGGAGAAGGTGTTTGGTGGGGCAAAAAGGGAAGTACTCGAAAACTGATTCCACAGGGAAAAAATTAGGTCATGACTAGAGAATTGTGAAAGTGGCATTAGTTGAAAAGAAAAAACAAACAAGTTTACTGAGGCCATCATAATGTCATACTCCATCATGCTGCTTCTGGTGTAATGGAACCTTTTGTCAAGTTAAATCATGTAGCTCTGTAGCTTTTCGAACTTGTTTATACTTTCAAAAATATTTAACTATTAATTTAATCTTTTATTTCATTAATAAATTATGTGATGTGATTAAAATCATATAAAATAAATAAAATAGATTGATAAAAATAAAATTTTATAAAATTTAATTTATTATAAAATCTAAAAATAGTGTTCAAAATTAAATTTATTTAAATATTTTCCATTCTTGGCTTACCTCACTTGAAAATAATACTTAAAATTGACTACGGACATCAGTAATAAAGCAACACGCAATTGCTAAACTATTATTTATGTAATAGGTGATATCAATTCGCAACTCGACTTTAATAATGTACTATTTCGACCCAAGATTGGAGCAGTTTGTTTCAAGATTAATCTATATTCTTTAATTCGAAGGATTCATTATTCACGAACCATTTGTTCCTTCTTAAACTAAAATTTTTATCCATTGTGTCTCGGTTGAAAAAAAGATTAAAGTTTGTAACATTCTTACAAATTACAAACTTCTTACAAATTAAAACTCTTATAAATGTTTGTCTTTTATCTAATCACAATAAATTTTATGTATAAATCCATTCTCTAATTTAGACATTCAAACGTTAAAATAAAACTCTTCTAATAGAGTTATAACTAATGTCTCTTATTTTAAAAATCAAAACACTTGTGATGCTACTATTGCTTTAAATTTAAAACCTTTGGTTATTATTCATGCATAACCAAATGTAATTTCAGAGAATTACCTCTCTATTCATTATCCGGAGCCATTACCCCTGTAGCAGATATTATTTATTTTCACCTTAAATATTAAATATTGCAGAAATTTAATCCCTTGATCTAACAATTTATCCTCGAGCAATTTTTCTGTTCGAGCAATTATGTAGTAGTAATAAATTTAGATGTCCAATAACAAATAGAATTACACCAGGCACCAGGCCCATTTTCATATTAATTGAAAAACTGTATATGTTGTGAGATTGCTTCTGAAGAACATATGAATCATTTCATCTTGTATATAATAGGAGTCGCCGCTTTAATAGTACATATATTAAAATGCAGATTCTTCTTTTTTTTTTTTTGGTTAACAAATTTTTGGTATTGTACTGTACATGAAATTGAAAATAAAAAATGGGTGTACAAAACAAACGGCAGGCAAGATGAACAGAGAACTAGCTAATATAGAGGAATCGCCATTCTGGGCGGCTTAGGCTGGGTGTTCTTGGGCACCTCTACAACTATCTTCTCCAATCTCGGAGGCTCGCATGGACACGGCATTGCTATAAACTTTGGAATTTCATCACCCGGCATTAACACTGTCAAGCTTTGATTCTGATTTACACATCTAATGTCTACAAAAGACAGATACTAAATTAGATGATCCCATTATATAAAAAATTATAAATTTATATTTTTTCTATTTTAAAATATCTGTCACCTTAAATAAATTATTTTATTTTAAATTATTTATCGTTTTATAAAATCAAATAAGTATAAAATGATTTTTTTTCTAAAATTTACCCTATGACATCATAAATATTAAATAATATTTTTTTAAAATTTTACCTTTATTTATCATAAGAAGATTTAAGTAATTGGTATAATAACATAAAAAATAATTTATTTACTTTAAATTATTTTTTTAAAATTAATAAAATTTAATAATTTTTTAATTTACATGCACTAACTAAATGCAACGCTTAAAAATACAATTAGAGTATCTTTTTAACTTACAAGCTACTCCATCTATTTTATTTTAAATATTATTTTGTTCTAATATGTAATAATTAAGAAAGTTATTAAATTTTAGAATTAATTTTAAGAGGTAAATATAATTCAGATTGACTAATTTAATATTTTTCAATTATATAACCTTAGCTCAAACTCATTTGATACTGCTTTGAATTTCTGAAGGGATGGAAATTTTGACACAAACTAAAGAATAGTAATTAATTGAATGATTTACCGTTTTGGAAAGTTTAGCTTTAGAAGTGTCTTGTTCACTATCTGCATCGAGGTCCGTGTCGTCGGTGAAAGATCGGCGGAAGGATCGGAGCTTGTCCCAGTGGTAGCAGCAGGTAAAATATACCGCTCAAGCTGAAAATGATGATCAAGAGGAGGGCTGTGCCAAGAGGGAATCCTAGAGAGGGCCGTGAAGCGTCCATATGAGGTGGTGAATAATCTGGACTGTCTATCATAATATAATGATCTCACTACATCCCTCATCAGAGGGTGGAAGAAATTCAAAGATTCAAGCTTAAAGAAACAAATTTGGAAGCCACAAAGAGGAGAATTTGTTTCTATTATAATAAGGGAATGGTTGTGTGTTGGGGCAGGCCAAAGAGGAGAAGGTGGTCTGAATTTATAAAAGAATGGCATTGGGATGGTACGCTTAATAGTACGGAAGATAGTAGAACTATTAGAGACACTAAAGAGACCCCACAAGTTTCTTTTTTTTTTTTTTTTCTTTTTTCCTTGCGAAGCCAGTAAACCATTCATCTTTTTCCAAATTCAATTGCGTGACTTGAGCATATTTTCTTCGACTTACAATAATATTTACGTTAAACAAAAGATGAAAAAAATTAACAATTTAACTTTAAATTTGTAATGATCTTATCCTATTGTTTAATATCTAAGCTAACCCGACAATACCTATTAGCGACCCCACATGGCCTTTGTTTGCTGACTCTGGTGGCTATTGTATTGGCCCCATGTGGTTTATTTTTTGGTGGAGAGCATGAAAGCTATGCTTCATTTGCTTCCTTCGCGGGCCATGTATATATCTCAAGAAGGTGAAGAAAAAGATGAGTGAACGGGTAAAAACCTCTTGTCTGAATGTGAAAGCAAATGTGATGTTTGGAAAATGAAAATTTTGTGGTGTTTAGCGGGAGGGCCGCCGCTTATCCTGGTCCTGTAGGCAGATTGTTATGCCCTGGCCCTTCATCTTTCTTGTTTCTTCAGCATGCAACTTTTTAGCTCAAGTTGCCTATATGCGTAATGAGGAAATAGTTTCAATTTTATGGATACATAAGTACCTTTATTAACTTGGAAAAATGTGATGTTAATTAATTAAACCCTGAGAAACCTTGATATGTTAAAAAGTGGCTTCTTGTTCTTCCACTCGGCAATTTAAACTAAAACATCGAATATTTATGTTGGCCGCTCAAGGATATTGGTCATCTTCACGTTTTTTTTATTTTTAGAATAAGAAGAAGGGTTTCTAGTATTTTGTGATGATGTTAGTACATATGGTATGTAATAAATGCATTAAAAATAATTATATAAATTAGATTCTGAGGTTCAAGAGGTCGATCAAGTACTTTGACTTCTAAGAAGTCGATCATTTGGGTTCGTTGGTCAAAGGTTCAAGGACTTGCTCGAACATCTGACAAAGTTCAGACGCCAAAATATTGATGAACCTTTATAATGGAGAGTATGTACCTATTCTGGAAGATCAAACAATATATAACAAAAGAAAAACTTGTCACTAAATTCCTGTGTTCCATCAAAAACTTTATTCATCATCTAGTAGACTAGTACTATCGGAGATAGGATTGTTTGTCGGTATTCAGAAGTGAAGAACGGTGAGATCATATCATTCTTAATGATTTGATATGCGTTGTTTAATTTTGTGAAAGAGAAATGTTGAAAGACAAAAAGTTTTTAGCAAGTGACCTTTTGAGTTCTTAAAGGACAATTCTTGTTGAGTGAATAGATACTTTTCTTGGCCTCTTAGAAATAACTGGGAAAAAATAAAAGAATTAACTGAAAAAAATAAATAAATAATATAGGAAAAATAATAAACCAAGATAATTGAATTAAATTATTTATTTTTATTTTTAGCGGTGTCATTAGTTTTTTGGTTATTTGGGTAGGTTGCAAAGATTTTCTTTTGATAGTGATTGTATAGAATCAATTCACATATCTTTGGTTTTAGTATGAAAGCTGCATAGGGCTATAAAGACGTGTGTCTCTGTTTTGTAAAATTATTTTTAGCCGTTATCCTCTCTGCTTGTAAGAAGTCAAACCGCAGCCCTCTTCTTGGAATAAAAAAATTATTGTCCAATTTTATTCATCTTTCTTTCTATTTTTTTTTATTAAATAATAATATTTTGGTTCTATCAAAGTGGTATTAGAGCCAAATTACTTCATAGTTATGACATCCATAATTATTTGTTCAATTTCAAAATTAAAAAATACACTTGAATATATATATTTTTAGAAGAAATAGATGATAACTAATCTAAAAGCACATGCGTTGAATAATAATATTTATGAGACCATTGATGGTGATACAGATGCAGAAACAGTACAGACAAATAATCAGAGTTTGTCACAGATTCATCAGGCAATTGAAAAAATCTGAATCTATCGAATTTTACTTTCTTGGCTGTCAGAGATTAAGAACGAGATGACACTCAACAATTATGAATTGACTGACAAATTATTTGTGAAAAAAGTTCTTAATACTTTATCGATGAAATTTAATCACATTGTTGCAGTAATTCAAGAAACGAAATATACATCAAATTTAACTTGTAGAGCTCATTAATTCTCCATGAACAGAGAATTAATGGGAACATGTAGGATACTGCGAATACGGTTAAGAAGGCACTCGTACAGACACAGTTGAATTTAAAGGAGAAAGATGAATCTAAACAGTAAGCAGAATCCAATCAGATAAATCAAGCTTACAACAATAGAAGTTGTAGTTACAACAACAACAAATGTAGAGGCGATGAAATCTAGAATGTGGTAGAGGTAACAATTTTAATTTTAGAGGTGATCTTTGTAATACCAGACTTTTCTAATCATTTCACAAATTTCCGCATTTGATTTTATACTTTTAAATACTCATTAATATCCCTTTTAAATATTAAATAATTATTTAACCCTTTTTAAGTATTTTTTAAAATTTTGGGTCAAAGTATAATTTTACAAATTTTGAGGGACTAAAGTGAAAATTCTCAAAAGTTATTAAAACTTACCTGCGAGGAATCTTGATTCATTTATCCTTTGTCTTCCAAACTCTAGCAAAAGCTCCAAAAACCAAACTTTCTAAATCCCTTTTTACCAAATCTTTAAAATCCATTATTAGTTTTGAAAATTTACTCCCAAATCAAAGAATTGGTGATTTAGGAAATCCTCGTAGATCTTTAATCCAAATTCAAAAGTAAGTTTTACTTCCAGATCTGTATGATTTTTATGTTAAATTCCAAGTTCCTCAGGAAATTAAATTGTTTAATTTTTGTTGTTTATGAATTGATTTGATTACCTAATATGTTTATAAGCTATTGGGACTGAATTTATGATTTAAAATTACTTTTTAACTATTATTTTTGTGAGATTTGAATTAGAGTTTTGACAATTCTTAATCTAGTGAGATATTTGAAATTATAAACCCTAATTCTTAGATTTTTATCTTATTTTCACAAATTTAAGTCAATCCTTACTTAATTGTGTTCAATTAATGACTAATTTGAAAATTTGAGTGATGCCTAAAAGTGAATCCCTATCTCAATTTTTATCCTAATAGTATAACACTCTCCTGGATTAGGTGATTCGAGATTAGAGTTTTAGATCGTCGAAATTAGGATACGTCTACGAAATTGATTTTTGAGGTAAGTAAAACTTACCGTTTACACCTTTTTATCGATACCCTGTATATGATTGGTATTGTAATCATAGAATAATTGATATTAAGGTAAGTATATTTTTTTCGATTAATATTTATAAGGTAGGTACGTTTATAAATTATATATTTGTTGGGTAATGTATCAATTATTCATTATTGTACTATGTGTTAACGAATGATTTCTGTGAAGAGTTCAATGGGTCACTTTAGTGGATTTGGCTATGAGTGAGTGAATGAAATGATATACTGAATACTCTACTTCGTAAATGTTATATCCAATCTATCGGGAAGACAAGTGATAGACACTCCGTTATGCCTTGTCTACTCGAGCGGATAATAGGTAGACTTGGATCCAGTGCTGGGAAGACTTTTGTGAACCCTGAGCTCATTGACTGGCATTTGCATTTTAAAGAAATGATAATGTCTCGTATATTATTTTCTGTACTGATTGTATACATGTTATCTATAATTGGGTTTAAATGTTATTTACTAAGCACGATGTGCTTACTCCGTTATTATTTCTCCTATGCTTGCAGTTAAGGACCAACAGGAGACGTTAGCAGGTCCTGAGTCGAGTGCTGATCAGGAAGGAGATTATAGTACAGACCACAGTTATTGGAGATAGAGTTAGTGTGAGGTTGGTTTTTTTATGCTTGGGCCTGAGTGCCTATGGGCTTGTTAGAGTTGTCTTGTAATTGAATTTTTAACTATCGTGAGATTGTGGGTTGTTGTTTGTATATGATTGTGATTTGGTTATTGTGGATTGTTATGGATATGGCTGTTGAATATATTTTGTGGTCTTGTATTAGTTGATTTTAAGGTCTAATAATAGGTATTATGGTTTGTATATTACTCTTGTACTGTGCCTTGTATGCTTGGGGTGATCCCGAGATATGGCGTGTCATTGTCCCGTTTTGGGGGCATGACATTGAGTGGTATCAGAGTATAGGTTATTCAATTCTGTGTCTAGTATATTAGGTGAACTGTTATGGTTATGAGTGCAGTATTGGGGACTTGGTGGAACTTGTATGTTACTCAGGGTTTAGGATTGGCCAACCTAAACTAGGAGTTACTGTGATTCTTTGTTCGTAATACTTAGGTGGGGAGTGGTTGAAGTGTGTAAGTGTATTATTTCAGGGTTAATATCTAAATAAGAATTGACCGTGATACTTACCCTATATAAAATATGCAGGAAATAGAATCTAAATTGAATAGACGAAGACAGATTGTTATATCACAGGATGGGGCACCTGGGCAAGAAACGGGGACTAGTCAAACACAGGTTGAGGAATCTGTTGAAACCGATCAAGGGGCAAGAGGACAGATTGAGACTGAGTCGCAAACCCAACAGCTACAGCAATTACAACAGTTTCAACGGTCACAAACACCTGTGCCGGTGATAGATTATGCCATAATTGCGGCGATTGTAGGGCAAGCTGTGCATGCAGCCCTTCATACTAGTCCTATGACTTCTGCATCTAATTCACCACCACAACCAGAGGCTAAGAATATTGATTACTATTATCGGAAGCCATCACGAATATCAATATTCCTACCTTTGAGGGTAGACACGATCCAGATGAAGCAAAAAAATGGTTGGGCCAAATTGAAGAAAATTTAGAATTGTTGAAGGTGCCTGATGAGTATAGGGTCCCGATAGTCAAGCCCTATTTGGTTAGAGATGCATCCAGATGGTGGAAGGAGGTAAAACCTGTATTTGCCCCTACAGGACAGATTGCATGGATGGCTTTCAATGAGGCATTTTTAGAGCACTTTTACCCCTCGCATCTCAGAATTGAGCAGAAAGATAAATTTAATTCATTTAGACAGACTCCAGGGATGTCTGTAGTGGAATATTCACATAGATTTCATGCACTGGGGATGTTTGCTCCACGGGTCATGAGTGACAGGGTAGAAAAATGCGATCGTTTCAAAAAGAGATTGCTAAAAGACATTCGGGACAGAATAGCAGCTGTAGACACAAATACATTTGAAAAGTTGTATGATGCTAGTGCCCGTGTAGATACATACCTGAGACGACAGGCAACTGTGTAGCAAAAGAGAGGGATGATCGAGGTCTATATGTTCCTCCGCAGAGACCAATTTATAGACCTGCAGTACCTCCAGTTCGCAGTGTACGACCACCGCAGCCACCATTTTCACAATTTCGTGGTTTCAGGCCCCAACCACCATAGGTAAGACCGCGACCACCTTTGCTATTGCTGGACCCTCTCGGGTTATTGACAAGAGGGAAGGGACAGTATCAACACCAGTCCCACTTCAGGCACGCTCACGTATTCCTGAGTGTAGTTATTGTCATCGTTATCATATGAGAGAGTGTAGGTGGAGGTCCGAAGCATGCTTAGACTGTGGCAGTTTTGAGCACAGGATCAGAGACTGTCCTACTGCCAGGCCAGGACCATCACAGAGACAGATGCCACAGGAGAGGAGCGGTAACAGCACAGGACCACCTACAGCTTGAGTTTATGCTTTGACCCAGCAAGAAGTAGATGGACCAGGTCAAGTTGTGATAGGTATGATATTAATTAATAACGTATATGTGAATGCTGTATTTGTATAGTGGTGTCACGCATTCCTTCATTTCTGGAAGACTCGGTAGAAAGTTAAACGTTAAACCTGATTGGCTTGATACCTCTTATAGAGTGGGTACACCGGGGGATAGAATTCTTGAATTTAGATGGGTATATCCTAGTTGTAAGGTATCATTGGGTGAGTATTAGTCTAATGCTAATTTAGTACAACTTAATATGTCTGATTTTGATGTAATACTGGGTATAGATTGGTTGTCTCGCAATTATGCTCACTTAGATTGCAGGGAGAAGAAAGTTAGGTTTTGTTTTCCAGAGAAAGAAGAAATTGTGTATCAGGGTGGTATCAAGAAACCAGAGAGACAACCTATACCACTACTGTCAGCATTACAGACACCGAGGGCATTGAGGAAAGGTTGTGAAGCATTCTTGATTTACGGGATCAATACAGAAAAAGAAGGTGCTAAACTAGAAGATATTCCAGTAGTCCAAGAGTTTCCAGATGTCTTTCCAGAGGATTTACCAGGCTTACCACTAGAAGACATCTGCGAGAAATAGAGTTTGAAATTAATTTACCACCAGAGACTGCCCCAATCTCTAAGGCTCCTTACAGAATGGCCTCAACAGAGCTTAAATAATTAAAGTCGCAATTGCAAGAGTTATTAGATAAGAAATTCATCAGACCTAGTGTATCTCCTTGAGGAGCTCCAGTATTGTTCGTTAAGAAGAAAGATGGTAGCCTAAGATTGTGTATTGGCTACTGAGAATTGAACAAAGTCACCATCAAGAATAAATATCCTTTGCCAAGGATCGATGGTTTGTTTGACCAATTGAAAGGTGTCAGGGCATTTTTCAAAAAAGATCTGACATCCGGGTACCATCAGCTAAGGATCAAGTCAGCAGATGTTCCAAAGAGTGCCTTTCGAACGAGATACGGGCACTATAAATTCTTGGTGATGCCTTTTGGGTTAACTAATGCACCTGCAGCTTTCATGGACTTGATGAATAGGGTATTCCAACCTTATTTAGACAGGTTCGTGATAGTATTCATTGATGATCGATCTTGGTTTACTCACCTTCAACGAAAGAGCACGAAACTCATCTCAGACTGGCCTTACAGAAGTTAAGGGAGTAGAAGTTGTATGCAAAGTTCAGTAAATGTGAATTTTAGCTGAAGAATGTAACATTTTCTTGGCCATATCATATCGGAGAGTGGAGTATCAGTGGATCCCAAGAAGATTGAGGCAATTGTTGATTGGGCCAGACCGACGAATGTGACAGAGGTTCATAGTTTCTTGAGTTTGGCAGGTTACTACCGAAAGTTTGTAGAAGAATTTTCCTTGATAGCTGTGCCATTGACCAAATTTACACAGAAGAAGACCAAGTTTGTGTGGGATGCAGATTGTGAGGCTAGTTTTCAGGAGTTGAAGAAGAGACTGATATCAGCACCAGTATTAACCTTGCCATCCGGGATTGGAGGGTATGTGATATACAGTGATGCTTCTAAGAATGGTTTGGGTTGTGTACTGATGTAGAATTGTAGGGTTATTGCCTATGCCTCGCGAGAGTCTGCAGCCTTATGAACAGAACTACCCTACTCATGATCTGGAATTAGCAGCCATTGTATTTGCTCTGAAGATTTGGAGACACTATCTTTACGGAGAACAGTTTAAAGTATTTACAGATCATCAAAGTCTCAAATATTTGTTCACACAGAAGGAATTTAATATGAGGCAGCGCAGATGGTTAGAACTTCTCAAAAACTATGATTTAAAAATCAGTTATCATCCAGGAAAAGCTAATAGGGTAGCAGATGCACTGAGTAGAAAATCTTCAGAGGTCACAGCTAACATGTTGATAAGGCAAATGGAGGAATTAAATTTAGAGATTGTGGAGTCCACAGCCAATATTTTTGCAGCACTAGTGGTACAACCGACTTTGATAGACAGGATTAAACATGCTCAGATTTCAGATCCAGAGTTAATAAAGATCCGGAACAAGGTAAAAAGTGGAGATCCAGGAGAATTTCGGGTAGATAATAGCATTGTTTGGATGCAAAGTCGGCTCTGTGTACCTGCAAATGCCAAGACTTGAAGAAAGAGGTCATGGTTGAATCTCACAGTTCCAGATTTTCTATTCATCCTGGCAGTACTAAAATGTACAAAGATTTGAAACAATATTTCTGGTGGAACAACATGAAAAAAGAAATTGCTGAATTTGTATCTAAGTGTTTGGTTTATCAACAGGTAAAGGTCGAGCACCAAAAATCCAGTGGTTTATTGAGTCCGTTGCCTATTCCAGAGTGAAAATATGAGCATAGCACAATGGATTTCGTTAGTGGGTTGCCCAGGACCAGATTGGGACATGATTGCATTTGGGTTATTGTAGATAGGTTAACCAAATCTGCTTATTTCTTACCATTGAAGGTTTCTACTCCTATGGACAGGTTAGTACGGATCTATATGGATAATATTCTGAAATTACATGGTATACTTGTTAGTATTATTTCAGATAGGGATCCACGGTTCACTTCTAGGTTTTGGACAGCCTATCAACAAGCCATGGGTACAGAAGTAGTTCTGAATTCTACATTTCATCTACCTCCCAGACAGATGGACAATCAGAAAGGACAATTCAGACTTTAGAAGATATGTTAAGGGCTTGTGTCATTGATTTTAAAGGTAATTGGGATGAACATTTGATGTTGATAGAATTTTCCTACAACAACAGTTACCACAGTAGCATTGGAATGGCTCCCTATGAAGCTCTGTATGGAAAAAAATATCGTTCACCTTTATATTGGGATGAAGTCGGGAAAAAAAGATTAACAGGGCCAAAGTTGATTCAAATTACAGTGGACAAGATAACCATAATCCGAGATAGACTCAAGGCTGCTCAGGATAGGCAAAAGAGTTGGGCAAATATGAAAAGAAAACCATTGGAGTTTCAGGTTGGAGACAAGGTATATTTAAGGGTTTCACCGACTAGAGGGGTTATGAGGTTTGGAAAGAGTGGGAAATTGAGCCCAAGATTTGTGGGACCCTTCGAGATACTGAAAAGAGTTGGAAACCTAGCGTATCAGTTGGCTTTACCTCCAGAGTTGGCTCGAGTTCTAATGTTTCACAGCTCCGAAAATATATATCTGATCCAAGCCACGTAATCGAGTATGAACCTCTCAGTGGTAAAGAAGAATTGGTTTATGAAGAGGTACCGATTCGTATTATTGATACCAAAGAACAAGTCCTTCGACATCGGTCTATTTCATTTGTTAAAATCCAGTGGTCTAATCATTCAGAAAGGGAGGCAACATGGGAATCTGAAACCAACATGCGAAACAAGTATCCTTACTTGTTTGTCTCGTAGGTACGTTAAGTTTCGAGATCGAAACTTTTCTTAAGGATGGGAGAGTATAATACCCGACTTTTCTAATCATTTCACACATTTTCTCATTTGATTTTATACTTTTAAGTACTCATTAATATCCTTTTTAAATATTAAATAATTATTTTACCCTTTTTAAATATTTTCTAATATTTTTGTGTCAAAGTATAATTTTACAAAATTTGAGGGACTAAAGTGCAAATTCTCAAAAGTTATTAAAACTTACCTGCGAGGAATGCTGGATTCATTTATCCTTTGTCTTACAAACTCTAGCAAAAGCTCCAGAAACCAAACTTTATAAATCCCTTTTTACCAAATCTTCAAAATCCATTATTAGTTTTGAAAATTTACTAAAAATCAAATTGGTGATTTAGGAATTCTCGTAGATCTTTAATCCAAATTCAAAAGTTTTACTTCCAGAACTGTATGATTTTTATGTTAAATTCTAAGTTCCTCAGGAAATTAAATTGTTTAATTTTTGTTGTTTATGAATTGATTTGATTACCTAATATATTTATAAGCTATTGGGACTAGATTTATGGTTTGAAATTACTTTTTAACTATTATTTTTGTGAGATTTGAATTAGAGTTTTGACAATTCTTAATCTAGTGAGATATTTGAAATTATAAACCCTAATTCTTAGATTTTTATCTTATTTTCACAAATTTAAGTCAATCCTTACTTAATTGTGTTCAATTAATGACTAATTTGAAAATTTGAGTGATGCCTAAAAGTGAATCCCTAGATGTGTATAAGAGACAGGTGTTATACTAGCTGATCTCAATTTTTATCCTAATAGTATAACACTCTCCTGGTTTAGGTGATTCGAGATTAGAGTTTTAGATCGTCGAAATTAGGATACGTCTACGAAATCGATTTTCGAGGTAAGTAACGTTTACACCTTTTTATCGATACCCTGTATATGATTGGTATTGTAATCATAGAATAATTGATATTAAGGTAAGTATATTTTTTTCGATTAATATTTATAAGGTAAGTACATTTATAAATTATATGTTTGTTGTGTAATGTATCAATTATTCATTATTGTACTATGTGTTAATGAATGATTTCTGTGAAGAGCTCAATGGGTCACTTTAGTGAACTTGGCTATGAGTGAGTGAATGAAATGATATACTGAATTCTCTACTTCGTAAATGTTATATCCAGTTTATCGGGAAGACAAGTGATAGACACTCCGTTATACATTGTCTACTCGAGCGGATAATAGGTAGACATGGATCCAGTGCTGGGAAGACTTTTGTGAACCATGAACTCATTAATCAAAGACTGACATTTGCATTTTAAAGAAATGATAATGTCTCGTATATTGTTTTTTGTACTGATTGTATACATGTTATCTATAATTGGGTTTAAATGTTATTTACTAAGCACGATGTGCTTTCTCCGTTATTATTTCTCCTATATTTGCAGTTGAGGACCAACAGGAGACGTTAGCAGGTCCTGAGTCGAGTGCTGATCAGGGAGGAGATTATAGTGCAGACCCCAATTATTGGAGATAGAGTTTTTCTATTTACCCTCCTAGTGTGAGGTTGGATTTTTTATACTTGGGTCTGAGTGCCTATGAACTTGTCAGAGTTGTCTTGTGATTGAATTTTTAACTGTCGTGAGATTGTGGGTTGTTGTTTGTATATGACTGTGATTTGGTTATTGTGGATTGTTATGGATATGGCTGTTGAATATATTTTGTGGTGTTGTATTAGTTGATTTTGAGGTCTAATGACAGGTATTATGGTTTGTATATTGCTCTTGTACTGTGCCTTGCATGCTTATACAAAAAATAGGGTAATCCCGAGGTGCGGCGTGTCATTGTCCTGTTTTGGGGGCTTGACAATCTTGGTAGAGGTAATATTTTTGACAGAGGTAATAATTTTAAAGGAAATAATTTTTATAAGACCCAAGATAATAAAAGAATTCAATGTTATAATTATGAAACATATGGGCACAGAAAATTTGAATGTAAATTCGGCGAACAATTTAACAGAAATTTTTGAACTAATATTGCTGACAATCACATTCAGAATAATAATCAAAATATAGAGATTTTATGTTTGGCATGTAATGTTGTGAACATTGATGATAAAATTAATAATTTTGGATATTGGCTGTAATAATCATATGTGTGGTAAAAAGAAAATATTTTCTAAATTTGATGAATCTATTCGTGATGAAATAAGATTTGACAATAATAGTACTTTACTTGATTTTAGAAATGGAAAAATTTCTATTAACTTGAAAAATAGGTCTAATAACTTTATTTATGATATCTTTTATATTCTGAAATTGAGTCATAATTTGCTGAGCATGGGGCAATTGTCTCCAAAAAAATTATGATATTCGTATTCAACATGGTATATTTACTACTTTTGATGAAAATATTAGCATGATTGCAAAAGTGATGATGACTCCTAATCACTTATTTCCATTAGATTTGAATGGTGAAATTTTTTCTTGTTTGAGTACTGTGATTGATGACATATATTGGCTGTGGCATTTGCGGTTTAGACATTTAAATTTTGACAGTTTGAGATTTTTGTCCAGTGAAAAAGTGATTGGTGGGTTGTTTGGTATCAATGTTCCTAGGAGAATTTGTGATACTTGTGTTTTGAGTAAGAAGCACCATGTTATTTTTTCAGACAGGAAAAAATCGTGAAAGAGCAAGGAGACCATTAGAAATTATCCATTCAAACTTGTGTACAGTGGAGGTTCCTTCTAATGATGGTTGCATGTATTTTATTATTTTTTATAAATGATTTTAATAGAAAAGCTTGGGTTTTTTTTTTCAATAAAAATTGATGATGCATGTGAGACATTTAAAAAATTTAATTTTTTTTTTGAGTTGCAAAGTGGTTTTCAAATAAAAATTTAAGAACTGATAGGGGTCAAGAATATCTTGTCTGTGATAATTTTATAGAAGAAAATGGTATACATCATTAATTGATAGTCAAGTACACTTCACAACAAAATATAGTAGCTAAGAGGAAAAATTGGACAGTTATGAATATGGTGAAACGCATGTTAAAGTTGAAAAATCTGCCAAATCCTTTTTGGGCAGAGGCAGTTACATGTGCTATTTATCTGTTAAACATATGTCCTATGAGAAACTTGCCTAGAAAGACCCCTGAACAAGTTTAAAGTGATAGAAACCATTTGTTGGCCATCTCAGAATATTTGATTGTATTGTTTATTCTTATGTTCTTGACCAGTTACGTTGAAAACTTGATGAAAAAGGTAAAAATTATATTTTTATTGGCATTAGTGAGCAATTTCGGATTTACAGATTATTCAATCCAATTTCTAAAAACTCAAGTGATTGTAAGTAGAAATGTAATTTTTGATGAAAGAAATATTTCGGATTAGTCTTCGCAGGAACCAAAAACTACAAAGGTGACATTAAATTATGAAGGAGAGGATGATGATCATAATTTTCAATCATCACCAATAACTCAGAGTTGACAAACTAGGACATCTGGTCGTCCACAACGCCAGTGCCAATTGCTTGCTAGATTATTGGATTATGTTATTTTTTTCAAATAATTCTCTCTCTAATGAAGATATTATGAATTTTGCTTTATTTACAAATTGTGACTTGGTTGTTTATGACGAGGCAATTCGAGATAATCATCAAGTGAAAGTAATGGATGAAGAAATTCATACTATTGAGAAAAATAATTCATAGGAGCTTACTTCTCTTCCAACTGATAAAAAGGTCATTAGAGTAAAATGGGTCTACAAAACCAAGTACAAGCCCCACAGGGAAGTGGAGAGATTCAAGGCGAAATTGGTGGCAAAAAGATACAAACAAAAACTAGGATTCTAGCGTATTGATTATTTTGAGTTACTTGCACATGTTATTCGGCTTGATACAGTTCATTTGATAATTTCTCTTGCTATTCAAAATAAATGGAAAATTTATCAAATAGATGTTAAGTCAACTTTTTTGAATGCAGTACTCGAAGAGGAAGTTTATGTGGAGTAACCTGCAAATTTTGTAAAAAAATATCAAAAAGACATATAGGTTAAAGAGAGTTTTATATGGTTTGAAATAAATTCCAAGGTCGTGGTACACAAGAATTGACTCATATATTTATATCTCGTGATTTTTTGAAATGTCTAGATGAGCACACTTTGTACATTAAATCTTTTATTCGTGGTGATGTTATTATTGTGTGCTTGTATATAGATGACTTGATTTTTACAAGAAATAATCCTATGATGATTGTTGAATTCAGGGAGGCCATGATTAAGCAGTTTGAGATGACAGATATGAGACTTATTGTCTTATTTTCTTGAGATTAAGGTCTTCTAGTCTGACTATGGTATTTTTATTGTAGGTTTATCAAAGAAAATATACAGGTGACATTTTTAAAAAATTCAAAATAAATGGTGCTAAGTCAATTCTGACTTCGGCTAAAGAAAAATTACATTTGACTAAAGATGGTACTAGAGAATATGTAGATCCTACCTATTTTAAAAGTTTGGTAGGTAGTTTAAGATATTTCACTTCTACGAGGCCAGATATCACTTTTAGTGTTGATTTGATTAGCAGGTTTATGAAAAATCTACGTCAATAATACTTGCAGCAACAAAGAGGGTTTTGAGGTGCATTAAAGGTACTCAAGAGTTAGTATTTTTTATTCATGTAATGATCCAATTGAGCTATTTGGCTACACAAACAGTTATTGAGCAGGTAATACAGTTGAGAGAAAGACTATTTCAGATTATGTATTTTTTACTAGTTCATGTGTGTTTTCATGAAATTCTAAAAAGTAACAAGTGGTAACGCTATTTACTGTAGAGACAGAGTATATTACAGCAGCTAACGGTGCTACTCAAGTATTGTAATATCACTGGTTGTAGCGTATGTTTGGTGTTTTTCAACACAAGTAAGATGATTTGACAAAAATTTATAGTGATAAAAATTCGACTATTGAATTGTTCAAAAATTTAATTTTTCATGGACGTAGTAAGTATATTGATATCAAATACTACTTTATACGTGATTTGGTTTGAAATTGACATTGATAATTACAAAATTAAAGAGAAAGTAACCGATATTTTTATTAAGACATTGAAGTCGGAGATATTTTTTAAGTTGAAGAAGATATTGGGCATACTTAGATTTGATGAAAATGCTTTAAAGGAAGCTGTGTAGAAAAAATAATAAATCATGCTCATTGAATTAAATTATTTATTTTTGTTTTTAGTGGTGTCTAGGTATCATTAGTTAATTGGTTATTTGGGTATCTTGGAAAGATTCCCTTTGACAGTGATTATATGAGATCAATTCACATAACTTTGGTTTTAGTACAAGGGACTTGATTGCAGGATCTACACGTAGAGTCAAAAATCGGATACTATATAAATATTTGTTTTTAATATAAAAGCCGCGTAGGGCTATAAAGACGTGTCTCTGTTTTGTAAAATTTTTTTTAGCCGTCATCCTCTCTGCTTGTAAGAAGTCAAAGCCACATCCATCTTCTTGAAATAAAAAAGAATTTTGCCCAATTTTGTTCATCTTCTTCCCTTTAATTTTTGATTAAATAATTATTTTGGTTCTATCAAATAAGAGGAAGTCATGACCATGACCTAACTTTAGTTTTTTTCCGTACCCATTTTTTTTTTCTTTTTATCTTTTGAACATTTATTGGTATAATGGATCGACCACCGAAATGACTAAATGTCCACAAGCAGTAAAAAGTACCAATTTCCAATTAAGACCATCAATTGCTGAGACAGGAAAATGCAAAAGGCAACAACATGTGAATCTCATGATTTCAACCCTCCATTCTCATTACCTTTGACAAAAACTCTCACTTCAGATTACCAGCTACTACTGTCTTTTAAGGAATTCAAGTTTGAAAGACGATTGGTAAATTGCTTTCTTAGGCTTTGTGCATTTTCATGCCATTTCTTGTACAAAATGACTCGCAATTCTTTTCTACACAAGTGGACTTGAGCCACTAAGATTGACAACTGTATTCGGGCCATCAACAGGTGCAGCACTACACTCAACTCCGTACTCCAGATTTTAAAATACTGATTATCATGTATTAATTAAATATTACCCGATTATTAGTGATATCATTTCAGTAAGCTATCATAATCGGACGACTTGGGGAGTATGCTGATTGGGGTACTCTTTTCTTGATATTTTTTTGTCCTGGTACGCATCCAAAACTAAGAAATTACTATTGTGGCCCTAAAATATTAGGAGTGGAAACGAGGCAAAGAAAGTCCAAATAGTGATATGCTTGGCTCGAATTTGAAAAATAAAAATTTGAAATTTGAGTTCGAGTTCAAGTTTGGTTGAATATGATTTACAGAGGAATCAAGATTTTAAGAAAACTCGAGTTCAATTCAAAATCCACTCAATTTGAAAAAAAATATCATAATTTTATTACATATTACCGATATTTTAGTAACTATATGTATAAAAAATTAACAAAAAAATAATTAAATATACAAGTTCAAAAAACTAGATGAACTTACTAATAGAGTTGTCAAGATTTTGAACTCGAAATTCTGATCAAACAATTCGAGTTCGACTAGAGATCGGTTAACACAAATTCGAATAGAATATTTGCGAACTACTCGCAAGTAGCTTAACTTGTTTCTAACCCTATAAATTCTAACTACTCAGCTGCCAAAGATATAGTTTCGGAATATCTAAACTAGCATTCTTTATCAATACATCCTCATCAAATCTGTATTTTAGACTTATCTATAAGCGCCAATCCACTTGTTCCAATTGCCATTAAGTGCTACGAATTATAATTCATAATTCTTTATCTAACTTCTTGTGTCAATTTTTATTTTACTTTCTAAATGCTCGTCACATACGTGTAAAATACAAACATTTACTATACCTAGTCTACACATGAAAAAGACCAAGAAAACGGGAAAATATATATTTGCACGGTATGTAAGACATAAAAATGCAGGAGGAGTAGAAGTTGTGAGTGGTGCATTGTAACCAAAAGAAATGTGTCTGTTGCATGGAGCTTATCCTCCGAGAATACTTCTTATTGGTGTATAGCACTCAATCTAGTAGATCCAGATTGCTGAAATGAGTGGATCGGCAAAAGCAGGATAAGCTAAGCAATTTTATAAAATTACTTAAAACCTAAGCCGAAAAAGAAGCGTGAATATATAAAATGATGACGAAAATTTAGGTAGACCCGATCTTTGACTCCACTTGTAGATTTTGTGGTGTGGATTAAATTTTAGAGAATCTATGACATCAGCTGATGTAAGCAAGATTCTTTAAAATTTAATCCTGACGACAGGGTTTATAGGTGGAGTCAAAAATCGAATCTAGCAAAGTATTTTTCTAAAATGATAGCTACATTTCTCAACAAAGTCATCTCATTATGACTACACGAGCTAAACGGTTAAATAATACGGCACTTAGAAGCTAATGGGGCCTATTATGTCTTCATGGGCTAAAATATTCTGATATTGTAAATCAACTCAAAGTTAGAATCCTTGTTTTGTACTCATTTCTTTGGTAATCATTTTGCTTAGAAGCTATGGGGCCTGTTATTGCCGCTGTTAAAAAAAGATTTGAGTTCGTGTTCTGTCTCCTTTACGGCCCATCTAAAGGCCCTGAATACAGCTTCCTCAATAGGCCCATAAAAAAAGCAATCAATTGATGTCAGGCTTTGGGAAATTTCCAAGATTATTAGGCCCATTACAAAGCAATGCCATTTTTAAATGGATGCATCGTGATCTGCTCTCTATTGGACCCAATTTGTGGTGATTAAGAGAACGAAATGCTAAATACGACACTAATCGAAAAAAGAAAACGTACAAAACAGAAGGGGAAGCATAAATAACTGAGTTTTCAAAATCTTGATCTGATCGCACATAATTTTGGACCCCCATCAAACTTGTCACATACACATGGAACAAAATAAGATGATAAACTCGCACGTGCTAGAGCTTCTTCTTCCTTATAAAGTAGTATTACTTCCGTCCCATTTAAATTGTCACTATTTGACTTTTTTTTGTTAATACATTAAGTTTTTATAACTTAATTTTATATGAGATTTATTTTTTAAATTTTAAATTTGTATGTGTTCATATTTGATGTAAATTTCATTAAAAATCGAATAAAGTTAGATTGTGTTTGGATAGGTGGATTTGAATTAAAATAATTATTTGAAATGAATGAATTTGAATTGTGTGAATTTAAAATTCTGTAAAATTTGAATGAATTTCAAATTCACTCATTTAACTATTAAAATATACTTTCAAAATTTTAAATTTATAACTAAATTAAATAATTTGTTTGGATAATTTATTATAGATATAGATTTCAAATCAAATCTACTCAAATCTCTTCATCCAAATACAATGTTATATAAATTATTAATTACAAAATTACTTAATATTTGACTAAAAAGCCAAATTGTGATAAACAAATTGGGACGAAGAGGGTACAATTTTGAGGATAAATTTAAGCTACTCACCCTACAATGATGGAAAAATTTGCATCCTATAATTATGACTGAGAATTTTACAATGCGAATCTGTAACAAAGAATTTGTTCCATTTGGGTGGCAACTTGCAAACGAAGCTTAGATATTTCTTTTAATCCACGTACCCACAAGAATCAAGGTAGATCCAACAAAAGAAACAAAGGTGGAAACAGGAAACTGGAATCAGTGAGTCGCTGGCAAGTTTCAAAACAGGAAGATCTTCTTGCAGAATACGTATATACTTGATTACTGCAAATCTCTCACACGTGAGCTCTCAGATTAATTACTACTACTATACTACTTATAAGAGCAGCTAGCATTAATTGATTCCATGCAGAGGGTAGGTGAGCATTGACCTTTCGCTTTCCATGCATGTCTTTGGGATTTCCATATGTTCACAATTAGTAGCACTTCGCTGTTTTTTGAGGCTATTAACTGGTAGAAAAATTATTTAAAGAACCATAAATTTATAATTATTTGGTTAAATTCAATTTACATGTCAAATTTATACTTATTAAATTATATATTCATATATGATTTTATTTCTTCTTTGGGATCAAATGACATACATTAATAGTTTTGTTACTTTAGCAATTTATATAAATTTAGTGTAACTAGTATTATTATTATTTTTTATAATAAAAAGTTTAAGAGGATTCTCTTTTTTAAGGGCCAATGTAGGTAATATACACATATTTTAATACAACGACTTTTATAAATTATTATGAGCAGATAATTGAAAACAACAATAATCGAATTTGAAACACTTTAATCATCTGATCACTCTTCATATCATGTGTTAAAGTGAGTCAAGCATTTGATCGTGTGTCTATACGGTATATGGACAGGTCAACATGAATAGTAGCATATAAAGCATGATTAATGTCTAAATGTCCCCGGTACGTAGGTTAGACAATAACTGTTTGGAGATCTCCAATTTGACTCTTGCTAGCACAATTTTAAGGCCAAGCTTCACAACCCTTTCTACTGTGTGGGCAAGCTAGCTCTATATGCCACTGAATTTTTATTTTTATTTTAAAAAAAAAAAAAACTAAACTAAATCATTTAGCCATCCATCTGCTAAAGATTATTCCTTCTTCTCTAGTTCACAAAGATAATTAAAAACAATTAACAAGTCAGAATGTTCAGACGACAACACATTAATGCTGGATGATATGGTGTGTCCAGTCCACTGTCTAGGAGGAATAAAGATTTTGGTTGGGTGAGACTTAAAAAGGGTATCCAACGTGCCAATAACGTTAATTGCCATTTATTTGTTCATTATCAAGGCCCATTGCACACTTCTTGCCAAGCGTGGGGGAAGCTTAATTATACTTATATTTATAGTGAAATTTGGGAACATGGTCTCATTCATTGGTTCTCACCCAGTCCTCAACCGTGGCGTAATATTGACACCGTGATAATATCAAACGCTAATGGAAAAGAACGATCAAGCTAAATGAAATATTTAATATTTAATTATTATTATTTTCAATCATTTGTTGTTAAAAAATTTGTAATAATTATAATAAGTCGTTCAAATATTAATTAGTTACTTTTTTAACTGTCTTAATTTTAGAGAAAGATGAGGAAATATATTTCGAATCATCTTAAATTTTTTACCAAAAAAAATATATTACAGTATATTTTAAATATTTATATAATATAATTTTATATATTTTAAAAATTTACATTATATAAAATTTTAAAATACAAAAAAATAATTTCAAGAATTTCGTACTAAAGTCTAAAGGCAAGAGTTAAATTAGAGTTACCGGAAAAATTAAAGTCTACGGGCATTGGGTCCCTTTGTCGTGGCACAGCCCCGCAAATTCTGTGGCTCTAAAAGCTACCATTTCCACTACAATTTAATTCTACTTAAATTATTAATTATTCCTTCAAAGAACATGAATATGATCCTTATCCACGGATTCATTCCTTTCTTATTCGAGTGTAATACACTACTACTTGGATTGGATAGGATGGTTTATCATGTTTATCTATCTATTTATTTGTGTGGACGAGTTTTTTCTCATTTTTATTTTTTCTTTTTAAAATAAGAATAGTTGAAATCTAGAGATTACCTAATTCTATGTTAATGAACATTATTAATGACGCTATAAAAAGAAACTTTGCACGTAAATATTCTTTTTGTTTTTTTTTTGCAGGGGGGCATCACATACGTACGTAATGTATTTATCAATCAATAAAACAATTGAAATTTGTGTTACACTTTGGCTCATTCTACTAGCTACAAATGCTTAACACATCCTATGCATGTACGAGATTCTAGGTTCACAAGAGACTGATTTTGAGTAGGTTACAAGTTCTCAACTTCCTAACCAAAAAAGATAAATAAATAAGCAATTACAAATTCTCAACTTAACTTTATGAATACACATTTATTGTTACCTAACATTTTGAGTGACAAATGTTGGTTTTGAAGTTTTTTGTTGCCCCCATTATACTTCTAGCTGGGGAAGAGGTTTTCGTGATAGGATAGATTGTTTGTCTCCCAAAGGATACATTATTCCATAAAATTACTTTTTTCTAAAAAAAATTTAAAATTATAATACTTTTTTTTTTTTATAGTTGTTTTGTGTTTTTTCATCATAACTTAGTAGTTTTGGTATAAGTTTTAATTTTATTATTCTGTGAATTTAGTTAAAGGAGCTAGAAGCAAAAACAAAACGGATCAAGGGATTTGGAGAAGAGAGACGATGGTTCTAATATACATTATTTTTTGAAAAAATATTTTGTAATTATATCTTAATATTTTTTAATTATCTTTTTATCTCTCATATATTACAAATAATAACTATCCAAAGAGAACCGATTCATTCAATGAAAACATTTGGTTTTTTTTTTGGGTAATAAAAATTTAGGTAATTTCAACGTCGATTCCCATCAGAGTCAAAACAGGTCCTTAGATTCTTACAGATCATCCATCAACAAAACTCTCTTATACACATCGATAGAGGAAATCGAACTCACAATTTTTATGAAGAAACGGAGTCGAAATCGTGACCTTTATGAAGAAACGGCCCGCTCTTTAATGAGTGAGAAAATATTTGGTGATGGCATAATTAAACCAAACTCCTTATCAATTAAGAAATATGTTATTGTTAGGTTTTGGTAATTTAGTTATTTAAGTAATTTAGTTTCTTAATACAATTATATTTAGAGTTGTTATTCCCTATTCTAATTAGGTTTCTTGGTTTCTTGATAGTTAAATTTGTTACCCTATAAATAGAGGGTTTGTTTAGTTTATGCAATTGAGAATACTTAAGTTGAGAGAGTCTAGAATTGCTATTATGCCGTGGGTTTATGCGGGTCTCAATATGAGTGTCCGATATGCGTTATTTTGTAATTTCTTCTCTTCTCTCACATATTTTTTATGTGTTAACATTTAGTGATATAAATAATGGTATACCGCCAAAAGGAAAAAGCTAGCCCGAAAATGGTTGCATTGAAGCTTTAGATGGGGTATTGAATAATACAACAAAAGTCCACTTTTTGAAATGGAGAGATCATTTATATTGAAAGAGAAAGCAAAAGGAGCCTAAGAAGGAGCCGCGATGATGTCTTGAGACGTGGGCTGTTACGAGGAAACTCCCGCATGGACATGTGATATATCTTCCTCTGATGTATATGCTTGAGGTACATTGCATGCACGAAATATGAATGAAATTGGGAGGAATAAAGACCAAGCGTGCAAAAGTTAAATAGCAGCTAATCATTCTTGTAACACCAACACTTCCCAAGCCTCTTACAATTTTAATTTTGGGAAATAGAAATATAACGTAATAGTGCAATTTCACAAACATTTTTATTTAATAACTTCGATTTTTCAAGTTCGTGCTTTAAAATTAAAATAGATAAAAGAAGGGTTATAATTCAGAATCACTTTAATTACGTGATAAAATCATATTAAATCACTAATTTTTGAAATTGGATCTTAAAATTAAATTTCAAGATTTCTCCTTTCAAGATTCTAATGACATATATCAGTGATTTTATCATTTTATATAAATACATTATTTGTAATATTATGACTGCTCTTTAATTTCTTATATTTAATTCTTTGCTCGTTTAACATATAAAGCCTTTTGAATTTATTCGATGAGAACATCTAATAAAATATAGAATTATTTTATTTAGATAGCTATTAATTGAATTATTATTGTAACGATCTTGATGTATGTAAAATACAAAGATAGTTAAAAAACGTTTTGAAAAATAATTACAAAATAAAATTAAAAGAATAATAAACAATGTTCTGGTCCAAACGAAGGTAATTGAGTCATAGTTAGTTAAGGCGAGAAAGATAATAATAGCTTCACCAAATTATGTTTGAATTAAGACTTTGTTCCAAATGGCATCTTTTTCTTTCAACAAGTAATTAGATGAGATAAATAAGGGGGAGTAGTGATGAAAAGTGGAGGAATGAGGAAAAAGAAAGTGAAGGAAGAGGTTAAATGAGGTCCTGATCACCACCCGGCAATACTAGTTCCATTGCCGCTTTCTTGTCCCCTCCCCTACCATCTCTCTATTTTCCTTTTCTTTTCTTTTCTTTTCTTCCCACATCCCACTCCCTGTTTTCCAGCTGAAACCATCCTTCTCTTTCAATAAATCCCCCTTTTTTCTTAGTTACGTGACTTGCATGTTAGTCATCAACCAGATTCTGGAGCACAATCAGCAAGTGGTTAGAGGATTCTACGTAAAATAATAATAATAATAATAAAAATAAATTCACGAATTATTTTTTTTCAGTGCAAATTGAATAGATAATACACGTGACATTATTATTTTCTAGGTACAATAAAATTTAAAAAAATCGTAATTTAATCAATAAAAATTGATGACAACAATGGTCGAATTCAAAATTTTTTGATATTTTGTATTTAATTATCGTTTGAGTTAGCACCCTAATCACGTAATTTTGGTATATATGATTTGGCGAATTCTATGCTAATTTGCCAGCATTGCTTATCAAAATGGCTCCAACTAGTGTCAAATGTCAATTGGTGGAATATATAGATTTTTCCATTCCTATCCTTCAAACCTTTTGCTAATACAAATGGTATTCCTAGAAGCTACAACTAAGACCATTGTAACTAGCCCTCTAATGCAAAAGATGCAGTGCAAGTGGGAGGGTTCTTTCTTTCTTTTATTTTCCCACGCCGACTCAAATTCGTGTAATAAGGGAGGCAGTGGAGCCCAATTGACGGCTGTGATGGAGTTGTTGGTGGTGGTGGTGGTGGGACCAAAGATGTAGGGACAGAGGCCACGAGGGGCTGTGGATTGAGATTTTGAGGGGTATTTGAGTCAAATCAAGAAGTTAGCATGTTTTGTGGGCAATCATGGAGTTGTTGAATTTGATACTAGTTTGTGGGTAAAAAAAGAAAGAAAACCTGGGTTTATCTTCATTTTATTGCTTTTTTATCATTGCATTGAAGATTTTGTAATCCATTTTGTCTACTCTTTTGCGTCTTCATCATGTTAGCCTTTGGAGAATGGTCTGAGACCCATCTTTTTCGTTTGCTTATCCCCTCGAAAATATTATTCAGATGTAACATTTTTCACTGACGGTACTGTAATATAAGCAAGAATATAATAGTGACTTAATGATTTTTTTTCCCTTATTAACCAAGCCAACCTAGTTGGCAATTTTGAAGCCAAGGTTAAAGGGAATTACTTGATTTTTTACCATAATTGTAAAATCAAAAAATAAATTAAATAAATTAAATGTTTGACCCACTGTATACTATATTTTATAGAATATATAACATAAATTAAGTAAGATTTATTATCACAACGTGTATGTACAGATAGAGTCCATGTATTTTCCAAATCCAAGAAGGGATCAGGGACCAGAAAGTCATTTAACCACCATAGGGCTAAATCCGTATTTTCACATCAGGAAGAAAGAAACACACCAGACTCTCTCCGTAACCGGGAAGCAGGAACTGGAAAACCCTCTTCACGAAACTTTTCACAAAAAATAGTACGGAGTAGTAATTCCCTGTATCATCGTCAGGTAATTATGTTCCATCACATTAAATCTCACCCGTCTATCTCATCCCAAAAAATGACACAGCTTTTTATCCAAATATCCAATTTGCCCCCCTAACTGCCTTTTGTATTTCTCGGCATACACAACAGCTCTCTCGCTTTTTTTTGCTTTCATTCTTGCTTCTGTGCTTTGCTGCTTATTGCTCAAATGGAGGGTCCCTAAAACCTCTCTCTCTCTCTCTAAACTTTCTTTCTCCTTTGCATATTTCGGTGGGATAGCTGGCCTGAAAGTTTTGTGAAATAGCCGTTTGTTTTTTCTTTTCTGCTCGTGTTGTATTCTTGACTTGCAAGCTCAGATTTTTAATTTCAGGTATGTGTTTCTGTTGCTAGTTTGGCAATTTTATTTTCTGGGATTTTGTTTGTTCTCCATATTAAGCTGGCTTTTGATGAATTTTATATTGTATGCTGAGATCCTGCACTTTGTTTATTGAGTTCTTCTAGTTTAAAAATTCTGCATGAGAATATTTTTACTCAAGCTTTGATTTTTTTTCCCTACTTTTATGTTAGCTTATTTTTGTTTCATGATTATTCATTTTTTTTTTTGGGCGAATTTCTAGATTTTATGTGTATTATCCGAAATTTGAATTTTTTTTTTTTTTTAATGGAGACCGTTAAGGGAAGGTGATTCCATTTTTTGTTTGTTTTCTTTTGAAACTATTTGCTTTTGGTTCTTGTAAAGTTCAAAACTTTTACCATGTTGGGTAGAGAATTCATGGGAGTTATGCATTTGACTTTTTGCTTATTGGCATTTTTGATTTTGTAGTTAAGGTAACTGGAATTTGGATTATCTTGCTGAGCAAAAGCTATAAAAAAAGGGATTTTTTTTATTACACTCAAATCTTGATCTGCCAAAGTTACCATGCTGGTCGTGTATTTTTTTAGTTTCTGTTTGAGGTTTAAGTGTTCATTATGTCTTTTTGTATTTGACATTATAGGCTTTCATTCACCTCAAAGGGTTTGTTGATTTTTGCTGCATCTTCATTGTGTTATGAAAATTTAGGAATTACAGTTTGTTCCTTTCCTTTTCCTTTTCATTAATATGAGAAGAGCATATATCTCTCTCTTAATCAGTGGAATGAAAAGGCTTGATTGTACTTGTGTTATCAAGAAATTTTGGTCATTAAGTGGGTGTGATAGCTAAGTTCTTCTAGTATTTAAGCAGGTTGAAAGGCAATTTAGTGGTTTTTGATCTTATGTCTCCGCCACTGTTGGGTATTGAAGGGGAAGGTCAGGGTAATGTTTCGTCAACATCTGTAGACTGTATCACGGTGAAAGGGTTGGGACTGAAAGAATGGAACTATCTTGGATTCTCTGACTCTTCCTCAGGGGACAGTTCTCGTATCACGACTGTGTCCAAGGAGAAAAAAAGCAGTTTGAATCTTAAGGCTACAGAATTGAGGCTTGGTCTTCCTGGATCTCAATCACCTGAACGTGATTCTCCAGAACTTAAACTGCTCAGCTCTGAGAAATTTGATGAGAAGCCCTTGTTCCCCTTGCTTCCTTTGAAGGATGGAATCTGCTCATCATCACAAAAGACTGTTGTTTCTGGAAACAAAAGAGGATTCTCAGACACTATTGATGGATTTTCAACTGTGAAAGCTTCAACCTTCAAGGAACGAAACTGGATGTTTGCTGCTACTGGTTCGGATTCTGAAATTCATCAATCTGCAGGACAAGGAATTTTTGCCGGTAAAGCTGGCGTAAGTGTTCATTCTAACAGGCCATCTGGTACCCAGCCAAGTGAGATGCCGTCAAAGCCATCAGGGGAAGGGCCACATGCAGATAATGTATCAAACCATAGCAAGATGAATGGTTCAAACAACAACAGTGCTCCTGCTGCTAAGTAAGTCCATGAATCTGCATATAGTAAAGGAGAATAACAAGTACTGTGTAAAAAATATTTGAATTTCAGGACTCCGTAAGTTAAATGATATTGTTTTTGGAGACTGTAGGGCACAGGTAGTTGGTTGGCCTCCTATTAGATCATTCAGAAAAAATACGCTGGCTACCACATCAAAGAACAATAATGAAGATGATGGAAAACCAAGTTCGGGTGCTATCTTTGTCAAGGTTAGTATGGCTGGGGCTCCTTATCTGAGGAAGGTGGATCTGAAAACTTACTCTACGTATCAGCAACTTTCTTCTGCTTTGGAGAAGATGTTCAGCTGTTTTACCTTAGGTGAGCTAATGTTTATATCTTGGTGGCGCTGTATCTTAACAATTCAGTTTGGTTTTATTAGTTATGTTACAATCAAAACAAGGAGTTCATGTAACTACAGCTGTCTACTAACTTTAGGGCAATGTGGAGCCGAGGAAGCTTCAGGGAAGGAGATGCCAAGTGAGATCAAGTTGAGGGACCTATTGCATGGTTCGGAATATGTGCTCACATATGAGGATAAGGATGGTGATTGGATGCTTGTGGGAGATGTCCCATGGGAGTAAGTTCAAGATTTATTTATCATGTTTGAAATGCCTATATCATTTTCATTTGTCAATTTCCACCCATGACTTAAAATTATTAATGACTTGAAATACTACCACGATGTTGAATGGGGTTGAAATGCTGCAGGTTATTATTATTTTTTTATTTTTTTAAAAATAATTTGAGAAACATTTCTTTGTAGAGGAATATAGTTAGTGTAAGGGTAGTCCAGTGTAACTTGAGAAACCTTTAGGAGGTATCTTTGTTCAAGTTAGTTTCCTTTGTATGTGTAGTCCAATGTAAATAAATCATGTGGTAGCAGCTATATGTGAAGATTCATTTGTCTTGGCCTTTATCTGTATATGTTATATATCGACTGCACCAACATTGGAAATTGGAAGCCTAAAATATTATCTTAAGTAGTGCTTAAGATATGAAAACATGTGACAAGGTATTTTACCCATCACAAGTTGATGCAAACTTCGAATATGTAGTGAATAACTTAATTTAATAAATAGTAGTTTGCAACACCAAGTTTTTCATGCCAGAAGGAAGTATAACGAAGAGTTTGCAAGATCTATCAGGAGAGCTGGAAAAGAAGCCTCTTAGGCTTTGATTTCCTCAAATTTGAGAGAGTAAACCTCATTAATTTCCTATCGATCAAGAGACACACCCCACACCTAATAAGAACTATTCTTTGAAGGTTTCAACTGTCCCCTATAAAAACCATGAGATTTTCACAAAAAGGAAAATTGAAATTAAAGAATGACACAAAACCATCGAAATATTTAGGCTTCTGAATTGTAGCCATGGGTCTTATATGCTAGTTGTTGAGCAATGTCTTGGTGCAGAAATTCGTGGTTCTAAGAAACTTGTGCTGGTGCTGAACTGTAAAATATACAAATATCCCACCTTGGTTAGCCAAGAAATCCTGGACTAATTAATAAGTTTCAGGGCTACGCCACTCATTACCAATTGGTTTTGAGATGAAAGCCCATATTTTTTAACATGGTATTAGACCTAGCCTCAGGTTGGATTCTTCCATCCACATGTGCCTTGGGTTCTCTCCAGCCCAGCATAATGGGCTTGGTCAATTCCTTGGGAACTCCATTAACCGAAGTCACAGGTGGTTCTCTCTTTAGCTCCGGGCACTCAATTCCCTAGGAGTTCAACCAATCCATGTCACGGGTTCTCTCTCTAACCCCAGGCCCTCAACCAACCGAAGTCACGAGTTCTCTCTCCAACCCCGGGCGCTCAACCAACCCAAGTCACGCTTTCTCTCCAGCCCAGCCTAACAGGCTCGTTCAAGAGCTCAACTAACCCAAGTCACGGGTTCTGTCTCTAGCCCCAGGGGCTCAACCAACCCAAGTCATGTGTGAGAGGTGTTAGATATACAAATATCCCACATTGGTTAGCCAAGAGATCTTGGACTAATTAATAAGTTTCATAGGCCATTCCACTCATTGCCAATTGATTTTGAAATGCAAAGCTATGTTCTTTAAAATGAACTGTGATTTGCGGCAGGATTGATTCAGAAGATGAAGGTTCCCCCCCCTCTTCTTTTTTCCTTGTAAGAAAACATGAAGCAATTCATTTAGATTGGTACTGTTGTACCTAACTATGTGCATTTCTCTATATATATGTGTGTGTGTGTGTGGTATTTGTATGGTGATTTGTTTTGTATTTTTTTATTGACTTGTGCTCTTAGTTAACCTTAGACTGGTTATCTTGCAGAATGTTCACTGAAACATGCAAGAGGCTGAAAATTATGAAGGGCTCTGATGCTATTGGATTAGGTATGGATTCTCTGTTAATTCATTTTGTGAATTTATTTTTATCTTCAGAGATTAATACTTTCTGATGTGTTCTAAGTGGAAGTGAAACAAGACAAGCATTTTTCTTGTGTATTTCATGAGCTGAATTGTAACGACATATACATATTGAGGTCATGCCAAGATAATGCTGCACCCTAGTCTAAATTGAAATTGGTTGGATAAGATCCCATCATTCAAGTTAGCAAAAGGAAGAGAAAGAATGGAAGGGGCATTCTCTACGTCCATTATGTCCGTGCCTGTTTGGACAATGTTGTCTGACGAATTTCATGTGCTAGAATTTTCTTTCCTTGTCTTTCTCCGTAGCCTAATGAAGCAACGGTCATAATGACCCAAAATAAATTTAATTTGGCTTGCAGCTCCCAGGGCCATGGAAAAGTCCAAGAACAGGAACTAGCTTTTGCTTAGCCATGTGATCATGGGTTCCCTGTTGCCCTTCCAAGAGGGGAGAAAGGCGAAAGTGGATGGGTAAGTGCAAGAATGTTTGACAGTTTAGATCGCTGTTGACAGGATAAATTCAGATGGCGTGCAGATCTTGGCATTCTGCCTTTCTGGTGTTGGCAATGCTTTGATTGGATTTAAAAGTTCAAGTGAATCTATGTTGTTCAAAATGTTTTATTTGCAATATTATGTATTTTAATAAAACTGTGGAGTTAGATATTTATTTGTCAGGAATGTATTAGCTTGAGCCTTGAAGTGCCATGTATGGCGCATGTGTATATGTGTGATTGATAAACTTGTTGAGATGTGTTTAGGAACACACTAGTGTTTCTAATTATTGCCTGTATTTTTGTGGATGTGCTACTTTCTGTTTCAAAAGTTTTTGCCTTATTTATTTATTTATTTATTTTGAAGAATTATTTGGCATTGAGCAGCATTTTTCCTGTGGAGATTAGTTTTTATGGCTTTCCCTCTTGGTTGGTCTCTGTATTGGTTCGATTGAACTGGAATCATTCCATGAACATTTGTGAATGCTGTTATGGTTTAATTACCCTGATCACACAGTCTAAAAAGCAGTCCTTCCGAAATTTCTGCCATTTGTCTGAAAAATGCATGTTCTTGTGCTTGTAAACTCTAAACCTCGGTTTAACGGTAATCTTTCCATTCTAAGGGGCTATTTAACATTAATCCTAGATCCATGAAAACAGAACAATCTTGACAAAAGCTGCAAACTCGCATAGTCATTGCATTAATTTCTTTCCTGGTAAATATTCTATGCCTTGTGGTACCTCAGAAGTTTAGAACTTGGGATTCTTGAGAGGATAAAGAGCTAAAATGTAGGAGTATTTGGCTTTCTCAGTCCACAACGTTACTCTAAAAAGTCTCTGTATTTATATGCGCTTTACTCCTCAACTAAAATTACATAATCCTGCCACATTATCAGTCCCCTAATTGCTGCTAGGATAATGAGATCTTCATTACTTCTTTGTTTTCTTTTCTGAGGTCCCTCTAATACGGCTTTTAAGTAGTTTAATATTTGCAAATTGCAAATACTAAAAGAAAAGTTTGGATTCTGTGACATCTTAAAAACTTGAAAAGCATAAGTAAATCCTGATTAGTTGACTTTGGATTAACGACTTCCCTTTTTCCCAAGCAGAAGCATTTAGCATCTCTCTAAAGTTGAGCTCCCTAATAGTAAGTGGGTTCAATAATTCAAATTTGTCTGCCGACTCTCCGATCCAGGATAGCAGTACTAATCCATATGCACCATGTACTAGGTAACCAGAAGCAAGAGAAAGAATTTGGATTTATTGAAAGATATTCAACAACTCCCTTGTTTTAGTACATGTCAAGAACTTTTGGATAATGGAACTGTTTGACTAGTAAACAATGGTTAAGATTTGTTTGTTACCCTTATAAATCTACCGGTGGTACTAGTAGACTACTTTTGGCTTCTAATCATTCGGAAATTAGTGCAATGCCAAATCATTACCTACTACATTAAGTACAAAAAGCTTGGTGATTGGAGTTACTAATCTTCTTTCGGAAATCTTTAATGTAAGATAATTCAATCATCTAAAGTTTGAATAGAGCATCTCAGTGCTGTCTTTATCAAAGGAATCTCAACCCTTTTTCAATGGATTTGTCTTAAAGTTAATCTTTGACAAAATTTATAAAGCTGTCATATATTTCGAAATTAGCGGCACTAAATCAAACTTTAGAGCTCTCTTAGTGCTAATGTTGGTAGGAGTGTTGATGACATAGCCAAAAGGAAAATTGTCGTTGCTACTCATTCTTCGAATTCAATATTGAATAATTATAGTGAATCGTTTAATGATTGAAAAAGTAATGAAAATTTCGTACTTTTTAATCATTTCAAAGAAATCTAAAGTTACTATTAAGGTTAAAATTTCGAGCATCAAATGATGAATTAATTAGTGAAGAAAGCTGGAAAGTTTAGTGGAAGTGCTGCTATGATTGAGTTATTAGAAAAAGTCCAATTGATGAAGTGATTCTGCTTTCCATTTGCTATGGTTTCAGTTACTTTCACACGGCTAAAATCCAAGCTCTCTTACAAAATTCAAAGCAGTCAAGATCATGATCTTTGATTGCAAAAGAGTGAGGCACTTGAAGGAGATAGATTAAAAATCATAATCATTCTTCAACCATCATTGACCCTTGAAATTCGATAACTTCACAAGTCGATTGGCACTAAAGCCAACCAAGTAATTTGGCAAATTCCAGATTTTACTGCCTCCTCATGCTTTTTCACCTAAGTGGTGATTTGATTTAACTTTATAAGGAGGTCACAGAGCTGTAGATTTGGAGTACCATTTGTTTACAAGCGTTCTAGCCGAGTGTACGCAAATCAAATCTTCAGTGTCAAACTAATAACGTTAAAGGGTATTTAACATTTCTAATTTGCAAAGTACTCTAAATTTGAAAGGTCAAGTTTACATTAATGTGAACTTTAAGAACCACATCCAGATATAAAAACTTGAGGAACTGTCACACCAATTTGCCCCCAAAAACGTGTTCCCCTTCTTGTTTGTAAACCCACAATTTTGGATAACAAGACCCCCTCCTACGATACGACTAGGTTGTAGTACTGCATTTATTAACAAACTAGTAAAGCCAATAAATGCTACTTTCCTCATATATGTCCCCTAAGCTGCCACATTTCATATTTCAATACCGATTGTTCCAATTCAAAGTCGTGTACTATGGCTATTAAGTAGTCATTGTTCAATAATATTTTTCTCCACCCTTTCATGTTCTTATACCACGGATTTCAAGCGTTTCCTCATATATATTTTTTTTAATAAAAAATATTTTATAGAAAGGTAGGTTACTTATTTTTCTTTAGGATCAGAGAAATAGTAAATATTTTAATCTCTTATAATAATTCATAACCAATTGAGGATAACGAAAATCAAATATAATATCTTTTATATAATTTAATCATCTTACTTATCACTTGAACTAACCTCCATTGGCCAAGCGTTTTTTCCACCACCCAAATCAAGCGCAAGCTAAGCATGGAGTCCACATTACTGTTCATCATCTATGGCTGGCCATGGTGCGTTGCAAATGGAGCAAAACCCTTTGGCCTCATTGTTAGCAAGAAATGATTGATCCCATTTGAAATGGACTCTTCAATAAATGTGTCCCCATGATTTAGCTAAAACCTATCCACAAATAATTGCATTAATTGTACTAATAATATCTTTTTTGGACCCTAATGAAATGATAGTGGTCCTTTTATTCATGTTTCGTCTCCTCAACATCATACTATAGCTAGCTCATACTTGGTGTTAAAACAGGTGCTTCACCAACCATATATGACTAGTCAGTTCTCTGTAGTACTATAACTTGTCACTATTACAATTTACAGCTAAACAAGTTTGGCTACCTATATCCCACCTTGAAAAAATTGGTTACAAAGATCACTTATACCAATGATATTACATTATTAATTATTTCACATTAACAAAATGGGCACATTACTCGGTTGATAATGCAGAGATTATGGAATCTGACTAGGTTTTAATTTGTACCGTACATAACTATCGTTATCGATGAATGCCACCAAGATGGCTAACAGAAATTCGTTGGGCTAATTGTAACTTGAACTGCCTTAAGTTGGTATAGAATTTTCTCAAGAAGAGATATTGGCCAATCTAAAGGAAATTTTTTGTTTGAACTCGATCCATATTATAGTGTATGAATCCCTCGATCTTAAAAAAGTTAGTGATTGACCTCTTCAAAATCAAGAAATCCATGGTAGAGGTCAAAACTCGATTCAAATAAGAAATTACTAGCAATGTATAGGTTTTAAAGAACAACATATACTATGAGTTATCTAGTGCCAACTTTCTAAGTATAAGTTTGTTCTCATCAGCTTATTAGAATCAATTTGTAATTTTTTTAATTGAAAATAACTTTTTAAGAAGAATTTGTTGACATAAAGTTTAAAAAATATTTTTGTTTTGGATGTTTAAAAAATTATTTTTAAAAACAACTCTGCGGGTTGTACTTAGTTTTTCAAAAAATCTTTTTTTGTTTGAAAAAAAAAAAAAAAACTTATATTTTTTCATAAACAGTTAAGAAGAACACGGAAACTTGATGACAGACATTCTAGTTGAAAGCGTTCGAGTTGCAATTATTTTGGTTGTTTCTGAAATAGAAGGGCATTATTATGTATGCCTTTCTTTTCTCAACTTAATTCTATTAGAGACCCCAATTGTCCAGCATCCTCGAGCATATTAGTACTGCACTTTGATAAAGTTTCACCAATTTATTTACTGTTGTGTACAGCATTGCATTGTTATCGATCCCTTCCACTCTGTTCTACATTTATTGCGAAATCCAAGTACATTGTTCAGACTTTAGAGTTGGTTATCATTTACACACGGCCACAGATTATATCACCTTTTCTTTCTCCTTTCTTGACTTTATCTCCATTTGAAACACCCAACACTTAAACTACACTTTTTTCTTTTCTTTTCTTTTTTGCAGCATGACATGAAACACACTTGATTGTTTTTTATCTTTATTGGTGAAAAAAGTTTTACGAGGAGGAAGTTAGGTGATTCTATCTTTTCAAATCATGTAAGTCTTACCGTGATGATACATACTTACCAAATTTAAAATTTAAAATAATAAAAATTGAATAATATTTACCGTTTGACCTAATCTTTGTTGACGTATTCTTAATAATGTGTGTCAAATTCACATGAAGAATCATTGTTCCCAACTTGGTATACCACAATGCTCCCCATTTTCTTAAAAAAAAAAAAACGAACATCTCAATATGTACATGCAATTATGGAACTAGTACTATTCATCAAGTTACTTAATATATTATGGAGATTGTTGGTGAGTATTCTAGCAGATAACGAGTCCATGGCATGTGCCACAATAATGAATACATCTCCACCACTAGCCGAATATGTATACTAGCTATATATATATATGTATATATACACTACAAGTACATTTTTTTGCTTTCATTTATTATTCAAATTATAACATAATCAACTCTTTTTAAATTAATATAATTTTACAACCAAATGATAATGTAACATCATTTTTATCTTTTCTCAGCCATGTGACCGAAAAGTTTTGGTTATGGTAGTTTAATAGAAAACGACATACTCTTTATCAACTGCTATATATACATGTACTTCATTCCATGTATATAAGAGACAAAAAATTGAAAAGCAAATTATACACAAAAGAAGAAGAAGAGAATAATTTAACTTTTTAATCTTAAGTTTTGTGATTAATGTGCCATAAGAGATTTTTGAGCCATGATTTGCTTAGTTTCTGCTACCTAACTCACTATGATTACCAAAAAAAAAAAATAAAGGAGATAAATAATGATACCGCATTACGGGATTAAATGTATCGGGCCTTGATCGTAATTATTTGATGCTTAATTGTTTGAAGGTCTCATAATTTTAATATTAAATGACTTAATTAAGATTGCCATTTTTTATTTGTGAAGCAATCGTTATTCTCCGTTAATGGGTATGCCGTTGTAGTCAAAGACACATCATGTGCCTGTCCAATTATGTAATTAGAGATTATAATAAACAATGTTAAGGGAAAACTTTTTTGGTTATATTTAAATGGAGGATATTAAATGGCTCATTAATTCCTAGGATTCGAGTGTTCTAGGGGATCTTCTTACGAGACAATAAAAGAGGGAATTTTTTATTTTGGTTTGGAGTAATTACTGGATATGTTTAATAATTGTTTGTTCTATTTTTTTTTTAATAGGATGACCCTTTTATTTTTAAAAGATATGGGCTCTCCATTTCAAATAGAAGGTTTTCATTAGTTAAGAAACAACTATTAGACCTGTTCAGTAATTACTCATTTTGATCGACATAAAATTTTTCAAGAGTTTCAAATCACAACGAAAAAGAATTTATGAAAATTTCAATGCTCTGGTTTTTTAAATGTTGCTTAAAAATATTCCACAATGGTTCTCTTTTTAACTGGGAAAAGATAGAACGTATAATTCATTTCATAATTAAAATTGTTAATATATGAATAATACATATTCGGTTCCTGGATAAATGATGTAACGTACATTTTTTTAAAACTTTTTTATTATAAAAAGATAAAACAAAAATGTTATTGTATATTATACTACTTACTAGACAGTACGAAAAAGTTTCAAGTCCTTTTGCACTAAGTAAGTATGCAATTAATAGTACAACTTAGCAAAAATTAGAGAAGAATTAGTGATGACTAATAATAGAATTTGTTTTTGGGTTTGTAAAAGAGAAAATTGTCCACTATATTCAATATCTTGGCTCGGGATAAAAACAGGTCCCAAAGTCAATGCAATCTAATTCTGAACGTGCAGACCGTCAACTGCTGCCAAGAAATTTGGCCATATTTATACTACTACTATCAAACATTTATGATAACATTATCAATAATGTAAACAGTACTGTAGAAATTAAATACCTAGTAGACCTATTATTATTATTGCTGTTTTTTAATGAATTTATTTGACCGTTTTTTTAAATTAAAAAAAAATAAAAAAGAGAGAGAGAGAGAAAAGTTAATTTGACATTGGAACTGACGAAGAAGTTCTGACGTGCATTTAGTGTCCTCCACCACCTCCGAAGCAGGGCCGGAAGACTCTACCCACTCCCTCCCATAAAACCCCCCCCCTCCCAATCACGTCTCGAACCACGTGCCTTCACTCGTACATTCCTACTGTATTTACTATTTAATCGGTAATCTATCTGTATCTAAACTGTATATAAAGTATAAGGGAGAATTTTAATATCTGTCATTTTATGATTTGTTAAATTTATCACCTTCACTCTCTTTGTATGTTTTCATTAATCTATAACTATATATAAAATATGAGGGTGAGATATTTTAAAATCTGTTATTAATTACTAATATCTTCCTTCTTCCCTCCCCCTCCCTTACAAAAAAAGAAAAAAAAAAAAAAAGAGTTTCTTTCCATAACTCTGTTCTCCTCTTTCACTCCCCACTACTTATATTAGTATCTTTTTAATTTTTTATTAGTATTTCCACTCTCAATTCTTTTTTTGTTTTTTTGCAATGTTTTTAATTACACACCTATAAGATATGCCTTTCCTACTAGTATTAATAGTCTACAAGGGTATAATTAATTTTTCCTTTAGTAATATTTTACAATTATTTTTTACACGTTTTTCAATTATCTTGTTAACCTCACACGCATTGCATTTCAAAACTACTATAATTATTCCAAATAATATGAAAAATAATATAAAATACTACTAATATATACTTAGTCTTGGATTTCACGTATAAATCTTGTGGTCAGAATTAAATATTATAATTTACTTACATATTCCATAACATTTAATATACAACATAAAATTTACAATAAAATTAAAGATCAGATCTATATAAATGTATTCCTGACTATACCTAAAGTTGTTCAATTTGGATAAAGGACACGTGGCAGAATCCACCAAACTCATGAGCATAAAAACGTGTCTATATCAGATTGAACAAATTACTATAGACAGGAGGATATTATGTTGGCACAACCATTAAGCAGTTCAATTCACAATTTGGTACAGGAAGTTTGACCTAAGTGGTTCAGTAATTCGGTAAATCAATAGGTCAAATATATAATAATATACAAATTATTAATATGGGAACTTTAGTTCCCTAGTTTCTATAAATATGACACTTACTCATATTTGTAAAGGAAAATCCAGGACTTGTCTACAATACACAATATACAAAAAATAACACATACTATCATCTTCTCCCAATCTTATTAATCTCTTCATTTACTTCAAATTCGTCTTCATTTCTAATATTTTCTCATTTTATATTAATTTTACCAATCTAAATTAATTTCTGTATTGTCAATTCCAATAATAATATCTATTCACAAACACTAGTTTCGATAGATTTTGGGACATGTAAAAGCAATCAAACGAACTCCACTATTAATTAAATTAAATTAAAAGACTAATATTAAATTCTAGGATGATAACAGGTTCACTTTTTCCTAGATGGAGTTCTTCATAAACTCCAAAAGGCCAAAAGGGTTAGGGAGGGACATAATTTAACCGGGAGAAGACAAATGAGGCGGGGCAAGTATATGGTGGAGATATTGCAAAGATGGTTGAAATATTTGAGCCTTCCTCATTTAATTTCGTCAAATTAGACCAAAACAACCCTTATACTATAATGTATCCCTCTTAATCATGTGTTTTAGAAATTTTTTTAGGAAAAATTATTATATTAGTCCCTCACATTACGCATTTGTATTTATTTAGTCACTCACTTTTAAAATAATAATTTTTAATCCCTTACATTACATATTTGTATTTATTTAGTCATTCACTTTTAAAATGATGATTTTTAGTCCCTAACAAATGTAAAATATTGATTGTAAGGATTTTGGTCATTGAATCAAATCTCAAGCATTTTAGCCTAAATTTGTCGTATCCCTCACATATAAAACGTTGAATTTTGGTCCGTGAATCAAATTTAGAGTATTTTTTGCCTAAATTTGTCATGTATTGTTCACATGACATATTTTTCAAGAACAAATTTATAAATTCATCTGAGTAGAATGTTTAATGAGTGCGAATGATATGAAGTAAGTACTTGATTAGCAATTTGTTTGTATTTAAGATTATTTCAATATCTGACTTGTGGTATTTTTTTTCCAAAATTTATAATCCAATCCGATGCTCGAATTTTGTGTTGGAAAGGAAAAACGAATTCCTAAATTTTACTCAAAAAATATGTCATGTGGACAACACACGATTAATTCAAACCAAAAAATGCTCGGATTTTAGTTTAGGTACCGAAATTCGACATTTTATATTTGTGAGGGACGAAAAATCATCATTTTTAAAGTGATGGACTAAATAAATACAAATGACTAATGTAAGAGACTAACGAAATTATTATTTTAAAAGTGAAAGACTAAATAAATATAAATAGGTAATGTGAAGGACTAATAGAATAGTTTTTCCAATTTTTTAATATGTTGAAATATTAATTCTGATTGAATTGGAATTAACGGGCCATTATTTGATGAATTATATTTAATTTAATACTAAAATAAAATATTAATCCTCAAGAAGTTAGGTGATGAGACTACGTTGACCGTACACTGGAAAAATGGATTTTTTTGCAAATTCCCACGAGCCAAAAAAAAGTGTAGGAGAATCAAACGGCGTCAAGCGATTAGACATTTTGTCCAGTGATGGGAGTTTGGGAAAAAATGAAAAGGGCCTAAGAAAACACGTGAGTACTATCAGCTACGTGACGGTCCACTGCAACTTGTCAAATCAAATCAACTACAACGATCAGTGATGCACTAACCAGAGCAAGTGATATGCCTCGAAAAAAATTCAAATTCTTATATAAATTAAATTTACATAAACACTAATATGATGTAAAATAAATATAAAATGATATAATTTAATATAAATTAAAAATTTATAATATTATTTATAAATTAAATTTATTTAAAAATTTCTCTCTTTGAGTTATGGGCGTGCTAACTATTTGGTTACTTTGAATTCTCTTTCAATGGTAGCACGTGTTTACCTCACAATTTTCTTTTTCTTTTTTTGAAATTTTTTTAAAATGGTGTGCATATTTTGGGTCCAATCTAAAATGTCTGACGATTATTATTTAAAATAATTATTTAGTAATTTTAAAAGATTTACTATATATGTGAGATAATAGATAATGTGAAAGCATATTTAAAGAATTATTATAAAATATTATTTAAAAAATAATAAAGAATTTTCTTTCCAAATAGAGCAATATACCAAATGCAGCAAATATGCTGTACCAATAGTAGCACATGGACTTGTACACCCATCCACTGAAGGTGAAGAGCCAGAGCCAAGTTCTCTGAGTTGGACAGCTACGCTGCAGCCTTTCATTACTTCTGGATTAGTATAGGGATCCTAGAAAGCCTCAGGGACCCAGAAAAACCTGCCATCATTGCCTTCTCCAACAAAATTTCATTGTGTATATCGTTTTAAAATATTTGTTATATTTCCTTATTGTATATGAATTAAAAAAATTATTAAATTATATTAATTTTATAAAAATATCATTTAAAATAATTAAATTATTTTTTTATATTAATATCTCAACAATATAATTATTTTTTTATTTATATAACATTAAAAATAAAAATTATAAAAATATTATTAAATATATTTTTAATTTTTTAAGTAATAAATAATATGAAATAAGATATATTATTTAAAGTAACAGTTATTTGAAAATAAAAATAATATTAAATTTTTTTTTTTCTTTAGAGGGCGAGGAGGCGGGAATGTATTTTATAGGAATATAAGATGCTCGGACATTATGCGATATTTTTCATCTGTTGTCTCTGTCCTTATTAATCTCTCTCGTGGAGTATATCATAAATTAAAATTTTCAAACACATACATATGTAATAATTTATGTTCCTGAATTTCTTATTTTGCTTTTAAATGTTTAAAAATAAGTTGGTTCTCCATGATCCTATTAATTTCTCGTTTATTTGCATACATTCCTTATCATTCGAAATATGATCCTTGTTCAAATTATCAACAACAAAATTTATTGTATCCAAAATTTAATTTATTTAGAAAAATTTTGCTACTGAATTTATAAATCATATTTGGATAGTGTAGAAATTTTAATTTTAATAAAATATAAAATTAAGTAATCAAATGGTAAAATTTTATTTTATTTTTTTCAATTTTTATACAAAGAATTTCTATAAAAAAATTATTTAAATTATAAATTTTTTAATCTTATTTTTTAATATTAAATGGAGATTCATCCATGTAGAGTTGTCTCAAGTTATCGAACCCAAAATATTAATGCTCAACTGTACACCAATCACTTATAATGATATAATGGGCAGCCACTCATTCTTGTTTTATGAATCAAAATAAATTATACAAGCTGCATATTGGTTCATTATGTAAAAATATGGGAAAAACTTAGGTACATATAGTTTTTTATCTCATTTATAAATCTTGTGGTATGAATTAAGTGTTATGAAATTTTTGACATAAGTTGATGTAAGTAAAATTTTATAAGATTTAATTTTGACCACAGAATTTACAACTAAAATAAAAAATCGGATCTATGTAAATATTTTCCTAAAAATATACTAATAATACTGCTACAAACGCACACTCATAGGTTCCAATTATGCCGTTGAAGGCCTCCGGCGGGAGCATTGATTGTCACAGAAATGTATGCCAACTCCGTCGGCCATTTAATCATAATTCTGCGGATTCAAATTATACGCAGGGGATATCAATATCTACTCTCCTCTTTTTTTCCATTAATGATTTGTGTGGAGAGAGATTTTTTTTTTATATTATTATTTTATTTTAAAATAACTGTTACCTTAAATTAATATACACAAATTAACAAAATTATTAAATTATATATAATTTTACTAAAAAATAATTTAAAATGACCAAATAATTAATTTTTATTAATAAATTACATAATTTTTTTTCTATTAAGGTTGAAAATAACAATTTTTTTTAAAATAGAAAGAGCAATACATGATTTGATTAGATTTGTTGGGATTGACCGCTAACATTTATGAAAATGGACTCACAATAAGAGTACGATGTTGGAATTATTGGTTATCATTATTCATCATAGCCACCGTTCTATCCCACCCGATTTACTGTGCAATCAACCCAACGGCTAAACAGATGATGAAAAGTGGTTAAAGATTTTGTTTTTTTTTTGTGTCACACTTATAAACGAATTATCAAAATTATTTTATTAAAATTATTTTATAAAATATTAACAATTTATTTAATAGTATGATATGAAGTGGAATAAAATGTAAGAAGGTCTTGTGGCATGAAAAATTCATCCAACTCAAAGAATCATAATACCATGAAATGGAAAATATTTAGGTAGTTTGGTTTTAAATCTCACTGGTAGATTTTGTAATCAAGGTTAAATGTTATTAGAAATCTTATTTGGATCTGTTGATATTATTTATTTTTTAACATTTAATTCACATTACAAAATTTATAAATAAAATCGTAAATCGAATTTATCTAAATATTTTTCTATGAAAATTAATAAAGGAGGGCACGTTCCATTCCCATAAAAAGCAAAAAGTTGTCAAAAAAAAAAACAAAAAATAAGTCATTGGACATAATATCATACTATTTCTTAAATGATTAGAAGGTCTCTAGGCTCGTATATGAGCTAAAGTTTTAATGACATAGAAGATTAAAAAGCCTCATACTTTTTAATTGTATGTGGAACTTTATCTTTTAACCATTACATTTCCAATTGAAGAGAAAATGGTATTTAGGCTCGATTAATTTTTAGTGCTTTCATATTTAGACTATTTTAAGAAGGAATGATGTGTTTGACTATTTATTTTCTTTGCTTTTGTTTTTATTTTTATTTTTTAAAAGACATTGATGATGCAGAAAATAAAGGGAGCAGAATACTAATTTGTATGCATAGTTGGGAGAGAGAGAAATTTTTAGAAGAAATTATATAGTATTTTATTGGTCTTTTATTTCTTACCCCAAATGAGGAGTAAACTCCAAATTTATAGGGATTAAATTATATGCTTGTCGAACTTTAAGTTGTTCAATTTAATTGAACTGCTCAAATAGTTAAGTAACATGAGTAGTATATAGTTAATGTATCCAACTTATTTATTTGAGGTACACATATTTTTAATCATATCCATTTTTAATCCGACCTTTGAACTTGTCACGTTTTTACGCCACGCGTCAAATGTGTTTGACTAAAATTGAGAGGCAAATCTTGGAATGATTAAACATTAAGGAGTTAGTACTTAGCAGTAGAAACTAGAAAGCCAGCAAACTTTGGAAAAAGAAGAAATAAATACACTATAATCCAATTGTTTAATTTGACCAGTAGTAATAACGTAAAGGGTACAAACTACAATATATGCTGAACAAGCAAGAAAGAACCTATAGGCACAAATTTTTAACAGTTAAAAGTAATAGTTCACATATTGCAAAGTTGAAAAATCCATGAAAATCTTGGAAACCGTAGAAAGAAAGAAAGAAAGAGAAACAGAGAGAGATTACAACTGTTAAACAAAACAAGGATAGTTTTTGCGAAGCGTAAGGCGAAAGTGCAAATTAATGGTAGCCCTTCTTGGTTCATACTCAAGTTTAGTGTATTATTAGGTTAAAGATCTAACTAGACTAGATTTTTAATTTTATTTATAAATTAAATTATTTATAATATTAATTGATGTAAATAATTTTTTTTTTAAATTTACTTCTAATAAAAAAATATACAAATAAAATAAAAAATTCAATCTACGAAAATATTTTTCAACTATTAAGTATTGTATTGCACAGAGAATCTCTGATGGGTCGTAGAGGGTCGGTGTCCCAGTGTTCATATCATATGGTGCCCAATTACTGCATCGAAATACGTAAATGGAAGGAGACAGTCGACAGGGCCTAAAGCCGATCCCGTTGACTTGCTACACTAATAGTTAAGCATCACTCGATAAAATCAAAAAAAATCTCCACTTGGTAAAAAAAAAAAAAACCCACCAAGGCTTTTTAATTTTATAGATTGTATGAGTTCGTAAAAGTTAAGGCTAGCTGTGTAATCGAATGGTAGTCCACAGTGAGATTTCTCAGATTTGTGGTTTTGGAAGTTTTGAAGGTGATCATTTTTTGGGGTCCTTTGAAAGAGAGAAGGAAAATATACACCGAATAGACCTTCATAGAATACAAGTAGTATAGACAAAATATAATTTAGGTGATAAAATATATATTTTTTTATAATTTATTAGTTATGAATTCGAATTAATAAAGAATAGAAAGAAGATATATTTTTGTTCTTTTTTTAAGTATAGATAATATAAAACAATGAAAACTAAGAATGTATTTGGTTTTTGAATATGAAGAAAAAAAATAAGAATAAAATATAATGTACTTTATTAATTTATTTGTTTAAACACTATGAAAATGACTTTACAAAGATAAAAATATTAAAAAGTAATAGTGGCATTACACATTTTTCTCCAAATATAATTTGTGCATCAAATTAATCAATCAATAATAAATAAATTTTATTATAATTTTGAATATAGATGGAACATCTCCTATAAAAAAGGTAGGAGTATAAGTTTTTTTGTTCCCTTATGATTCCTTAGATGTGTATTACTACTACTATTAATATATTTTTGTCTTATTTGTCAACTGTAGTGATAGGATTGTCTATCTATCCATTTCCCATTTCCCATTTCCCATTTCCCATTTCCCATTTTTCTCATTCCATCTCTCTTGATCTTTCTTTCTCTATTACCAAACCCCAATTCTCATATCTCCATAAAACAAATTTCTTCCTTTTTCTCCATCATCCAACTACTTCAAGATAACCACATCAAACATACCAAACAACGACAGCAGATAGAGATAGTACTACTAGTATTAGAAACCAAGAAAACGAGGAAAAGAAATAAGGGGAAGAAGAATTTGAGAGAACTGAAAATGGTTTTAGGATGGCGGAGAGCCTTTTGTACATCGATCCCAAGAGATCGAGATCGAGACTCCACCACCAACCATACTTGTTCCACCACAAAGCAACACAAAAATACTACTACTAATACCACTAGTAGCACTGAACATCAACAAAGCAATCCAACTACTCCAAAACTTTCTTCAAAGTTGAGCTTCTTCTCGAATCCTTCCACTCCTCGGTTACAAGCTGTTTCTAGCCCACGACTCCGTTGTCGGACTACACCTTCAACACCACCACCGCCGGTGCAACAAGTTCCGCCACCTGAAAGTCCGAAGCTCAATTGCAAAACCGGCGCAAAAAACAGCCCCAGATTTTTCCAACTCTCCTCCATTTCGAACCCTTCTTCGCCTCGCTCCCCTTCCACTTTTTCTCTTCTTAAATCCACCCTCCGATTCTCCAAGGTACGTCCACAAAATTTTTTTTGAGTAAATCATTTTTTTTTTATTCTCGTCTTTTTATGAAAAATTTCTCATCCTGAATTGCTGTATATATAATATATATATTTTTTATTGTGATAACAGACTAGGTGCGGAATATGTTTACATAGCATAAAAAGCGGGCAAGGAACGGCCATATTCACGGCGGAGTGCAGTCACTGCTTCCATTTTCCATGCGTCGCCGGGCACGTGAAAAAGCAGGGGACCCTCACGTGCCCCGTTTGTAATTCTACTTGGACAGAAATGCCCTTACTTTCAATCCACAATGTCGTCACCACCACCACGGGCACCACTCGTCATAAGGTGGAGGAGAAAGAAAAGAAGATGGAATTTCCGTCGTCTCCGAAAACGCCGCCGCCTCCGTCGCAGTCGTGGAATAAGCATCCTTTGGGGAACAACGGGAGGTCTGCCTTGAAAGTTTACGATGATGACGAGCCACTGATGTCACCAACATGCGGAGCTCGGTTCAACCCGATACCCGAGTCCGATGAGAATGATGAAGATAACGAGAATATTCTCGAAGAATTTGAATTTCAAGGATTCCATCCCAGTACGACTAGAAAACGCATGTTGAAGCAAGGATACTGCCGGATGCTGCTGTGGTCTCCGCCTGCCGGAGTAGTCAGACTTGTGTCGTTGTGCTGAAGATTAGAGCTCCTCCGGCGCCGGGGAAGAATGCTAGGAGAGCTCCGATTGATTTGGTGACGGTACTGGACGTGAGCGGGAAAATGACTAACGACAAGCTTCAGATTATGAGGCGAGCAATGAGATTGGTGGTGTCCTCGCTCTCCGCCAACGATAGGCTTTCCATTGTGGCATTTTCATCCACATCCAAGCGATTGCTGCCGCTGAGAAGGATGACGACGGCGGGGAGGAGGTCGGCTCGTCGGATAGTAGACGCCGTCGTGGCTTTGGATGGAACAGCATCCGCGAGTGCGAATGACGCGATTAAGAAAGCTGCGAAGGTTCTCGAGGATCGCCGGGAGAGAAACCCCGTCGCCAGCATTATACTCTTTTCCGACGCCGTAGACGATCGCTCCACCAATCCTCAAAGGCGGCAGTCACGGATCGGTCGTGTACACCACGCGCTTTACTCATTTAGAAGTTCCAGTGCTTTCCGTCGGACTCAACAACCACGGAAGCGCGTACGCGCAGGACCCTCCGACCCACGACGACGCTTTGGCCAAATGCGTTAAAGGTCTATTGAGCGTGGTGGTTCAAGACCTGCGGATCCATTTAGGATTGATCTCCGGGTCAAGTCAATCTGAGATTTCTGGTGTTTATTCTTACACGGGTCGGCCCATGGGTCTAGGGTCGGGTTTGGTCCGGTTGGGCGAATTCTTTGCAGAAGAAGAGAGAGAATTGCTGGTGGAATTAAAAGTCCCATCATCATCATCATCAATGAGTTCAGTTGGGAATGGGGCCCACCACGTATTGTCCGTTAGATGCTCATACAAAGACCCGTCAACTCAGGAGCTAATCCAAGGTAAAGAACAAGCTCTAATGGTCCCACGTCCACTAGCCGTCCGATCAGCCGGCATGGAACGGCTCAGATGCCTTTTTGTCGCCACAATCATATACGAGCTGTGGCAGAGTCCAGGAGATTAGTTGAGAGAAATGATTTAGGCGGAGCCCATCACATGCTGTCATCGGCTCGAGCCATAGTATTGCAAACGAGTTCTGGGTCGGCTGATGAGTTTGTCCGCGGCTTGGAGGCTGAGCTGTCGGAGTTGCAGTGTAGAAGACAAAATCAGTTAAAGCAGCAGATTCGTAGGAGACCCAACGTCAACGTGGAAAGGAGAAATACTTCAAATTTGGATGAAAAATCAACTGAGCCGGTTACGCCGACATCGGCTTGGAGAGCGGCGGAGAGGCTGGCTAAAGTCGCCATTATGAGGAAATCTATGAATAGAGTCAGCGACTTGCACGGCTTTGAGAACGCCAGATTTTAACATTTTTTTTTTAGTTTCTTAAATCCATTGTATTACTACTAGTATATATATATAAAATAATTTTTGGACAATATGAAAAAAAAAGAAAAGAAATATTAGTAGAGAAAAGTGGAGTGGGACCGAGGAAGTAACAAAATAGGGACAAGGGTTACCCGACGGATCGGCGCTTTCTGCAGAGGGAAACAAAGGATAATGAAAGGAGAGGGAACCCCACATTGTACTGAGTTGATGATTGAGGGGTTTGGGTTGGGAAAGGTTTATCTTCTGCTTTTGTCTTTATTAAATTTTAGTCCTTTTTTTTTTTTTTTGTAATTTATTGTTTTGTTGAATTTTATAGTAATACTCTTCTAGTACTATAAATATCTGTGTAGAAATGGAATGATTCCTAATGGAAATGAACAGAAATAATTATTTATTTAAAGAGTGATGATTGATTCTTGTGTGGTCCAGTGGGGAAGGTATCTTTTTTTTTTTTTTCTTCATAAAGTAGTTTGGGCTGTAATAAATGTTGCAAATTAAGAATTGTTTGTATGTTGATCGGTTCATTGGATAGACAGGAATGATTAAATGAGTGGGAATAAAATACAAAATAGGAGGCACTTTTGTTTTAATATTTGGGATTTTTTTTTTTTTTTTTTTATTGGGGAAATTTTTAATTGTGTTGAGGGGTTCCTGAAAGCTTCCTACCCATAAAATGGAGATGGGGTTTCCTAAAAGCCAAAGATGGCTGTTAGACATAATGTTTCCAAATACTAATTTATAAATCTCACAATGCTGTGAGTCATGAAAATGGACAATAATGTTTACTCTATTTTGATGTTGCATTTAGGTTTGAGAGGGTGATCTTAGATCTCTAATAACGGTTTCTTATTTCCTAGTAGTATTAATTGTATTACTTGGTTAAATAAGTAGGAATCCTATGAAAGACCAACTCAATGAGATACTCTATTTTATGTGTGGTTTTAAGTTTTGTTCTAAATTATTTATCGTTTTGGGAATTTATGAAAATATTAAAAGAGTTTTTCTTAACTTTACTCTTAAATCATATTAATGGAGAGAAAAATTATGTAGTTACAGAATTTAATATAAAAAGATAGTATAGTCAATTTGAATTATTTTTCTGTAAAATTGATATAATATAGGGTATGTCTTTTAATCTTTGTGCATTTCCAAAATGACAGTTAAAATAGAATGGAAAGGATATTATTAATTGGTGCATTCAAGTTCATTTCCATCAAATATCTTGTCTTATTTAATAAATAAATAAAAATTGTCATACATATTGATGAATCTAATTTAAGAAAATTCTATGATTTCATTAGAATGTACACAGTTATACTTTGAATATTTGCATGATACGACACTATTTACTTTGAATATAATACAAGTTTCAAAGTACAAAAGTTTAATATCTGAACAGACGATAGAATTCTCCTTACTCTCGTGTTATGGGCTTTAATTTGATTAAATCCTAGGATTAATTATATTTAGAAGTTTTGGGGTGGTATCCTCTGGACAAAGCCCTACAGTAGACTACTTGCAGAAGCAGTAATAGGTGGTGGGGTGACTGGGGATCAAGAATGCATCAGACAGACTGAGCTAAGTCAGATTAAGATCAGAACACATCAGACAATGAAAGAGAACGCAACTTGGAAAACTGTTCTTTCCAGTATTTCTCTCGTGTTTTTACAGTATGTACATAGGTGAGAGTATTTATTTGTTTAATCCAAATACATATGAAAAATTCATGTCGCTTTTATTTTAAAAAAAAAATCAGGAAATGTCCCTATTAATTGTTTCTGTAGTTGATAATGAAATTAATTAATTAATTAATGAAGAAAGTTTAGACTTCTTATATAGTATAAGTTAGACTTTCTGAACCAGAAATATTATCCTTAATAAATTGTTGTCACCGTCAAATAGTGGCCAGAAAACTAAAATTCAGGAGACATAATATTCAAGTCATTTTCGAATACAAGGAAAAATGAGATATGGTAATCTAACTAGGCCACACCATACCAAATGAATCATTGAAGCCGTTTAGCGTTTTCCAACCCAAAAGGGTTACCATTGCATTGAAATGATTAGTTCCATTTGGTTCTACTGTAGATTACATTTTCTATTGAAAATCCCAAGGGAAAATATATGGGAATAAATAGTACAGTATAGATAGAGTAGCTTTTTTTCAGCATTTAGAAGTTCCACGTTAGCATGACTTTAGCTACACGTTTGTGAAAATTAAGGAAAAAAGAGTGTAAGCTTTATCAAGTGAAAGCTTGCTGCAGCATCAAAAAGTTTTTGGAGAAGAAACCAATGCTTAGAAAAGTGGGAGAATTTAACAAAGCTTTTTTAGCTACTCTACTTCTTCCTTTTAGGTGGTGTTGGATGATTTCCTGAAATCTCGCACCTTTAAAGCTAATTTTTTTTTTTTTTTAAAAAAAAAAAATTAATTACTAAAGGAACACCTTTAAAGCTTTTATCAGCATCTTTATATTTCTAGATTCAAAGAACACCAATTAAAATCTTTGATCACTTTTGGGGGGTGTATTTTATTGTGGCCATTTGCTTCTTGATATGATAGCTTCGGCAGCAAAAGATCAATTAACAGTTCAGGTGATAAAATCTATAAAATGTCATCCAAACCCACTTTTTCTGGGTATCCCAGATGATAGGGTTGATGTTCTTAAAAGTAAAACATAATCATGGTTGGATTGGTCCATTGTTGTATTCATGCACCAATAGATGAACCGGGTTTATTAACTTTAAACAAAAAATGAATTATGCAGATTTCACGAATCTTCTACGTTGAATTGGATATGGTGCAAGGCTGTAAGCCATTTGACATGGCACCGTAGTTTACATCTGATGGTTTTCAGTTCCAACCCCTAGAAAATGTCCATGTCAGATTTGGCCCAGAATTATATCCTGGCCCTTCACTCGATTATGATGGGAGAGCAATTCCTCATAATTGTTCAAGATATAGAACTCTTTAACTTAATATTAATCTTTCTTACACTGTTGATATAAAAATTTGAAATTTCGAGGAAGGCTTTCTTAGTGATATAATGAATGTGCAAAGAATATTTATTTACACCAGATTCATCAAACAGTACAACAGAAGAAACCCGCTTTAAGTACCACCACCTTGTCACATCAACCCTAGTACTACACACAGTACCTTCTTTTTAGTGTCACTTAAAAAACATAAAACCTTAGTTCAAGTGGAATAAGAAAAGATGACAACGAAGGATTTTAGTACAACAGTGATATGTACTAGGTTAAATATTAGAAATGCAACTGCCTGCATTGACCTACTTCAACCTCAGAGGGACAGTACGGACACTTGAAAGGTCTTGTGCTATTGTTCTTTGACAGCTTGGTTATAGATTGCTTGCAGAGCACATGACCGCAAGACAAAAGCATGGCCGGATTCTCATCACTTGCTTGGTCCCTACTTACAGGGCACACAAAGATAGAATGGAACTGGAACTCTCTGTCTAAATCCACTGGAACAGGCAATTGTTTCATCGTCTGCCATTCCTGCTTCTTTCCTGTCATTACATTCATCAGCTTCAGAAGGGTTGGCAAACCTTGGACTCCAGCAGCAACTGTTACACTCAAAGGACTCTCATAGGATTGACCCATTAGACTGCAGAAATGACGGGTAAGCTCCTCAGATAACTTGTCCGCAGTGCATTGGGGATAGCAAGTCAGGATATGGTGAAACATCAAGCCTTCCAGCCCACAACAGACAGCCCATAAGCTTCTGGAATTCAGCCATGTGACTGGTAGCAAAAGGAGCCAAAAAGGTTTTCGCATACTTTAGAGCTTCATCTCTACCTGTTTTCTGTAAAATTTCCACAAACTGAAGGTGATGAAGCTTCAATTCAATATCAGAACCATTCCGCTCAAGCAGGTCATGATTGTTAGCAGCCCACTTCAGAGCAGGCTCCAAGTTGCGTGACTTCATGGCTTCAAGTATTTGGAACATTTCCAAGAAAGAAGACTTTGCAGCGTCACCTTCCGGTTCCCTGGCCTCATCAACAAAACAATCACCAAGGTCAAACTGCCCTTGCCGATAAAAATGGCTGGCAATTATCTGGTTAACTGTGTGTGTATCAAAATCAACATTTCTATAAGCCTTAGATATATCAGCATTGAAAGATTTTTCTAGGAGCTTTGGGTACTTTTGCTTAATGCAACGTTTAATTCCTTCTGTGTTCCTTCAAGCTGACTGAGAGGAGCAATTTCTTTCAACTTGGTTTTTAGTTCACGAAGGATAAACCTATGATCTGTCTGAGACATCATATCATCACCTGATTCTATTCTTGAAAAGGCTTGTTCTATTTCTTGGCTAATTTGTTCTATAATTTCTTGGGATTTAGATGATGACAATTTTTGTTTCTTCGTAACGCGATCAAATGCATCCTTGATAGTATTCAGCTCCATTTTATACTTGCTCAAGTTACTTCCTTTATCAGCTCTATATGATAATCAACCACAGCCTAAAAGAAAGCGATCAAGACAATATTTCCCAAAAGGTTAGTAGATATTAATATCCAGATTCCAGAAGACATGAAGTATTTAAAAAGATCATTAGAACTCAAAACACAAAAAGAGAAGTAACAATAAAAGTCTCAGCAAATACCAAGCAATCAACCAAATCTATTCCAAAGCACTTTTTCCATTATCTCAAAGGTATACTTCAACGACAATGAGTAAAAGTGCATTTGTTACCCTTTTTACCCTTCTTTACTTAATGTTTTCTATAAGTGATTTCTTAACCTTTTGCTTTCTAGAAGAAGCAGAAATACTACAAAACTTTTTATCACAAAATTGAGAATATAGAAGATCTCAATCCAGATTCGTGTTACAATACTTACACGAAGGACCATGAAAATAATGCTCCAGAAGCAGCAATTACAGATGCATTGAGATTGAAAAATAACCAATAACAACAAAAAGATAGCCACCGTATTCATAATTCTCTATGACCAATTCAAAAACTTTGGATGATAACTATAACTGAAACGCATGATCAGCATACTCTCTAAGAGTTGATTATCAGAACTTACAATGACCATATCATAACAACAACAATCCGTACATCCTTCCTTTCTTCTTGTACCGTTAAAATCATTAAATCTGAAATCTAATCAGCAAAAACTATTAACATTTTCTTGGAAGCACTTTTTGAGGAAAAAGAGAATAGGGCAGAAGATGAAGCACCAAGTCAAAGATCATAGGCTTCTATAATCAAATAACTAGCATTGGGAAATTCTCCAAAAGACCAATAGATGGGAGACTTCTAAAATGTTTGAGTCCAAAAGTAAAAAATCACCTGAATGTTCTCAAGGTACTCAAGAAGGTATGGATCTTCACTTGTTTTATATCAAATCAGGGGCATCAACAGAAACCTTGAAATACGATTATTCTTGTATAAAATATGTAAGGTATCAAAATTAGAATATTTTGGTCAAAGAAAAATCAGTGGTCAACAACAGAATACATCACCATTTAGTGTATATCGAATAATAGCTTTAGAATAAAGCTTGAGTAAATATATGAAAAAATTGCAAGGAAGTGCAAAAACCTAGAACATGACTTATTTCCAATGGTCAAACGATCATTAAAACTCAAATTTTATCAATCATGACACATAAAAGTGAAATATCACACACAATCATAATATAGAAAATTAGACCTCAAGTTCACAATCAACTCTTCCATTTTATCTTAATGACCGATAAAACTCAATCTTCAGTCTGACATATTAACAAAAAATAAAAGTTAACACACAACCACAACTCGACAAAAAGCTACCTAAAATTTGTTGAAAATAAGATTACATTAAACTCTTTTCTTATATCTCTACTAATCCCAATTAAGAAATATATATCTACTCTATCCCAAGGTTTAGAGGGGATCGACTGTTTTTCTTTTTAAAGTTTGAGCTTACCCAATAGATTTTTTTTGCAAATTTATGTCTTACAAATAAGCAACTTTTAATTCACTGTTCACCGGTTATTGCATGAGATGTGTAGTAACTTTTATTTCACTCTTGTACTGATTATTGCATGAGATTTGTAGAATAAATGATCACAATACATGATAAAGTCCACTCGTCGAAACAACAGAAGTTGGGGTGGCACATAGGGAGAAAAACTACTTCATCAACGAATTTTCTTTCCTTTTATTAAAAAAAAAAAAAATCGAAAGACTAGGAGAAACAGCTTCTTCTCCGTCATATCAAAACTGAGAAACAGCTTCCTCTCCGTCATATCAAAACTAAATCAACGTTGCCCCGAAATTATGGCGACAAAGGTGAAAAAGCAATCTTGCCAAACTACTAACAACCTTCCTAATTACTTCCTAAAAGGGAAATATATGCCACAGAACACACTAAGGTGTGCTTCTTGAAAAAGGAAACTGCAAGATTTCTTATTTAATCTGACTTCTCACCGAAGTTAAGGAGTAGCTCAAAATTAATGAATATAGACAGGCATTAGGCAACAGGCTTAGAATTTTAATCAGATAAAAGTGAGTACCATATATATATATATATTTCCAGACCTAATCCAAAAATTTCCCACCACCTAAATCCTACTAACTCTGGTGTGATTCAAATTGAAAATACATAAGAAAAATAATAAATTCTCCAAATCAAAATTTGCGAAACAAAAAAAAATAAAAAATAAAAAAAAAATCAAATTGCCATACATGAGGAACCAATTCCACATTCAAAATATATATTTTTTAAAAAGAAAAAAAAAAAAAAAGCAGGAAAAAGAAAGAAAGATGGTGCTAACACGCAAACATATTAACATCAAATAAGAAATGAGAAGTAATTAATGCATCCGTAAAAATTCAGATCGATGTCAGCAGAAAGATATGAACAGAACAGAGGCGAGAAATCAAAGCTCTAATTGAAATATCACATCAGTAACTAACTTACGAACGACGACGTTTCGCTGGCCATGTGTAAATTAGCAGATTAGAAAAGAAAGAGAACGATAGATATTTAATATTCTTGTCTTACCGGAAATAGCTAACCGGCGAAATGAAAACGGCTCGCCGACCGGCGGAGGGGAAGTTGGGTTGGTGACAAGTAAACGCTTGAGAGAAGAGAGATTTCTGGATTTGATGATTGCTTTTGCTTTTGCTTTTGCTTTACAATTTGGGTTTTATTTCCAATTTTACCCCTCTCCATTTTTCTAATATTTTCTATTACACTATAATAAATAAAGTTACGATAAAAATCTTGATAGTTCATTAATAATAAAAAAATCTTAATCATTTAAAATTTTCTATTACACTATAATAAAGACTGGTCACGAGAAGAATTTTGGTCGTTCATTAGTAATAAAAAAATTTTAATCATTTATTAAGAAGTGAAATACATATATATAGTTATAAATTTAAGTATATGAATTTTGGTCGTTTATTATGTAGTAAGATAAAAATAAAATAAGAGTGATATAAATCCTTTTGTCCTTTGATTTGTGGAATATACATCCTCACAACACTTTACAAATAATAATAAGGTGGACTTTTTTAAATAATACATTTATATAAAGTGATAAAATTCTTCTTTTTGAATATAGAGCATCTATATTTAGATAGAGAAATAATTAAGTAGACATGATCTTTGATTATACATTGTGTTAGATTGATGGAGTTAGAGAAATATTTAAAATTCACCCATTTATTAGATGAATTTGTAATGAAGATGTCAAAATGGATTAATTTCAAACTTACCTGTATTTTAAAAATTCTAAAATCATTCATTTCACACATTTTAATTTAAGTGAATTTGAACTTAATCAATTTCAGCCTTACTAATCGTTTCAACAAATAAATAAATTTTAAATCACTACCAAAATTCATCGATTCAAATACGACCACAAATACTATAGAAATAAATGATATTAACGGATGTAAACAAGATTTCATAGAATTTAATTTTGATTACAAGATTTACAAATAAGGTGATATTAACAAATATAAACAAAATTTTATAAAATTTACAAGTAATGTCAAAACTTGGATATATCTAAATATTTTTCATTTATATAAAGTAACGAAATCATTAGTGCGTCGGATAGTATAATAATGTTTCCCGTTTTCAAATAAATGTACGAAATCCGATCAAATATTTATGATTTTAGTATGTAAATTAACTTTTATAAGTGATTCTAAATTTATGTTTGTAATTTTTATTTATTTATTTCCATTTTTAAAACCAGAGAATGCCGTCATATTTGTCACTTCATTGCTGAACGTTTCGCGAATGTAAATGGGCCCAAAGAAGAATCACATTATACAAAACGGATCAAATCCGAGGAAAACATAGTGAAACAATGATTTTGATCAAGACTCGGGCCAACAATCAACCTGTAATAGGGTATATTTGGTGTTGCATCATATCATAAGGTACGTGCACTGTTGCACCCCAATATCTATTAAACAACAAACTCGCAGGGGGAAAAAAAGTTGCCATCGCGCAGCCTAAGGATCGGATATGGCACCCACATTCGTGTCCTTGACGGGTGCTTCAATTCTCATATTCATTCCCCCCAATGCATTGTTCCAAAAATGGTTGGAATCTGGTATCATCTTATCAGAAAACAAGCGGGCAGCGGCAGCTTTCAGATATTGCTGCTGCTCGCGATATTTGTCCCTTCCTCAATTAGTTTTATAACATGTGGCTGCAAGGAGAAAAGGCCAGTTACAATTTAGTCAACATAAGAAAATTTGTGAAGGAATATCGAGTATACATACAGAAATCGACGTTCACTCAGTGTACAATCACTGACTCAAAAGCAACCACACCTGGTATTTGCATTTCAATGAACGATAACCTGCTGAATTGGGATCACCTACTACCATCAGACAACTGCTGGTTCAATTTGACATCTTTATAATAATGCTCTTCCCCGTAAAGTTGCCTGAAACATCCAAAAAACACATTGTCGCACTGTAAACCTACCAGCTTTAGCCAAGACACCAACTTTCTGCAGAAGTTGAACTCCAGATGGAGCCATCAAGTGGAAAGAGGGCCAGCTAGCGAAGAGGACTAACCAAATGCATAATAGCAAACTCAAAGTCCAAAAATAGAGAGTTTTTGAAGTTATTTCAAATTATTAATGACTTAAATCATCTCATGTAGACCAGACTGTGAGCTGAGTATTACTAAAATCGAATAGAAGTTAACATAGAATCTAAACATGCCACTCCTCTAGCTAGCCCAGCATATAAAATCTAGTACTGAAATTGCAAAGCTTTGCTGCTACCAAAAATGGTTGCAAAACGAAGGACCAAAAATCATACCAAAGAAAAGGAAAATTAGACCATGTACATAATATTTGACACCCAATCATGAAAAGAGATTATAGAGCATAGCCGAACCATATTACAAAATGTCATAATTAGAAAACAAGTTTAAGTTATAATTGAATATTGGACAGATTTGCTGAGTTGCCATTCACCCCAAAACTGGACATGCATTCTGGGTCAGAATATGCAAAAACGACAAAAAGGATAGGCAATGGTATAAAAAGATTTCAGTATTTCACAATAATGGTGATGGCAATTGTATTCGTTATCCCGTTCGTTTCGTTTATAAGAACCATTAACAAGAAAGTAATTTGATGTAAAACTTACGCAAGATCCCCCAAAGTCTCTGACTTAATCACAGCCTTTCCTTCAGGGAATTCGAGGCAGGAGTAATGCATTATCATTTCCTTTCAGAGTTTGCTTTGTGCTCTTTATATCATTATCCCAAAAGATACTCTGAAACCAAAGGAACAGAGAGTTGGTAAAACGTACACCTAAATAACATCCCATATAGTACATTGTAAAGCAATTATTTATGACTTCATTACCATTCCTCAATCAGAAATCAGAATAAACTAACGGTTAAAACCTATATAGGAATTCAAAAGGTCATATGATAATTATTTGCTGGCCTAATACCTTTCTCAAATACCGTCTTTTCACATCTTCCCATGGTAGTTTGCCATTAGGAGAGAATATAGAAGCATTCCAAAGAGCACCTCTAGCAACCATAACAGATGAGGCACCTGGATAAAGACAGGTATATAATATTTAACACTGTTCAATTGTGAAAGCAAACAGACACTTCCATATGAAAAAGCATAAACAACAAGGAGTCTTTCTTTGTGAAGCTAAACATGACATTGGCAGAACGGTGAAAGCACCTCAAATGCAGAAAGAGTAAACAAATAATATTAAGGGTAATGGCCAACTCTACAGGTTAAGGTACATTCCCACACACACACACACACAGAGAGACAGTGGAACATATACAATTTCGTATTGTTGTTCCAAAAGTTTGTTATAATTGAAGGTTCCCATAAACTTATTTACATACACAACCTCCTGACATTGCTAGAGAGAGGTCAAACAGGTAGCAGAACCAACACCTCACTGCATGTTATTAGCAGATGAATGCATCTCAACAAAAAAATTTGGAGTTTACCAGCATAAAAGTTCCACATTCCCTTTCAGCTAGTTGTATGACTTCCTTCATAGAAGAAGTCTGCTCAAGGAAGAAAACAGTCGGGTAAAGACGGCAAAGCATGAAAGAGGTTTGGTCCACAAATACAAACACCTCTCGAACAACAATACCGTCCGCCCAGGAAAAGGTTACCTGAACCCTTTTCAACCTCAGCATAAACCTTATTGAAGGAAAAACTAATGCCACTGCATAGCCAACCATTTAAGGTGGATTCTTGGAAAGTGCAGACAATCACATATCCAAAATGAATCAGGGAAATAATAATTACTACATCAGATGCCCATAGAAGAGTTTCAAACATAAATGCAACCATAGAGGCCATTACAAAGTCACTATAACTTCAGGGACCACTAAGGAGATATTAATCTAAGAGGGAATGAATATGGGCAAGAAGGATGCAGAAAGAGAATGACTTGTTAAAACGAGCTAACAAACAAGCAGAATTAGTGAAACCAAACAATGATTTGGAGGTTGCACCAGAGGTCCAGAACCAGCAAGGTCTAGTCTATAATAACCATTTGCATAAACCAATTGCCTTTTCATTTGCTAGATTCGCTAGAGAACAAAATATCATCAGTCAGCATAGACAAATCTCACCCAATCTTTACATTCAAAAACAAATTCCAGATGATGGCTCAAACAAAATAAAATAATGATATTTATACTCGAAATGCAGTGATTTGTTGTGACAAAAACATTAAGACCAACATATGAAACTTCTGCATCTATGACAGAACAATTCATATATCCATCTCTTCATTTATTACTAAAAGCATACCTTTAGGACACATTATTATAGTGAACTGCAAATATCTCTAGTTGTCAAAAAGATTAATATGATTCGAAAGCTATGTCAGCCAAAAACAGTTGAAACAAAATAAAACAAGAAAAGCATCAAGTATTGTGTTGTCTTTTTACATACCAGTAGCAACTTTGACACGATCAAAATCTTCAAACTCAAAGACATCACCATTAGCTATAACAGGAATAGAAAGTGCAGCTACAACATCAGCAATTTCAATCCACTTAGCAGGGTCTCTTGGCCTGTCTGCAACTCTCCTACAACTCATTTAAAGCATAACAACTATTAAAGGGTTGGAAAGAAGATCAAACAGTTGTTCTAGAACTCAACGAAACACTATAATAAGAAGGTAAGGACAAAGTTTAGAAAAAGTAACTTCTTTCTGAACAACAGATTTGTCAAGAAGTTGCCTTTTGAGACGAGGAATAATACATTGCCTCCTCTAGGTTCTAAGTAAAAGTGCAAAAAAGTTTTGCGTAAGTATTTTTTCAATAAGCACGGAAATTTATCATTCCACAGTCTCCAATGAAGGAAATATCTTGACAACAATGTCTATAGGTCAAAGGCATGATCAAGATAACTGAGGAGAGGTCCCAAAGAACTGACTTGCATAACTGATTAGCCCGTTTAAAATCTTCAACAACCAAACAAAACAAGCACACACAATTAAACTTGAAGATATTTACTAGAAGAAAATCAAACAGAAGAGCCACACTTTCTTCAATGGATTCTAAACCAAGATGATGTAAAAACTTACCTCCCATGGACAGCAAGAGCAGAAACACCAGTTTTCTCAATCCTACGTGCCAACTCCACCGTATCGCGAGATTAAGAGACAGCCGAATCTTGCATGTCACAGGAGTGTTCAAGTTCCTCTTTAGGGTTGTTAAAATCTGCAATAGGAAGACGAAAGTCAAAGAATGATGATGGACCGTCAATCTACAATACGAAGAACGGAAATAAATTGTTATCCAGAAATGTTCATTTGCTTACATCGTGAATCAGCTCTGGTTTATTCAACAGAGCTGCACCCATTCCTCCACTTATGGAAAATGACATGGGGCAACCCATATTGATATCCACTGCTGCAACATCCTTACATCTGCAAAAGGAGCAGCCATGTGAAAAAATGTAACTAGAGGGCCGAAAGACATTATCCCAGCCAGACGTAAAAGGACACAGCTGTTTGATGTGTGTCTAAGTGGTATCATTTTTTTTTTCCCAGAATCTTTGTATAAGCATATAAGTGTGTATAAATGGTATCATGACAAATCACTAATAGAATCTTTGCCCAACTGGAATCTTTCTTTTCAGACAAGAAAAGCACATCAAAGATAATTAAATACTAGTACTTAGTGAATTCAGTATCAGCCATGTCAACATCTCACACCAATGAAGCTATTAAAGAGAAGCCATTCGTGGCTTAAGCATCTGAATATTAAATGAATCTTCTCTTAAGCTCTCGTATCTAATATCCATCAACTAATGCAGTGGACTAAAGTGGTAGATCATCAAGTACATTGAACCAAATATAGGCTACGGTTGGTTCAACATAAAACGTTTGACAAAATTTTTAGTTTTGGAAATTGTTTCAAATGAAAAGTGCCCTTTTATGCGACTGTTAGCATTTCCAACAACAATTTCCAATCCTTTCTGATCCATGTTCCATGCAGTGGTGAACACCACTGAAGCACTTGCCCAACTGATATCACCTTTAATGGAAAGGGTGGTTAAATGAAAATTTCTTATGGTAAATGGATAACAGTGACAGATCAAAGTGTCCCCCCCCCCCCCCAACCAAAAAAATAAAAAAAAAGAAGATGAAGCAATGCCTGTGGACGACAGTGATCAGCAATTGTATATAAAGTAAGAACAGTGCGAGTTTTTGGTGTCAATCAGGAGGATATGGTTATAGAGAAAGCAGTGGCATCTGGAGAACATAAAGGGCGGTGACTGTGTACAAGGGTGCTAATTCAGGTAGCGCTAGAGTCAAAGATGCAACATTATGAAACAGATAATAATGATGAAAAGAAGATAATATCAGAATACAAATGCATCATTAAAATATTAATATTTCTGATCAAGATGGCAAAACTTGAACCATTACAGGCACATCAGACCAAAAATATTTACAATCATTCAGGTTAAATCACCTCAACAAATGTCTGTTAAAAAGAAGCCGGAAACAAAAACAAGAAAAATAAACTTACACTAGCTGAGCGGCCTTTAGAGCCCTCACTGCATCAGAAGTCCCCATCTGAAATACCACCCTATTTCTCTCTTCGGGACACGTTCTGAAAACAACACTCTCTGTTCCTTTCTCCACAATATCAGTACATCCAAGGATATCTATTCAGGAAAACAGAATGGTTCTAAAAATTAGACAAATACATAAATCAATATTTAACAGTGTTATCTTCACAAGGTATGGAAACTTTCAGACAGTGAGAAAATAAGAGAAACAAAGCAGGATGGCAAAAGTTTTCTAGTCTGCTAATAGGAAATGCCTTTCATATGTGATGATTTGAAGGATAGAAGTGTTATAAACAACCATCCAACAAGCCTAAAATTTAACAAGTCAGAGAAAGCAAATAGGGTAGAATGTTTGAGTATGCATCGTAATTAAACTCCATATTGCATCATATTCTTTCATACCACATACATTTGTTGTGAAGTTTGGTTTGTAATATCATCACAATTCTCACATAGGTCAGCACACGTAACAAGATAACCCGTTAAAAAACTGAGCAAATACAAAAAGCATACTCAAAGCTGAATATTTACTCAACTACAAGCAATTAAGCCTGTAGCTAAAGAAAACATTGTTAAAGTTGACGTGTTAGTGCATAGGAACGTGGAAAGGCAAGAAAGCTTCTATCAATCGAATTGTAGTTTCAGATTCCGGAAGAAATAAATTAACTGACGTAGCTGACAACACGCATACTCACAAAGCTGTCAGTTAATTCTACCTTGAGCTTTCCACAAGAAGTCACCTTCAGCTCACTATTAGATTGTATTACAAATCCTGATGAAAATTAGATTGTAGTATTAATTAATTAACCCTTTCCCATAAAACCCAAAAACCCCGAACTGCGAACAAGCTTTTCTTGAGTTGTCCAAACTTCTAAAACTTTCCCAATCTATTTCATCACACTTGCTATTTCGGGTCGTCCTAATAAACAATATCACCTATCTAAATAAAATCAATCAATTATCACTTAGATCCCAAGTTCACCCTTACCAAACATTTAAACTAACGCAATAATTTGTCTTATGGATAACTAACAAATCATGCCCCCGAACTATAGGTGACAAAATAAACCTCGAGGGAGTAATACACATATTTAGATATGCAAGGCAAAGAATAATACCACTCTATAAATATAACCAAACTCAAAATGAAATTTACCGTTGATTCGACGCTCGCACTTGAGAAGTTTATGATCAATAATTTCTAGTGAGGAAATCACCATATGTTATGTCAGCGCCATACTCTGCAGCCAGTAACCTAAGCGGCAACGTACCCTGTAAGAACCAAGTTGGGCCCACAAACCATGAATTATTAACTATTACTATACTATTATTATTGTTATAAGCTCTGCTAAAAAAGCATTAATTACAGCTCGAATGTAATAACGAAAGAATATACATACTAGTCCTCCTCGAAGATGCAACAGATTAGATAACTTACAACGCGGACCATAGGGGCCAGAACGAGTTTATCTCTGTAATCCATCAATCTTTGATTTCTCCGTCCACCGGCCAGTCAAACGTTGTCCGATTTAAACATACGACGGCGCCAGCTGATAGCCGTCTTCTGCCCGGTCCGAAAAGGAGCCCCCCGGGTTGGCTATCAATATGGAAAAAACTTGAGATTTTGTTCAAGTGGGCTTTAAGTTCAAAAAGCCCACTTACAAGAGATGTATGAATGGGCCTGGTTAGAAACTTTTATGGGCGACTAGACAGGCCCATCTCACTCTCTTTGGAGTTAGTTTGAACTAAGAAGTCCAAAATTCAAGTAAATATATATAAGTACGTGACACATATTCTAGTGAGCTATTTGGTTCAGATTTGACGATGAAAATAAGAACGGTAATTATAAACTTCGTTATTTATTAAAGTCTGTGTCATATTTTTCGTTACTTATGTGGTTTTGGAAATTAAATGAATTTTATTATATTAATAAATTAATTAATTTAAAACTTAAATTATAAAATAAAAAATAAAATAATAAAATATTTTTTAATTTTTTCATTCTCATAGAAAATTTATTGGCTACGAATTGCAGAGTTCCTGCCCTATATCACTCGATTGAGCTTAATTGCAAAGTGTGTAGTATAGTACTGACTCATGATTGTCACCGTACTGAGCCAAACAATCTCTGGAAGAATTTTTTTTTTTTTTTTCAAATCTGAGGTCAGGACGGATAATTTTTAAAACCATCCATCATCGTTCTTACTTTATAGTGCAAGCTTTTACCTAGTGATACAACCACCCCATATTGTTGACTCCCCCATATTAAACCAAATTTGGCCATGCCCAATTCCTTGCATCATTTCCATGCAAATCCCAGCGACCCATCAATGTCAACAACAAAAGCTAATCATAAATAAATTTGAAAGTCAAAAAAATTATGAAGGGATCCTACACTTCATAATGATGCAATTATAGGGGTATATATTCTATACAGGATTCCGTTCCTTGTATTTCATCTCATTCAAAGAACGGATTATGAACTTTAGTTCTTCACTTTCACTAGTTTGATGCATAAGATTTGATTCTAAGACCAAATGGAATTTTCATTGAAGGAAAACTGATAGAATACTGAATACTCAGTGAATTTATTCCACACTTTTTGGGATACGGTTCTATTGTTCTAAAAATAATATTTTATAATTATTTCATATATATTTTTTATCTCACATATATTTTAGGTTTATTAAAAAATTAATACATTAGTTAAACAAATAATTGCTGTTTGACATTCTGGAACACATTCTTAATTCTTGCTCTTGCACCTGAAATTGACCTTTCCGGATATAATTCCAGCATCACAGTAAAAAAGTCATCATTATTGAGTCCTTCAAGATTAGTGCCATAATTCCTCATCTTTTTTTGCTTTAGCAGCTGGCCTCAAAGAATTTGCTTGTTACTACGAACAAGCATTTTCTTTTCCACAAGACTCACTAGACAAACAAGAACGAAAAAAGAATTAATCCCTTTAAAGAGGGAAAACATTTCATGGTAAATCATATAAAAAGTTATATGTTAAAACTCACATGTATTCTGAAAAAAATATTATGCTATATAAATATTTAAATTGTATATGAAGTCTTCATAAATTATAAATTTGCCAGTATATTAGTATTGTTGGATAAATAAAAAATACCTTCCTTTAGCAAGCAACTAGACGTGGGCCTCGTGGCGAATTGACGCGGATAACTGTGTAGGATTTGCATGTTGCATGAACATTTCCAAAGGTGGAATGAAGCATCTTAGAATATGAAATCAATAGGCCGCAGAATCAAATAATAAATCCCTATCTTTACCAAATAATAATAATAATAATAAATCCCTATATTTTAACACTGAAATGGTGTCTTCGGTCCGGGTGATGCGCTATTGGAAATGAAAATAGCTTGTAAAAATTAAAAAAAAAAAAAAAAACTTAATAATTACGTTTAGGTTTTACTTTTATTTGCATGCAAGGGACTAAATTTATTATTCAATCAAAGTATTAACATGTCAATATAGAATGATTGCTTTGTAAAACTTTAAATTTTTAGAGTTTTCTAATAACGGTTACAGAATTAGAGAATTGAAGGAATAAAGTAATATATAAGAGGAAGAAATAATTTTATTAATATTTCAAAACAAACAATATTTTAAATATAGGTCATGAGACTCTTTCAAATAAATACTCCAACACGTACCCTACATATAATAATAATTACTAAATAACTATTAACTTCTAAAATAATTAAATTGCTAAAATTGACCCATAACCAACAAAAATACTAAAATTAAATAGTAAAACAAAAGTACTAAAACTCAATATGAAACTTGTTCACTTGGTTTAGTCTACTAACATGATTGATTTTGATCCTCTATATTACATCAACATGTGTCTTGATAAAAGACGTGAACAAATGCATATATGTTAGTATGTAGTATGTTTGTGCTTGCTTATTAGGATTCTAGCTTCTTTTCATTACATATACATCTACGCAATTTTTTTTTTTCTTATTTTGAAAACATTGGAAAAATCAAGGCAGTCAATAATACATTTATCATGAGAAAAAAGTGGAATTTTAGTAGGATAATTATAGAATATAAAAATGAAATTTGGGGTGCTCTGATTTTTTATGGAAAACAGTCAAAAGTAGTTTATCTCCAAAAAAAAAACAAAAAATAAATGAAATGTCCGATGACATGGATCTTACCATGGTGAACTGGTGAAGCTAGCTAGAGTTAAAACCACGGTTAAAAGACGTTCCCCAGGCCCCTATAAATCTAAGAAGTTCGACCATTCCGCTTCACAAATCAAAATACCTTCATCATCACCTTCTCTTTAGCTCTAAAACTAGTCACTAGAATTATCATTTTCTTTATAGTTTAGCCATTAATTTTCACTTCCAGTTATCATCAGAATTATTGCCTTCTTAGTTTGGGGTGAGTAATATTGATTTTAGCATATTGTGCATTTGTCTTTTGTTATCAAAGAAGTATTTTCTTATTGAAATACTAGTAAATTTTTTTTAAACTGTGAGTATAAAGAATATTTTACATATTCAGGCGTAGAGATACGTATATTATTTAAATTTTAAAATTAATTTTGTACACGTAACATGTTAGAGTAACAAAAAAAAATGTTTACAGCAATGTAAGAAGATTAATCCTCATAAATAATTAATGTCGCAAAAATTTCTTGATGCTATTATATTATTAAAATTTGGTTTGACAATATGTATAGGATAAAATGGCATCGAATGGGAATGGACCTGCAACCGGAGGGGTGGCTGCCTTGTGGCGGTGGACGGAATGGATTAGCGAAGATTCAGACACAGAAGAAGCACAACGAAATATGCCACGATGACAGCGGGCCGACGGTGAAGGCTCAAACTATAGATGAGCTTCATTCTCTTCAGAAGAAGAAGTCTGCTCCAACCACTCCTATTCTCGACGGCACTCAAGGCCCTTTTGCCGCTCTTTCCGAAGAAGAACGCCACAAACAGCAACTCCAGTCCATCAGGTATAAAATATAATTAACCCCATTAACTATCTAGCTACTTTATTAAAAAATACTATCAATGTTAATTAAACAAAATAATAATAATTTAATGTTAATTAAATGACTACTTTATTTTGCAAAAGAGAAATGACCCACAAAAATACAGCATGCATGCCAATTAATTTTTTTTTTTTTTTGAATAAGCCAACCGTAAATGTTTAATCCAAAAAAAAAAAATCTTCTATAACTTTAGAAGACGATACACTTGTAAAACTTTAGTGGAGATTCGGCTATATTTTGTTATCCAAATGACGTTACATGTAGTCAAGATGACAATATATGTTTTGCTAAAAGTAAAAAGTGAAATAAGTAGCTTGTTAATTAAGGTAGAAAATAGTTATAGGACAAGAAAAACTATTAGATGGGCCATACTTAACAGAACAATGTGTGACGACCATAAACGTTAAATTTTGTCAAGGAAAAAAAAAAAACAAAGAAATATTTGCTCAATGTTTTTTTTTTTTTTTGGTTAGTATGCTCTTTATTGTTTTCTTCTTTTCCTTATAATATCGCGTTTTTGTGACATATATTTCTGGTGATTACTTCTTCATCAGTGCCTCTTTAGCCTCACTGACGAGAGAAACCGGACCCAAGGTGGTGAAAGGAGACCCGGCAAGAAAGGCAGAAACACCAAGAATCTCGCATGTATCTCACCCCCACATCACCCCAACTATTAGCGTTAGTGACAGTGCGTTGAAATTCACCCACGTCCTCTACAACCTCTCACCCGCTGGTAATCTATTATAGCTAGTAGATAACTGTTCTATTGTTTACAGCGTCTACTTAATGAAGAAAAAATGAATGAATGCAGTGGAATAATGGATGGACCAATAAGCAATAATCCTTGTGATAATTAATTAATGAATTGAATGTGGATTAGCAGAGTTGTACGAGCAGGCAATTAAGTACGAGCAAGGTTCATTCATTACGTCAACTGGTGCACTGGCTACGCTTTCTGGTGCCAAGACTGGACGTTCTCCTAAGGATAAACGTGTTGTCAGGGGCGATACTACCCAGGATGACCTTTGGTGGGGAAAGTACGTATATTAAGCTTATTTCTCTGAGATTTATCGATAAATTCTTGTATGAATCTTAATTTTTTGACTTGCACAAAGATATATAAGTTGTGATTAATTCTCACCGTCGACTTCACACGGCACACAATTAATAATAATGAATAGTGATTAATTATTAGTATTTTTTTTAACATTTTTGTAATTTTGGGTGCTTTTGTGTAGGGGATCACCAAATATTGAGATGGAAGATGAGCATACTTTCATGGTCAATAGAGAAAGAGCTGTGGATTACTTGAATTCTTTGGAGAAGGTAGTCGATGTACTGCTACTAATTTCTTATGTTTTGTGTGAATCAAATAAAAAGAAAGGAATTTATAGTGCAAATTATTATCACAAATTAAATCACATCTAGAGGAATAAAATGTCAATTTAAATGCTGACGGAATATATACTCGCGCGGTCACAGCTTTCCGTGTGCCTGCCATGCATTCGGAGTATCATCATAGTAATTATCAGGGAATACCTCGATGTTGAAAACTAGATTCGGCAACAAGGATGAGGATGGTGGTATTTTAATTTCTTGTATTTTCCCTGTCATTGACCATACTAGCTCTTGATCCCTTGTCAAGTAGTACCTAGTTGTTTATCAACATCTGAATATGTTCCCAATAAGGATATAATTTTTCCACTTTGCTACTTGGGGGTGTTTTTTTGTTTTGGGGAGGGGGGGTGTTGAAGATGGCGCATAACCATAATACATCTAGATGATAACAACTTAACATTAATGGAGTCATTTACAGCACTTGTCTAATATGTAAGATGATAAATCCATGATTTCAGGTCTTTGTCAATGATCAATTTCTAAACTGGGATCCAGAGAACCGTATCAAAGTCCGAATAGTCTCAGCCAGGGCTTACCATTCCTTGTTCATGCATAACATGTAAGTGAATTGATGATGTTTAACATTATTCATTTGTGTTCTACCACGTATTTGTCCAGTAAGCTTGCCAGATAAGTTATTTTTTCAGTTGAAAATTCTTCTGATTGTTTAATTCCGTGATTGAATCTAGTTATTGAACTAAGGTTCATTGATAAAGAGTGAAAGACTAAACAGTTGCAGACGTGTGATGTTGTGTTAGTTCTTTTGTACAATTCGATGACTGGGTGGGTGGCAGGTGTATCCGACCCACTCCTGAAGAGCTGGAGAACTTTGGTACTCCGGACTTCACTATATACAATGCTATCACAATTCCCGTGTAACATCGTTATACCCACTATATGACATCTTCTACTAGCATAGATATGAATCTTGATAGAAAGGAAATGGTCATCCTCGGCACCCAGTACGCCGGGGAAATGAAGAAAGGCTTATTCAGTGTAATGCATTATCTCATGCCTAAGCGTCAAATCCTCTCTCTTCATTCCGGCTGCAATATGGGCAAAGATGGAGATGTCGCCCTCTTCTTTGGATTGTCAGGTAAAGTATCATCGGATCAATATTGTTGTTCCGATGTGAGGCCATCCCGTGCCAACCTATATGTGTCTTCTCATATATAGCCTCTACGATTGATTCGAAGCTGATGCCTATTTTTGTGTTTTTCTATGTCAAATTCGTAGTGATTGAGTTATATTTCTCTGTTTCATGTTCTAGGGACTGGAAAGACTACGCTGTCTACTGATCACAATAGGTACTTAATTGGAGATGATGAACACTGCTGGAGTGAAAATGGTGTATCCAATATTGAAGGTGGTTGTTATGCCAGGCAATGCATTGATCTGTCAAGAGAGAAAGAGCCTGACATCTGGAATGCCATCAAGTTTGGGACTGGTACGCTCCTAGCTTTTCTTTTTTTATTTTTCTTTCTACTTCTAAACAAATCAAATCCTTTTTCTTTTTATGTTGAATTCAAAGGATCAATAGTTAAGTGTAACGTTTGTAATTATGTCCCTTACTCGTTACTGCCAGTGCTGGAAAATGTGGTGTTTGATGAGCATACAAGAGAAGTGGATTATTCAGACAAATCTGTCACAGGTAATGTAAAAGTCATGTGTGTTAATTGTTACTCTTTCTATTCCTCAAATGAGTTTAGTACTGTCAAGATATTGATCAACTGTGGATGTTCTAGTACAATTTTTTATGGTTATGCTGGTGTGAAGTTGACTAAGATCTGATAAAGACTAGGATGATGTTCATTCCATGCCACCCCCACTTTTTCCAATTGGAAAATTTTTATGAAGACATATAGTTATGATGATAAGTTAGCTAGAAGAACTTTATTTGACTATGTTCACAAGCTTGAAATAAAACGGTGCTTGGGATCAATTCAAGTGAGTTGACTGGTGTACTCTGCTGGTTTTAACTGTAGTAGTAGTTGTATTCTCCATGTATTGCTGAGAACCATGAGCTGGACAAGCAACTTCTGCTCGAAAAAATTAATTGTCAATTTTGTTTCCTCAGAAAACACTCGCGCTGCCTATCCGATTGAATTTATCCCCAATGCAAAACTTCCGTGTGTTGCCCCTCATCCAAAGAATGTCATACTCTTGGCTTGTGATGCCTTCGGTGTTCTCCCACCTGTGAGCAAGCTCAGCCTGGCACAGACCATGTACCATTTCATTAGCGGCTACACTGCTCTGGTATTTATACATCTTCAAGCCACCTTTAGTTCTCTTGAAGCAAATTTGTAATCGCAATTTCTTTTCTTTATTTTACACCTCTAACTTGGGTTTCATCGTGTGGGAATATATGAAAATATAGGTTGCGGGCACAGAGGGATGGCATAAAGGAGCCCCAAGCTACGTTCTCAGCATGCTTTGGTGCAGCATTTATTATGTTGCATCCTACCGAGTATGCTGCTATGCTAGCTGCAAAGATGCAGAAGCATGGCACAACCGGATGGCTCGTCAACACTGGCTGGTCCGGTGGAAGGTATGCAAATAACTCTTTGAGTAGCACGAATGAAAAACCTTTCAAAAATATACAAACCAATTGAAATCTTCTGGTACATTGCAGATGCGGGGTAGGGAATCGTATCAAGTTGGCGCACACGCGAAAAATCATTGATGCCATACACTCTGGAAGCCTATTGAATGCAAACTACAAGAAGACTCGGGTGTTTGAACTTGAGATCCCATTACAGGTTGAGGGAGTGCCTTCAGAAATTCTGGATGCTGTAAACACTGTTAGTTGACAGTTCTTCATTAGCCTCTTTCAAAATCAGTTGTTTATCTATTGCCATGCTGATTCAGCTAGTATGTTCCGATTCTTTTGGTCAGCAGTGGTCCGATAAGAAGGCTTATAATGAGACATTGCTGAAGCTTGCTGGCCTTTTCAAGAACAACTTTGAAGTATTCGTGAACCATAAGATTGGGAAAGATAATAAGTTGGCAGAAGAAATTCTTGCAGCTGGTCCTATATTCTAATTTCTAATCTGCTGTTGGAATAAAAGAGAAAAACAAGAATGAAGCTAAAATTGTCGCAAATAAGTAGTGGCTATTCATGGTGGGCTGTCATTTGTATTCTTATGTTGTACTTGGTCTGTTCAATGTTGAAATGGAATTAAATTAGTGTGTGTACGACATCATTGATTTTGTTACGAGTTCAAATTAGGCCAGTAGATATCAATTCCATGATCTTTCGAGTAAATGGAACATTAATCGGTTAATTGGGTAAAACTGATTAAAGCCAATATAGAATTATTTATTTTATGAATATGGATATGAAGGATTATATATTAAAACAAAATTAAACGTGCCCTAAAGCCTACAAATTCCATTCACTTCAACACCAATTGAGTTTTTAAGACACATTGCCAATCAATTTAGACAAAATCTTGAATCAACATATATGTACTATTTACTACCCCTTGTCCCCCAACAAAAAAAAAAAAACATGTACTATATATTTACAACTGCATCAATTGATATATTACTTATTTAACGTGGTTTACATCTTAACCGTAATTGGCAAAATCAAATAATTAAATGCTGCAATATTAAGAAGAAAATGTCTTCAATTCAAGCCTTAGGCCTTAGTAATGGATAAACAATTACTAATACTTTGTAAGCAATATGCCTTCCTTGTTATTGCCTTTAAATCTTTTATCCTTTGACCACTATTCTCTATAATATTCTAAGTCACCACCTTTCTCTAATATTCTTTCTACTTTCTAGACCAATCTTCTATTTCACGATAAGAGATGCATAAAGTAAGACGTAAGATCAGTAGCAATTATCTATGTTAAGGAACCCGAATGGTATTAAACTATCATAGATTTTGCCTCTCATTATCTTTAAGTGTTCCTCTTAATCTTTAAATTTAATGCCGTGATATTATTGGATTGGTGTAGTTTTTTTTCTTGAGGTCAAATCTTTCTACTGACTTTAAAAAGTGACGCTATAAAAATAAATTACTCAATAACTTGTAAATACGTGACAAGTTGATCAAGATGATCAAATAATTCATCAGGACAATTTGGTTATTTCACATAAGTCAAGAATCAATATAAGACATTAAAGAGTTCTATGAGCCAATAGTTTGGTTTATGACCCATAAAAGGGCTTAGTGGCTAATGAACTGTTTCTAAACTTATGAATTTTTCACACCTACCAATTATTAGTATAAATAGTAAATGTATAAGGTAAGATCTCATAATTTAACACTCATTATAAATCTATTTGCTTTCATTTAATTTCTAATTTCCTCTCGTCGACAATTTTTTATTTTTGTATTGAAACTTTTTTTGAGAATACAAGTCCCGCCCTTACATTTTTTGTCTCAAATATAATTCATCTCGTGAGTGAAACGCACGTCGTTACCTTTACATTTGGAGAACTTTTATTATTTGGACATTTTCAGACTTCAACTTTAAACCTTAGGTTTTATATCTCGGTGTTAAAATTTGTTACGTATCAATAAAAAGTTTTTCGTTTTTACTCATAGATCACATGGTTTTAAAGCTAGTGCAAAATTCGTTAGTCTTCAAGTTATAGTGGATACCATCACATGTTTGATGAAGCTTAATTAAACGAACCAAAAAAAAAAGTGAAATGACATCATATGCAAATTTTCTGCCCAATATTGTCAACCCTCATATTCGACAATACACATTATTGCAAAGATAAATTAATTTAAAGAGATGTTTAGGTTCGAGAATTAAAATCAAAATAGTAATTATAAAATTATTGTCAATACGAATTTATGTCATATCTTATTATTTGTTTGATTTGAATAACAAATAAAATTTTATTATATTAATAAATTAATTAATTTAAAATCTAAATTATAAAACATAAAGAATAAAAATGAATATTTTTTAACATTTTCATTCACATAAAATAAGTCAACAATATATATATACAAGTATTATTAACCTTGATTTGTACATATTCTCGTACACTTATAAATCAAACACCTCTAAATAGTCAAACACAAATGTTAGGTTAATGAATAAATAATACAACAATTTTGACATCCGAATAGTAATGTAACACCATATTTGGCACTTGGAACTATCTTGACCATCTACAAGAGTTATAATTAAGAAAAATTTTACAATATTTCTTAGAAAATCATTCCCTTATGTTTTATAATTAAGTACATAATGTCGTACTGTATAAAATTTTAAAGTTAAGAGAATGATTCCTTAAAAGGGATTGTAAAATTTCCTTCTAATTAAAAAACCCTAAAAAAAAATACTATTTTTTTTAAAACACAAATAGAGAATTTTACGGTTCCTTTTACGCAACCATCTTGTTGGTTTTAAAGCCTTGTATAATATAAATTTTTAAAATATACTCTTAGTATTGTACTTTTCAAACTTTTAAAATATAAGAAAATAATTTCCTCAATGAAATTATAGAATTTTTCCAAATTTTATTCCTGAATTCTTGTAAGTTTAGGAATTACAAACCTTTATTTTCCTTGTACAATATTTTCGGAGTTACTACCATTTGTAAATACAACCTTTTTGTGTCGGCTATAGAATAGGGAGGCCATATTATTTTCAAGTCCATCTCTTATACACATCTAGATTTGTATTAGAGACAATGGATTATTCCTCACTCCGCCTCCCATTGGATTCAAGGAGCCTCAAAAGGTCAAAATTCAATCTAATTCAATCAGGCCGACATGTGTCCGAAGCGTGAGTCGGACCGTGGACTCCGTATCCGGATAATGTCCAAGTATCCATACCAACACAACAATCCGAAAACCCGACCCTGGTTTCGATTAGGGTTGTTGCTGCTATTTACACCCAATGCGCATGTTAGCGTGATGCCCCGTTGTTTCTGGGTCCTTCCGTTCGCACTTTTATCTTCTCTTCTATATTATCTACAACGCCGAAGGCCACTTTCTCTCTCTACCATTATCATCCTTTTCTTTGCCCTCACAGCAATCGCCGCATCGGATCCGGTATCGATTTTTCTTCAATTTTGAAGAATTCGGCTCAATTTGACGCGATTTTTGGGGTTTTCGGATCAACCGAGGTAATAGTTATCATTTTCTGTGATTTTTTTGTATCTAGATTGTCAACTTGGTGTCCGATTCTTGATCGGTGTTCTTTTTTGGTGGTTTTCTTGAGCTGGAATTTGTAGAAAACAGATCGATTCGGAAAAAATCTGATCTTTTTTGTTTTTTTATTTTTAAAAAGGAGAATATTAGGGTTTTCTATTGGTTTGATTGATTGATTGATTAAAAGGCACATGAATGTTCCTTTATCGATTTTTTTTATCTTGGATCTGAAAGTATTCGCGGTTAAGGTTTCTGATTGTTCTACATATTTTTTGTCCGATGTTCTTATTGGTAATAGTTTTTTTTTTTTTTTTTTTAGAGTCGAATTTCAATATCCCACACTCTTTTTGTATATAATACAACACTCGGAGGAAATCTTTCGCCTGTTGCCTGATTTTGAATGAGAGGATGTTGGGAGAAATTGTACCATCAAGCATCCCAGTTTTATTTTATACCTCAAAAGGGCAAGAAATTTGTTTGATTATTGCAAATTGGATGACATTTTATCACTTCGGTGTCAACGCTAGGATTTGGTTGGGGTTTTCAGCACATTTTTCTTTCTGATTCACGGTGTTTGCCATCTATACTTTGGTCCTTTATATCCAATTCCTGAAGATTTGCCTTCATCTCATGATGATTTAACTCTGATTAGAAAATATATTTTTTCAGCTTTCTGAGGAGGAAGCATCTGGAATACCTTGCCATCTGAGTGGATGCAGCAATGGGAGAATATGATAGATATGTATGAAAGCTTGTGTTGACTTTGGCTTCATCTCTTCTACTGTAATGGATATCTGCAGGTTATTCAATAAAAGCTTTATGAATGCAGGAGGATGAAGATTTAGATGAGTATGAGAAGGATGACTATGAGCAAGTAGAGGAAGATGCTGGTGAAGATGAATATGAAGAGGAAGAAGATCCTAGACCCACGAAGGAGGTATTGGATTATCTTGAACTGAGGCAACGATTAAAAGAAGAAAAAAGAAAGAAGTTGAAGAAAGAATCCGGGACTGTTAATGGTAGTTCTCGTGAGAAAAATAATGTGATCCCAAAGGACAGGTGAGTGCTTATATGCATTTGTTAGAATGGGATACTGATATATTCTCTATAAACATCTCCCATTCCTGGCACATGGCTTTGAGACATTGCCACCTCCTACTGAATTTCCCATCTAACTAAACAGTGACATGTGCAAATTTTGTATAGGACAATCTGAGAACGTGGATTAGTTTCAATGTTATTCTCTTTGAATACATAATTAAACTAGGGCATTATATACCCTTGCTGATATACATGGATTCTGTGATTTGATATTTGGAATCCAAACTCTAGAACATGCCATTCATAAATGTTAGTAAATTATTTTCTCAATTTTAGTCTTCAAATAACAATAAGGTATCCAGGTAGCACAACTATTGGCTGGATAAGATGTGTTCTAATTTAATTTGCAGTTATTTTGTACATTGCTATTCATTTATATGTTTTTGTGATTGATCAAGTATTAGTGTTGCGAAGTGTGCAAAATGAGTGATATCTGAGAACTCAATCTGAACCTTTTTTTATGCAAACACATGTTGGGATTCATGTTGAACTTTTTTTTATCATGACCTAGCTTTTTGATTACTAAAACAATGCAATTTCTACCTTTAATGTATTTTCTTGAGAATGCAATAATTACGCATCTGTTGACAATGTTATGCTTTTACAGTTATACTGATACCTTCTCTCTCTCTCTATACATATACATATATATGTGTGTGTGTGTGTGTGTGTATATATATATATATATATAGATATCTCAATCAAAGAATCAAGTACATTTCTAAACTGCCATGGTTTTATCTGACCATGTATATCTTTCTTTTTGATGCAGTTATGGTTCCTTTTTTGGACCTTCACAACCAGTCATTGCTCAAAGAGTGATTCAAGAAAGCAAGTCATTGCTAGAGAACCCCAATTTGGCGGCAAAAGTTATTAAATCCAGTCAAACTGTAAGCTTTATTTAGCTAGAAGATTTTTTATTTGATTCTGCTGCATTGGGTGATGAAACTGCCTAGCATGGTTATTACCTAGTATAAGAACTTCTGGTTTGCCTAATTGCCTTTGATATTTGTTTGAGCAAAGACCATGAGAAGTATAAGATGTTATTGGATCGAATGGCTAGTCGACATTGGTATTAAAGAACTCAAGATTCAGCAGGGTTGACTATTTAAAATGTTGGAGAAAATTTCTCAATTGCGAACCCAAAATCTACCTTGGTTCAAATCAATGATGAACATGGGTTGTGTCGTGTTGATTTTACTAAATCAAGAGATTAACCTATAACTGCTGATGATGAACATGGGTTGTGTCGTGTTGGTTTTACTAAATCAATAGATTAACCTGTGTTTACCTAATTAGAATAGAATAATTCGTGTACTGTTTTTTATTGATTTTTCCAGTTATGAAAATTTTCTTTTCCATCGTTTTAGATGTTTATTCAGTTCATGTGCCATCATTTCCCTGCAGAGTAATAGGAGCTCCAGTTCTGTCTTGTCTGTCTCAAAGTCCCAAGCAAGTGCACAGAGACCAAAAGTTGCAAATGGGGTAATATTTTAGTTTCTGCATTTTTATATCTTGTTCCCCTTCCTTTTTGGTATATGCTTGCACACTCCTTTCCTAAACCGTGTGCATGTGAAATTTTTTAATTGCTGCAGCTTCAAAAAAAAGTAGAGATGATTAAGAATACCAGGGATTACTCATTTCTATTATCTGATGATGCTGAACTTCCAGCTCCAAAAAAAGTTCCTCCTCCTCGAAATGTTTCTGCCCCAAAACCTGGTATGCTACTGCCTTATCATAGTTACTTTACCTGGCTATTTATACAAAAAAGTTAATTGCTATCATTGAGGAAAACTTATACAGGTTTTTTGGTGATTTTGAAGAGGCTCGCTTGGCACAAGTGTCAGAAAGGAGCAAGGATTTTTTAAGCAGTAATGGGCGAAAAGTTTCCAGCAGTCGTGAGGATAAGAAACCTACAGTTTCTGTTAACAGAATGCAGCCTAAAGTAGGGGCCGACAGATTGGCTTCTGGGGGTAAACAGGTTCAGACATCAGTAGACTCTAGGAAACATCTTGTTGGCAGTAATGGGACCTTATCGCATCATAGGAAACAGCTTTCTAGCAGTACCAGCAGTGGGCCAGGTCGGCCAGTGGTGTCAAAGGGTGTGCCATCTAAGGTTCTAGTAGGTGGGGCAGAGAAGAAGGTTGCTGTACCTGTTGCTAAGATCTCTGCTCCTGCCATGCATAAACCTTCATCTTCAAAATTGCATGCTCCTGTTTCGAAGCAATCCTTCCCTAGGAAGGAGAAGAATACCAGGCATCAGGAAAACCAAAGGTGTTGCCAAAACAGCCTGTCCCACCCCCAAAACCTAAGGTTAGTTATTCTCTTTTATCTCTAATGGGAAACTGTAATGTACCTCAACTGCCTATTACTGCCCCATCTTGTCTTGAAGCACGTCTGATGTTCTTAATCTTAAGCTGGTCTTTTAATAATTCGTTGTACTTGTGTCAAATGTTAGCAAGTGATGCAACCACCTCCTAAAACTTCTACTCGTGATACTTCAAGAGATGAACGTCCGAGGAAAAGACCCATGAGTCGTGATGACGATGAGGACCCTGAACATGCAATTAGTATGATCAGGAAAATGTTTGGGTAATTTTTTCCCCACATATCTTCAACATTTTTGTCCCCATTTTTTTTGGGGTACAGAGCTGCATGGAAGGAACCCAGATATAATTGGTTACCTTCCTCATGCCTTGAATTTTTATGTTCCAGATGCTTATCTGCTTGATATTTTTGTTTGTTTTCTGGCTTCAGATATAATCCTAAGAGATATCAGGATGCTGACGATGATAGTGACATGGAGGCTGGTTTTGAAGATATTATGAGGGAGGAAAAGAGAAGGTTAGTAATAAGCCTTTGAAATTGTACCTTTGTTTTTTCTTTCAAAGAATGAATCATCAAATGTTTTGTTGCAAGTTGCGATTGGTATAACATTTTCTCGTGGGGGTTCTTCAAATTGACTTGGGGAAAGTAAGTTTGTTGCTCCTGCAATTATAACACATAAATCCTTTGCACCTGTTTGACCCCTTGCAAGTCCAAATTTATTGCCCCTACCATTTCCCATGTCCATGTGTTTCGAGGATGCCAGTAAGACTGCATTTGGGTAACTGAATGTGATGGACTTGAGAAATACTACCTATATAAATACAGGATGAACTATTCCACAAAGTGCCAAATCGTACACAGAAATATTGTTCTACTTCCAAAAATATATCATTAAGATCACTAAAGTATGTATGTGAGTGCCAAGCTTTGGATTTAGCTTATATCTAAATATGTGGACCATTATTTTTGGTCGATTCTATTTGTTGGTTCTTGAATTTATTTAGATATATTGTTTTAACTTATCATTAATTTCGAGATACTTTGTTATGGTTAAAGATTCAAACAAGTGATATGTAGGTTGCTGTCTGATCTGCTTGTTTAATGTAAAAAGTTGCTGGAAATGCTTGATGTTACTGTGATTGTGGGGATATAAAGTTTTGTTATAATTATTTTCTTTTTGAATTTCTATCATACAAATAGGAGTTACTTTATGGTCAACATAATAAGATGGTTGTTTAATTCCCTTGGTATTCAGTGCGAGGATTGCTAAGAAAGAGGATGATGAAGAGCTTCTCAAGATAGAAGAAGAGGACAGGAGGGAGCGCTTGCGAAAGGACGCCAAAAAAAGGAAGTTGAGCCATAGATGACTGTAAAATGTGTTCATCTCACACCTGGATCTTACTTCGTTTAGTTTGCTGAAGCCCCGAGTCTAAAGTCACAGAAATGGGGTAGTGGGGTGGAGAAAAATTGTTCTGTACTAATAATTTTTATTTATATATAAGCCTAGCGTGGTTGGTGTTGGGCTTCTTCATTATTTTTTAGCTCTAGGAATGATTTTGTCAAAAGCTTAGATTAATAAATTAGTTCCTTTTTTTTTTTTTTTTTTGGGGTTTTTCAAAATAATTTTGGGTTACGTGTTCCTGGTGTAGGATATCATTGGATAAGATGTATATTTTCTGCTTCAAATTAATATAGTTCTGCTAGTCTTTTCTTTTCCCTGACCTGTTAGTCCCCTCGTTACTTTTTTCCGGTGTTTGTAATTTGTAGCCCATGAATTGAATAAGTTAAATATTTAGGTAGATTTAATTTTTGGTTTCACTTGTAGATTCTGTAGTGTGGATTAAATTTTAGACAATCTATGACATTAGTTGATGTAAGTAAAATTTTTTAATATTTAATTTTGGAATATCATAAAATTTACAAGTGAAATTAAAAACGGTCTACTTGGCTATTTTCTATTGAAAAATATGACTTGTTACTAAAAGCTTCGGAACTACGTGTACAAAACTAAGCACTTATTCTATAAACAATTTCACCACAAAAAGTAGGAGCCAAGTGTAATCCGAGGTACTAGTACATGACAGGTTAACCCTAGTAAATGATTGGTGGTTAGGTCCTGACATTTGGCAGACTCTTTCTTCCATTATTGCATTTTTATCCGTTCATCCCAAAAGTGGGTAGTCATGTGATATCCTTCCGTATCCAGTCTGAAGTCTCTACCCTTTCGTCTTCCCTTCACATGCCATGCGTCTCTCCTAAATCGCAAATCCCGTCTCTCTCTCTAATGAAATGAAGATCCTTGTCAATGCTCCGTTCTCCAAGTTTCCTTCCCCTTCTCTTCCTCTACCTCAAATCTGTACGACGACGAAGAACAAACCACTTCGTGCTCGCCCCGCTTCTTGCTTTGGGTACTGCACTCTACCAACTCCCCACTCAATATTACACGTCTTCTCTCTCCCACACACACACACCCACACCCACACCCGTACATGTAAAGTGTGACTAAATGCGGCCATCACATGCACATACTCGGTCTGCCGGGTGTATACTGTATGTTGTAGGTCTACAGTGGTTCATGTACTAAGATAAGTATGTTTCGTAATCGTGTACTGTTTTCTGGACTTGTTATGGTAATACGCTAACATTAGAAGCATTATCAAAATCCCCCTTCCTTGCATGTTCGATTGATCAAACATTATTATTTATTATTATTATTTTTTGGGGAAATGTAAATCTTAATTGTCGCAGCTTGGGTGTTCCCTGTTTTGCTTTATAGCTTTACTAATGATTTTCCAAGAAAGCAAGATTGAAATGTTAACAATTACTCTATAAATGACCTGGAATGTTGTTATAATTGTTTGTAACCAACTTGGACTAATAAGTTTCGCCTCTCTGCAGCTGATTTCAAAAGGTCAGGGGTCTAAATAGTAGTTACTTGTATCGATAATCATTTGATTTCAACTAAGTTAATTACTTGATCAACACTGTCACCCGTTAAACAAATGTTTTTTGTTTCATTTGAGTGTCGCATCTCAATGACTAGAAGACTAAATAAGAGGGCAGTTCCTTCTCCATCTTTTTGTTTAAGAAAGTTACATTGTGGAATTTAGGTTGGAAAGGCAAGATGACAAGGACATGGATATTCACAAGGTAAGCATTTGTAGCCAAGATGAGCTGGTAAAATGTAAAATGTTCCTGGCAGTCAGAAAATGTACTTTCCCTTTCCTTGTAGGATTTTCTGCAGTCTATGGATAATAAACAAAAAGAGAAGCATAATGACATTTGGCAACTTTTCACGGAAGCACAACAGAGTATGCAATTGCTATTCTTGTGGTGCAATGCATAAGTCAATCTCGCATGTATTTTCTTTCATATACTAATGTCCTGATTGATTGCAATTTAGATATATTACATTTGAACAAACAAAAACAACGCCTCATGGCCTTGGAAGAGTTGGATGAACTGAAACGAGAGAGAGCATCATTGCTTGATAAGATAGAGCAATTGGAGGTGAAAAAGCCGGTAAACACCAAAAGAGGTGAATTTCTGTTTTATAATTCTTGCACTCTGTTAATACTGGTTCATCAGCTTTTAATGCAATTGCTATTTCTGTTTTCTGTCAGATGTTTGATTTATGCCCTTAAAGTTCATAAAAGATGCTCAATCAAATGAAAAAATAGTAATGAAAATGTTCTACACATGAAAATACATCCTGGTCCTTTTTTTTTTTTTGAGAGAGAGAAAATTCTGATTGAGCTTTCCAGAGTATATTTTTCAACCAACCAAAAGGAGTTTTACAGCTCCCAATGTTTATGCTTTTATGATAGTGCTATTTCATCTCCTGTCTGATATCTATCTTGACTTTTCATGTTATGGACCACTAGAAGTTCTTAATCACAGTTTTTCAATTTTCAAGTTGTTAGTATTTCTAGACTGTCATAATGTGGTTTCCTAATCTTGTAACCAGAAATAGATAAGCTTGCTATCAGTTCGGAGTTGCTGCTTAGAATAGATTCAATGGTTCTTTCTGGTATGATTGCTGATAGCGAGGCTTCTGACTTGAGGAGGCTGGTCATGGATTCAAGAATAAGTGTAGTAGATAGTTTCTTTGAAATCATGCATAAGAAAGATTCTGAACTTCTGATCGAATTGCACCATTTCTCACACTTTAGTAAAAAGTAAGGTATTCTTTAATGTTGTGTTGAATTCTAGTATTCTACTTTTAAAAGTGACACATCTTACAACTCTGATGTTTTTCCATATAAGCTAATAGTTTTTCTCCAAATTCTCTCCTCATTTCACTGTTCTTACATTGATGACTTCTACCTGGGCTTGAATTATTGTCTCCTTTTTACAGCTTACATGTTCTGTTGTGCTTGATTGGATATTGTCTTTGATTTCTAATGCACCCTCATGATCTACTTCTAGTACAGGAAGGGTGTAAAGAGTTTCCACATAGTTCACATTTCTGCTGAAATGGCACCAGTGGTCTCTGTGGGATCTTTGGCATCATATGTTACTGGATTATCCCGTGCTTTGCAGAGGAAGGGAAACATAGTTGAGGTTATCCTGCCGAAGTAAGCCTGGACCTTTTACTTAGATTCTTTACAATCCAGAAAATCCTGCCGAAGTTATCTTGTAAACTGTCTTAGGGGGCAGGTTTGCCTGTATCGCTGATTCTATTACTCTGTCTAATCGTTTCCTCATTTTCCATGCCACAGAATTGTATCCTACCAATTCTAATTCAGTCTGTTCATGAAACCATGCCTCCTCTTAATTCTTTTCCATGAATATCTGATCCTCGGTAATAATGTTTCAAGCAGGTATGCATGCCTAAATTTAGATGAAGTTCAAGGTCTTAGAGAAGTTGACGCAGAATTGTATTCATTTTTTAATGGTCAATTACATGCGAACAGAATCTGGACTGGGTGAGTTTGAATGATTTGTGGCAAGTTTCCCAATTTCTGCTATTTATATATTATTTATTGATTTCTAAGAATTGATAATTTTTCTACCTCTAGTTTTTCTTTTCAGAACTGAGGGCTTCGTCTCGTTTTAACCATTATGTTATTGGGAAACAGGGTCGTCTATGGCATTGGAGTTACATTTGTACAACCTGTCTACTATTCATCATTTTTCAGTCATGAGGGAGTGTATGGCTATGGAAATGACTTTGAACGGTTTGTTGACAGTTCTTCTATTTTGATCATTCATATTCAGGTGTGATTTGGATTTGCATTTCTTTCAATTTCCTTTTCCTTCTGAATATTTGTTCCTCCTATTTAGCTATTGACCTTTTTTGGGCAAATTAGTTTTAATTTGCTTGAAGATTTGACACCCTGAGCTTTTTGAAACTATCAAACCTCCATTCGTACTTTGTATCAAGCTAAATATGGGTTCATTCTCATTGAAATTTTTTGGTGTCGTTATGTTTTGAAATTCCAGTGTTCCTCTTATATGTCTGCATATAGTAGGAGAGATCACTGAAATTGAAAAATAAGATCTTTTTGTTATAAAGTTGTTTTAAATAGAAAATATTGATATGAACGTCAGTATTATTTGCAAAACTCAGAGTGGTTTCGTAATCATGGCAAACCTTAAGGGAGGATAATATATTCTACCCGTTGTTTTCCCTTGCTTGTCTAGGATGATTGGCTCACTTTTCCTCCCTTGTTCCTTTCAATATGTCTTGTGGGTTGTTATGATTATGAAACAACTTTTGTTGTATTGTGGCTTGAATCATGATTAATCATTGGCCAGAAACATAGGACATGGATTTCGTCAAGTTCATCAATGATGGACTAAGCTAAAATGCCATACAACATCCATCCTATTTGACCATCCAGCCAGTAATTTTTTTGACAGTGATTTAATGTCATTTTGCTAGTGAAAGTTTTGAAGGTTTGCCTATAGCTGGCACTTCCTCTTTTGGCTTTTGTCTCAGATCTGAGGTTATCTCGTGCTTTTCTTATTAATTAGTTTATAAATCACACTTCACTTGTATGCAAGGGGAATATAATTTCCTTTGCAAATTCATGTACCGGTGAGCTTGACAAAATGGCTCCCAATGCTGGTTATATGGTAAAAACTTCGTATGGTGAGTAGTTCATGTAGCTGGTCTTTGTTGGAGGTTCAGTTATACGCGACTGTTTCTTGTATGTACAATCATTGGGATATTTTTATTAGATATTATATCATTGTTGGTCATCTAACATCTTCTTCGTGTCATCAGATTCTCATATTTTTCTCGTGCTTCACTGGATTATCTGGTGAAATCAGGAAAACAGCCTGATGTGATTCACATACACAACTGGGAAACATCAATTGTTGGGCCACTATTTTGGGACATTTTTGTCAATCAGGTTTCTTTATTTTCTTCCTTCCTTATAAGACCACACACGGAAAAATAGATGTAAGCATTTCATGAAGGTCATGTCTTCACTGGTATACTTTTATGACGTATCTTGCTCTGTGCATGAGCAGGATGATAAGACATTCTATTTGTTTAGGAACATCTATCTGTCGCCAGAGGTTCTTTCTGCAGTAGTCATAGGTTAAGTAAACCAGCTTAAACTGGAGTTCCCTGATGTAATGCATTCAAATAATATTCGCAGTTGAATTTCTACTTGCTCTTTTTCTTTATTACTCTTATTGCTTTGTTGGACTACTGATCTTAACAAGCTCGGATTATATAGGAATAATATGCCATGATGTTACCTTAATATATTTCCAGCTTTATTACACAGGGATTTGAAGGTACAAGAATATTGTTGACGTGCCGGAGCTTTGATTCACAGGCAAGTATCACATGCTTAGCATATTAAACTCAACTCTGAAAACAAGCTTTGTGTAACGTATCATGATAATTATTGTCCATTAGTGTCTTGAACAACCTGAGAAGCTAGCTCTGTGTGGACTTGATCCTTTGAAACTACATCGTCCTGATCGTCTTCAAGATAATAACAAGGCTCATATGGTCAACTATTTTGAAGGTATTTCTTCCAATTTTGAACTCCGTGCCACAATTTCCTTCCCTGTCAAAAGTTTTATGAGAAAGTAGGTCTTCCTTTATTTGTGTTATATGCTATTTGAAATGTATGGTTGATCTTAAGGTTTGAGATCAAACCGACTAGTGTGTTCTGGTGGAGCGTTATGGTGCAATAACTTTTTCTCTGATATAAATTGCTATATAGAGAGACAGATGGATTCTACTGCCCTCACTGCCCCTGAAATCTCGTTTAGGGTAAAATGCCAAGTATCCTCTGCATTTACTGCTACTTGTCCAAAAGGAAAAGAAAAAGATTAAGCAACCAGTTAAACTGTTGTAAATTTAGTGTTCGAATCAATAAACAATTGGAAACGAAGATAACCCTGTGATCTTGGACATGAATGCAAGGTTCTGTCTTACTCTAGAATTGATAGTTTCTCAAATTATGACGTTTCAGTATCATCTTTGGCACGACACTGATAAATGTCCTATTTATAATAATGCACAACTTGTATCTCTTTCATCAGTTACAAAAATTTGGTTGCTAGTTTATTTTTCTGGCATGGTTTTTAATAGAGATGAAAGTGGGGAAGATAAAGAATGTGTGTGTGTGTGTGAGAGAGAGAGATAGAGCGAGAGAGTCCTCCTGTCTTAATAGAATGTGAATGAGCATATCTTTTATCTCCGTCCAGATATAGTGGAAATGTAACTTCTCCTGTTATTTATAGAAACATGAAAAAGCAGTGATGTTGCATTAATAGAAACTGAAGTTTCATCAGATCAGCTAACAACCTGATTCCTAATACTTTTGTCTCTCTGACGCTCTTAATTTTCAGGGTGGAATTGTTTATTCCAATAAAGTGATAGTACTCTCATCCATGCACACAAAAGGCCATATAATTGCTAATTTTGGTCATGGGTTGGAACCCACCTTAGCCATACACAAGTAAGTATTACCTTGAACTCATATAATAATTTGTATCAGTGTCATTGTAATAGTAGTCTGATATAAAGTTGTCACTTTTCCTCCCTTCTGATTACGATTCAAGGGACAAGCTGTTGATTGCTCCTCATGGGTTTGACAAGTCAGTTTGGGATCCTTCAGTGGACAAGTTTCTTCCACAAAGGTACAGCGCAGAAGATACGAAAGGGAAATCTGTCTGCAAAATTTCATTGCAGCAGCATCTTGGGTTAACAAAGCATGCTTCCATGATTCTTGTAAGTTGTCAGTAAGTTGAAAATTGTATTCTTGATGTGCACAAACGAAATGACAAAATAATAAAAAAAGAAGGGTGGTCTGTTTTCTTTTATTTGGCTTCCGTAAATTTGTAAAATGAGAATGGCATCCTGTAACATTGATATTTGTCAAGCACAATGCCTTTTTTCATTTCTGGTTGTACATGCCTTTATGTTGCTTCCTTTTATTTTTTGTCTTCCTTTTATATCTGCAAATATATTGTGGAGGCTCCACTCCTGTCTTCTCTTATTTATTATATTCATGTCTCTATTATATGTCGTAGACATTCGATGTCACATTCACTATATATCTCCAGAACTTACTCCCTCTATGCAGGAGAAAAAACAAAAACTAAGTAGGTGCGAAAGATAAGAAAATGAAGGAAAGATGTTTAGTGTGTGGATTTTCGTCTGTAAGCTATATTTTAAAGAAAATGTACGAGCCAACCATCTTCAATCTTTGTGCAGAGGCAGAGACATAAATTATATCAGTATATCTCATATTGCTTCTACTATTTAAGGAATTTATCTCTGTGTTTCCATGAAATTCTATGTATACCTGTTCTGCATCTGGAATTCGATGTTTCATCCCTCAGAAATAGAAATATTGTGATTTCAGGTTGGATGCATATTATCAGAGGTTTCAGATGTTCATCTGGAGAACCTCAAGACACTTGTTCGGATGGCTTCCAGGAAAGGAGTTCAGGTTGTTTCTGCAATCCTTTTATCTACAGATAACTATGCTGAATAACTGATCAGCTAGTCATCAATTTAAACTTCTTGGCATATATTTTTTTTTCTTGGCATTTTGCTTATTCATTGTAAATAATTTGTAGCATAAATCTGTTTATGTATTCTCTGCAACAACCTTCGTGTCCTGTAGCCAAATTCCAGGCATAAACAGAGAATTGGAATCTTTGCTTGTAGAACTCAAGGTTATTGCATCGCTGTCTTTGTCTAAATATTTCTGGTGTCTTCGTCTAAACATTCAAAAATAGGAGACTTGAACATTGTTTATATTTTTCTTTGATGCAGGATGAAAATGTGAGGTTTATTGACAAATGTGATGAACCTTTATTGCATTTGGTATTTGCTGGATCTGACATTATGTTGTGCCCATCTTTTGATGATCCAGTACTTCAAGTACCGGTATGTATCCTACAAAGCAGTTGTCAAAGTCGGTTAGCTCAACCTTTTGTACTGTTAAAGACAGTTTGGATATCTTTAATTATCTTCTAATTTTTTTTCCCCTCAAACTGAATTGAATTATTTGCATAGATGTTGCTAACAAAAAAGTAAGAAACTTTTTCCAAGAGAAATTTGTGGTTATACACATTCATATCAAAAGGCAATTTACAGTGCTGAAGTCTTTTTTTATTCATCTGGGTAAACTATGTAGCTGAAGGCTATAAAATATGGAGCTGGACTTGTTGCAGTAAATTTTTCCGACAACAGATTCAGGTTGGTTTTACAAATGTATTTGTAAGCTGAACACTCTTGTTTCTTTCTTTGAACTTGTTCAAAACCTAGAATGTTTTATGCAATCACTGGATCAACAGGCATTTTGTGGATAATGATTTTGAGCGCACCAGAGTTTCACAGTGCATCAGCAACTCATTTGCAAACATGTCATTAAGCCAAGCTATCGATGAAATCGTGTGTATCCTCTCTATACTTCACTTCTTTTTTTATTCATGGCGCAAGAGTTTTGATCAAACTTTACGATTCTTTGATACATTTTCCCTTTCGCAGAAGAATAATCCATCTCAGTGGAACCGAAAAATCACAGTATGCTATGGCAAAGGATTTTTCGTGGGATGCAGAGTGTTGTGACATACATGTTTCAGCATATGCAGCAATAAAAAACCTATGAAGTAGGTTTTTTCTGCATATATAAATTAGAATTCTTTTCACCGAGTAATGTTTAACTTTTTTCTAAATATGTCAATATATTACTCTTTGTTGTTGTGAATCGTTTTTATTTGTTCATTAATTTATCACCTTTTATATATATGGTTCTTTCATTGAACTTTGTAGTAGCTATTATTATTAATGTTTAGCTGGACTTGGCCCAATGAAAATGAATGTACGGAGGGAGAAACATGGGGAGTCCGTGAGCCTAGTCCAAAAATGTTATCCATCATCGTTTGGACCACCTGACTATAACAACGAAAGAAGATCTGCAGAGATGCATGGTCAACTTTAATTTAGGGAAATTTTACAGTATTTTCAGAAAATTATCTTTTTAATTTTAAGAGTTTATATAATATAAATTTTTAAAATATATAATATTGATATTGTATAATTATTTAAAATATAAAAAAATAATTTTTTTATTACCGTAAAATTTTTCTTTAATTTAATGTGGCCTTTCTAGTGGTTTCAAAGTTGATATTTATTTATTTTTTAATAATCTCACCCAACAAATAATAAACCCATTTAGATGTAGTCCATAGTACTATTATTAATTATGAGATAGTACATCGTTTGCAGATTACAACTTTGTTTCTTTTACGAGGAAGTTGGACTTGACTGGAATTATAAAAAAGAAAAAACCGTTACCGTTTTGCTTTATTCTTTGGGGGGTTAATTTTGGGGTCCCTCACAGCTCTGATATTTCTGGTGGTCTCTTGCCCGAAGACAGCTTGCTGCAATAAACTCTCATCTGTCAGCAATGTTTAATGAGGCTGTTATCTTTATTTAATTGTATTTATTTATCTTTTTGGTGAAATTTTGGGGCTATGCTTTGGGGTTTTGAATTCCAATTCAGGAAGAGTAAATGCGTTAAAAGTTACTTTCTATGAAGTGTTTTTAATAATATTTGATTATTTAAAAAATTAAGTAAGATATTTTAAAAAATAATACTAAAATAATTCTTTATGTTGTTCATAGTCTAATTTCTTGATAAATTATTAAATCCCACATTTACCTTTTCTTTTTTAACAAATCCAAGTCATCACAGTAGACCAAATGTCATAAATGGCTTACCTAACTTGTATTAATCCAAATATTCTCATGGCAAAAAAGGTTAAAAAATTATTTTCATTTCTTTTATTATACTATTTCTTCAATCACAAAATTAATTAAATGAATATGAGAAAGTAAAAAGGGAAAATGTATTTACACAAAAAAAAAAAGAAAAAGAAAGAGTAAAGCTAGTGTGTAACTAATTCACTCCCTTTATGATTATTTATAATCTATACTATTTATATAAAGTTTGGGATATTGTTTTTAGTATCAGTCATTTTTTAATTTACTATTTTACCCCTATCAAATATTTAAATTTTTAAAAATTTGCAATAATTGAGATTAACTATTCACCCTTTTTTCTTAATATATATATATATAAATATATATGTTCTTATACACATATTAGGTATGCCATTTTAACTAATATATATATAAAATAATGAATCTACTTTAAGTATTTATACTTTGTAAACTTTTTAAGAGACCTTTTATTAATACTAATATATCATATTAAATTATCACTAATAATTGCTATATTTAACTTCTTTCGTTCTTGAAAAAAAAAAAAAATTAATATCTGCCTTATCTACAAGTTGAATATTATTGGGCGTAAAACTTTACGTGGACGTGTGTGGGGTGGCAATTGGCATGAAATGATGCCTGCTTGGACGTACTTTGACGCGGTGAGATGCGGCTTCTAATCACATCATTCTCCTTCATTTTTTTAATGCTTTTCTGATCGTACTTTGAGTTTTCATATTATTTTACTGCAATCTTTTATGTGAGTCTCATAAAAAAAAGGTGGATCTTAAAGACACACTGCTACTTTTTTTTGATTATGAAAGCGAAAGTGTAGGATCTAAGTGGGTGTAGGGCTGTGGTATCCTACAAGTTCGGAAACTCAAGTCACCATGATAGTTACACTTGTTCCTGCTCAGCTGTTCTTTTGAAATTGGACAACATTAATAAATACTATTCGAGTCTCGTATTTATTAAAACCCATTAATAAATACTATTTCAAAAAACTTTCTTTTTGAGAACTCCTCTCATTTTCATATGAATTCCCCAATAAACTTCACAATTTCAAATATTTGATTGCAATATTAATTTATCTAAATTTCCCAATTTGGTTTTTACTTTTACACAAACTTAAAAGGAAAGTCCCAAAGTTCCCGCATTTTCCTATAATATCATCAACAACCCATCAAATCAAAATAAAAAATGATAATAATGTTCTTTACAGATAACTAGACATTTCTTAACCCATCCTCTTTAGATTAGTGCCATTTTATATCATAGGCTGGTTTTGATTTCCCAATTACTCTTTACCCACCTCCTCATAAATAAATAAATAAATATAATCATCTATAATAATAATGTAGTCGTCTTCACCACATTCAATGCAAATGGCGTTGCCGTTACCAATACAAAATAGTATCAAATAATCTACCTATTGCTTAAAAGAAAAAAAAAAAAAAAAAAAAAATTGGACTCTCCTCGCAAATTTTTGAAACTTTTCAAAATTATGCACCTCCGTCTCTCTTTTCTCTACCCCGGAAAAAAACCTTGTCGTTTTCTTCTTAAAATAAATTTTCATTGAAATAGACGGAAAATTTCAGCTGAAAGGATTGGATATATTATTCTTTTGATTGTGAATAAAATTTGGCATTTTCTTCATTTATTTCCCATGATTTTTACCTGAATTGTTGCAATTTAATAATTCCTGCAAATTAACAGTAGCTGTTAGGGTTTTTTTTTTTTTTCTGGTTTAGAATTTTGTGAGCTGAATGCTTGGCATATTGAAACACCATTCCTGTCTCTTATACACATCTAGATGTGTATAAGAGACAGCATTTAAATTCAATTGAATTTTTTTTTTTTTTGTTGCTGCAAAAGATTAATTGTTATTGAATTTACTGTTGGTTATATATGCATAGGTAGCTGTGAAATGTAGGCCATTGACACAGAGAGATCGTGGCCGCAATATCATAAGAGTTCATAATAACAAGGTATGTTTATTTTTCTGCTACAGCAAAAACACTTAAAATAAAAATGTGTATGTGTCATTGAATATGGTGAAGACGACTACATTATTATGATTATATTATTATATTTCTGAGGAGGAATAGGTAACAGCGTGTGTGTGCAGCAAATGTTTTCTGCATTTTGTTTTTGAAATTAATTGGATTTTAGTTTGGTGAAATGTCGGTGAATTTTCATTATTATTGTAAGTTCTGATGATTTGACAACTTATATTCTAGTAATGTATGGTAATGGTATCTGTAGGAAGTAGTTGTATTGGATCCTGACCTATCAAAGGACTATCTAGATCGCATTCAAAATCGAACTAAAGAACGGAGACAGGATATTATTTTGATTATGCTTTTGGCTCAACCTCGACAAATTCGGTACGTTTTCTCCAGTTTTTTGTTATTTTGAACCACATTCTGGTTCAAATTTTTCTTTCTTTTGCCATTCTTCTTGTGTGTTTTGTGGTCTAAACTAAAAATACTTGGGGGTTCACCTGTATTTGTTCCCTAATTCATGCATGAATTGATTGTTAGAAAGATGGAGAAAATGAGCAATGCTCAAGAAACCTATAGCATCAATGAGATTAAGACAGCAATGGCTAGTTCACGATTCATAAATAAGAAGAATAATTACGAGAAGGAAATACACAATTTTGTGATCTACCGATGATAATTTTTCTCTTGAAACAACGTTCAATCGGTGCTATCATCCATAAATAGGTTAAACATGGGATTAAATTGATAGGAATTTAAGATTTCTTATCAAGCAAACCAGTTGGCGATGGTTCATTTGATTGTCCATTTTAGTCAGTGGTAAGAGGATTGCTTTCAAAAGCTTCCACCTGTAGGATTTCAAAAGTGTGATAATGTATAGTATTGTTACACGGTTTATTTCTGAAACTTCAAGGATGTAGGATCACCACAATCTCAAAGTCAATTACCTCCAATGATTTCCAGTCCCTTATTTTGTATGGCTAAAAGATGAAGGTTTTGGACTATACATGGGTTTCAAACCTTCTAAGCCAGCTTTTGTTTCCAGAAAGGGTTTTGGCCTCATGGAAATCCATGGAAATATTAAATTTGTCAGAGAGATAAGTTGTACAAAATTTAGTACCATTTTTCATAACAGTAATTTTTTTTTTTCCTTCTAACTATTGCAGGATGTCTACCACAGAAGCATACATTCTACAATAGCGGGGGTCATTCAAGGTCTCAATGCAACTGTATTTGCTTATGGTTCAACAGGAAGGTACTTAAACAAAAAGCACTGCAACTGGCCAACCCATATACACAGTATCTATATATGGAGTTCACTGTTCTATTAGTTTTGCCTGACTTATCTTTTAGCTTTTGGTTTAATTTCAAAATTGTCACTTTTCTGAGAACAAATGATGGAAAACCACATGGGGTAAGGATGTTTGAAGATATACCCCACTGTACATTCTTTGGTAGCCAAAGACTTGTTGATCTTAAGGACCTGTCCTTGGTTCTTTTATTGTTGAGACAGAGGCCTCATGAGCATTTAAAACATTTCCTTGTCGTGATTAAAGAGTTTTCACCAGTGCCTTGCTAGTGACACTTGCTTTTTGTTCACTTTATTATTGGAAGAAGAACAAATGGGAGCCCACGAAAAACATGAACTGAGCATGGTTTTCATTGTGGTAATGCAAGGATCTTGCAATCAGTTATAGCCTTTCTTCAAAGGAATGATTTATTATTTGGAGATGTTGCACTAAATATAAATGTAGGTTTTGAGTCCGTTGGTTATAATTGGCACAGATTAATTTGGTATTCACCTGTAATTTGAGATCAAATGATATAGCTTTGTCTGGAATGATTCGCAAACCGCATCTGTATAGTTTGCACATACTGTCTCAAGAGGAACTTATCAGATTTTGTTCTTTTTGTTCAATGATTGAGATTCTTCGATGAATCTCTTTTAAATCTAATATACTTTCACGTTTTCAGCGGTAAAACATATACATCTGGTTGGCACTCAAGATGATGTGTGGACTTATGGTTCTCAGTCTGATACACAATTAGATCTTATAAAAAAAGATACTACCTGTGATCAATTTGAAGTTACTTGTTCTTACCTCGAAGTTTACAATGAGGTAGATTCGCATACCTAAAAATGTACTTCAGTTTGACATTTTGATTATCGATGTTGTTCCATATCAAAAATTAAAATGTGCAGGTTATCTATGACTTACTTGAAAGGTCTTCAGGTCACCTGGAACTTAGAGAAGATCCAGAGCAGGGAATAATTGTTGCTGGCCTTAGATGCATCAAGGTTCATCTCTTCCTTTCATTAACAGGAGTAAAACTACATATTGTCATACTAAATGCCAGAGCATTTCACAGGATCTTGTAGTTGTTTCAATGAGCTTTTGATTTTGATAATGGGTTGAGGATGCAATGAATAGGCTTTAGTACTCCTGATTGTGTCCAGATTTATGCATTGTCAAGTGCGTACATATCCATAAGCAACTCTATGCTCTCCTCTTTTTCTGCATCCTTTAGCTTTTTATTTGGATACAGCGTCATCTCGTGTTCTATTCCTCTAATTGGACACTCTTCTGTTGTGCCAAACTCTCCTCTGCATTCAAACTCCGAATAGAACAGGAACTCTACATGGTTCACTTTTGTATGTTGATACGTTAACCCAATACTGATTCTACATCTTCTTTTGAAATTAAGTTACCTAGATTACTGAAGTTTCCTATAAGAGACAGGATATCTTTGCTCTCCATTATATCTTGGTAGAGACAATGTTGGAGGTTCAACATGCACGGCCGTAGAATTGCATGACCAGATCACTGATTGCATGTCTTGAGTAATAACATGTCCTTTGGCTATATTATGAATCTGCTTTTATATGGATCAATCATTATATGTACTTAATATCTTTTTTCTACTTAAGTTACTCTTGTGTGCATTGGAATATTGGATTCATCTACTTTCTACAATCAGGACATATTACAGGCCTGAACAACATTGTATAATATCTGAGTGTGCGTGCAACTTTCCTAACAGGTTTAATTTTTCATGACCAGGTAAACTCAGCTGATAAGATTCTTGAACTTTTAAACTTGGGGAACAGTAGAAGAAAAACAGAAAGCACAGAAGCTAATGAAACTTCGTCTCGGTCAGTAATATATTCTTTTTGTACATCTAGTTGAATCGAGGCTGCAAGCTGTGGCATATTTTAGTGTTGTGCAAGACTTCCTCGTGAAGTTTGCTGAATAATAGTAATATGTTAAATTTGCCTAAGAGCAGGCCTTGTAGGGCCATTTGGATGCTCCACCCTGTTAGGGGAATCTTGGGTTTCAAGCATGAAGAGCTCTCATAACCTCTAGGAATAAATGGCCCTACGAGGCTGTGTGTGTTGGCTCTTCCTAAACCCTGTAGCAACCATATTTCTGTGAGCCAAATTTCTCTCTTCCTTTTTCTTATGAAAAACTTAGGTTCAGCTATTCTTCATTTTGGTTGATTTTGGCTGTTTCTAACTAGTGAGAGAAAGGTTTTGTCGCTAGTATATGAGAACTGAGATTTGAAATATTTGTCGCTAGTATATGAGAACTGAGATTTGAAATACCTTTCTCCTGTTCAGTGAATACATTAATTAATTTGTATAAGAGACAGGTTCCTTTAACTACATACCAGTAAAATTTATAACAACCAGTTTGACAATCCATAAGAGACAAAAATTATAGAAGGGAAAAAAAAAATTATCTGTAGAGTTGCAAACTAGGGCTGATCGTGGTATGGTTGTAGCATATAAATTTCATTTATGCAGATGAAATGCTTTGTGTGGTTACTGTTATTATTTAATATAGCATATATGCTAGTTTGAGTTGTTTGCTTAGGAACATTCGTCTTTCACGCCTTATTTGACCTAATGGTAGCTTCCAATGGCCAGTTCACATGCAGTTTTGGGGATAAATGTGACAAGGAAAGAGAGTAACAAATATCCTAATCAGGTTGTCAGAGGAAAACTTTCCCTTGTTGATCTGGCTGGCAGGTTTGGTTCCTTCCATTTTCTCCTCTAAGTATCCTGCACAACTGGTAGGTGTTTATTAATTATAACCAACATTTTTCACGTAGTGAACGAGCATCTGAAACAAATAGTGGAGGCCAAAAGTTGAGAGATGGTGCCAATATCAATCTAGATGATGTTGTTGCATAGCAACACTGCACTCATGTAGGTTTAATACCTCTTTTACTTGTTAAAATTCAGTCAGGAAACAGGTTTCCTTAAAGATCTGCTAATAGTCTTTATGGTTTCCCTTGTATCTAATTTGCAAATCCTTTCCAGCAAGTTGACACGGATTCTTAAAGATGGTCTGAGCGGTAATTCTCAAACGATAATGATTGCTACTGTTTCACCAGCTGACAGTCAGTATCATCACACTGTCAATACATTAAAGTATGCTGACCGAGCAAAGGAAATCAGGACACATATCCAGGTGAGAGTCATATTTACATTCACATATCTCCCAAGAACAAGTAAAAGAGGTATTAAACCTACATGACCTCATTGTTGCATCAACAAAATCCCGTATTGCACAATGAACTGGCAAATTAATTTGGTTAAATTAATGTACAACATCCTTGACTATTTTGGTTCATATATGAACTTACTAATGATATGCCAGTAAGATCTGGGAAGTGATACATGGTGTGGTCAGAGTGCTCAATCTTTCTTGCTGGTGGTCTGAATAACTTAGGAATAAATGAAAATCCCGTTAGACTATTTGATGCTGAGCTGTGAGAGAGTCACTTCTTTGATTTTGATGTTAGTAACTGAGATATTGTTCAGTTTAAGAAACTTTTACTGAAGGGTAGTAGCATCTCCAGAACCACTAATTACATTCACAATTGGAATCTCTTTTTCAAGCAAGTAATCCTGTGAGCAACAAAATTACATTCATAAGTTTGTACATGTTGTCCCAGAACCAAAGTTGAGGTTGTGAGTCCCCGCCTTGTCCTATTTCCTTTTAGATGCCATAATCCCATGGCATTAGTCATTTATTGATTTTTTTTGCAACCTATATGGCACATAAGATGATGTTCTTTAGTTGCATGCAAGGCTTCATTGCATTTATTGTGCTCTTTCCTCGTGCCTTTCTTTAATTCTATCCTGAATCCCTAAATAATTGATGCAATTTTCAATCATGATCATAGATTTGAAATTGTCTACCTTGTCAGAAAAATATTGGCACAATAAATACACACGTGTCAGACTACCAAAGGATGATCGACACTCTACAGGTAACCTATTTAATATTCCAAAATGAAAGTATTATATGAGGTATGAACTTTCATTTATGATGCAAAATGCAGGGTGAAGTTAGCCGGTTGAGAAAGGAGTTATCTGAAAAGGAATCTGTTCAACAATTAAGTGCTAAGCCCAATGAGAAAATTGTGGATGATGAGATGTCTTGGTTGAATGTGTTGAGCCAAGAAACCAGTGAAAATGTTCAGGAACGGATAAACTTGCAGAAGGCTCTATTTGAACTTGAGGAAACTAACCTTCATAACCGCACTGAACTCCAACAGCTTGACGATGCTATTAAAGCAACAGGTTAAATGCCAATCTATTCTACCTTGAGACCTTGTGTTTATATATTACTAGTGTTAATTTAGGAGTGATTTCGTTCTCATTTACAATTCAGAAAAAAAATTTCAAATCACATGGTTATCTTCGATTGACTTTGTGCATGAAAATCTCCTTCATCTGTCTTTCTTGGAGGATGAATTCTTGACGTTCTTTTCCTTAAATATACAGGCATTTGAAATCCAGATTAATTGTGAATATTAGCTGTATAGGAAGTGAATTCATGTCTAAATGAGTGATATTTGTATCACAGGGAATTGAAAAAGATGGATTAGTTATTCAACTGTGCAAGCTTTGAGAGAGAGGCGGCAAGTGATTCTTGATAACATCCGTGACAATGATGAACTTGGTGTCCGCTACCAGATGGTGACGTTGCTTTTGTATAAGATAGCTTGTTAATTTCCTTACATGGATTTACAGAGTTTGTATCCTGCAGGAAATTGAAGCCAACGAGAAGCGCAGGGGTCAGCTACAGGATATGATTGAAGAAGCAATTAGCAACAATGGCAACAGAACCTATTTGCGAATTCTGAGTCAATACAGGCTCCTGGTAAACTATTAACATTCATGTATCATTTAGCTTCTGCATTGCTACAGAAGTCTTTAGGAATCTTTTCCTTTTCCCAAGAAGAACAGGTTTACTTGTAACTGCTATTTATAATTTTTGTCAAACTGGTCTGTTTATCAAACACACGGAGTAGTTTTACACTTTTTATTTCCCACTCCACTTCCCTCATTAGTTGGCACAAGTTGGTTTTGATTCTGAAGGCTGGATACTCGTCACATGGTTTTAGAGATCTTTATGGATCCAGGAACTTGTTTTATGTTCCTTACAATTATTGAACTGTTATCTGTGCAGGGAATTGCAAACACTGAGCTCCAGTTTGAAATGGCAATGAGAGATCAAATCATTTACCACCAGAGAGAAGCACAGAGGAATTTGTGGAATCTGGTCCTGAGTTTAGGACTTGATGAGAAGCAGATATTGGAGCTTGCTGAGAAACAAGGAATAACTATTGAAGAGTGTATAAAAACGCCTCAAGTTGGAATCACAAATAGGCTGTCATCATCAAATCTGGGGTGTCGAAGTTACTCACCTTCATCTTGTTCCACGAATAATAAGTTCCATACTAGAGCACCGTGCATTTTGCCACAACGCCAAGACTTGAGTGCTAGGTCATTTTCTGTGGACAACTGGAAACTGCCCAGTGCATATTGTGGAGAGGAGCATCATAGTTCGTACTATTACATGTCCCTTGATCACTCACCATCGACGTACATGAGATCAATGCTTAGCAGTCAGCACTGGATTGGAAATGGGCCTGTTTTGCAGTATGGCACTGCTGATAGATCTCGTCTTGATTTGCGTAATTCATATCCACAGATGAGAACCATGGTCTCAGCTTACGGTAATAGTGGGCAGGAGCAGGTATTTATCTAGCAACTACTGTCATGATAGACACAAGTTAGTTCTGCTTACATATTTCCTCTCGCACGCTTTATACGTTCTATGCCTCTCTTCTTTTAGTAACTGAATTTCTTGTTCCTATCGAACGTTTCGCAGGATGCATGGACAAACTCTATCAGCCAACAAAAAAGCACAGGTCGGCATGATGTAGTTGGAATGTATAGTAATGAGGACACACAAAGAGGAATGAATATGACTCGTGGTAGCACTGCATATAATTTGTTTAGAAATAGCCCATTAGAGCAAGGTTCAGTCATTCCTGAACTTGTTTCTACAGAAACCGAGTTCTCTAACTTGCCAGATACATCAAAGTTTCGACCAACTGCTTCATTAGTTCGACAAGTCCTTTTAGTCCCTGAGTCTCTATTCTCTTCCCTGTAAATTTGTACAGACTTGTTCACAGCCTAACCTTTTAATCTCCTCTTCCCATTCTTTTGCCCTGTGAATGTGGTTGTGGCCAATGGTGAGCAACATAGTCCTGATTTTGCCTCCCATTTTTTGTCCTCTCTATCCAAAACATTCTTTTACGTTCTTTTTGTTTCAGAAAGCTAGAATGTTTAGCTTCCTGAACTACATAGGCTCATAATTTTGTATGAGATGTAGTCGTGGCATATTGTATATACATGTAGTAGGGTAGTGGACAGGTAGTTGTAGCAGGAGCCCCTGATTACCTGTAATAGATTAGAGATAAATGTGTTGATTAAACTTTGTCTCTATACCTCATAATCTATATAGCATGCTCCTCATTTAGGCTGCAGCACCAACAAACAGCAATGGTGTACTTTTGTACAATGTGTTCTACTAGTTTCGCTTGTATAGTCTTTCAGGTACTTCTTCGAATAATTACGGTAATAATTTGGAAAAAGTGTTTAAAGAATAATTGAAAAAAAAATATATATATATATATATATATTTTAAAAAAGGATTAATTGCACTTTGCACCCCTAAACTATCTTGCTTGTGCAGATTTATTATAAACTACAGGTTTTAGTAATCATTACCTCCAACTTTTAAATTTTTACACATTGCATTAATTACTTAATGGTGAATAAAAAATGACTTATATATCACTACTATTTTATTCAATTTTCCTAAATGCTCAATGTTGTATTAATACACATTTACATACTCAACTTCTTTATCTCCAGCAAAACCAGCTAGAGATGTAGATGAACAACTTGCAATTGAACAGTTTAAAAAGTTGTTTTATAATCATATTTCTCAAGTTGAGCTGGTAAATTTAAATGATTGGTTTTAAAATCTGAAAGTTCAGAAATTTCATTAATTTGAATTTGAACCCAAATTTGGAACTGAATTCTTTTTCAAGAATCTAAAAATGTTGTACAGGTACATCTGTACATGATGTGTGGTTAAAGACAGGAAATTTTCTAAAGTTAGGTAAATTAGTATGGGTACATGAGTTATTTTACTATCTATTCTTGACTAATTGATGCAATATGCTAAAATTTAAAAATTGGAGGTGATCTTTATAGTGCAAAGTGCAAAAATAAAATAGTTTAAGAGTGCAAAGTTCAATTAACCCAAAACACGCAATTTCCATAGCCTGAGTTGAGCTCTCCATATAATAGACTCACATTCACTCAACCCAAATAAACGCATCGCCATTCCTTTCTGAACAGTAACCCCTTCGAAAAACTCCTCACCAAAAAAAAAAAAAAAAAAAAAGAATTGGAGCAATGCTCACATCAACTGTCTCTTATACACATCTAGATGTGTAGCCCTACAGCCGTTAAACACAACCTAATTGGCCACAAAAAAGCCATCTCTAGCGTCAAATTTTCCGATGACGGTCGACTCCTCGCCTCGGCCTCGGCCGACAAGACAGCCCGCGCGTGGTCTCCTTCCGACGGCTCCCTCCTGCAAGAGTTTCAAGGTCACGACCAAGGAATCTCCGACCTCGCCTTCTCCTCTGACGCCCGGTACCTCGCCACCGCCTCCGATGATAAAACCGTCCGTCTCTGGGACACATCCACCGGAACCCTTGTCAAAACCCTCTCCGGCCACACCAATTATGTCTTCTGTGTCAACTATAATCCTCAATCCAACATGCTTGTTTCCGGCTCGTTCGATGAAACGGTTCGGGTATGGGATGTCAAGTCCGGTAAGTGTTTGAGGGTTTTGCCGGCTCATTCGGACCCAGTGACAGCGGTGAATTTTAACCGGGATGGGTCGCTGATTGTTTCCAGTAGCTATGATGGGTTGTGTAGGATTTGGGATGCTTCAACTGGGCAATTTGACGCTAGAGATGGCTTTTTTGTGGGGACTTTGGACAATACTTTGGTGAGTGCTCTGCTCTTGTTCTTGCTTTGCTGAGGTTTTATTAATTGTTCATGCTTATAGTTAATCAAGTTTGATGAAATTTTGTATGAAAGATTTGATTTTGAACTAGCTAAGTTATTTGGTTTATGCTGATTTGTGTAGTGGTTTTTAGATTCCAGTTCTTGTGTATGTTGAAGTGTTGCCCATGTTTGATCGAATTTTGTCTTAATGATATGTTTGTAAAGTTCATGTTAGCTTCAAATTGCCTTGGAATGGATTTATGCTTATAGGGTTGACGAGGAAAACTTTTGTAAATGCAGTTTGATGGAAGAAATTAAGATCATGTTGTATTAGTGATCGAGCGGAGGCCGAGTAGATGTGCCGATTGTTTGCTTTATTATATTGACCTATGATGGAAAATGCTTGTTATCCTGTGATTTTTAAGTAGTGGAAAATGTTGAGATTCCTATTTTGTTGATGATTGCTGATTCTTTTCTGTTTTGAAGAGCTTGAAATAACTAATACTGTTTTGTGAAGTCCTTCATGTAAAAGGGGTTCAGGGAATGACTGAGGTTAAATGCAATTCCATCTTATTTGATTAGAGTACATAAGATTCTTTAGTTTGGTTTTAGTGTGGTAAAGGTGTTAATCAACTGGCCTTATTGCAGATATAGTATTAGCAAAGCCAATACTCTCTGATTATTTGCTTAGGCATTGAGTTTATGTAAGTCTTGAACTTTCCTCAAATACATGGCTAAAAGGACCCAAACACACTACTCTGCAGACATGTTAATCCTCATAGCGCAGCAAGTGAAAACTTTTGTCTGACATATTTTTGTAGAATAAAAGGGTCAAAGAGGGATTAAGTTATATGCTTATGATAGGACTAATCGAGCATGCTATATAGATTATGAGGTAATCACTCGAGAAACAGAGACATTTAATGTCATCTGCATGTAATGCTAAGTACCAAGTGGGTGATTAAGAAACAAGGTTTCACTTGCAAAATACTTTTTTCTCTTGAACTAGAAAAGCCAAAAGAAAAACAAGACCTAGAGGACAACATACTGATGATATTTCTTTCTTTGATCAAAGGGAAAGCAAAAATGGGTCATATGTACACAAACAATGATATTCACTAGACATCAGCCACTTGGATATAAATAGAGTCATTGCTGTCCCCCTCTGGCAGATCTCACTTCACATCTTCGTATAGCTTTCAGTCCCCGAAGACTACAAACTAACTTCCTAACTGATTAGTCTAGATCTAGACTACTTTGTGCTGCTAGTTCTCTTTCTTGTTCTCATTCTTTTCTTCCTCTGGCTAACATATTTAGCTACTATTGAGTCAGCATGGTTGCTGTAAGAAAGATACTAATTAATGTGTGCAACAGGTGTCTCAAAGCTGGACACAAGGTGCAGTGTAGACGCAGTATTACATTTTCTTGAGCAATTACTGCACAATTTTTGTTGTTGCCAAGTTTGATGTTTTTTACCACATGTTTTAAACACCTCTTCATACTTTTCTTGCTGTGTAGGAGTAAATTCGTTTATGTGATATATTGGGTGGGTGTACTTTAAGGTTAATGCTTATCTGTTTCTGACAAAATTTGCTGTTTCTTGCACTTTTTTTTAAAGTCTTGTTCATTTTTATGTCTTTAACCACACATCATGTGTTACTTTCTGCTATACACATCTAGATGTGTATAAGAGAAGCTATCATAAGTATTTGGGGATGTCTTTGCAACTTCCTAACTGCTGTCTCACCTTGCATATGTTGGTCTGGTCTGGTTGCAGCGGCTTTGGAACTTCTCTACTGGAAAATTCCTGAAAACTTACACAGGTCATGTCAATTCAAAGTACTGCATTTCTGCAACATTTTCAATAACAAACGGGAAGTACATTGTAAGCGGTTCAGAGGACAATTCTGTCTACTTATGGGAGCTTCAGTCGAGGAAGATAGTTCAAAAATTGGAAGGTCATACTGATACTGTAATATCAGTATCATGTCACCCGACCGAAAACATGATTGCATCTGGTGCCCTTGGAGAGGACAAGACTGTTAAAATCTGGACTCAGGAGGACTGAGTATGTTGCCGACACAGAGTATTTTGTAACTTAGATAATTACTTGTGTCCTGGTACACAGTTGGTTTCCTTTCCAGTTGGTGACTTTGGTGTCCGGGACCTTTGTTCTTGTAGATGTGGGTTAGTTGTTCAAAATACTTTACTGTATCCTTGTTGTCTTTCTGCTCTCACCTTATTTAGTGTTACTGTGAACTTTTTTCTTCGGGAGCCGAATGGACAATGGTTTAATTAATCAGAGTTGTATTCTTCCATTTCCGCATATTCTGCTGCTCAAACTGCGCATCATTGTCGGGTGTGAAGTTAGCCACTGAAATCTATGTTGTGATCAATTGTTGTGTGTGTGACAACACGTGGAATGAGAAGTTATTAACAGTAGTAGTAAGCAACCTCTATTCCTTTGTAACTTGAATAATTGTCTTTGGTACAATTGATTACAGAGCACTATTTATCATAAGTTAACTGCAGTAATTGTGGACAATCTTTCTTGTTGAGATATTAGTACCTATTGAAAAACAGATACTCCTTTTACTTTCTGTGTTGGCTTTGTTGTTCCTTCCTTTGGGCCATGCTTTTTTCTGGCTCGTAGTAGCCGTAGAGAAAGCAAACACTGCTCATACAGTCATTCGTGGTGGTTTCCTTGACATTTTGATGTATTTTCCCAAATTAAACCTCTTTAGTTCACTCGAAAAAAGCTTCATATTTTTCTGGGAAAAAGACAAATGATCTCTAAACTTTTTTATTAATTTAGTATTGGTCCCTCAACTTTAAATTGGGACAATCTAGTCCTTCGACTCTTTTTACTAGGCCAATGTGGTCCCTATTGGGCAACACCACTATAATTATTAAATCTCCATCCAATTGGCCACTCAAATGAGAGTAATTCAGTCATTTAACATATTTGAAATGACAATAGAAGTCTCTACTCGATTAACATGTTTAAAAATCATTAAAAGAAAATGAAGAAACTAAATTGGGGCAAAGCAAGGCGCTATTTTCATAACTTTAAAAAATGTATAATAGCGCCTGGAGATTTAATAATTATAGTGGTGTTCCTTTTTTCATTTATTTTTTCCTTTTTCAGTCACTTTTAATTGAACAGAAACTTGTATTTCCTTATCAAATACGTTAAATGACTAACTTACCCTCATATGAGCAACCATTTGGGTAGAAATTTTAATAATTGTGGTGGTGCTACCTGATAGGGACCAAATTAGCCCAATAAAAAAGTATGAGGACCAAATTGTTCCAATTTAAAGTTAAAAAACCGGATTAGTATAAAGGTTTGGGGACCATTTATGTCTTTTTCCCAAATTTTCTCATTGCAGTTTCACCACCTTTTTCTAAAATTCTTTCTTGATTACTCAAGTGCTCAAATATACAAGCTAGCAATACCGTGCTTAGCACGGGACAACACTAATGACATTTATATTGCGATTCGTGAACTCTATATTGTGATTAAGAAATAATCCAATCAATAAAATTTAAATATGACAAAAAGTAGAAAATACATAAGATAAAAAGTTTAATTACTATTAATATTGTTGTTCTTGATTATTATAGTTTAATTAAAGAATTACTCCAATGAATAATAACGTTACGTGAGAAATAGAAGATAATAAACATTAAGAAATTAAAAAGTAAGGATTTAAAATCTAAACACTCACTTTGAATACATTTTTATGTGACCATTTTTATTTTTCAACTTGTCAAAATAGTATCTTTTCATATGGAAGATTTATAGTTTTTTCCCAAGTAATACCTTTTGCCCGACGACACGTACTATAAAAGGATCAATGCAACTTTAAATAGAAAGGTTTCATAGCATTTTTAACTTGTTCATACAATAATATTGTACGTAAAATGATAAACTGACCTCAAATTTCACACGCTCACAAACATATACACCAAATACCAAATGTTTATAGAAAATGGAAAAAAATTTAGATACACGGCTTTGATTCAAATATTAGTTTGTTTTGACTTTTAATTTCAAATATATAATACATATCAAGAACATATTATTACATTTTGTGTATTTAAAATAAAATGTTGAAGGTAAACCGTTAATTGTTATCCAAAATTAATTTTTAGAAAATATATGTATGATGTTACTAATTTACCAGTAGAGACTTCAAAGTCAATCGCGACAATTTTTAACATTTAGTGCTTCATATGTAATTAACACTAACCCATTCATTTAGTGCTTCTTGATAAATGACTATCACAAAAAAATACTCAACAAATTAAATATGAAAAAGAAGAAAATAAATAAGATAAAAAAGGGATTACATAAAATTAAGGGTCTAAATGGGTTAAATACATTAAACATTTTAAAGTTTGGGCTGTTTTGCACTAAATCTCATAACGTTATTTTTTTCACTGTCACTTTGCTCCTTTAACTAACGGTCAATTGTAACTCCGCCGTTAATTTTTTCAAAAAGACAAATTTACCCCTAAAGATCAATTGCAGTAAACCCCTTTTAAGTTTAAGCGAAATTTCACTTTATCTCATCAAGTAAGTTTTGTATCATTTAATATATTGGGATAAAAATAAAATTCAATTATGTTATAAATATTATCAAATATATAAATATGCTCCAAATTAATTACTAATATTCTAATTCTCGAATTATACCTTATTTAATATTTATAATTTTAAAATAATTTTAAAATTTTTGATGAATTATTAAAGGTATTTCATCTAAATTATTTTAATTTAAGTTTTTATTTATATGATAAAGTTCTTTCGTATAATTTATCTGTCTCTTAAACACATCTAGAAAGGTATAAGAGACAGAAAAACGATTCTAAATAAAGATAAAGCTTTTCTTTATGTAAAAATTTATTTTTACATAAAAATAAAATATAATAAAAGACCAAAAATAACAAAAGTGCTAGGAAATTTTTATATTAAAATTTTTTCACAAGTATTTTTAAAGAATCACTGGTGTTGGTAGACATCATTATATTTTTAGTTGTTTTAACAATATTTTTATATTGATTAATGACTAAAGTAGGTCAATTGATACAAAACTTGAATTAGGGATTAAAATGACAAATATAATAAACTTCAAGGGGTTAATTTCATATATTCTTGTAGTGTCTAGGGATAAAAATATCTTTTTTGACTTTTTAATAGTCAATTGCTGATGGAAGGGGCAAAATGAGGGGAAAAAAAAATACCATTAGAAGGTTTAGTGTAAAACAACCTAAACCTTGAAAGGGTTTAATGTATTTAACCTAAAATTAACATCACTAATATTATTTCGAAACTTTTGCAAATACAAAACTATCAAGTAACTCTAAATTTAGATATTTTGCATTAATTAATTATTGGTTATAATGAATGTCAATTACGATTACCTGATTTCAATTACTTGAAATAAGTGTTATTATACATTCAACTAAAGTAATGAAAATCATTTTATTAGTCAATCATAAAGTTAGTGTGAAATCATCCAATTGTTGAGCTAACAAATCAAAAAAAGATTTTCTAATGCATTCACAGAACATAAAAATGAAATGAATAGATCAGATGAAAATACAAGAAATTCTCATATAAAATTCGATAAAAACAAAAATATAGATAAATGTCAAAATTTATAGACTGTTCCCTTTCTTTGTTATCGACTTTTTCAATCAATCAAAAAAACTTCGTATATCAAAGAACCCGCGGAAGTAAAGGTAAAGTAAAGTAAAAAACCAAACAAACCTATGAGACAAAACTAAATAAGAGTCTGCTTTTTCAACTGTTCCCGATCCATGCAATACTATATTTTTGGAGGGAGGCGCACATACACAAATGGAATTCACAATAAAAAATGAATTTAACTTTCAACAAAATTCTCCTGAATAGAATACTTTTATAGATTAAACAATTACTCTTTTTGGTTTCGATTTTGCGTAACCTCAATTACTAATTGAATTGAAAAATATATTTTGGACATTGGGCTTTGGATATATATTCCCAGCACTTTTAATCTACGGAAAGGAGTAAAAGACAGATCAATCAAAGATCCTCCTCTTAGAAAGGGAATGAATAATTTCTTTCTTTTTATTTTTTGTTTGGATCAAACATATAGGAACGAGAAAGAGGAGAGGAGGAGAGAAGCAGTAGTAGAGAGGCAAAGAGGATGTAATTGTATTGGAATTGTTAAAATTGGTGGTTGTATATATCCAAAAGCACTATGGTTGATTTGAGAAGTCACAATTTCTCACAATTCTAAATATTTCTTAAATCACATCGTTAGAGTTCACGAATCGCAATATAAATGTCATTAGTGTCTGTCTCTTATAAACATCTAGATGTGTATAATATACAATCTTTAGACACATCGAACATGAGTTATGATTTCTCAATATTCATGCTTGTAAAACTAAATTTTTTAATAAAAAGAGAAAAAAATAAAAGTTTGAAACGTGGCCTCCGTTTTACTAATATTAAATATATCTTATCCAATTAACTATCAATATTTTTCTACAGCCACATCTGCTTCTTTTTTTTTTTGGTTGGTCGAACGAGGATGTAGTACAGCTACATCTATTGTTGCATAAATATTTGTCTCTTCAGATTACGAAACAGTCAGTACGTAGTACTTTCGTTTTCATGTCATAATATAATAGTGCTATGAGGTCTGAAGTAAGGTTTGTAGAATCGGGATCCTACGTAGGATCGTTTTGAAGGTTATAGGATCGGATTATAGATAGGATCATAGGATCGTAAGATCCTATCAATAGGACAAAAATATAATTTTTATTTATTTTTAAATCTAATATTCAATAAAAACTTATACAAATAAATATAAAATTTTAATATTCATCATGAAATAAGTTTCTTTAACTAAAATTTATAACATTTGACATTATATACTCTGTATTGTAAAAAGTTATGCGTTATTGAATTTAATGCTATTTTTAATTAAAAACTAAAAAAATAATATGAATTGTATAAACTAATAAAATATAACATTTGAATGAAAAATTATCAAAATATAACTTAACTTCAGTAAATATATACATAAATTATATGACTAATGGTACCAACTAGAGTTTATCTATAATAGCGATCCTACCTCTAAGATCGGGATCGATTTTATAAATTTGAATCGTAAAATCGTAGGATCGTAAGGGTTGGATCGAAATTCTAACAACTATGGTCCGAAGAGCCATATTAAGGTCGGAGATCAGTGGTTTATTTATTTGGGTAAGAATTCCTATTTTTTTTAGTACATCATTAATTACCTTGAGAGGTTGGCGGGGCTGCTGTAACGGGAGGCTACAATGAAATCATTATTAGTTGATAAAATATTGAAAGTTCTCTTTCTGTTCATTGATATTTGATATGACAATTTTTGCTGCAAAGAAATGCATCTATCCAAAAAATTGTGCAGATATTGTTGGAGAAAAAATACTGAATTACGGGTATAATAAGATAACTGTAATCGCTATAGATTTGGGCTATTGTAAAATGCGAGTCCAATGAGTAATCTTGTATAACATAGACAATTAACAAAAATACAAGTTTAGAATTAAGAAAAGAAAAAGTTTAAGTTTAGAATATTAACTCTCAAAGTAAAACAGGTTGTTCTTGGAGATAATAGAGGATTAAATAATTTCCAAATTCTTGGGATAGATTACAAAATACACATACAAGTCTAACCTTCGTTTGTCTTTTCTTTCGGAAGATTTTCCATATCTCTGCAAATATATATATATAAAAACACCAACAAAAACTTCTGTTTAATTATTATCAAGCAAGTCGCTGTTAATTCCATCTCACGTGTGACAACTAACACCACTCACATCAATCCTTGCCTTTGTATAATGACAAAATAACAAATCTACTAATCTATTGTTAAATTTGGAAAAAGTAACAGAAATTAATCGAGTACCTAAAATTAGAGATTGGTAATTTATCGTAGGGTTAATTATACTTTATCCCTTTGAACTTACATTATAATTGCACTTTACCTCTCTAAACCTTAATCATGTACACTTTGCCCCTTTTTTAAAAAATTCTACCATATAAATAATTATTAAAAGATAATGTGGATAATTGTTTTGACAAAAATGTTTTCCAATAATTTTTGTTCAAAATTATTCTATATTTAATTAATTTCTAATAATTGCACATTTATTCCTTTTATTTATTTATTTTTTATTTCGTGACTATAAGAGAATTTTATGAATTGTCAAATTTCTTTAATCCACTTATATATTATTTTGTTCATTTATAAAATTAAATACAAAAAAGAGATTTTTACAATTATTTTTTGTTCATTTTCATTTTGCATGAGCTAAACATGTTAAATATAAATAACTAAATAATTTTTTAAATTAAAAGATATCATATATAAGAATATAATTTCCATTTCACAATTGAATAATAAGGTGTAAGAAGAATTATCTTTTAACTAAATAAGTACTTCTTTTTTTTTACGACATCAAAACACATGCAAAAATTTTTATTTTTTGTAATTTTTTAATTTTTTTTACAAAATTTTTTGTTAAGTATAAAATATGTAAAAATAATCATTTATATAAATAAAAGAAATCTACTTATTTTATTTTCAATATGTTTAAATCCTGCAAAAAAAAAATTGAAGAAAAAGTATTGAAAAAGTTCGCTCTATTAGTATTTAGTTTTAGAAATGAAGGAAAATAATATATAATTTTATTAAGGAAAATGTGATAGAAAAATTTATTATTCTTACGATATAAAAATATATTATATGAAATCATTAAAAAGGAATATAATTTGTCTACAAATGTTTGAAGAGTAATAATGTCAAAATAAATGTCTATATCATCTTTTTTATAATTATATATATAATAAAATCTTTCAGAGAAAGTAAAGTATACATTTTTAGGATTCAAGGGGTAAAGTGCAACTGAAGTATTACAGATTCAAGGAATGTAAAGTGTAATTAACCTTTTATTGTACTATTGTCACATAGAATGACTTTTGACAAGTAATTTTAAATTTATAATTTTGTATCATTTTCCTTAAGCAAATAACTCCACTCGTTGAGATGGCCAGTCGAACCATTTTTGGAATGACAGTGATCATTAACAGATTTACAGTCGCTTTTCCTTATCGTAATGGAATCTGAATTTGGTATGAAGAGAATATTAGAGTTCTCATCTGGTTATCTTTTTAATATTCCTTTTATTATGCCACCAACGTTTTTAATTAATTCAAGAATCTCAGTCAAATTAGGTGTTTGGACTCAGTACTTTTGGGAGATTAGTGAATCATTATTTTAATCAAAACAATTTCTTGCTGCTCACAACGGTATGATCTGATACACGTAAAATGTATACTTTATAGGAGATTGTCAAGTAGTCATCTGGAGTTATTGTCTTATATTTAGTTGGAATCTTAGTGGCAATTACATTTCATACCAAGTTCGCCAACAAATGCATATCAAATACAAAGAAATTTAACCTTATTACTCTAAAAAGATCTTCTAGCGTGCTCAAAGAAGTTTTTCTTCCCTTTTATATTTATTTGTATAAGCTGTCTCTTATACACATTTAGATTTGTATTTTCCTTTCGTTTGCAGTTTATGTTCTTTATGTCGAGCTTTATACAAAGGAATTCAAAGCATTTTTAACTTTTATGGTTATTTTGCTTTAACTTACTGAACTTGAAGTCTAACATGCTTACGAAATTCTTCAATCCGTAGAAATTCATATTTTCACAAAAAAAAAAAAATCTCATCTCTAATTTCCTACACTATCTATTATCTCGAATTTCTTTTCTCCTGCCGTTTTAAAAATGTTCTGCAAAAATGCTGTATCAACTTTCGCCAGAAAGAAATTTTGTCACTCCAAGAACAAGAAAATTCAAAATTATGAGGTGCTATTCTCTTGAATTTGAATTCATTTGATTTCACGAAATTTCTAATTTGGAGATCCACAAAAATAACACTTCTTCCGATGTTGTGTTTCATTCCTTGTGCGTATTTAAACAATTCATCTCCACTAGCTCCTAAAACTTTTGAACTCATTCATGTGGAACTTCGACTTTCTTGGTTTAATAATGAAGAAGAATAACTATTTATTCTAAATCTTCAGCTCTACTTATGGTAAAATCAAAATAAACAATTATAAACTTTAAGTTGCAATTTTAATTAGCAATGCTTCTATCCGTTGAATCCCATGATGAAAGTGTTGAGTTCATGGTAGGTTAATCCATATACAGGGACGGAACCAAGACCTTGTATGGCAAAATTCTTTTACAGACAAAAAATTATTAATAATAAATACATATATGATCAAAAAAAGTTGACAAATTATAATTTAATTAAAGTCTATAATAAAGAAAACTATAATAAATACTTAATTATGTAATTATTTTTTATTTAAACTATCTTCCTCTACTTGTGCTAAAGTATAAATTAAATATAGAATTTTAACGTTTTAGAGGACAATGCATTAAAAAGACCAATTTTAAGAAATTTAAGGAGGGCAAATGGAAGACAACTTAAAAAAAAAAAAAATCCTAAATTCTCTAGGTTATTTACAATTTTGCCAAGTTGAGGAAGGTAGGGGAAATTGCCACCCTCATGTGTATGTGGCTTCGCCATTATCCACGTTGGCTTGAAAGATGAAAAACGAGTCCTTAATATATAGGTATGTGCCAAGACCTACGAGTCTTGTCTTAAGTTTTTAGGTTAAAGTTGGATTTCAATTTATATTGGGCATTTTTTGGTGGAATCTCCAGTTCTTCTCCCCAATATTGGTATCAAAACTACTGGTGGCAAGTTTGAATTACTCGTTTCTAAGTGATCAGTAATTGTTCTCTTCTTGGTTTGGCCAGGAGTCTGACTTATGTGCAGCTGGTGTTAGATCATAAGCCAGGAGTTTGGTTAGAAGTTCAGTTATGTGCAACAGAATTGAAGAATAGTGGGTCTAGGGGTCTACTGGTTGATGAAGATGTGAATTTCCGTATAATATTAAAGTTGGATTTGAGTAGGAAATTTAGCTCCGCTTGGATAGCAAATAATCACTTGTTATTTGCCAAATATTATTTGATTTTGACGTGGGTGGTATTTAGAAATAATGTTGACTTTTGAAATAATAAGATAATTTTTGTCTTGAAATTGAATTTCGAAGGAATATTTTCATTGTAAATAATGAATGCCTATTATTTGCTTTTCATTTTTTTGACTTAAATAATTATAAACTATAGTAATTAGACCTTATAGTCCAATCAGTTAGCTTTCTAATAAGGGTAAATTACACAAATCCCCCTTGCAATATAGCAACAGACTTCAAGTTACCCCCTTGAGGTTTTGAAATTTATCTAGATGTGTATAAGAGACAGACTATAATGCATCATAAAAATCTCATTCTGTTAAAAACATAGATAAAATTAAGAGTCTATGATATGATAAAAGTAACATTTAGGATGAAATTTTGTTTTAAGATTTCTTTCCCATTTCTTTTTCTTTCTCTTCTAGCCAATATCTCCGCCTCTTTAAATTTCTCTAGCCACCACAATTTCCCTATTTCCTCTCCTTCTTTCTCTATGATATCTTTTGAAATTCCACATCCAACCTAATCTAATACTTATTAATTGCATCTCAATTTAGCCTTTATTCTTTAGAAGATTAGGATTCGGTAAAAGAGGGGTTGGGAGGAAAAATTGGGCTGAGGAAGGACGAGGAGGATTGATCGATCTTTTTAGAGTAAGATGTGTATAAGAGATTTGATATGCAAATTGTTGGCTCTACTTATACAGATCTAGATTGCTGGTGGGAAATGGTGGTTGGGTTGGCAGGGGTGGTGGAGAAAGAAGGGAAAGGGCAGTGGAGAGATGGGGTTGGGAAAAGAGATCTAGGGGATAGGGGAAGTGGGATAGGGACGGGAAAGGAGATATCTGAGTTGGGTTCGGGTAGAGCCGTGGAGGGGCAGATCAAGGCTAGGGTGAGGTAATGGAGAAGGGTAGTGTTGTAAGGGAAATAGGAGGGAAGGGGCATCCGGAAGAAAAAGATGGGGTGGAGATCGAATGAGACTAAAAGATGTGGAGATAGAATAAAGAAGAAGTGGAGGTAAGGGGATGGAGGAGAAAATGAGTAGGTTGTGGGGCAAGGGAAGGGTGTAGGTAAAGTGGAGAAGGGAAGGAGTGGCAGGTAGAAAGGGATGGGGTGGAAGGAGAAATGAGTTATGGGACTGAGGAGTGGGATGGTGTGGATGTGTCAGGAAGGAGGTAAGGCGTGAAAGAGGCAGGTGGTGGGAGAAAGGGTACTAGATAGGGAATTTGTCAGACTTTTGGATCATTATTTCGAAATTTTAGTATAAGATCGGATGTCCAAACTTTTTAATTTCAAATTATTGGTAGCAACGACTCCTTCAAGTTGTCTTTAATTCATTGGTTTCAGCAACATTACTATTTCGGCAATCCAAATCCAACATTATTTGTAGATTTTTTACTATATATACAATAATTCATGTAATTAAAATTAGAGGAATAAGACAAATAATGGATAAGACAAAATATGAATAGTGTGTAATATTATTTGGTGAATAATTATCACTTTACCAAACAACAATTGATGTTGACCAAATAATATTTGGCAAATACTTGTCATTATTTAATAACCAAACAAAGTCTTAATCTCCCATGAAGAGGGAGATTGTTAGGTTTATGAGTAGTTTAGTTATCTCACATTAATTTGAGAGAGAGAAAAAAGAGTACCTAATATATAGATATGAATCCAAAATTTACTTATTTAAACTTTTAGGTCAAAGTAGGAATTCAACTTATCTTTTAGACTGTTTTTAGTAGGTTCTATAAGGTATTTTTTCTCCCCAACAGAATGATGGATAGAAATGTTGTCATACGATCTAATACCATCTCAATCTATTAATTATTATTGGCCAAAATTAATACTTTCTCAAACAGAGATTAAACAAAGAGCTTGATTCAAGATTGAATATCCACCAAACAAGATGGATAACAAGCTTTACTAATTTGTTTTTGGGTAAAAAATACTTTTAGTCCCCAAAATTTAGCTCGTTGACATTTTTGGTTTCGAAAGTTTCATAAAAAACACATCACATCCCTCATTTTCTAAGTTTCAATTCTATTAGGATAATTGATATAAAAATAACATAATTTTCGATTTCAATGCCTCTACCCTAACAAACATTTCATTTCTTATATGATAAATTCTGAAAAATTACCCTAGATCTTCATTTTCTCTTGACTAAACCAACAAAAATTGGTCTTTCTCATAAAATTTAACAAAAAATTATGCTATTTTTCTATCAATTATCCTAATACATCTAATTTGGAAGATTATGGACATGGTTTGTTTTTGTGAAACTTTGGGGACCAAAAATGTCACTTAACCAAACTTTGGAGACTCAAAATATTTTTTACCCTTTTTTTCTGCCTAAATTATTGCCACAATTAAGTTCCAAACTGACTTTAACCTGAGGAAAAAATTTCAATCATACCAGCTGTCCTAGATCACACTGTCTAAAGAAAATTAAATGACCTCTATATTAAAGCACAAACAATTGCCTATTATGAGTAAAGAAAAATGGTTTTGACTCGATTGCATCAGCCGCAAACACATAATAATATACACATCTTTGTCTTAGCATTGATGACATTAATGTCAACCAATTGCAATTTTAGCATATGAGTATGAACTGTATTATGACAATAGCATTTGGAAGTTCAAAAAGGAAATATAATGATAGCTTGATTAATCTAAAAATGGCTAATTGCTGATGTCATGGTGACTGGTGATTACGTATTAATTTTAACCTCGTTTGGTTGAGAGTTGATAGTTGAGAGTCTTGAGACCAGGAGGTTACACCAGCCCTCATGAAACATGTGTGAGATGGCAACATCATACACCTGCTACCTAGGTTAATTTTTATGATCTAAATATAATATGGAATTTAAAAAGCTTTTATTTTTCCAAATATTCCTTCGGAATTCAACCAGTATTAATGAGACTAAATTTATAGTGGATTATAGCTAATCAGATGCCAGATTGTAGAAGAGAATATTTTATCATCTATTTTACAACTTAAGTTTGGAAATAATTTTAGTTTTAGCTATTCTCTGCTCATAACATGGGAAGGGATAATGGAACAGATCTTTGGAAAATTTGGTCAGCTAAGGCCTAAGAGGACTTACCTGCAATTCGTGAAAAACCAGTTGACAAATATCTTAGTGGGCAACTAGCTCATCCTAATCTCAGGCCAGCTTAGCTTAGTTGCTTCATTTCCATCGAGTATAAAAAATTTGGAAAGTGATTAAAAGATGCTAGAAAAGATGATAAAGCCATTTATTTAATTTTATGATTAATCTTTGATACACTATGGGAGTAAATTTTTTTAACAATAATGGGTAAATTTTTCTATACAAATAGGTATAAATACACGACTCATAAAAAATAATAGAATTTAAAATTTAAACAATCCATACTTATAAATTAGATATAATATAAATTTTTTTATAGATAGACAGTATAAAAAATATTATCTCTTAACGTTATTATCAAAAGATCAAATGAATTCAGTTTTTTCTATTGTAGGGTTACATTTTTCATCCTATGGGATATGGGTTAAACAATGAAAAAGTTGAGAAGATTTTTAGTCAAGTTGGATAACTTTAATATTTTCGAAGCAATTGCATGTGGTGACTTGTAAGACTGATGATGCACGTTGTAAGAAGTTTTCGCAAGTTTCAAGAGTATAATAAATCTTGGACTGAAAATGATTTTTTTTTTTCCCCCTTAATACTACTTGCTATATCCCAAACAGAGATAGGACACGGCTAGCTTTCCTATTTCTTTTCACCAATTTAAATTTCCAAAATCTCCCGGATCAATAATTCTCATCTAACAAGTGGGTATTGTAATTAGTAACACATTATTCATAAGGAAACATGCACTACACTTAAAAAAAAAAAGTTAAAATTTTCTATTTTACATCATATTATACAATTTTAGCACATCTATCTCTTATGAATTATTACGATCACTTCATTAAAATTATTTTACAAAATGTTGACGGTCGTTAAATAGTAAGATAACGAGAAGTGTATAAGAAACAAAAGATTATGTGACCTTAAAAAATCTATCCTAAATACATACTTACATTCATATTCATATGCTAAAATCTTCTCCTAGAAAGTGGGAAAACATTCATGAATTGTAGCTAGCTTGGAAAAACGGCAACATATTCCAAAAGTCTTACAGCTCATAAATCTCCCTGTTCCCATGTTGATCACGTTCCCGGTATTTGGAGACCGATAAGAAGCTTCTGACCCACAAAAATGGGGGAAATTAAAAGAAAAGGTACACAAACTTGACTGTACAAGAGTACAGATTAATGATTTAACCAAATTACTTACGAAATGAAGGTCAAGAAAGTATTACTACTACGTACGAACACGGAGAAGAAGCTTCATATAGAAAGACAGAAAGAAAGAGAATTTTGAGTCGCTTAATTTCATTTGTCACATGCCATTATTAAGAAAAGGAATTTAATAATCTTCTTTCACCGTCATCTGACAGTGTATGTCTCCTAAATTATATTACTATTGAAGAAGCTCCCATCTCTCTTTCTCTCTCTGCTTTTTTTTTTTTTTTCTTACATTTACATTTTTCTTTAGAGGTTTTTGGTCGGAGGACGTACAGCTATAAAACAAGAACATTTCTTGAATCTTGACTAAACTTTTCAGGAAACATTTGAATACCTTTCGATTATCATTAAGGTAACCCTCTCCATTCATTACTGATTATATGTTACTATATTAATTAATCCTAGCTAGGTTTTCTCTCCACTTCTCCTTCATTCTACATTATTATTATTATTATTAATTCTTGTAGCAGCATACATATAGGAGACTTCTGTTTTCATCTTCATTACTGGCATTAACTGGGATATAAGTTTCCAACTTGAACTTGTTGGACTAGATTTATTGGCTTCCTTTTTAGGAGTTGATCAATCTAATTAAATATGCCAAAGCATACTAATTAAGTTTTCATTCTTAAGCCCATTTTTCCAAACTGTCAGACATATTTTGTTCGAGATCGATAGATCTAGAGAGAGCCAAATTTTGGCTCGATTTTATTGTTCACCTTCTATCTAATACTAATAAAGAGAAAATCGGGTTGCTTTCAGGATCCCTCACATTATCTTCTTCCCGATGGATTATTCAACAGCGAAGTGGTTGTCTGAATTGGTAAGACGGCTATCATTTCACGTTTCATTTTCATTTCATATCATCAGTTAGAAGGCGTAAACTTAATATATATGAATAATCGATTCACCACCCCCGATCGACCTCCCTTGTTGTTTCGTTTTAACAGGATTTAATAGATGATCCAGCCCTCAACAATCAGTGGCAGATGAACTCCGTTGACCAATCGGTCAATCACGATTTCTCTTTCAATCAATTTTCGTCGGATCACGAAAGCTGCTCAACTTATCAATCATCTGGTCCAGAATGCCCTCCTCCCGAAGTTTACCAAGCTACCAATATTCCCAAACCATCTCAAAAGTCCTCCAATTCCCCAAAAATCATTTCGTTTGGAAATGGGAACTTCAATTCCCCAACCTGCATTTCCCAGCAGAACTATGGAAAACCAAAACACATCGTTAAGACCGAGTTGTCAGATGAAATGAAGCCTCCTCTTAGAAGTAATTCTATAAAATTCTCTACTAAAATTTCTCCCAAGAATTCCTTTGACGAACAACAATGTGGTGGCCTGGAATACGGCGACGTCCCTTTTAAGAAGGGTAGCTATAGGAGCATTACAGGCTCAAGATCACTATTGGCTTAAAGAAAACGATGTGTATAAGAGACAGTGTATTTAAAACGTTTCTTTTCTTACTGTAATGGACGTCGTAATTAATTACTAAGAATCTGGATACACATGAGTAGCTGTAAAATTTAAGTGACTTAGATTTTTTAAGGTGAAATGTTGATTGGGTTGGAAACTTAATTAGGCCAACTAAATTTGTCAATCTTCCTCATATTTCCCCTCTCTAGTGGTAGCATCACAGACGCTTTGATTTGAGACTTGAGAATCACATGACTCACATACATCTAAATAAACACTAATTATAACTTTACACGATTAATTTTTATTTCACCTTAAAAAATCTAAGTGGTTATGTCAAAAAATTAGGGATGAGAGAGAGTGGGAATAATCGAGAATTTGAGTGAGAAAAGTATTTGGAGAAGCGTTGAGGGGGTGTCAGTGAGATTATATACGTTAATATTCCGATTTTCCTTCATCCAAATACTAATATCAGTGCTTGAGCAATTAATTAGTTCCAAATTGATTATTGAAAGAGACTTATACACATCTAAAGAACAACTAGAAAATGAATTAATGGACTTTTTCTAATTATTAAACTTGGGGTTGATTGATCACCAAATAATATTGTTGGCATGCAGTTGGACAAGGCATCTGTGATTGGAGGCGCTATAAAGTACTTAAAACAACTTGAAGAACGGATAAAGAAGTTTAAAGAAGAAAAACAACAAGAAGAAGGAGAGAAGAAGAGGAAACCAGAGGAATCAGTAGTTTCAGCAAAGAGACCTCGTCCAGCTTGTTATAATAATAATAATAATGACGAAGCTTCTTCATGTGTTGAGAATTCTGAAAGCAGCTTTGAACAATCATCAACTGAGATTGAAGTCAGAACTTCAGGAGGACAAGTTCTATTTAATGTGCTATGCAAGAAACACAGTGGGATCATGATGGGATTCTTTTCCGAAATTGAAAATTTCCATTTGAGTATCGCAAGCAGTAGCTTTATGCCTTTCGGGGACAGCATGCTCCTTATAAGTGCGGTTGCCCAGGTATTTATATTAATGGATTTTCCATTTCATCCTGATCACTCCTAAGTCCTATATATGTTCATTTAAATATCAAATTCAAAACCTAAGTATTTAACCAGTACATGCCAGTGCCTAATAATTTTAGCAACAGGTACATTTTCCCACGAGGAAATTAAAAGAACTGCACATTTGCTTTTCCGGGCAATTGAGATCCTGGTACCAAAATTTCACAGTCTACTTCATTCGTTATCTTAGCTTGGAAGTTATCACATAATTTTCATTATAATCAGTCTTATGTTTTAAAGACTTTTAGCGTGTTAGCTAAAACTCAATCAATCAAAAAAATTATTAGTGGCCCTGAAGTTGTAGTGGTTAGTTGACACTGAGGATTTAATCTGATTTTCTTGATTGTTCAATATTTGTCTAAGATTTGTTTGTCAAGAAATATCTGTGTGGATTGCGAATGTTGTATTGGAAAAGATTTCCACATCTAGAAATGTACTAGATACATAGAACATGATTTATAAATTTATGCTTGGTTGCAGATGGAAGATAAGTTCTGCATGACCGCTGAGGATCTTGCCAATAACATACGACAGGCTATTCTAAAGCTCTCCTGATTCAGGGATAGATTCTTTATTTGCTTTCCACTTTGATTCATAGCAACTGGACTGGGAACGAATCAGAAATAATAAGCTCCGGCCAATTCCATGATCAGAACCGGGGATAGTACTCAAAAAGTTCAAAGAATTGAACTTGTTATGTTTAAGCGGAAATTACTTCTTTTTCATCTGTGTGTTGGCGAAGGTGTTTTTTTTTCCCCTATATTTTTGCGTGGCAAATTAAAAGTCACGTTAAATCAACAATTTCCTACACCACAAATCGAACTGCCTAACTTTTTTGGATGTCTTGTTTAGTATTAATGTATCTAACAATGAGAAGACCTCTTTTTGTATATCTTCCTTTTTCGTGCTAATGCATGGTTTTTAACTAATCTATTCTCATTGTGAGAAGGAAGGTAAATTTGTCCTGTTATTAGGCTTGAGGAACTATATGTCCTTGGCCTTTTATGAGGAAAAAGGAAGAACATTATGTAAACATTTATTTGTAGTTTTATAATTTTGAGATATAAACTTAATACAAGTTTAACCTTTATATATATATATAACTTCATGTGTCCAAAAATTATCTTTTGTAGCTACTTTGAACTGCAAATACATTGTAGAGGTTAATTTATCCAGTGCTTTGAAAAAAAAGGTTACGTTACGTACATACGTGATAAGATTTCTGTAATTGTTAGTGTTGTTAATTAACTTAACTAAAATTGCATTAGCCTATGTGAAAGTAAAGAGAGTCGATCGAGTTCCAACCAAAAAAAAAAGTTACTACGTTTCGGCAATTCCTGTAGGATTAAACTGTTGGATTTACAAAAATAAAACCATTAGAAACCAATGAAGTTCATAGTCTGTCCGATATTGAAAGAGATGTGTATAAGAGACAGAAGTTAGCCTAATTAAAAGTACCTCTAAGTAATCATATGATTACTGATTTCCATAGAGAAAACAAAAAAAGAAATGTAAACTATGAGAAATACAAAAAAGAAAGAATTAAAAGAAAGAAATGGACAATTCACACTAAATACATCTATGCATTGTAAAAATTATGCTAATTATTAATTACGACGTCCAATTTCGTATTTAAAAAATAAATTTTAAAGGTGCACTCTTGTCTCTCCAGTTTCTTTGTAATTAATTCTCAGGTTCATCACAGGGTTCTGTAATCCTTTACCAAGAGGGCCAAAATTAATGTATTTCTTCTCCTCATTGACAATTCTTGTTGATCTCTATTTTAAAGTTGTTCAAGAATAGCATAATCAAATTGATGATACAGCACATATATATATTCTAAATAGTCAAAACTCGGGTAGTTGCACGATAATTAATACAAGAATGAGATCCGGTAATCTCTAAGAACATATTTGCTCCCTATATCAGAATAAAAGATTTTCACCCTTAAACTTTTTGAAATAAATTCTTAAAGTTTATGCAGTTATTTTAAACATCTGATCTTTAGCCTTCATCAAGTCCATTATTCCGCGGAAGGGCGTCAACTCTTTGGGTGATTAATGAGTAATTATTAATTATCATTAACAAATTAATTCTTCCAACCTAAGCTCTATCAATTCCAGTTTTCTTGCCAATTTACAATTAATTTAATCACAAAGTTGTCGGCCCAATTGTTTGACGATGGGACTTAGTAAATTAATTGGGACAAAGGAAACGTGCAGCATAGGAGACAACTCCATCATCGCTGGCGCATCATTTCTTCTCATTTTGTTTATATTTTTCTTGATTATTTATTTTGTAAAGCAAATTTTTTAATTTTTTTTTCCCGAGATTATTAAGAATTTGTATGTTATACCTGCGTGCACGCATGTGTCTGCGCGTAATTTTAGATGGTTTATTTCTAAATTGGCCTCTACTTGTCCACAAGTTCATATCATCTTATGTATAAATTTTTACACATGATGGCATTAGAATTATATATTTATAGTTTATTACTCATTTACAAAGTACTGGGTCAATTAAAAAAGGTAACTTAAACAGCTTATGAAGAGGTTGATTTAAGTTTAGTAGTACAACCTCCACTTTAATTATATATTGGCATCAATTGAGAATAAATTATTTATCTTTTTGCAGAAAAAAAAAAAGATGACTATTTATCTTTAGGCATAGGAAAAAAAAAAAAGATTACTGCTCTTTAGTGATGTAGGGTCCTTGCTTAATTACTCCAAAAAGGTCGGACATCCTTCTGTGCATTTCTTTATAATTACTTACTTACATTTTTTTTAAAAAATGTTCTACGTACTTTGTTTAGTTGTATTCTCGTCCAAGCTAAGGTAGAATAGTTACTTCTTCGAACGCTGTCAACGTGCTCGTGAATCATGCATGTAATGGCACCATCAATCACCTGAAAATTACCAGTCCGTTACAAATGATAGATTTCTTTAATTTCCAACCTCAATTTTGAGGAAAATATTTTTTAGGAATAATTTCAGAAAACTTCCTTGAGATTTAGACAAATATCACTTGACACCCTTCAACTTTTAGAATTTCACTTACCTCCCCTATCTTGTAAATGGGCCCGAATTGACATGAAATGACAATTGTACCCAGGTTTGTCTTTAGTAAAATAACAAAAAGATAGTTTCAAAAACCTCCCTTAAGGTACCTAATAATTTCACTTGACACCCTTTAGTCTTTTAGCAAATTTTTTGTCAACTTATTTACGAAAATTTGTGTGAGTTAAAGTGATTGTTTATATTTGTTTGAATTTTTTTTATGATGTCTAAACACACAATAGTTTTATAAAAATTGATATTTTGTATGGTTAATCACAAATTCATAAACTAAAAAAATTAAATAGAATTTTTGATAAATAATTTTTTGTCAACTTACTTAAAAAAAAATTTATGAGCACATTATAAAATACTCTGTGTCTCAATTTCAATTAAAAAAATAGAACTCATTAGAAATAAATCATATAGTATAATAAAAAATGTGATTTGTAATTTGCTTAGAAAATCACAAACTCATAAAGAGAAAAAAATTCAAATGTATTCTCTTATTTAAATTTTTTGTCAACTTATTTATGAAAATATGTGCAATTTAATGTGTTTGTGTTCCAGCTAAATAAAAATTTAAAATATATAAAAACACACTATGTACTATAATAAAAAAATGTAATTGGTATTTTTATTTTGGAAAATCAAAAGCTCATAATTCAAAAAAAAATAACATATATTTTTTTTTATGATATTAACTGAGGAAGAATATGAAAAATTGCATCACAATGTTTTTTTTTTAACAATCTCTTTTAAATCCCTCATGTTTCATTTTCTTTCTTTTCAATATTATACCAAATTAATTTTTCATACTAGGGATAAAAATGGAATTAAAATTGATTCTCTCACTCCTAAAATAATATTTTAATCAATTGGAGCTGAGATTGTTACAATATATATAAAGTTAGGACATATTTGTACGATTTTTAAAAATTCGATATTACTAAGTAATATTAATATAAATCTCACTGGAAATTTGTGAAATTATCCCTATTTTTTAGGGCCTCGAATCGATTACCCGGATTAGAGATGGCCGTCGACGTGAATCTGTTCCCAATGAAAAGGCAATTACTAGAAAATTGTTGTTAGGTAAATCGTGACGCTATTCACTGCATGTGCATTTAGTATATTACTATAACTTCTGAGTAAATCGTGACACTATTCACTGGATGTGGAATTTAATAATGTATAGGATTTAAAATTTCAAAACCTTGAGGTTTAATTTGGTTGATTAGTTCAACATCTAAAGAACTACTATGTAAATAGGAATCATTCGGTTAGTATTTTATGTCGAGAGATGTATTTTAAGTACTGTTTGAGGAAAGGGTAAATATTAGCACATTTTTTTGAGTCTTTTGTATACCCTTGAATGTATATTAGTATAAAATGTTTACTTAAAGGGTGTATAAAGGATTAAAAAAGTTATGTAAGAAGTTAATTATGAAGATAACAATAAAAAAGTGTGTAAATATCATCGCCTTTAAGAAAATTAAAGAAGCAGCCCAAAAGAAGAAGCAGCTGTTCTCTATCCCAAAATTAATTTATACGCTGGATGGTTGTGCAAAACTTTCGGTGTTAGCAAATCGTTCTACTTACATTTATTTGATTTTATGAGGGCTTAAATTCTTATCCTAGCTAATTTTTAGTATGAATCAGAAATTCAAAATCATACAGAAACAGCTGTCATTAATTGTCTAATATTTGTTTGGTATCATAAAAATGTTTGGATGCCATATATTATTCTAATCGCATCCTGATCTTGTAAAATCTTAGAACATATCAGCTACTTCTTTCCCTATCCAGCACTAAATTTAATCTTAAAAGTTTGGCCATTTTTCTTATAGCTCTAATTATCAACTCTTTTCTTCTTCACATTTATATTTTCTTTATTAGAAGAGTTAACTGAACCTCGAATTCCATCTATCATACATCAACTCTTGGTTTATTAATTATTTAGTACCTTATAAAGTGCAAAGTATATGTAATTATCTTTTTGTGGAAAGATATTACTATATATTAATCCTACTTTAGTTAATAAAGGGGGTACGAGATTCAATTCTTTTTGTGACCGATGCACTGATGGCGTAGCAATTTAATATAAGAGTCTAGAACTAGAATGACATGTCTACCAACATCCAAAAATAAATGGATTTTTTGGGCTACTAGTTTTGCACCCTATTTAAAGATTTGTGAATGAAGAGAGAGGCTCAGAAAAACAACAAAGTGAAAGAAAAGGTGTTCCAATTGTTTTCCACAGTTCGACAAATTAACGAAATGGCCAGGGAAAAAAAATCGTAAAACGAAATTTGATGAAAATCACGAATTGGAAGTAAGATATTCTAAAAATGTGTATCTGTTAGAACTTATAATGATGTCTTAAGGTAAGTCTAAAGTCAAAACAAGTATGTATATACTTAGCAACCAAGTAAGAATACCATTTTGTGGTACAAGAATCCAACAAGTACGATTTAATTAACTTATACACATCTTAAAAAGAATTGTAAATTACAAGAAAAATTATTGTTGTAATCATTCAAACCCTAATTCCCTTACACTTCGATTTGCCGCTTAATTACTACTGATTTAGGAAATAGCTAAGTTCTATTCAGATTTATTTTAGCTCTATTTTGCCTTAAATTTATTAATTGTACAACGATTTTCATTTTAGCATGCGAAATATTTGATAACCCTAATGCAGTGGATTGTGGATACACTAAACGTAGGACTCATATAATAAAGGGGAATTTTACAATCTATTTTAGGGAATTATTTGTTAACTTTAAAAACTTGTAGAGTACAAGTATTTAAATCACATGATATTATATAATACAAATATTTAAAATACAAAAAAATAATTCCTAAAAAAGATTATAAAATTTTCTTATAATAAAACCAAGTTTTGACTGCACGTTGTAAAATAGGGAAATGAAGGTTGAGTTTCAAAAAAACCTACTATTGTATAGGTGGTGAACAAACTTCTTCATTTTCTCTTCCCCAAATGTAACTCCATACGTGCCTTATAGGTTAGTTGAATTGGATTCATTTTCCTCTCATCCGAATTCCTAGACCATGAGCAGAAACTTTTTATTTTTATTTATTTATTTTTTTTTTTGGGTAAAGAGTACCAACCCTATTGATTGTTTATTGAGTAGTACTTTATTTTGGGTTCCACAGAAATAAGATTTGTTTATAAATACTTCCATAGGGGGAGTATTTAAGCAATAAAGAATATAGGAAAAATCACTATATTAGTCCATCACATTACACATTTGTATTTATTTAGTTCCTCACTTTTAAAATGATAATTTTTAATTCCTTACATTACACATTTATATTTATTTAGTCCTTCAAATTTTACCAAATGTCATGAACTAAAAATCCTGACATTTGTAAAAGTGTTGAATTTTGGTCATTGAATCAAATCCCAAGCATTTTGGCCCTTCATTTCATGTCAATTCCTCACATATATAAAACGTTGAATTTATGGTTCTTGAATCAAATTTTGAATATTTTTTGCCTAAATTTGTCATGTATTGTTTACATGACACATTTTTAAGAGAACAAATTTATAAATTCATCTGAGTAGAATATTTTATGAGTGCGAATGATATGAAGTAAGTGATTGATTAGCAATTTATTTGTATTTACGATTATTTCAATATCTTACTCGTGGTATTTTTTTTTTTTGACATTTATTATCCAATAATAGACAGCACATTTCGATGTTGGAAAAAAATAATAGTTCCCAAATTTAACTCAAAAAATATATTATGTAAACAACACACGATTAATTCAAACTAAAAAGTGCTCGGAATTTAGTCTATGTACCGAAATTCAACATTTTACATTTGTGAGGGCTAAAAATCATCATTTTAAAAGTGAGGGACTAAATAAATACAAATGAGTAATGTAAGGGACTAAAAATCATTATTTTAAAAGTCAGGGACTAAATAAATATAAATGAGTAATGTGAAGGATTAATAGAATAGTTTTCCCAAAAATATATTCTATGTCTCTCGTTCTTCTCCCCTCCTTGTTTTTTTTTTTAAAAAAAAGGGGGAAAAATATTCTATCTGTCTCTTTCGTATTTCTCATTCCTTGAGGCTATGGTCTGTGCTGATTCCTCAGTCCTTAATTATTAATTTTTTTTTTTTTTGGTTTTTCTCTTGCAGGGTGATATTGGGGTTGGGGCTAGATAGCACCCGAAAATGAATTAGACCCTTCAACATCTGCAGAGGTCAGCTTCACGCTTCTTGACTTAAAACAGCAATTAAAGGAGAAAGAGGGTGTTGAGGAAAATTACGTTTGCAAGGATTAAGGAAACAGTTCGAAATCGCCGAGGTAATTAAGCATGTCTATCAAACTAGGTTTTCTTGCATTCCTTGTCACTATATATATTACAGTGAATGATCTTCATTAGTTATAATTATAAGATGCATGTACAACTATAATTTGCTCTTCCCCTTTTTATGGTAATCAAAATACAGCATTAAAGCAAATTTTCAACTTGCAGATCTTTCACTACGTATAATTCACGAGAGTTTTTTCATTTTCTTCTTGTTCCGTCTAGTGATTGGGTTTATATGTCATTCCCACTTTTTTTTTTTTTTTTTTTTTTTTCTGAATGTCCTTTAAGGTTTTGAAGCTATTTATTTTTTGTATTAATAATTTTGGAGATATTTATTTTGTTAGAATTTCTTTAAAATGGTGGTCAATTTTTAATTTTTTATGTATTGTTCCAATTTTATCCTAAGTGATCGACAAATAATGGTCAATCTTAAATCTTCCTTGCTTTCATGTATGTAATCTAAGATTTAATAACCTCTTCCTCCCTAAGTACTCTAGGATCATCACCTAAAATTCAATAATTGATAGAACTGGCCCATGGATTATTCGCAAGCAAAGTTGTTTTCCGAATCGGTAAGACTCCAAATATATACAAGGGCTCCCTTTTTATTTGTCACCAATTTTCGTCAAGTCCTTTTATTCTTGATTTCTTTTATTTTCACAGGAAACAAATATGGAAGATCATCCTGCCCAAAACCACGAATGGAGAATGAAATCTACTCACCTCTCAGGTGATAAATTCAATTTCTGTCACTAATATTCCTTTCTGCTCACTAAGCCATTCAACAGATACAATTTCTGTCATCTCTCGGATCCGTAATATAGTGTCATGGATCTCTTGTTTTATTTAAATCATATCATTCCATAAGATCATGTTGAAATGACATTAATGACGTGATTTAATATATACTAAAACATCTATAGTATTATACCATGGATTAGATATATTTTTCACTCACAACAATCCCTTTTCAACAAGTACTGAAATAAATGCCCCTCACGAAGCTTCTCAAACTGGCTTTCCAAGTTTGCAGCTCAACAGCGTTAATTATGATGGGAGTTCTTACACATCTGGTCAGAACACCATTCATAAGGCCTCTTCTTCAGCTTCGACCAATATGATTTCATTCGGGAACTCGAAGTCATCACCAAAAACTGCCAATCAGCAAAATGGATGCCCCAAATTTACTGTAAAGGACGAGGCCGAGGAGATGCTCCCTCTGGGAAATAATATAAGTTTTTCGTCTCCTCCAATTTCTCAGACCTCCATTGAGGAACTGTGTGGAACAATGTATGGGATATGACGAGCAAGGTAAAAGACGTGGCGGCAGTGGCAATAGGACTTGTTTGCAGGCTCAAGAACATGTTTTAGCGGAAAGAAAGAGGAGAGAGCAACTAACCAGACAATTCATTGCTTTATCAAGCTTGATTCCTGGACTAGAGAAGGTACAAATTACTGTACAATTTATCATGAACATCACACTTCGGAATAAGTCTTGTCTGGCAGAGTGAGAACCGTTCATGATTTATATGTTTGAGCTTTGGTACGCATAAGAGAGTTTAAAAGTGTCATGGTCGTATGTGTGGGGCGTGACCGTTTCGGTCCATACTCAATATGTAAGCCTAACTGAATTTGGTTATCGAGTCTGAAATCTAAATTATTTGGTTGTATTTGCATGCAGTTGGACAAGTCATCCATCCTTGGAGGAGCTATCAAGTACATAAAAGAGATTGAAGAAGAGAAGAAGAGGAAAAATGAGGACTCAACTGTTTCACCAAAGAAACATAGACTTTCGATTCATATGATGACACCTCTTCATCTGACGAGAACTTTGACAGCTTCAGCCTAGATTCATCTGATCCGAAGATTGAAGTGAGAATTTCAGGCGAAAATGTGGTCTTTATTATCGACTGCAAAGAGCATAAAGGGATCACAGAGGAAATTTCTCGTGAAACCAACAAACACCATCTTCGTGTCACAAGCACTAGTAGTATGCCATTAGGAAACTCCAAAATTCTCATTACCATTTTGGCTCAGGTACACTCCATTACCTTTTAGCCACATGTTTTCGATTGAAGTTTTGAATTTAAATGCATATATAGCTTTTATGTATTAATTTTCATTTGAGCAAAAAACACAAATCGTCCCTAAATTTTTTTACTAATCTAGTATTGGTCCTTCAACTTTAAATTGGGACAATTTGGTACTTATACTTTTTTTATTGGGCCAATTTGGTCCTACCAAGTAGCGTCACTATACTTATTAAAATCTCCAGTCAAATGACTGCTCATATGAGGGATCCAAGCCCCAAATTCGATCATTTAACATATTTGAAAAAGCAATACAAATCTTTGTTTGATTAAACGAGGCTAAAAATGGGTTAAAAATAAAGAACCAAATCAGGCAGAGACTTGTGTCACCTTCTCGGGAAAAAATTAGCTCCCCAATTTGCCCCGATTTGGTTTCTTCATTTTTTTTAAATTTTTTTGTCACTATTAATTGAGTTGAGACTTGTATTGAGCAGTCATTTGGGTGGAAATTTTAATAATTATGGTGGCATCACCCTACAAGGACCAAATTAGCCCAATAAAAAAAGTCTTGAGGACTAAATTTTCCCAATTTAAAGTTTAATTAAGGGACCAATGCTTGATTAGTCAAAAAGTTTGGGGACCATTTGTGTCTTTTCCCTTTTCATTTTTTGTCCCTCTAATAAAGTAAGGGTTTTTTTTATAAAAACAAAAAAAAAAAAAAACAAAAAAAACCACCCCTATCCCTACCCTTAGTGACTTGAACCGATAAATAAGTTATAAGAGATCGCGTTTTACTATTTAAGTTGTACTTTATTTTCATAAGTAAAGGACTTAAATTCATCTAATTCAGATGTTGATTTTTGTTTGTAAATTAAGAGTTATATAAAACCAATTGAAGTAGCTAGCAATTAGTTGATGTGTGTTTTGGCTGCAGATGGATGAGGGATTCAGCGTGACAGCAAAGGATCTTGCAAATAACATACGAATGAGTATCCTAAACCTCATGTGATGTGAATTTTGAAAGCAATCGTGCTAATCAATTTCTGCATGCATGGCATATCGATTCTGTGTGGTCTGTGTTTCTTAGTTTGTCATCCGTTAGAATGGAAGCATGGAATAAACGGATAGGCAGAAGGCACATGGCAAGGACGAAAAATTATTTTGTAAAATTGAATTTGTAATTAGTTACATTTGATTTACACAACTTAATTAATTATCATTCATTAAACCGAACCATGAGTAAAAATTGAACTTTTGAGTGTTGAATTTTACATATTAAATTTGGGCTACAAAATTTAAACCATATATTTTCGCTATCATTAAAAGAATTAAAGTTGTTATATAGTTTGTTTATGAATCTTAACAATTCAATCTATAGTACAAATTTTACTTCTTTTAAGGATAGCAGTTACTTTTTTTCCTTTTTTTTGGTGCCATTCTCATTCAATTTTTCAAGTTTTTATGCTTTTTATGTTATTGAAAATTTATCTATGCGAAACGACATTATAAATGTGTAAAGGAAAAAATATTGACAAGAGAGAAAATTAATTATTACGTACAATATTATGGGTCATGTAGTAAGTTTAGACCTTAATCAATTGCTGTAAATTCGTTAAAAAATAAATATAATTGCATATATGTTGTATTGGTTTAATGCTTGTCAAGCTTATCAGAACTGAGCCTTTATTTCTATGCAATTAGATGTGATCCACGTATTATTAATGTAATGTGAATTTGATTTCTTTGAATGTTCCTTATTTAATTGTAATTTTTTCATAATAGTTATACATTGCAAGTTTTTAGGACAGTGTTATATGGGTTTTGATCTTCCTAATCATAAGGGGTGGGGTTAAAGTGATATATGTAATAATTTCGATTGGTCATTCAAACAAAATTTTTATCAAGCTCGTCTTAATTATCTTAAAGATGTTGTATAAAAATCATGAGACAATTTAAAGTATACTAGTGGATAAGGTACGTACGATAAAAGAAAAATATTAAAGAAGGAAGTGAAAGTTATTAGAAGTTATATTTTTAGTGGATTAATTGTTTACCTGTGATGAATCGATAATAAAAGCCATGTTATGAGAATAGTAACAAAAATGTATAAAATGACGGACATTCTGTCCTTACTTTATCTATAATATAGATAAGTATCATCTGAAAAGACATGTTATAAGAATGAAAAATTATACTGTTCTTTTTAGGAAACAATTCTTTTGTACTTTAAATACTTGTACAGTACAACATCATGTGGTTTAAATGCTTGTACTATACAAACTTTTAAAATTAGAAAATAGTTCTCTAAAACCGACCTGGACGATAAAATTCTCTTACGAGAATAGTAACAAAAATGTATAAAATAACGGGCACCCAAGTCCTGTCCTTACTTTATCTCTAATATAGATAAGTATCATCCAAACAAAGGCCCTCATTTGCCCACTCAATATTTGCCATATACACTATTTCTAGATATTTGCAGAAAAGTCTAAAATTCAAGTAAAAATAAAATAAAATTTAGGGAAATTATATGATATCGTCAAGATATTATATCGTTATATTTTAAGATTTTTATTGCATACTATTTAAAATACATAATATTGTATTATAAAATATTTAGGGGTGTTCAAAATAACCTGCTGATTCGAAAAATCGATGAAATCGGTCCATTTTGAACCGTAAAAGAAGGGTATCTAAATCAGGCCAAACAACCGGTTCGGATAATAAACCGGTCCGCATACAGACCGGTTCGGTATTGGTTCACTCTTTGGTGAATCACCGGTTACCCGAACTGGTCTATAATCAAGGGCAATTATATAATTTCTCCCAGGTAATACTTACCTAATATGGCTAAATTTTTCTATACATATGTTCATAGATTATTGATTTATTTTGTAACTGTAAATTTGCTTAAAGGGATATTTGATAATTCAATTTTTTTTTGATAATTTGCTTAAAAGAATATTTGATAATTTATTTTGATAGTAAGTTTTTTTTTTTCCTTTCCTTTTATGTTCATATGCATGACTGAGTTATATATTTTTTTTCTAAAGGGATATTTGATAATTTAAGGAAAAAAAGATATTTGTCTAAATTATAATTTCAGTTTGGAAAAGGGAATTTATAAAATTGGTAATTTTATTTTAGTTAGTTGTATTTGCTTGTAATAAATTGCCTAAATTGGAAAAGATATTTTATTTTATAAGTACATAAAGTTGACTTGATATGAACCTTTGATTTTTGGAGTTTTTGGGGGAGTTTTTTTTTTTTGGTCACACCGGTTTGGATATCCGCGGGTCACGAACCGCTTCAATCAGGTAATCGGTCATTTGGTTACCCGAAATGTGTGGATAAGTGTGACCAAATCCGTATACTGTTCAAAAAATTAGTGAATCAATAAAACCGATTCGGATCATTTCATAGACTTATGGATCGAGTACCCGATCCATGAACACCCCTAATTTCAAGTAGAGCGGTATGATTTCCTAACGATCCATCTTCTCTCCGGGACTTGCATGCTCAACTTGATTGTCCTTTTCAAACCCTTCCATCTACAATAACCGTCCCTAAAATTTCCACAGCCATGGATAATAGTCTCGGTTCCTTTTCTTTTTCTCCCTCTTCACTATCATCGTCATCTACTCCACACAAACCCTACCACAAACACCAATAAATTCACAGTCTACTCAAACACCCACAAGCACACACCAGTATACACTCAGAGGAAGGGGCTACGAAAAAGGAGAGGGGGTTGCGGTGGAATGGGATAGGCTGTTAGGAAGGAGAGGGTACTGCAAGGGAGGGACAGGAGCTTGAATCAACCGGAAACAATGGCAAAAATGGCCGACGACAACCGGTGGCACGGGTGGCTATTTGTGATCAACTTCGTCGGCGTGGATTTGGCAACAAATGGATGGAAAATTTCTGTATGAACTACGTCATGGTATAGTGTTATAGATATGTTAGAGCATAAATTTTCTTGTCACTGTAATAGGGTGAAGTGAAATAATATAGAATAATGTAAAAATTTATAAATTAAGAAATTCATTACACTGCACTAACTGTCTATTTATGTAAGAATTTTATATTACACGCGTGGCAAAATTACACATGGATAAATGAAGATTTTTCAAACCAAATGAAATGACAACCATGACAAGTAAATTTATGTAAAAGGCCACTTTGCTTTTGCTGAATTTGGGCTACATTAATATTAATATGAATAAAAAGCCCAATTCTCGAAGTGCACGACATCTCGTACGTGTGTTTCTACTTTCTGGTGAATAATATATGCAGAAAATTCAAACAAGAAAAATAAGAAGATTGTATAGTATATATAATCACTACTTATAATCGTCCAATTATTTAGAGGTTCCTAAAATTTAAGATTTATTTTTTATTTCTAAATTTTAGATTAATCACGTCTCTAATTTTTAAATATTCATCCGTTAAAATAAAACTTTTCCCGTTAAACTTATAAATAATGTCTGTGATTTTGAATTACTCTTTAAATGATTAATGGACTAGGATTGTAATTCTAAGGAAGAGCAAAATGTGTACACTCAAGAACCATGCTTCGATTAAAAATTCCTTAATCAAATAATTAAATTTTTCCAATCCATGCAAGTGGCATAACAAAACAAAAGGCAAGTGAACTCAGCGATGTAACGAAAGCTTAGAAAACTATAATCCACTTTGCTAAGTACAATTATAGGTGATGGGCAAGAATCAAACACGTATTAATAGAAATGGATTTATCGACCAACAGCGTTGAAGATTGGACAAAAGCGATCTCCACTGCAACTATATCAGTAAACAAGTGAAGACAACGTTTGAAAAATACTTCAGCTGATAGATCGATGCAAACACAGCATCGTCTTTTGCAATTGTCTTCATATATCTCTTCAGCAATCAAGTACCGCCCTACCATGCTAACATATATTCGAAGAAATAGCAAAATCTAGAATTCGTTATTGCTTTACTAAAAAGTCTCCAAAAATATGAAATTGAAGAAGTGAATCTGGATAAGTGTTCAAATTCTTTGTAATTTAACCTGAACTTAATGATGAAGATTTGATATCACTGACAAGCAACACACGTTCTACTTTGGAAAGCCGCCTAATGCGTCCGAAAAAAAATGTTGGGCCTTCGTTTAGGCAAAAGGAAAGATAAAACAAAGACCATACATCAGCCCGCGCCCATTAAGCTGAAAATTGCAAGATATAATAATGGTCCTCCTTATCTCTACTATTAGTTACTTAATGGAACATAATAAATCTTCCTCATTGACATTACATAATTATTAATAAAATTGCTTTCTTTCAAAAGACAAATAGAGGGAATGATCAAGTGAATGAAAGATGGATAGAACATGTTTAAGACACAATTGTGTTATATGGTGCACGCTTAAAATTAATAACCAATGATTGAGCCATGATACTAGGGTTAAACTTGGATTCTGATTTCTTAACGTATTTGTTTAACGTTACGTTAGTACTTAATTTATTACCTCTTTAGCTTATAATACTATTGCAAATAACAAAAGAATATGTGGTTGCAATGATATGAAGACATGAATGTTTATCATAGGATTCATAGCTTCACTAAGACTAAAGTATAGGAAATTCCCTGTTTTATACATGGAATGTGTATAAGAGACAGGGTGATAGTGACATAATAATTAGTGAGAAATCAACATTCTTCAATTTCAGAACTATATACTTATCAAATCACCTGGTTATGGCTGAATAACACTGGCTTGGTCAGTCGCACGTAACATAGAAAATAAAAGTTGGATTGGAGTCGACCAAACTTCATCATGATGATTGATGACTTAGTTAAATACACGAGGAGTTTCAATATTCTACCGAATCTATATCTACTCCTAACAGCTAGTTTAAATATTATCATGCATGCATCCTAGCAAATAATTTACGCACGAAAGCTTACATGAGCTGACATGCATGGGAAGTTAATTCCCTGTTTAATTAATGGTAGTTGCAAATATTATTTAGATACTCACCATTTTGCACAATCGTAATGTGTACTTGAGACCAATTAAATTTTCTAATTTTTCCTCGAGCAACTTAAATTTTCATGTGTATGTGTGAAATGTCCTGCCAGTCTGTCTATAAATTTAGTTGAATAAGAGTGAAGGGACTTTGGTAGATTCTCATCTTAATCTTTAAACGTTACATAAAAAGTGATTGAAAGAAAAAGAATAGTCTCTCTATGTCAATACAGATGTTAACAAGGGCCCTGTGAGTGTTAATTATCACCCCGAATTCAAATTATAAATATCACCAGTCATTTTGTGATAAGAGTCAGTTTTATATGTATCTTCTTTTTGAACTGTTAGATATAAGATATGCCCAGTTCATAATTCAAGTTTATATCATAGACGTCCTAAAGGAAAAAGGGGAAAAGATGCTTTAATCAAATCTCAGCGTAAATCACTTTTACTCGGCTAATTTCTCGGATTATGATTATTTTTAAAATTTATCTAGCAAATGTAATCGTTTGACAATAATTTTCTAGAATTATGACTCTCGCACTTTGAAAGTGCGTAATCCAATTGATTACGCACTTTTAAAGTGTGTATCAGATACAATCCAATTTTCTTTTTCTTTTTTATTTTAAAACAATGGGATTTCGCACTTTGGAAGTTTCAAAAAAAAGTAATTTTTTTAAAAAGAAATTTTTTGAAACAATAACACTTTGCCTCTCTGCACTAAATGGTAATTATACTTTACTAATGATAATGAAATAGGGAAATATAAAGTTTGCCCCCCAAATACATCTAGAAAGTCTATTATCCACATTTAAAATTATTAAGATCTATAGTTAAACAAATAAAATACCTTGGAACTATATTTTGATTTTTATGCATTTAAATTTTAATAATGATGTGATAATTATTTAAAAAATTCCAAAAATAAACTATATAATATTGCTATGTAACCTATGCTAATGCATTTCGTGATGTCAGATATAATATAATCGAACAGTTTCTCACACTTTCACTCCTTAAAATCCAAGATATCAATGTGCTATTACATTTTATGTTTTCCCTAATCATTTTAAACTATCGAAAATCAATAAAATACATAAAAAATCCAAATATGACTAAGGGTATTTTAGTCAGCTAACTAATTTTTCTTGATTTTTTAAAATTTTTAAAGGATGAATAATGTGAATCGGGGGTAAAGAGTATATTTCTCATAGTTTAGGGGGACAAAGTGTAATTACACTTATTATACGGTGTAGGAGAACCATTTTGCAATTTTTTTTAAGTGCGAAATCTAAATTGATTTAGCACTTGCAAAGTGTAATTACACTTTGCCCTGAACAATAAGTGTAATTATATTTTGTCTCCCTAAATTATAGAAATATACACTTTGTCCTCGATTTACATTATTTATCCTTTAAAAATTTTAAAATATCAACAAAAAAAAAATAGTTAGATGACTAAAATAACCTTAGTATCATATTTTTATTTTTCATGTATTTTATTGATTTTTGATAGTTTAAAAGAATTAGGAAAAAATAAAATATAATAACACATAGATATCTTGGATTTTAGAGAGCGAAAATGTGAGAAACTGTTAAATTATATTATATCTAATATCGCAATATGCACAGATAGGCCAAATGCTAAAAGTATAAATTACTAAGAGATATCGAAAAAATCTCAAATTTTAATAGAAATTTTATTATCATACAATACTTTATTATAGAAAACAAGCTTATTTGTAAATTGTTTTACCACTCAGTTAAACATTCAAATTCGAAATAATATAAAATAAAATTCAAACATTTCAAAATTTTGACCAAGAAATACATAGATTAAATTGAAATATTATATAGTTTATTTTTGCTTATTTTTAAATAATTATCACATCACTATCAAACTTTAAATACATAAAAATCAAAATATAGTACTAAAGGTATTTAAGTTATTTAACTAGATTATCTTAATAATTTTAATATTGGTAATAGATGAATAGTATCATTTGGGGGCAAATTGTATATATTTATAGTTTAGGGGGACAAAATATAATTATCCATATAGTACAGGGATACCAAGTGTTATTGTTCCCAATTTTTTTTTTTTTTTAATTTTTAATATGGTGATTTCTCACTTTTAAAGTGTGAAATCACCATATTAAAAATTTTAAAAAAAAATTGAGACCAAAGTTTATTACGCACTTTGAATGGGCACTTTCAAAGTGCGAGAGTTACGTAATTCCAAAATACCCTAAAAAATAGTCAGATTTGCACGAGAAATTTTAAAAACCGTCATATTCTAAGAAATTAGCCATTTTACTCTAAATTTTTCTTATTGTTTTCTTTTGTATATGGATGTCCACAATCACATCCAATAAACGACAGATGAAATAATAATATAATAAAAAACTACCACAAATAAACTATGAAATAAATTTTGGTGTCATTAGAGATTCAAAGTTTGCTGTTTAGGAAGGGACAAACGCAAATAACAAAATGCTAACATTTAGGATTAGGGATTCGTAAATTAGTGCGTTTGATATAACAAAATGGTAGTCGCATTAGCTTGTGAGAAAGCAGACTCTATAATACAAAATTAAGCTACTATCGCTGAATCTATACAAATTTGGGTTTCGAAAATTTATGCATTGACTCAAAAAGTTAAACGATAACAATATAAATTAGACACACGTAATATTATTCATTTGGATTGTTTCAAATCCATAGGAGCATTAACTTCCCTCGCGGACAGTAATAGTTCTAGTATTGATAAATCTTTTTCTTATCATAAAATGGGAAAAATACTGAATACTAAACTGAGTTGTGTTTAAGCTTCAATAATATTTATGATATAGGCTTGGATAAAGTTGAAGTATTCGAGGCATGGCCGATGCAAATTGCAAGAAAATGAGAGAGAGAGAGAGGAGTCAAAAAGTGAGGGGACAAAAGGAACCGGGTTTGAGACCAATTAAAAGGAAAAATGGTGCGCATGTTGAAATGATAAACACGTATTTTCTGGCGGTGGAGGAGCATTGGGCTTAGAGTTTTTAGCTGAGCCCCAAGTATCTGCTTTGAAAATTTTCTCAACCCTCGAGAAAATCTCTCTACACTCTATTCACCCCAAGTTTTTCACTTGATTAGTTACCGTTTCTACAAAATCCTACCAGTAATTCTAAGCAAACATTTATAAAAATAAGTTTTTGATTATTTACTTTATAATTTTAAAATAAATATAATAATTATAAAATAAGTAAATTTTATTACTTTTTAATCATTCAACTATTTATAATTGTAGAGTAAGTAACAAAAAAAAATTTTACACATAAATGTCTCCTCAATTGCCCCCCGAATGATTTTATCATCCCAAATTAAGCCCAACAAATTGACCCACATCCAAATTTATGTTCCACTTTTTCTTGAAAAAATAGATTTGATGTTCGTGTGTCAATCAATGATTTTTGGATTGAGGCTCTACTCAATAATTAAGTTGTACTAATTTATTAGAAAACTTCTTAATTGATTTGTATTAACTTGCGGTCAATCTATTTTGAGAACACCAGTTAGAGCAATCTTTCAGCGAAATTTGTTAAAATGATCCCTTGCATTTTACAAATAACTTTTTTTTAGTTCCTCATATTTGAGATGAAGCAATTTTTTGGTTCCTCAATCTATGACCAGAAGGGGCACATTGACATAATACGAGTAACGGAATTGTTTCATTCTGATATTAAGGGACTAAAAAGTAATAAAGTGAAACAGATTCATTTTAGCAATTTATATTCATTTTTTTAATTTCATGAAGAAATCAAATTATATTTCAGATAAGTTGATAATTCAAAATTTTTATGTCGGTCAGAGGTAACTGTTGGGCATGTCTAATAGTTACCTCTCAACTAATGAGAATCTTCTATTTGAAATAGAAGCCTCTATTTTTTGAAAAATAAAAAAGTCATTCTATTCAAAAAATGGGCATTGCATTCTCAATGAAAAGCTCCTATTGGTTGAAGAGTAACTACTAGACATGTCCAGTAGTTGCTCCTGATTAAAATAAAAATTTCCTTGTACTTCTAATGAAGAGCCTTTTTTTTCCATCATTTTATTTTCCCTCCTGACGACACCAGAAGTTGTTCGGCTCAGATTATTGGACACGTGGTAGTATTATCCGATTGCCTGACTAAAAAAGACATTGACAAAGGATCCGAACATATAGTTATTTGGATGTTCGACCCGCGCATGCAACAATCCAGATTGTAATATTGTTCGACGTGAATAGGTCAGTTTCCTGATAGTTTGGCAAGTCGAACATAGCTCGGTAGGTCAGAATGAAACAGTAAAACAACACTGTTCATCATGGGTCTATTAAATTGTATAAATAACTCAATTCCTCTCACTTGTAGGGGATGGTGAACTGCCAAAGAAACATACTGATATAAAAAATTAGATAAACAATCCACGATATATATTTCTTGTAAGAGGAACAATAACATTGCTCGTCTTACCCCCAAATTCTTTATCCTCATCTTTTTTCTGTCTTAATTCTATAATCTTATTTTTTGTTTACCATCGAGCGATACTGAATAATTTTTGTATCATCACTACCAAGTAAAAAGTTTCTAAATTCACTCCGTTAACTAAGCTGAAATTACGAAAGCAACCCTGAGCTGGAGGCCTCACCATGTTCCACCCGGAAAGGGACAGTTGCTTGGAAGTCATTAAATGTCACAAGGTCGAGGGGGAGCAAACGTCGTCCTTCCGCACTTGCGGTCATTGTCTTTGGGTTGGAGCCGAACAGGAGGACTGGTTGGTCAATTTTTCATACCCATGCTGGGATCCATCAGAATGTGCATAAGAGACTCTCCAGCTCCAGGCAGCTTTATAATTTCAGCTTAGTTATTGCTGAGTCTCTTGTAGTTGGTATTTTATAGAATTTTGTTAACATATATAAGATTTATTTACATGAATTCTTTTTCCCATATCAAGAACGAAAAATGGTTATTGATCAACTCAATAGTAGTACTGGGCTAGTAGCAATGTTTGAACGTTTATTATTTATGATATTATTTAAAGTAATATTAGTATATTTATTTTTTAACACATGATATATATTATTTTAAAAATAATAAAAGAGAAAATATTTAAATAGATTCGATTTATGATATTATTTGTAAATTATATGATGTGAATTAAATTTTATAAAATAAATGACATTAGTTGATACAAGTAAAATTTAATCTTGAATACAAGATTTGTAAGTGATTCAAATAATTTAATCTACTTAAATATTTTTCATTAAAAAAAAAAATCATCAAAACAAACCACTAATACACTCCTACTCAAAACTTCGAAATTTGATCGAAGTAGAAATAGAATAAGTTGTCAAGTTTTTAGAGAAGTATGAATTGTGGGCGTTCTTTTATCCAAATCAAGTGTGTATGACAGTATGAGTTGACGATTGTTCTATGGTCACATACTTGGCATGCGATGCGCTCTTCTCGCGCCTGCAAGCAGTATAAAGTTCACATGAAATAAACAAAATTATCCACATATTCCCATGGATCATAGAGCAAATACGAAAGAAGAAAAATAAACTAAAGTTCCGCCATTAGTTCCATGCCTACTATAATAGTAGTATATATTTTTTAAAAAAAAAACAATTGACCATTCCTAATATTGTTGTTCTTATTAATGTTACAATTTAAGAATGAATATACAAGTATGAGAGTTTTTTCTTGAAAGGTATAAAAAAAGTTTCAACCTTATACTTTGTTCTTAAATTAATGTTAGAAATTGGAACTTACTTTGGATTAATTGTCCCTTTTTTACAAATTGCTACTTTTACTTGTATATTCATTCTTAGACAACCAAAAGCCAAATGGATGAATTTATATTCCTCGGAAAGAAAATTTTTGAAAAGAGAAAAGCCATAAGTGGGGTTGTCCACCGTAAAATACTCCAAAATCTAATTAGATGCTCTGTATTATTTTTTAATATTAAATTATATAATGAGATGGATATTTTTAATTGTTAAATAATTAAAAATTAATAATATTATTTTATTTTTTAATTATTTTAATAATTATTATAATTATTTTATATTGAAGTGAGGAAATAAAATTTAATAAAGAGTTACCATTAAAATTCCCTTCCCCCCTCCTAGATTAATCATCAACTACATATCTCCCATTATCACAGCAGTACAACAACTCAAGATGTGTCCAGACATTCAAAATATTCTTTAATCTCCCTCTCTTCATTTCCCTCCTTCCAAAAGGCAAAAAAGAAAAACCAAATCATTTCTATAACCACTTAAAAAAAAAAAAAAAAAAAAACCAAAAAATAACCATAAATCCCCTCCCCTTTATATTCTGTTCCAATTCCAAACTCAAAAAAGCCCCTCTTTCTCTAACGAGTAATAATAGGAAAAAAAGAAAAAGAAAAAAGAAAATGTGGTTTCTTGTAGTACTACTCTTTCTATTACTCCATTCTTCCCTCGGTGCAAGAACGGCGCACATGCCGGAATACGAGGCATTACTTTCCATAAAATCTGCCATCTCCGACGACCCTCGATCTTCTTTAGCATCCTGGAATGCCTCCACTAGCCATTGCACCTGGTCTGGTGTCACGTGCGACTCTTATGGTCGTCACGTGACTGGTCTTGACATCTCCGGGCTTAATCTCACCGGAACTCTTTCTCCTGATGTTGGCTATCTTCGTTCACTCCTTAACCTCTCCGTCGCTGCCAACCAGTTCTCCGGTCCTGTTCCTCCTGAAATCTCCTTCATTTCCTCTCTCCGGTACCTTAACCTCTCCAACAATATCTTTAACCTCACTTTTCCGACGGAGCTCATTCGCCTGAAGAATCTTCAAATTCTTGATTTTTATAATAACAACATGTCCGGCCCTTTGCCGGTCGATGTTTATCAGTTAACCAATCTCCGGCATTTCCACTTAGGAGGGAACTTCTTTGACGGCAGCATTCCGCCGGAGTATGGTGCGTTTCCTAATCTTGAATACCTCGCCATCTCCGGCAACGAGCTAGCAGGTGGGATCCCTCCGGAGCTGGGGAACTTGGCTAAACTTCAGCAGCTTTACGTTGGGTACTTCAACACCTTCTCCGGTGGGATCCCACCTGAGATTGGCAACTTATCTCAGCTTGTACGGCTTGCTGGTTTTCTGTCACTTATACGGGGAGATTCCTCCGGAGCTGGGGAAGTTGCAGAACCTAGACACTCTTTTTCTTCAAGTGAATTCGCTTTCTGGGCCACTGAATCCGGAGCTGGGGAATACTTGAAGAGCTTGAAATCAATAGATCTGTCCAATAACATATTCACCGGCGAAATCCCTCCTACATTTGCAGACCTGAGAAATCTTACCCTTTTGAATCTTTTCCGCAACAAGCTTCACGGCTCCATACCGGAATTCATTGGGGAAGCTTGCCGGAGCTGGAAGTATTGCAGCTTTGGGAAAACAACTTCACCGGGAGCATCCCACAAGCGCTGGGGACTAATGGGAAGATTCAAAGTGTCGACCTGAGTTCCAACAAATTGACTGGAAATTTACCTCCAAATATGTGCGCTGGAAACAAGTTACAGACTTTGATTACTCTCGAAAACTTTCTCATCGGAACAATCCCCGAATCCTTGGGCCAATGCGATTCGCTGAATCGAATTCGGATGGGAGACAATTATCTAAATGGATCAATTCCAGAAGGCCTTTTGAGTTTGCCTGGGCTAACTCAAGTTGAGCTTCAGGATAATCTTTTAACTGGTTCATTTCCTGAGACTGAAAAGATATCGACTACTCTGGGCCAGATTACTCTCTCCAATAATCATTTATCTGGACCGTTGCCCCCGAGTATTGGGAATTTCGCGGGTGTCCAAAAGTTCTTGCTTGATGGGAACAACTTCACAGGTCAGATTCCTGCTGAAATTGGGAAATTGCAGCAGTTATCAAAGTTAGATTTCAGTCACAATAGCTTTTCAGGCCCCATTGCTCCTGAGATCAGTGAATGCAAGCTGTTAACTTTTGTTGACCTCAGCCGGAACCAGCTCTCCGGTGAGATTCCAACTGAGATAACAGGTATGAGGATATTGAACTATTTGAATTTGTCAAGCAATCATTTAGTTGGGAGCATTCCATCTTCAATAGCGTCAATGCAGAGTTTAACTTCTGTAGATTTTTCATACAACAACTTCTCCGGGTTAGTTCCCGCAACCGGTCAATTTAGTTACTTTAATTACACTTCGTTTTTGGGCAACCCTGATCTTTGTGGCCCTTATTTGGGAGCTTGCAAAGAAGGGGTTGTTAATGGAACTCGTGAACGGCACCAGAGAGGTGCATTCTCGCCCTCTATGAAGCTTTTGCTTGTTATTGGGTTGCTTGTTTGCTCTATTGTGTTTGCTGTTGCTGCAATTATAAAGGCGCGTTCTTTGAAGAAGGCAAGTGAGGCCCGTGCCTGGAAGCTCACAGCTTTCCAGCGTTTGGATTTTACCTGTGATGATGTTTTGGACTCCTTGAAGGAGGATAACATTATTATAAAGGAGGTAGGAGTTGTGTATAAAGGAATCATGCCAAATGGGGAACATGTTGCTGTTAAGAGATTGCCCGCCATGAGCCGGGGCTCATCCCATGATCACGGATTCAATGCTGAAATTCAGACTCTTGGGAGGATTAGACATAGGCATATTGTCAGATTGCTCGGTTTTTGTTCTAACCACGAGACTAATCTTTTGGTTTATGAGTACATGCCTAATGGGAGTTTGGGAGAAATGCTTCATGGTAAGGGTAAAGGGGGTCATTTGCATTGGGATACTAGGTATAAGATTGCTGTGGAGGCTGCTAAGGGCCTTTGCTATCTTCATCACGATTGCTCGCCTTTGATTGTCCATTATGATGTCAAATCTTTCAACATCCTTCTGGATTCTAACTTTGAGGCTCATGTGGCTGATTTTGGACTTGCCAAGTTCTTGCAAGATTCGGGAACATCCGAATGCATGTCTGCTATTGCTGGTTCCTACGGATACATAGCACCAGGTACTGTTCAAAAGATCTGTGCTATGGTGGAAGATAATTTTTTTTTAAAAAAAATTTCTGCTAGTAATTATTGCTTTACTGTTTGTTGATGGTAATCTCTTTATTAAATTGAAGTTCCTCACTGATGTTTGACTGGTAAGATACTTCAGTTGATGACTGACATTGATTTGCATTTGGATTTTCGTTTCAATGTGGCCTAAATTGGTGTTAATTTCCCCATTTATATGGCATGTGCTCCTTATATGTAATTGCAAATATCTGTTGTTACCTTGATTATATCCGCTGATCTCGCATTGAGAATATTGATTTAAGAATCATCAGTCTCTTCAGTTGTTTTTGTGACGCTCAATATCTTGTAGGAAACACTTCAAAAGAACATGAATCCTGTGGCTCTCCTGGGTTTGACTTTAATTTAGTGAGGAGCTACAGCTACCCTCTTCTTGAATGAACTTAAAATGGTCTCCAACTACTTAGGCAGATACATCCCCAAAAAATAAATAAATAAAACTACTTAGGTAGATCTTGGTGTGGATTTATTACTATTCCATTACTATTTTGAAAAGCAAATTCAAAACCACCTTTGTTTCTTAAATTCACATTATTAATGCTAATTGGTACTAAAATAATCTGATTCTGATGATCTGCTAACAGTTACTAAGATTTCCTTGTTAGATGTATTAGACTAGCTGCCAGTTCTAGTGCATGCAAGCATTCATTTCATTGCATTTCAGATTAATTTATTGAAATCAATCTTTTGATTTTTTTTTTTTTTTTTTGAAATTGCAGAATATGCCTACACACTCAAAGTTGATGAGAAGAGTGATGTATACAGCTTTGGTGTAGTTCTCTTAGAATTAGTGTGTGGCAGAAAACCAGTAGGGGAATTTGGCGATGGTGTTGACATAGTGCAATGGGTCAGGAAGATGACCGACGGAAATAAAGAAGGGGTGCTCAAGATTCTTGATCTGAGACTCCCCACTGTTCCCCTTCATGAGGTGATGCATGTATTTTACGTAGCAATGCTCTGCGTTGAAGAACAGGCGGTGGAGCGCCCCACAATGAGGGAGGTTGTGCAAATACTGACTGAGATACCCAAGCCCGCCGACGGCAGACAAGAAGACTCAACAGCCATAGAATCTCCCCCACCAGCCTCCACCATTGAGTCTCCAAGCAGGAGTCCTACCGACCCAAAAGACCATCAGCAACCATCACCTCCTCAATCCCCTCCTGCTGATCTCCTTAGCATTTGATCAAGATTTCTCTAGTATTGAATTGGAGGGCCGGTGATTGTTTAGCTTATAGTAGGATTAGAGATTTAAGTTTCCATGAATTGAGTTGGCCTAGCTGTTTTCTTTTGTGTTCATTTGCTTTATCCTTTTACTGGGGCGGAAAGGAGGAAAAAAGGGCCGGGGTTGAATCTAACTTTGAAGGTGTTGTTAAAAGTGGAGTATCCTTTTTGTGTACAGTGGGAGTTGTTGGTGGGGTGGTTAGCAAAATATTATCTTCAACGTGTGATGTTGTTGCTTCCTGCTGCTGATTTGCATCAACTTCATTGCATTTTGTAATCCTTTCTTGGACCACATCTAAAGGAATAAAAGACAGTGGCATGGGTGTGAAGATAGACAGTCCCAATTATTTGTTCCTAAGACTACAGCCTATAAGTTTTCACAGTGAGGTCAAGAAAATTAGGTAATTGCATGTGTGATGTACATGTTTATTATAGCTATATAGATGTGCTTTCAATTACCGAGACTGTGGACAGTGGGGTTTCACTTGTCGATGGTTGATAGCGAAAATTCTTTTGAGGATCTTTTATTGAATTTAATTAATTCTCAAGTACTCAACTGGGTTCTGGGAGTTTGCCTTTTAAAAGAAGTAAAGAACTATCTCCTCAGTCCTCGTTTACACACCAAAATTAAATGATCTTAGACTTGATCAGGCATCAAAATAAATGCCAAAATCATTACAATGGAGTTCTATACATTTTTCTGGTCTGTAAAATTTGGGTCAAATTGACACTGTCTCTTAATACATTAGATGTGATTGGAGACAGGTCCTTCATCTCGTTATTTATGAAGTTTGCCATTTGCCAAGCACGTGATTTTACTTGGCATGGCTTTTTGGCTTTCACAACGTAAGCGAGACTTAGACTGTCCCAATGTTGGCGTAACTTTGTGCGATAAAAACTGGATATTCTGTTCCTTAAAACGTCCAAACTACCCCTTAGGATGTTAAGCTGTTGGGTTTAAAGTAAATCGTCGACAATCTTTACGGTCTTCCAATATTTTGGTTGGTGATTCCTAACTAGCAGAAAGCGACGTGATAACGATTGAAGGTGTAATACCTTTCGTCCGGTGGATCCTACCCTTGGCAGCTAATTTTTGTTTTTACGTAGCATAAGGAAAATTGAGCCATTCTTGATTGGAGCAAAGTATATTACTTTAAATTAGGAGATTCAAGATATTATATTTTAAATTAAAAAAAAAAATTATTACTCATTTTATAACGTAGAATCAGTATTATAAATTTTTAAATAATTAAAAAATAATAAAATTTATTTATATTTTAATTATTTCAATAATTGTCATATTTATTTTGTGTTACGTAAATAGTTAACAACAATTCCTTAAATTGGCCTATTTAAAAAAATTTCAGGAAAACCCATGAATTGGCTGACTGACTATATGGCGGATAATACACGGCCTCCCATGAATGGCGTATTTAAATGATTAATGTGACCAATTTGAAAACTAAAAATAATTTATGTTGTTCAAATCCATTATATTTGTAAGTACTATTTCCAAAAAAAAAAATTATTTATGAGTACTTTATTTAAAAAATAAAAAATTAATTTACGTTGTCCAAATGAAAGCCATATGTTTCATTGCATTCTTAATAAACCTTCTAAATTTAGACAAAATAACACATTAGACGGTCAATTTCAAAAGGATTATACAATCCTTTCATGCTGGGCTGTTATTGTAGACTTATTTAAACACATCCTCTTCTCTTCCCCAAATAAAGAAAAAATTCCAAATGCTGGTCATGACGTCCGTGATGTACTTCTAGAGTGACAAGAAAGCGTGGAAAGTAGAAGAGTACAAATTTCTGATGACTTGGCAGGCCAGTGGTCGTTGGATTTTACATTTTGGCAATTTATGATCAGAATGTGGGTCCCCTTGTGTCATAATTGAAGGATTTAAATTTGCAGTGTTAGACTTACTACCCCTACTACTAGCTGCTGATTTGATGTGATGAAGTAAAGGTTAAAAAAGGAGGTGTTTAAATTCAATAAAAATACTTATATACCACCCCCATCTTTAATTCTATTCATAAATTTTATGAATAAAATTAAATATTAATTAATATTTTAAATTTTTTAAAATTTAATTCATACTAAAAAAAAATTTATAAACCAGAGTAATAGCCTATTTACCTAAATATTTGCTTTGAAAAATTCCATACCGGGCTGTGCTGTGTTGTCTAATACTCCATGTCAGGAAGTTTGATCAACTGTAGCTATTCATTTATTCCAGTAAAATCAAGCTCCTCACTCAAATACAATTAATTGCCTGGAGAGGCAGAATATTTGCTGATTTTGTTAGGGTGGGGTCGATTATACTACTACATAAATGGAAGGACGCGCACTTTTATTTTGTAGGCTTTTCAGGTCTTTTGCAAGGAGCAAGCAAATTGGCAATTCCATACTCAATCAGACCATCTCGATTGCAATTTGTGAAAAGACATGATTGTATAAAATTAGGAGCGACTGCTCAAGGTATTTGACTGATGTGTTAATTCTTACTTATTAAATTAATTATTATTTTTATTCGGTCATCTTCCTGACCCATTGCACTATGTATAATTTAAAACGAGTATTTGATAAAAGAGATTGAGTACAAGCAGAGATATTCTATTCGATTCTATTCTATTATCATTTATTTTTAACAAATAAATAAATTAAATTAAATTAATTTAATTTCACTTGAACACTAAACTGTTAATAATATTTAGAACTAACAAGATGATTAACTAATATTTTATATAAAATTGAGAAGAATAAATAATAAAAAATCTTATATTAAATTGTTCAACAAAAAATATTAACAAAATTTAATTTAAGAAATAACATCATTTCTTGAAACTAAAATGAAAAACAAAACTAACATAATATTTGTTCTACAAGAGTGAGATAAAATCGATATTACTATAAATCAAAATTTTAAAAATGAATAAATGACTTCATTACAATAAAAAATGTAAGAAACATTATGTATTATGTATTAGTGTTGGAGTAAATAACTTACGAATTTTTAAAATTTTGACCCGTATTTGACCATCACTAAAACGGATACCTGACTCTCAGTTGATCAAATCAATAAATGAGGATCGAATACTTTGATTTCTTCAAACAAAGCTGGATGAAACGGATGGATCAACGAATCAACAAATATTTTTTCCAGACCCTAGATAAAATGGAGGTACAATGTTTGGCATGGGAAGTGGTGTTCTTTAGAAATTTGAATGGCTTGGTTTGACAACGATAATTATTGCATTTTTTTTAATGTAATTTTATAATGCATTTTTTTATTACTTTATATCTCACATACTACCATTAGTATCTGCGTTCCATTTTACGGTGTCGCTATAAAAAATAAAAAATTATTAAATACTAATTTTACTATGAACAATACAAAAACAAAGATAGTATTCTATTCTCTTAATTATCTTTTCAGGAAAAAACACAGGCCTCGGCTAGTACTGGCTCGCGTGATTGACGATTCATCTTTTTTCCTATGGGTGTGCGCAATACAATTAAGGAAAATCTCTTTCTTTTTTGATAAATTCTACATACACCCCTTGTGGTTTAGTTATTTTTCACATAGGACTTATTTAAAATTTTACAAAATTTTATTTCCAACTTTTTATAAAAAAAAATGCCTAGTGATTGATTGAGGGGATTTGGCAATAGCGTTATACACATGGCAGATGTGTATCTCGTGAGACACAGGCGCTAGGGTGGCTAAGAGCAAGAACACTATAGTTTAAACATGATAGTTTCGACTAGGGAAAAGGAGAAGAAGGAAGAATTAGGATTTTAAGATTTTTTTTGGTAAAAAATAAAGTTTCATTTTTTTTAAATTGTTTTGAAGTTTTTTTTTTCACCCTTTCAAATTAATTTCTTTCTTATTTTTTCCATTTAAAACTAAATAGGGGTTATGTAGAAAATAAGTAAACTTTAGGGGGTGTATGTGAAATTTATTAAAAACAGAAAAAGGTTTTTATGGTAGCTCCACCATAAAAGGACTTTCTTGACTAAAAAATAAAAGTTGAAGGACTATTCTGGCTAGAAAAAAGGTTGAGGGATTATTTTGACTAAAATAAAAAAGTTGAGAGACTATTTTGATAATTTTTCCATTCGAACACCGTCACCCAGATGTTTTAACTATAGTCAATAATCGATTTGCATTAGTAGCTTTTTATAATGTATGATAAAATAAAATAGCGTAAATTGTAAGAAATTCCTTATTATTTGAGTTAATATTCAAGTTTCTAAATTTATAATTCATTCATTTGTGATTGTGAATTTTTCTTTTCAAAATTAATGGAAGGTTAAAACTTCAACGAATTCGTGCAAAGAGTTAAAAATACCCCAATGCTACGTAGCTTGAAACCTTTTCTATATAAAGGATGAGTTGTATTTTTTGTAAAAATAAATAACTAACCTTAAATTAAAATTTTTAAATGATCAAAATAATCTTTTAAATTAAAATTTTTTAGCACGCTGAAAATCACTTAACAGAATATTTAAAAATTTTATTTTATACCAAATTATGAGAAGACATATTATTGGTTTGCAAAATATAAAAAAAAAAAAAAAAGGTTAGATATTAACCAAATCACAAATAATTTCATTATGATTTCCTCAATAAAATACCAGTAGTTGGAAAATAAAACTCCACCGAACCTAACATAACTCAATTATTTTAGTGGAAGAAGATTCTTTTAAATTATTGATGTACAAAGTTATAAAAACCGATTATGCTTGGCTATGCCATAGCATCATCAGTCACTAACGCCAGTATATGTAGGTTGAAGAGGCAATGTCGTTTTTCAGACATTAGGATCCGACACAAAAATCATTGTGCATTTTGTGCCTCGGTTGACAAGAATTACTAACATGGGTTAAAATTTTAAAATTTACAAGTGTTTTAGTACTACTACTAGTTTGTTTTCTTGCCAGATGCATGTCTTGTTCCGTCTCTTTTGAAATATCATCTGTGCATGAAAATAGCTTAGCGACACACCAAATGTACCTCCTTCCCAAAGCCTGCATATTCGTGTAAATAACTCCATTCTTGTCCAGAAAAAAAAAAGCACAATTTATTGATGGGCAAGCCTCGTTGCAATGCAATTATATACTGTGTAAAACTAATAATTACTGATGATGTCAAAATAATATATCTAATAACAGTATTACACGTGATTTCAGGCTTGATTCATTAGAGGTATTTTAATAATTTTATCCTCGCGATCCAAATAGATTTAAATAGGTCAAGTATTAAATATTTAAGCCACAAATCGATCCGACCTGACTCAACAACTGCAGATATAAATATCGAAATAGCATGTCAGGTTCATTAATTACTTTCCTAATTTCATAAGTTCTAAATTTTTATCGAATTTTACTCTATGGTCTAAATATTGACTTGAGGATCAGAACCTACTTCAGGGGACATAGCCCCACTCTTTTTATTTTTAGGTAATTTAGACTTGGGTACTACACGCAGTGCTCAACCTACGATAATGTACACATGCTAACTCTAACTTAATTATTTGTATCAACAATTATAACAAAAAAGAATAATAAATATGTACTACTCACTTTATAATGTAAAATGAGTATTATAATCGTTGATATGAGATCTGATTACTTTTTAATCATCAAACGATTTAAAAAACTTAATTTACAATACACAATAAATAGCAAAGAAGAGGGCAACATTCCAAATTTCCAATATAGTACCAAGCTTCCCCAGCCAAAATGATTTAAATCCACATCACTCTTACAAACCACTAAACCTCTAATTTCTAATAAATATGACTTACTGCTATATATACCCCTTGATGATCAAAGGTGATTGATATATTTCTAAATTTTCTTTCTGTTCAAATAGAGATTGATAGATACTACATTAATCCTAATTAAACTTTTTACTCTTCATATAACTTTTCTTTTCTTAAATTTCCTTCAAGCACAAATTATTTCCTATAGAAGGTGAGAACAAAAAAAGCTAAGCAGATTCGCAAGACATAAAAGTTCCAAAGGTAATTGATGATCAATCTCAATCTCACCAGTTGCCCTGGGAAATTATTCGGCCTCTAATGTCACCTATTTGGGGTCCATGATAAGTTCGTATTAGAGAAAGAAACAAAACAAAGTCCATATCATACATTAAGTAATTTTGGACATCAAACATGGCAGCCATGATCAATGTCTTTTTTTCCACTCTATGAGTTCTATCACTAACCAGTACAGATCATGGTACGTGATTGTCGTAAATTTACTGGTTTAGCCCCACATCATGGTCATCAAATGTGCTTTAACGTATATAACTTCTACTTTCTAGCCCAAAAAAAAAAAAACACATTTACAACTCTCTCTATTTCATTTTATCTGTCACTTTAAACAACTTATTTTGTATAAAATTATCTATCGTTTTAAAAAATTATATAAAATTAAAAAATATATTAAATAATATTTTTTTAAATTTTATCTTCAGTGTCATATTAATAAAGAGTGAATTATATAACTAGGGGATATTTCCAATAATTCAATCACTTTAAACTTTCTTTTTATGAAATTAATATAATTTAATAATTTTTTTAATCGTTATACACCAATCTATACCGACAATTAAAATGAGACAGTTCTAGACTTCATGTTGTTGCAGATTAAAAAATAAAACTGAGATTATAGATACTATATTACAAGTTGTCACAAGTCATAAAAACCAATGTTATTAATGACAATTAATCCCGATCTACCTGTCCTCCTAATATCATGCATCCAAATTTGTAGGCTTTTATGGTGTACTAGTTTTAGTTGGATTATGCATATGAATTCAATAACTGTTATTAATGGTAATTTAAGTATATTTCCCCATTTCAAAAAAGTTGCAATCAAAGGTCCTTAGGATTCCATTGCATTGTGGTCTTTGATATATACCAAGGATGGGACTTGGGCAATGAATCACTCTCTGATTTCATAATAGTTAGAAGCTTTTCTTATGAAAAAGTTTTCTTGCTTTTTAATTTATACTATAATTTTATCTTTTGCAAAATGGATCTGCAAATGCACATTGTAATCAAAAGGAAAATTGCAGACATTGAGGTGATGGTGATATGTTGGAAAGGCAAAAGACCATGAATAAATGACTTTGCCAAACTTTGAAAATTCAACGTAAACAAAAAAGTGGTGGTGGGGCAAAAAATCAAAAGAGTGAAGTAGCTGTAAAGTTAAATGATGACAGATTTTTGCCATTACAACATCTAATCACAGTTTTGGAATAGGGTTAATTCCAAACACGTGTAATTACGGACAAAATGTGGACAAAGTGCTTTCTGATAGTCAATAATGAACTCAAGCTGAATCTTATTGTATTAAGATGACATCATCACAATACTACCACTCCACTACCTAAAATTTTAAACTAAAAACAGATAGATTCATAGATACATTGTCTAAAACCAGATAATTATAATGATTAGAAAAAGAATAAAACGGTCCATCATTTATTGTGAAATTGGATTATTATGCGGAAAAAAAAAAAAAAAAAGATACGCACATAGAAATTGTGGGGCCAAGAGAAAAAAGGGATTCAAGAAAAAGAGGACCAAAAATAAAATAACAGCGGCCTTAATCGATGTGTATAAGAGACAGCCCTTACTACTTGCGAAGCTCCTTCCACGCTTATCATGAACTGAGCTTCGCATCAATAATAAGGGTCACTTGGTTATATGTACAGTACAAAAAACAATTATGAGTCAAAAGCTAAAAAATTTTCAAGTACAAGGTTTTCTCATTATATGGTCGTTGATCCTGATGAAACACAGACTATTTGACGACAAAAGTAATGTGTAGGGATCAATGGTTATTGGGGGTGCAAATAATTGTACGTATAATTATTAACTTCCGTCTAGACTTATTCTTCGAAATATTATTTAAAATATATTATTAAAATAATTACTATACATGACAATTTTAAGATATAATTACAAAATATTATTAATAGAACAAAGAATAATCACTTTTAGTTTTAGAACGACTTTTGCTGGCCGGCGGCATGCCTTGATCGATTAAACAGATGGGATGAACTAATTAAAAAGGCAGATTGCCGGGTCTTAATTGCCTCCAAGGCAGAATATTTGGGTTGACGTTTACAACAAATGAAGACACATGCGATCCATGATTCGAGAGGATTTCATTTCACTTTTTTCCTTCCTGAGCCCATTACCCATTAACGTTCATAAAGTGAATCAAAGCCCGTATATTGTATCATAACTGGAATGGGCGTCAAGCCCAAAAGAGGAAATGAGTACATTGACAAACTAAACTTATATAACAAGTGTTGAATGAATGTTGTTTGTTGTTTGTTGTTTATTGTCCCAAAATTCAAACCCTTCAGTTATCAAACCTTATACAAGTTGAGATTGGGTTATTGTTTGTCATATTGGATTGGTGTCAAATTTGGATCAGGCCGATTGTCATTTTAACGTAAATAATTTGTTCCAATTGAAAAACAATTCAATCCATGTAATCCCTTTTAACCCATCCAACTTCGTTTGGATAGTATTATTTTCTAAATAATATTTTACAACCATTAGTTAAACATATTTTTCCAAATATCTTTTACTTCACAAATATCATATATCATAAAGTTACTACAGATTTTTTTTTCAAATAATATTCTAAATAATAACTGTCCAAACGGATGAGTATACCACATTACAGAAGAAGGAAACAGAGACGGAGGAAGAAAATGTCTCCGCTTTCATTTTTCTCTTATTTGTATACACTACATCGTTCTACACATTTGTGACGCAACAAATTGAACAACTTATATCAACCCCTTTAGCTGAAAGCATTGAGACTTTCTTTCTAGCTTTCTATCTAGCCAGCCCTGTGAAAATAATACGGAATATGGATAGATGGAGGAGTAATTCAAAATTCAGCAAAAACCTTAGGATGTAAATGCCAAATAATTAAAGAAAAAAAAAAATCAGTGAATTCAGACCTCTCATACTCATTTAGTGGACCGAGCGGGTATATCTCCTCAACTCCATTACGGCCTAGCCGTACTCTGGTAGCAAAGAAAGGAAGCTCAGTCACCTGAAAACAGCAAGATCCACAAATCATTTATAATAACATCATGAAGAGCATTTGTGAATCATAGTTGAGTAATGGAGAATGACATGCCTGAGAAGACACAAAAGCACACTCGACAACACCAGCATCTCCTCTCAAGCCCCGTTTAACAACATGAAACATGCATCAGCAAATTTAACAGCTGCATACGCCTGTGAATGTTAGGAAGAACTTTTCAGCACCATGTCAAGAACCAAATTCCTTTAGCAGTAAGAAATAATAGTTCAGATAAGAAAATAAGTATTGATAGCAATGCCGAACCATTGATAGAGTAGCAGATCCTGCACCAGCTTTGGCCTGAAAGAGACGGGACAAAATTGAATCAAGCATAGAAATGATCAGCTGGAGTACTAGGCATATGTATAAATCTTAACACCACCACCACTATACTAAGTCAGCACAAATGCAGAATACTTCAATATACATAAACCAGAAACCTTCTTACCTCAACAACTTCAGTTCCACCATTCTGAATCCTGGAAGTCAGATACTCAGTTTCTTTGGTAGTAAACGAGCAAGGAGGTTTCACCTGTATCACATAACACAAAATTCTAAAAGAATTAAGGGATTTTGCTATTTAAATGAAATTATAAGCCATACAGGGATTCTATTCACCTGAGACAGAAGGGGTAAAATTGTAACTCCGGCATGTTTCTATGTGCGTATCAACTTTTTAGTTTTCATTTTCCATGTGTAGTCGAGATGGTTTAAATAACAAAATATAAGATACCGAAAGAATGATATTTTAAAGTTATGGTACATAAGCGACTACACCTGGAGAATATGTGTGTGTGAATTGTTGGATTATATATCAAATGGAATAGCTACTGAGTCATGCTTACCACAAATGTATTGGCTCTAACAACATCAAGCATTGTGACTCCCAAAAGTCTCCTAGGATCATAGATACCAGCCTTTTTGAAAACCTCTGCAGCAATAGGAACTGTAGAGTTTACCGGGTTACTAATTAAGTTGACAATGGCTTTCGGGCAGCACTTTGAAATTCCTTCACATAGAGTCTTAACGATTCCGGCATTGATGTTAAACAGATCATCCCTTGTCATTCCTGGTTTCCGAGGAACCCCAGCAGGAATAATAACGAGGTCCAATTATGCCGGTAAGGGCATCCTCCAATTGCTCTTTCCCTAGAAAACCACAGACCTAGAAATTAAAAGAACAGATCAGCTTTCTATGCCAAATTCAACAATTTAGAACATATAAACTTGTAAAGCCAAAAAAAAAAAAAAAATCTATCTAATAGTACTTTCATTGGTGTTGCTTTAATTTCATGAAATCTATCCCCCCTGGATGAACCAACATAGTTAAGTTCAACAGAATCAAGATGAGACAATGCTACAATGCTACAGCCTTTTTCCTGCTCTTAATGCCATCAGTAAAGTGTATAGACGCGACACTAGCAGAAAAGCGTACACCATTTACAGTTACTTTTCTCCAGCTTCACTAAATTTAATCTACAGTTACAATAACAATGTACTTATTCTTCCAACAATCCATCTGGAAATAATGATTTTCCACTCTATATTACATATTGCAATTCCTTGAAGAACTGATTCAAAAACTTCCATCTAAATCTCCCTTTTCCCGCTACTGATTAAAATTCATCTGGAAATGCTGATTTTCCACAGAATTCCTTATTACTATGTATTAATACAATTCATCGAACAACTCATTCAAAAATTTCCATCTAAATCTTCCTTTCTCCACTAACGGTTCACATTTATATATCAAAATACACATAAAAAAAAAAATCATCAATTCGGTAATTAAAAAGGAAAAACTCAAACTGAGAATGATCAAGAGTAAGAAAAACTCAAACTGAGAATATCAAGAGTGGAAAATTACCACAGCACCAGTATCCATGTGACTGATATCCTGAGGTGACTCCACTTATATTGACCACATCATAGAGATGAAGTACTGAGACCAATGGATTCATCTTCATGAGCATAACCAAAGGCTGACCTATGCCTGTATAGCCCCCAAGATTGCAACTTTAAACCCAGGTGACCCCCCTTTTGCCCTGCAATTCCCTCTCCTCAACACACAGTTTCCCTCCATCTTCAAAACCCATAAAAAAAGATACAAACTTTCTCACATCAGATCAGAAACCCCAAAAAAGGGGGGGAAGAAACACTTAATTTACACTAAAATCAAGAAAAACCTGGGAATTAGTTGGAGGGTTGAGGTGAGCTGAAATTCTGGCAATTCTTTGATTGATACTTGCACTAGACTCCATTTTTCAGTCTTTTTTCTATCTCTATGGAGTTTTTTCTTCTATATTTTATTTATGGTATAATCTCCTTATGATTGAAGAGGCATTCAAATGAAGTTGGGTTGAGTGTGAATAAATGAAATCAAGGGATGGGGAATTGGGGTCGAGATTGAAGAAGGGATGACGTCAGAGCTTGTTGGGATGTGTGTAATTGGATATGGGTGACTATTTATATTTAGTTATTTACACTCATATTTGGGCTGCGGTGCGGCCGGTGACGGACTGGACTGGACTGGACAAGTTTGTAATTGGACCTAACTGAATCACCGGTCCAATGTCTCAGTGGTCATCTAACGTATGGAGCTACTGAAATCCTGAAATGAAAAAGGTGGCCTACTTTTGAATTTTCCGACCCATGGTGACAAAGTTTTAGCAATTCGCTGTGAATTTAGCGTTCTTCTCCATTATATTAAAATTTTATTCAACAATATAATTCTACAGTTCCCAAATGGTATTGTAGTTATGGAAACCATTCGTTAGATTTAATATAATATATTATAAAATTTTTCCATAATTTATTCATATTTGCAAAAGTTTGTAAGACACACGAGTGGAGAGTTTCTTGAAAATGGGCACTGTCGAGTATGTGGTGCAATTCAAAGAGGCATTTGATGATAGTTTTTAGATGATTCGTGGAATGATTGACAGTCCAAGGCACACTACCCATTCTGTCTTTTTCAAGGATGGTGGCTGTTTCATCTACACTCGATACATCTAATTCCAGATACACGTAAAACCAGCTCATTCTTGATTAAACAATTAGTCCTTCCAAACTGTGCTTGTCCTGCCTAATATCTTATTAGCTGATTAAAATTTACAAACGTGATAAGTGAACGTATCAATGTTTCTTGGATAACATCAAACTGATAAGATTAAATGGCGATTATACAATGATGATGCGAGCAATTATCTCGTGATCATGATAATAGTAGTATTAATATATTTATCATGGATACATTAAGTCACTATAGCCGACCGCGGGTCGGCTATCGTTCTCGATGTCTATTCCTGCAAAGCAAGGGAGAATCTTAGGGCGTCATGGCCCTGACTTCCAGAATTCACATGGTGGAACAATACAATGGATTTTTGCAATTGGCTTCATCAATAACGTCTTCAAGTGTCAGATTTGGTTTCCTTAATTCAAGATTCAAATTTTCATCTTTAGCTAATGTTGAAACACGGGTTGGTTTTCCTGTTTCATGAGAGAGAAGTATGCATAGGAAAAGATATATATAAATATGTCTCGTATGTTTGTATTGATTATGAGTTTAACAGTTACAGATTTATGATAGCTTGATTTAGTCCGTCTTGTCTTGGTATGCCTTTACTTGTCTTAGTATTTATATGTTATCATATAGTATTTATGTACAAATGAAGTTCTCGTTTTAAACTTTTAAAGTATGTAGTTAAACTAAGAAGATTTACTAATCGGTTATGTTCGATCATATACATTAGTAATAATGTCGTTTTATAGAATTATCTCCGTATATATTACAAACATGTATTATTATTTTCTTGGGTGAACAATTAATGTATTATCAACTAACATAAGTAAAAATCTTACGTAGTATAATTAGATCAATTCTAAATAGATCTTGACATAATTATTTATCAAAACTTTAGTAACAAAATCAATAATAATTACAATAAGAAATGGACGTGTTATGACTAACTATGAGAGATTATAAAAACAAAATACTACTAGTAATAGACATAACTAGACAAGAAAGAATTATTAGTAGATGATGGTATAATTGATTGGTTGAATGAAGGCACGAAAGGCAAAAATTTCAATTTGTGTCTCAACAGTCACCAGAATACGGACCAATATGAAAGTTGAAAACGGCCCATCACCGGCCTTCCATTTCCATTTCAGATACTCCTACTTCCTCTCTTCAAGAGTACGTAACAATCGCTCTTGCTGCTTATTTGTATATACTCTATAAGTGTGTGCTTTTTTTTATTAAAGAATTACACATTTAAAAAAAAAAAAAAAAAAGTAGGGCAAATTTTTAAACAATATTAAAAATTAGAAGAAATGTAAGTAGCGGATAGTAGAGTAGAGAATGAGAAGAAAATTATGAATAGTTATATTTTAAAGGAAGGAGTATAATGGAAAAATTAAATGATGACGGTTATCAAATTTTCTCTCTTTTTTATATATAGTATAGATAAATAGTAAGTATTAATTACGCTCTATATATAAATAAATAGTAAGTACTAATTACCCTCTCGATTCCATTTGAGGGTTGTTATATTTGAAAAATATTTAAATAGATTTAGTGTATGAATATTAGATTTGTTAGTTTTTAAAGTATATATTAATATTGTATTGAATATATATTCAAAATACAACATAGTGATCTTCTAAAAGTATGTTTGTTTAGTACGAATCAAAAATAATATTTAATCCTTTTTAGTTTACATTTTTAATAGATAAAATTAGAAATATTTAAATAACTATAAATATTAACGTAATATTCTCTTTTTTTTGGAGGTAATTAACATAATATTATTAAAAAAATAAATTTTTGAAATACAATAAAAAAAAATGTGAATAAGAAAATTTGTCACGTGCCTTGCAGACGTGGTCAGAGCGAGTATACAAAACTTTTTCGAGTTAAGCTGGCCGACCGGGATGCCGAAGAAGAAGCGTGGGAAAAGAGCAAGTGAACAACTCGCATGGACAAAACGTCTCTTCCTCTTCCTCTTCCTCTTCCGGCTGGGCCCCCCTTCTTTAAAAACCTCCATTTTCTTCTCCCCATCACTCCATTTTCTTCTCCCCATCACTCCATTTTCTTCTCATTCTCCATAAGAAATATCTTCTTTAACTACATCTCTCTATTTCTTTTCCTTTTTTTTTCCCCTTCAAAGTTTAGACATATGCATAATGTTTGTGTTTTGTTCATCAAATCACGCTTTCACTTACAAACAAGAAAAAGGAATTGTGTAACAAAGAAGAATTGAAGAAGAAGAGGGTTTGTGGGAAAAAGATCAAATCATGTAAAAATGGTTGAAGAAGATGATAACAACAACTTCCCTTCAAAACCATTTATAATTTCTTCACAAATAGTACTATTCATTAATCCAGAAGCTAAGTTGCACTGGTTCAAGAGAGATACTGGTGGAGGTTCATCAGGCAATCTCATCAACAAGTTCTTGAAGAAGGGTTTTTCAGTAATTGTAGTAGAGGGCTCTTAGTCATTATGATGAGGTCTCTCAATCTTCCAGCTTTAGAAAGAGGCAGACAGAAAGGAGCCAGGCAAATACTACTGCATGTTTTCGGTTTCTTAATTAATTTCCTTAATTACAATTTCTTATTATTATTATTATTATTATTATTATTTCTTTTCTGATAAGATGCACATATATGACTGCATAAGTTTATGGTTTGATTTTTAGTTTAAAGAAGATTAAAATATTCTTGAAAGACTTTGCTTTGTTTGACTATCATCACAACTTAAATTTCTTCTGGTTATGTTATAGTGATTGGTGGATATTCCTACAAAGATAGACTTTTATAAGATTATTATCAGCACAATTTTCCCTAAATTCTTATTTGATTTCTGGTATATATACTTAATGAGAAAGAAGAATATATAGTAAGTTCAAAATTCTAAAAATCACATGAATTTAGTAGTATTTGCTTGTGAGCTATGCCTCGAGTATTTTTCCTCTCTCCCCTTAAAAAAAAAATCCCATTTTCCACTGTCAATCTGTATAGAAACAGACTATAGACATGCAGGGAAAATTCTTATATTGACGGGTACATGTAAGAATTTTTTATACATGCAGTATGCACACGATTTTTTTTGACCATTTTCTCTTAATTTGAAATTTTGGGATGCTAAGTTATATAATTTAGGATTATGGTTTTTTTAAAATTTTTTATTCCTTTTTTGATCAAGGTAATTCTTCCATTTGTTTAGTATACGTATGTTTTTAATTCTTCCATATTATGCCATACATTAAATTCGGAACCCTGCAGTTTTGAGGCTCAAATTTGTACTGTAGGACAATTTCTTGTTCCATTTTTTCCCTCTTTTTATTTAGTTCTGGACCTTCTGGTGAATTTAATTTATCAGATTATTCTACTTTCATAACCCATCACACTACAAGAAAAATCACCATTTGTGACTTGATTTGGAATCTCATTTTGTAGAAGCCAACATCAAGACTTGCATGCGCCAGCGTTCTTTTTTCTATCCTGGTTGGTAATCAATAATGTCCTACTTACAAGTTTATTTTATTTTTTTATTTTTTCATTCTATACCAAAAAAAAAAAAAAAAAAAGGAAAGAAGAAGAATTCATATTTTCTTTATACTTTGTTCAATAATATTCTCGCAACTGCAGAGTTTTTTATAGAGTTATAGATGTGAGATTAGAAGTACTGCAGCATCTGCTAAATAAATTGTTCTTTCAATCTGTTATCGTAGAAATGTGACTGTTTATTAGAGATATTTTGAAACTATGATTGTCGCACATCTAAAGTGTGTAATTAATTTAATTATGTATTTTAATTTTAATTTTTTTTAATATAGTGATTTATACACTTTCTAAATACCGAATTATCGAAATATTTGATCGTGAAAAAATTGGTAGTCGCACTTTGAAAGTGTAAAATTTTAATTTTTATTTTTTTTTGTTTGGAAAAAATTTCAGTGATTTCGCACCTTAAAGGGGGGAAATCACCATATTAAAAATAAAAAATAAAAAAAATTGGGAAAAACAAAACTTTGCCTCCTTGTACTATATGAGTAATTATACTTTGTCCCTCTAAACTATAAAAATATACAGTTTGCCCCAAAATTACACTATTCATCTATTATCAATATTAAAATTATTAAGTTAATCCAATTAAATGACTAAAATACCCTTGATACTATATTTTGATTTTTATGTATTTAAAATTTGATAGTGATTTGAATAATTATTTAAAAATAAGCAAAAATAAATTATATAATATCAATGTATTTCTTGGTCAAATTTTTAAAATTTTTGGATTTCATTTTATGTTACTTCAAATTTGAATGTTTAACTGCAATGGTAGAACAATTTCCAAATGAGTTTGTCTTCTTGAAAAAATTTTCTCTAAAGGTATTGTATGAAAATAAAATTTCTATTAAAGTTTGAGATTTTTTCGATAGCTCTTAATATTTTATACTTTTAATATTTGTCTTATTCTGTGCAAATTGTTATATTATACATAACATAATTCAAGAGTTTCTCATATTTTCATTTCCTAAAGTCTAAGATATGTGTTATTATATTTTATTTTTTTAGGTTAATAACATTTTGCCCCCGGACAATAAGTGTAATTATATTTTGTTCCCTAAACTATAAAAATATACACTTTGCCCCCAATTCACATTATTCATCATTAAAAATTTTAAAATATGAAGAAAATTTTGTTATATGGCTAAAATACCCTAAATGGGGATAGTATCATATTTTGATTTTTCATATATTTTATTGATTTTCGATAGTTTAAAAGAATTAGGAAAAAAATAAAATATAATAACACATTAATATCTTGGCTTTAGGGAGTGAAAATGTAAGAAACTGTTGAATTATATTATATATGACATTGTAATTTGCACAGAATAAGACAAATCTTAAAATCTATAATATTAAGGTACGTTGAAAAAATTTCAAATTTTAATAGATATTTTATTTTCATACAATATCTTTATAGAAAAAATTTTCATCGAAAACAATCCCATTTGAAAATTGTTCTACCACTGCAATTAGATATTCAAATTCAAAATAATATAAAATGAAATCTAAAAATTTTAAAAATTTGACCAAGAATAAATTGATATAGATTACATTGAAATATTATATAATTTATTTTTGCTTATTTTTAAATAATTATCACAATACTAATCCAAATTTAAATATGTAAAAATCAAAATATAGTAGCAATTGTATTTTAGTCATTTAACTATATATTATCTTAATAAGTTTAATATAGGTAACAGATAAATAGTGTCATTTAGGGGCAAACTGTATATTTTTATAGTTTAGGGGACAAAGTATAATTATCCATATAGTGCATGTGGGGAGGCAAAGTGCTAATGTTCCCATTTTTTTATAATTATTTTTAATATGTTGATTTCGCACTTTCACCATATTAAAAATAAAAAATATATATTGGGACCAAAGTTGATTACGTACTTTTAAAGTGCGTAATCAATTCGATTATACACTTTCAAAGTGCAACAATCATTAGTTCCAAAATATTCCCAATAAGCGGTCACATTTATACGATAAATTTTAAAAACCGTCATATTTTAAGAAATTGGCATAAACGAGACTGATTATTCTTTTTAATTATCATTTAAAATTTAGAACCCGACAATAGAAGCATAAATTTCAAACATGAACGATGTAGTCCTCCAACTTCTACTCGTTTTTTCTTTTTCTTTTTTTTTGAGTCTTAGCCTCTTAGGTGAGTTGTAATTCTTGACTATTCATTCCATGTAAAGTAGATATGACAATTATTTTAAAAAAAGAAAAAAAAATATGATAATCGTTGAAATAAATAAAAAGTAAGAATTTTATTATTTTTCAATTGGTTAAAAATTTAATATTTGATCAAAGTCTTAGCATCTTTGACTTGTAAGTAGGAAGCTAAGGTTAGCAACTTAAGGAGGTCGTTTTTAGTTCAACTAATCTCATAATTAGCTCAATCTTCTTAATTTGACCAAATCATGTAGATATAATATAAGATTTAGCGTATCATACGTCTTACGAGTAACTTATTGATCAATGATGTGTATAAATCACAATTATTGGTCTTTACTATTATTGACATGAATGGATTATAACTCTAGATGGACTCTAATCACCTCCATCATTAATAAGGTCTTTTGAAAATTGATGAACACCATACATCGAAAAAGATTCGCATCTATCTAAATGGGCACCAAAAAAGATCGAATTTGCCTTGGAGTCTTCCTTCCAATATAGTACATCGTGATCTAGCTTTACATTAGTCAAACTAATTTGGGCCAAAAAATAAGGAGATGCCCAGACAATTGAATTGGGTAATGAATCGAGGACAGCAAAATTTTCTTAGTACTGGGCCATGCCAGCTTAAACTGATAAGTGCAAAGTCCACTGTTTTTGTCGTCCTCAACCTCCCACTGAACAACCTCTATCGATGTGACTGTGGTGGGTGGGTTTTTTTAGAAATTAAAAGGCGACACAATATGGAGGATGGCGATTATTGCAACGATTAGCAAAAAGAACACTGAATAATGTTAATGGTTCATGTCTTTGCTGATTAGCAGAATTCTTCTCTTTTTTTTTTCAAAATTAGAATAATAAATCAACAATGTCCCAAGAAATATTATATGGATTAGTTATATTATCAATTGAAAAAAAAAAAAAGAGCATGCCTAAAAAAAAAAGTGACAACTCAAAGCTAAAATACAAAGTCACATAGTTAGAATCTTACTTACTTGGCATCTATTATAGTAAAACATCAACCGATCAAGATATTTTATTAACCACTCAAGTGAATTGCCTTTGACAGGTGACTTTAAAATGTGACTTTGTAAATTATTTTTCAAAAAAAATACTATAAGAAATCAATTATAAAATTTTAATTAACAATTTTATTGCTCAAATGTCTAAAAAAAATTAAATTTTATATGGGAACTCATACTAATTTTATTAAGAAGATAAAAAGTCTCATGTTTAAATTGGTTTTATGTCCTCAAATCTATTGAGCCGCCCCCCCTAGTAAATACTAGCACATAGCATTATTAAAAACTAGTGTAAGATTAGTCAGTTCTGAGGGATCATTAGTCTGAATAAATGTATAAAGTGGCACAATGGCAGTACTAATTACTCTTGAACTTATTTGTGAAGGCTAAAAGATTTTTATTGCATATATTTAATTACAAAGTAGTATGAAAATAGATTTTGAATGAGCTTCCTGGGAAACAAATAGATGACACCCATTTTAAAGACTAAATTATTTGAAAGCTAATCAACTAAGGTTGATCGTTTAATGATTCCGAGTAGTACGACTAATCAAGATTAATCAACTAACCTAACACATCAAATTGTTTGACTTTTACTGATGTTCGTTTGCCAAACCTCCGCAGCATTTCGTACTCTATAAAAGTTTAATTAGCAAGAATTTTCAAATTTTAATATATTGATCAAACTGATAAATTACAAATAAATTCGAACACACATGCAAATATTGGTAGTTGATCTAGAATCTATTAATTGGACAGGTCTATCTATATTATGTGACCCTTTTGGGAACTGAAAAATAATCGTCAACTTATAAGAGATCACGGCGACGTTGGGTTGTCCGTTATTTGACCACTTTGCAAACAGCTTCTTTATTCCGGCAAATACTTAGATGATAGACTCGATTTTTAATCTTATTTATAAATTCTGTAGTGTTGATTAAATTTTAGAAAATATATGATATTAGTTAATGTAAGTAAAATTTTTTAAAATTTAATCAATTTATTGATTATAGAATCTACAGGTGGGTCAAAGATCAAATCTATCTAAGTATTCTTCCTTTATTACTTCTACAAAGGTCCTTCCAATAAAATTCGTGCTAATCCATCTCGGCTCTTGCACTTGCACCCCTGAAAAATTCCGGTAAAAAAACTCGGGAATTATTAGCTACATACCTGCATGACATCTGTGGGATTCCAAGGAAAAATTATCTGCTGATGGCGTTTTATGCTGGGGTAGCACTATTTGACATTGCTTTTTATCAAAAAATTTCTATGGTCTTTGTGGATATCTGTTTTAAATATTTGTATAATACAATACTAAATATTTAAATATTTGTACATTACAAATTTTAGAGTACAATATGGTACGTATAAGGGACCATACAATTCTCTCTTTTTTTTAGGAAAAATGATTTTAATAATCCTTCACATCTCACATTTGCACTCTTTTAGGCCCTCACATTAAAAAATGATGCATTTTAGTTCCTCACAAATTTAAAACGCGTCATTTGTCTGGTCTCTTGACACAATTACGAGCATACTTTGACTTTAAATACTCACATACGTATTGAATATAACATATTTAAGGATAAAATTGATAATACATAACTTTAAAAACTAAATTATGTCCCAAAAAGATCTCTTTTGGGGGACAACATAGTAGATTTGGAGGAGAAAAAGCGGCTAAGGAGGGGAATAGGATTGGTGATGGTAGGTGAGAATTTTGGAGTGATGGTGAAAGAGATTTTAAGTAGTGTTATTTAATATTTAAAATTTGTATATTATCAATTTTGTCTATGAAAAATGCAATATTCGATATACATGCGAGTATTTCAGATAAAATATACCCGTAATTATGTCAAGAGATCAATATAGTGCATTTTAAATTTGCGAGAAACTAAAATATATCATTTTAAATGCGAGAAACTAAAAGAGTATAAATATAAATTTTCCTTTTTTTATCCATGACGCTTTCAATGTTTTTAATTTATATAATCCTTATATTTTACATACATGTAAGAACTTTTTGTAGTAATTGATAAAGATATGAGATATCTTCTTTCAAAAACAAGAATTATATTTCAAAATAAAGCTCTACTAATGTAGTAATAGATATATTTCTATCTAAAATTTATAATTTTTTTGGTAATTGAGAATATAAATTATCAATAGATGTGTAAGAAGATTGATACCCATAATGTACAAACTGATAGTTTTTCGCTGCATTAACGTTTCATGCATTGATCAGAACTAACCATGTTTACGCATTGGATATCAGATACAACATTCAACTCACTACAGACATGAAATTTTTATTTATTTATTTTTCCGATTGGGCCTTTTTTATTTATTTTTTTTTTTTGGGGGTTCACCGCATAAAGTCACCCAATTCAATTGCTGTCTCTTATACACATCTAGATGTGTATAAGATATCTTGATCGGTAGATCTTATAAATTTGTTCATCATAGATGACATGTGTTGTCATCATCTTTCGTCTATATAGATACTTTATGCGGTGAATTCTAACAAATCTAGATGTTTATAAGAGATAGTTTAGTACTTCTAAAGGTTTAAAAATTTTTTAAACCTCTCTTAGTGCATATATATTGTAACACTTTCAACCCAATTGGTTAAAATATCATTTTAGTAGAGAGAAGCAATTTTGATTCTATTTTTACTCCTAGTCTGAAAAATCAATTTAGTATAACATTGAAAAAAGAAAAAAAATTTAGAGATTTAAATGAGATTGTTAGAAAATAACACTACGATACAATTTTTCATATTCTTCCTTAGTTAATATCATAAAAAAAAAATTATATGTTACTTTTTTAACTTATGAGATTGTGATTTTCCAAAATAAAAGATACCAATTAGATTTATTTTATTATAGTATATAGTGTGTTTTTACATATTTATAATTTTTTATTTAGAGACAAAACTAACACATTAATTTGTATAAGAGAGAGTGAGAAAGACAAGGGATTATAAAATTGAAAGAAGAGAATGTATTTAAAACAATCACTCTATAATGTTTGTGATTTCTAAACAAAATACAAACCACAATTTTATTATACAATATGGTTTATTTCTAATTGTTCTAGTTTTTTCTTTTTCATTTTTTTTTTTTTAATAATTGAAACTGACACATAGAGATATATTTTATAACGTGCTCTTAATTTTTATTTTTTTTATGTAAGCTGACAAAAAATTCTTTATCAAAAATTATATTTTAATTTTTTTAGGAGGTGTTTGGTTCATAATCGCGAATCAGAATCGGAATCGGAATCATAAACTTCACTATTGCTATGGATTTATATCATTCTCCCTTATTTGTTTGGTTTGAAATAGGAATGGATTTTATTATGTTAATGAGTTACTCAATTTGAAACTCATGTCACAAGTAGGGAATGAAAGTAGGCATTTTCTAACACTTTCATTCCTATAGAATGATTCCCATAGTACTCAACCAAACAATATTTTTGGGTATCATTAACTTTGATTCCCATTCCCCCTCTCATACCCATAAATCAAACAACTCCTTGAAATAGAGTTTATGAGGTTGTGATTAACCATACAAATAACAATTTTTATAAAAAAAATTGTGTGTTTATACTTATTCAAAAAAATTCAAACAAATACAAATAAATACATTAACTCAAACATATTTTCACAAATAAATTGACAAAAAGTTTGTTAAAAGACTAAAGGATGCTAAGTGAAATTATTGGAAACTTTAGGGGAGATTTTTGAAACTATCTTTTTGTTATTTTACTAAAGAACCAAGGGTACAATTTTCATTTCAAACCAATTCAGACCCCACTTATAAAAGAGAGGAGATAAATGATATTTTAAAAGTTGAGTAGTGCTAAGTAATATTAGATTATACCTTAAGGGGGATTTCTGAAATTATCCATACTTTATGAGCACCGCAATTCTGTATTAGTATGACAAAACATCAAATAGTGCTATGTTTCGAGTACTTGGTTGGCTGATTTCAATTTATAAAGTGTGGTCCCAGCTTTTTCCATTGTGTGAACTGAATTTTAACTTCTTTTACCGAGTGCCCTACAATAATTTGTATGGGACATTGCTGCATTAAAATAGAGAGAGAAAGAAAAGATAAGATGTAAACAGGAAGAGAAATGTGATAAAGCGAATTAAAACTTTAGGATGTTTCTTTGTGACCTGTAGCAGTGTGGTGAGGTTTCTACCATTAGCAGGAGTGCTACTTGCTTGCTTAGCTTTTCATTGAAGCGATTTTGCATCTTTTTCCCAGTTTCAGACTCGAACAAATTCGGACCCCGTGCAAAGTAATCTGGAAATTAACTATCTTCTAGAGCCCACAGCCAAAAAAGTATTAATGCCCTAAATATCTGTTTCTGTGCAAATTCCATAATCTGATACCTTCAAATCCACGACCATTTGATTGAGGGGAATTTTACAATTTTTTTTAGAAAATTATTCTTTTAATTTTAAAAATTTGTATAGTACAAACTTTTTAAACACATAATATTATACACATCGCTCATTCAAAGTATAAGAAAATAATTTTCTAAAAAAGACCGTAAAATTTCTCTTTAATTAATACTATGTATTTAACTTTCCTTTTTGTCTTGAATTGAAATCATAGAATTGATGGACCCTCCTCGAAAAACAACAAAGCAAGTGAAAAAAGATTTGATGGACTTTTCTAAAAAAATAAATAATTAAATTTGGCCACAATTTTCAGTCAACCAAACTATGCTACTTGTAGTCAACCTTTATGATTACTTTAGCCATTTAATTTTGCTTGCATAATTAACCATTGGAAAACGTTGGTTCTTGAACTCATCCACTAATAGATTTTGTAATCAAAATTTAATTTTATATAATTTTATAAAATTTAATTGATATCAAAAAATTTATAAATAAAATAAATAATCAAATTTACTAAATAGATCTCTTAACTACCAAGTTTAGGAGAATTTTCTACATTCACATTAAAAATATAAGAAACGATCCCTTAACTACCACCACCACTCTTCGACAATCCTTGTCAATTTATCATTATAATCCCTCACTTTCTCACCTCCACTCGAAATTAAGGTGGATTAAAATTCCTACTATGAATAACCCCTTCACATGTAAACAGAATCAGAATACCTAAATAGTAGCTAGCTTTCCAACACCCCCTCAAGGAAAAAAAAATATATATTTGGTTTATGGGTATAAGAGTCAATAATGTGAAAATAGAAATTAAATTCATAATATCCATAAATATAGTTCGGTTGAGTGTTACGAGAATCATTATAAAGAATGAAAGTGTGAGAAAATATTTCATTTATTTTCACTTGTGATCTAGGTTTGAAATTATTTAATTCATTAACGTAATAAAATTATTTTGGTCGGGTTTTGGGCAAAATAGTTTGAAGGGAAAGATAATAATGGGTCTGTTTGGATTGTAAATAATGGAGTATTATCTTATACACATCTAGATGTGTATAGACTTTAGTAGTTTTTGGAAATAATGTTGACTTTTGTAATAATAGAATAATTATTTGGTATGAAATAACCATTTGAATTGGAAATAATGAATACCTATTATTTGGTAGACCCATTTAAAAATAAAAAAATAATTACGTAACTAACTAAATAATTATGAATGATTTTTTTATTTAATTTCTTTAATGGTTTCCCTTTGATTGAATTTTCATTTTTTTGTTAGATTTTGAGTAGTTCAGTTTGCTGAACAAATTTATTACATATTTCAAATAATGATTGTCAAATGCCACCATTCACCTCTTCAATTTGTTCGGTGTTTTTACAATTAAATCTTTCTTTTTACAATTAGAAGGAAAAAAAACTATAAAAATTTGAAATTTTTATATATAAATTTTCAAATTTATAAAATAATATCAAGACTCATATTTAATAAGTTTCGACGAATCTGGATATAGATCTTCTTTTATAAACCCAAAAAAAATTTGGATTCGGATTTGAATATGATAATATTACACGAATCCAATATGGATCTACAAGATTTGGTTTGGATCCAACTTGTTTGCATACCTAATCGAAGGCTTCACTCAGTTATTATCAAAAAGTTTACAAAACAACAATGCAAATAAAAAGTGATAATTGTGAATATTTTTCACTTAGTCTCACCACACTGCATTTGATGGAGATACGTTGCTCAAAATCATTTACGTAATTATTAACAGAATATTTTTTAAAATATAAATAATAAATATGATATGAATTTCCTAGACTCCTAATTCAAACAGAGCCAATGAAATTTATGATTCTATCCAAGTAAAATTTATGATTCTATTCTAATTTGAATTCCCGTACCAACCAAACAGCTCCTAAATACTAGTTATAGGAGTAATATAATGAATCAAGATTCAGCACAAGACCTGAGCAATGAATTAGAGTAATCACAATTCACAACTCAGTACTCTTCTTTGCTCAGGGTCTCATCGTTTGCTCGCACTTGTCACTCTAGGCATCCCATGCACTACCCCCTCTTTATCATAATCTAATGGCTAAATCCAAACCATAATAACAGTAATAAATCTCATTTTTGTCATAAACTTTTCTTGTAGTTTTGGATGGTGGTTTTTAATACACTAAAAAATGACTATATGCTCCTATCTCTATCTCATTCAACTGTTTTTCTGCATTGCTTTGGTAATTCCTTGCACAAGTTCATCAAACAGGGACGTCGTCGTATTGCTCCGAGTTAAGAGCAGTGAACTCCAAGACCCCAACGGCCAACTCAGTGACTGGAAACTGTCCGCTCCCAATGCACCCTGCAATTGGACTGGCATTGGCTGTGATAATCAGACCCACGACGTCGTTTCTGTTGACTTGCCCAGCTTCGGCATCCAGGGCTATTTTCCGGTGAATTTCTGCCGGATTCAGACTCTCCGGAGTATTGACCTTTCCGACAACTTCTTCACGGGAACCATCTCTCCTGAAGCGCTCACTCTCTGCTCTCACCTCCACTTCCTCAACCTCTCTGCCAACTTATTCGTCGGCGAAGATCGGAGCTTCAGACTCAGTTCCTTAACCTCATACACCTTCGACCTTTCTATGAACAATTTCTCCGGGAAAATTCCGGCGAGTTATGGCTCCATGTTACCAAACCTTCAGGTTCTCCGTCTTCTCTCCAACTTCCTCAACGGATCAATCCCCGAGTTCATATCCAATCTCACCGAGTTAACTCGTTTAGAAATTGCGGCCAACAATTTTGCCCCAAGCCCACTTCCGGCAGCAATCACATCGGCCGCCTCAACAAACTTGAAAACCTGTGGTTTCCAAGCTCACAAATCATTGGTTCGATACCAGAATCAATTGGGAACCTTACTTCTCTCAAAAACCTCGACCTTTCCGACAATAATCTCACCGGAACAATACCAAGAAGCATCGGAGCTCTAACCGCTGTAGAACAGATAGAGCTTTATTCAAACCAAATTTCCGGTGAAATCCCAGATGCATTTTCCAACCTCACTTCTTTACACAACTTCGATGCTTCACTAAACAATCTCACCGGAAAAATCCCCCGAAGTCTTACGGCTTTATCTCTGGAATCGTTAAATCTCAACGACAACAATTTGGAGGGCAAAATTCCAGAAAATTTAGCTCTGAATGAAAACCTTTATCAGCTGAAGCTCTTTAACAACAGATTATCCGGGAATTTACCGATGAATTTGGGAATGAATTCGGGTTTGGAGGAGTTTGATGTATCCGGGAATTTTCTTGATGGGCCATTGCCTCCGAGGATCTTTGCCTCAAGAACAAGCTTGATAAATTAGTCTTGTTCAACAACAACTTCTCAGGTTCAATTCCTGAGTCTTATGGTGAGTGCAATTCTTTAACATACGTTCGTATTTTCAATAATGAGCTCTCAGGAATTGTACCCTCTAGTTTCTGGAGTTTATCCGGGCTTACCATGTTTGAAATCAGAAATAATAAACTAGAGGGTACAATTCCTCGTACAGTTTCGAATGCCCGTAATCTTACAGGATTTTTGCTATCTGGGAATAACTTTTCTGGTCAATTGCCTAAAGAAATATGTGATTTGCAAGAGCTTGTAGTGATGGATATTAGCAAAAACAAGTTCTCGGGCGAACTGCCTTCATGTTTGGCTAGATTGAAGTTGTTGCTGAAGCTCGATGTTCAAGAGAACTCGATGACGGGTTCAATTCCAAAAACCGTTACTGGTTTAACTGATTTGACAGAGATGAATTTATCAGGAAATCAGTTTACAGGTGCAATTCCGCCTGAACTGGGGGCATTGCCAAGTTTAACCTATTTAGATCTTTCTGGGAATTTACTTTCCGGTGAGATTCCACTGGCTTTGTCAAATCTCAAACTCAATAAGTTTAATTTGTCAAATAATAGGCTTCAGGGCAGAGTGCCTCCTGTTTTTGACAAGGAAATGTTCGTTTCAAGCTTAATGGGAAACCCGGATTTGTGTAGTCCTGATCTTAAACCTCTCCCTTCATGCAGTAAAAGAAGACCTTTAAGCTTGGTTTTGGTGGGAATTTTGTCAGCCTTGTCTGGGATACTTCTCGTGTCATTTATCTGGCTATTAATCAAGTCAATGAAGCTAATTGTGTTCGGTGGTAGGAGCAAAAAGTCGTGGAAAATGACCACATTTCAACGGGTTTGGTTCAATGAGGAAGACATTGTAGCCTGTTTGAGTCAAGATAATCTCATTGCTACAGGGGGGTCAGGTCAAGTTTATAGGGTGATGTTGAAGAATGGGCAGATAGTTGCATTGTTAAGAGACTCTGGGATACCAACCGTGGCCCAGAATCCGAAGAAGTGTTCCAATCGGAGGTGGAGACGCTGGGGAGAATCCGGCATGCTTGTATAGTGAAGTTATTGTTCAGTTGTTCCGGAGATAATTTTAGGATATTGGTGTATGAATACATGGAGAATGGAAATTTAGGGGATGTATTGCATGGAGAGAAGGGTGGAGTATTGTTGGATTGGAACAGGAGGTTTAAGATTGCAATAGGGGCAGCACAAGGGCTGGCCTATTTGCACCATGATTGTATGCCTGCAATTGTGCACCGTGATGTTAAGTCTAACAACATATTGTTGGATGAGGAATTCCGGCCGAAGGTTGCTGATTTTGGTTTGGCCAAAACTCTGCATAAGAATTTGGAGGAGGGAGGTCAACTCATGTCCAAGATTGCTGGCTCCCATGGCTATATTGCTCCAGGTGAGGCATATGCTTCTGTCTAGATAAATTCCATTAGTATGCAGTGATTGTGTATAAGATTTTTTATTGTTTCTAATGAGCAGAGAGTGAGCGCTTCAGCAAGATGGTTCCCGTGAAGAAGCAATCGGACCATAGGTTTTCTTGGGAATTAGATATTTATAGCCGGACAGTCTTTTCTTAAGGGGGTAGCCCATCAGGAGCTGGGCATTCCAATAAGAGCATACTCCTATTTTACTTATTACATGATTGGCTTATACACTTTATCTTTGTTGAGACATTGCTTGACAGCATGCTGCATGTCACCTCAAGTTGTCTCAGCCTCAAAAGAAATCCAAATGCAGACATAAGAGACACAGTTTTTAACCCTTAAAAAAAATAAATCAAAAAGATAAAGCTAGGTGGAAAAATCTAGCTTGGCTTTTTGACAAAAACTAAGATACAATCATATAACCCAATTAGAGGTAAAAGATTCTCTATTTGCCCTTAAAGGTGAATACACCTACTCTGCTTTGCAAGTTCAATGAGGATGCTAGGATGAGATTGGGTGGAAACTGAACTTTTATTACTATAGCCTGCAACTTTAAGCTGTGTTGAAATGTAAGATATGGATGGTTTTTAACCACTCTTGTTGAGAATTTGTTATAGTTTGTCTAGCTTTTACCTAAACTTGTGTCAGGAATGTAAATGATCTTTTATGGTATTTATTTACACTAGTAGTTATTAACTTAGTTTGACTAAATTTTAGTTACAAGGATATTTTTCTTAGGAAAATGAAAATAATCTAGATGTGTATAAGAGACAGCACCTAACAGCAAAAACTACATAGTGATTTGTTTTTCTTAGCTTGGCCGAGAAAGAAAGGAATGTGCACAAATGTCATTTATCTATAAGTAGCTTTCCTTCTTAAACTTTACCCAAAAATAGTTATATCTCCTTTGTGACAACTATTTAAACAAATCCAGAAAAAAAAACTTGCATGTCCTGCTGTTTTTAAGGAAAAATAACTTGTTAAGTAAACATAACATACTTCATAAATTGTATAGATTCTAATTGAGCTAGGCACATTCCTTTCTTTCTCGGCCAAGCTACCAGAAAAACAAATCACTATGTAGTTTTTGCCTTGGTGTGCATTGTTGAATGGATTGTTAGAAGTTAATGATAGAGTGTCTATTTTTGCTGTTAGATTCTGCCTGTCATTCTAATTGTTCTTTTCCAGGAGTTAGATGTCTTTGAAGCAATGGTGGCCAACTTATATATTTTTTGTCTTCTTTGAATTGCAGAATATGCATACACTCTGAAAATAACAGAGAAGAGTGATGTGTACAGCTTTGGCGTGGTTTTGTTAGAACTAATAACCGGTAAAAGGCCAGTAGACCCTTCTTTGGGAGAGAACAGAGAAATTGTCAAGTGGGTAACAGAGATTGCATTATCGTCTGCTGAACAAGGAATTGCCAATGATACTGTCAGCTTTTCTGCTCATTATTTGGATCAGCTCATTGATCCAAGGATGAACCCATCAACATCTGACCTTGAAGGCATTAAGATGGTCTTAAACGTCGCTCTTCAGTGCGTTTCATCTCTTCCCATGAACAGCGGCCCTCTATGAGAAGAGTTGTAGAATTGCTCAAGGACAAGTCCAGGGCTCGTTCAAAGTAATGTAGAAACCTTATACTAGTAGTTTGTGGTATTAATATTATATAGCAATTTGCATATCCTTTGAGGTTTTGAGTGTAGATTTGGTTCCATTACAAAACAGAATCCTGTGAATATCAGTTGCATAGTTCGCTGATGCTTAAACCAGTGGCCAGGTAACTCAAGGCCAATACCCTATGAGTTCCAGAGAATAAGAGGAAGTTCCAGGCTACCTGTATGCTCCAAACTACCTGAAGTTGAATATAAGGACTAATTTCATTTTGCACCCCTCAACTTATATCCGATTTTCACTTTGCACACTGAATTTTCACAATCGTCGTACTTCAGTTCTTCTTTTAATGCCGTCTAAAAAATTAGCGAAATTTTTCTGTGTATACAACAAAATTAGCAAGATGTATCATAATGTTTTTGCGTGCAAAAACAAAAATTCGGTTAACATTTCTAATGGTGTTAAAAAAAAAAGAGGGTAAAGTGGAACAAATTTGAGAATTGGGGATACAAAATATTCAAAATTGAAATTCGAAATACAAAGTGAGAATTAGGTATAAGTTGAGAGGTGTAAAATAAAATTAATCCTGAATATTAATAGGTTGAACTAATCATTGTACTTGCTATGTAACCGAAGATTTGCTCTTAGAACTCGCTGATTGAAAAATCTCTGATATTTTGACTGTGTCAATTGCAACTATGCACAGCAGTGATATCGCTGTCTCTTATACGCATCTATATGTGTCATAATATTCGAAATGATGCGCCAAAGATGATATCATATCTCCAAGCATATTGATAAATTTGGAGTAATTGATTTGTTTTGATTCTGAAATAAAGGTCTTATTCCTTGACCTTTCAATTAGGGAAATGGTTGCTTGAGGTAGGCAGTTATGGAACATTCAGCGCCTTATGTTCGACAAACTATCGGCTCGTTGTGCGGTGAATCTGTGGACGAAAATTTCTTATATAATGGATTAGGTTTAAGATAATAGTGTAATAAATTTTTTGATTCATATTGTTCTGCATCATGCATTTAAGTGGTGTGGAGTGATGTAGAACAATATGGACCAAGGTGTCATAGACCCGGTTTATGGTATTATATTATAAATCCGGTCTATGTAAAAATTTAACTTTTATCGTTTTTTTTTAAAATTATTTATTTTAATTACATTTACTAGCAAATAAACAAGAACAAGAAGATGAATTTGAGGTAAAGGGCCATTTTTTTTTTTAATTAATGGATTTCTACAAGAAGAAGACATGAATTTAAGGTTAAGGGCCAATTCTTTCTCCCCACCCAAAAAGATTGGCCCTTGACCTCAAATTCATGTTCTTGTTCTGGTAGAAATTTTACTAAACCCATTAATTTTATTTAAACCAAAAAAAAAAAAAAAAAAACGATCCGAGTTACCCACCATCCACAGATTCACTACACAACGAGCCCATGGATTGGCGAGCGTTGGGTGCTGAATGCGCCATCACTAATTCTCTACCTCAAGCAGCCATTTCCCTAATTGAAAGGTCAAGGGCCAATCATGTAATAAGTAAAATAGGAGTATGCTCTTATTGGAATTTAGCCGGGACCGGTCCACCCCCTTAGAGTAATAAAAAAAAGAATAAAAAGACAAGCTTAAAATAGACAGAGGATTCTGTCTCACATTCCGTAACACTTTATTACATAATCAAATAAACAGTCAAGATTTTACAGAATAATTTTAGTAGAATAATCTCGATTGTTCATTTAATGGTGTGACACAGAATATAAACAGAAAATCCTTAGCCCTTAAGGCATAGGATCTTTTAAGTTCATTAATTCCTAATTGTTGTACGCAAGACCAAGCATTTAAAAAAAAAGTTATCACATGCTTTTCTTTTTCCATACAAAAGCAAGTAAAAGGCGTATAATTATTCAAAATTTTGGCCATGATTTTACTTTAAAAATTAGGGAATAGAGAAGAGGTAAATAGAGCTGATTTGAGAGATGGAGATATAAGAGATTGAGAAATTCTCACCGGGGAATCTCGGATGCTGGGATTGAGAAATGAGCCGCATTGTTTCCAGAAACTAACAATACAAAACAACAGCTCGAAGTTTCAAAAAAAAAAAAAAAAAAAAAGGAAAAAAGAAAAGGCAAAGCTACAAATGAATAAGTAAGTAAGATGTTGAGAAAAATGGCGCTCAGACCCAATTTTTTCATTTTCTTTTGGGGGGAGGAGAGAGAGAGAAAAAGAAAACAACAAGGTCAAATAATCGGCTTTTCAATTGTTGTTTGGTGCAGAATATCGAATATTTCAGCAATCTAACACTTTGATGGTGGCTATAGTTTGGAATCAAGCCAAAGTGAAGTTGGGTTGTTATCCAATGGATAAAGCAGGCAAGAAAAAAGACCTGATTCGTATTATCTGTTTTATGAAAATAACTGGAACTAATATGGATGGATTGGCTCAAATTGATTATTAAACGGTTCAAGGTTTGACTCACGTTTTTCTCAATGTGTATAAGTTTGATAGAGATATTATCAACTTTATTACTTTAAATCATACAAATACGTGGATAATTTACTTTTAACTAGACATTAAAGACAGTATGCTGCCCTCAATCTCCTATTTGGTAGACGATATGTAAAAATTGCTATAAGTTCCTGAAATATACATCCATGATTTGTTTTAATTCTAGAGAAAGTGGATAATCTACCCTCCTCCTAAATTTTTCATTACAATATATATATATATATAGCACTTATGTGAACATTCATTCATATATGGGCCAAAGTCAACCCATATAGTTATTTTTTTGAAAAATTGAGAATTTAGAGGATAATTATCTTAATGAAGGACGTAAGATACTAAACCATTTCATTTTTATTTTACAAAATCATGGATTAATGAAATTATCTTCTATGCAATGCAACAATTTTTCCTGTTTCATGGCACAAGAAGCCCTTGTTCCTGCATGCAGCACAAACTATTTCTAGGCCTTGTAATATAATAATATTGATCAACATTGACCTGTGATATAGGGAAATCGATTCCATGCAAATTGCCAGCTCAACTTAGTTACCAGTTTCAAAAGGGTAAGAAGGAAGAATTTCAAGATCACTTTTACGTTGAAATTCTGCTCTCCCACCGTATCAAGTTGTTAGAGCTTCAAGAAGATAAGTTGGGACCCCTACTAATACAATTATACAAACAGAGAATATATTCTTTGAATTAACGTACGACCTAACGAAATTAAAGAAAATTACTTAGTCAGGTTTGATCCTCATATCTTCGTTTTCTGTCTCTATATATAGAGGTCGTAGCAAGAGAAGCCTAAAATGAGGATAAGAGTCTTGGTTCATAGCCAAGCCGCCAGGGATGACTTGCCTCCTCCAAGCTGCATATCCAAGTGCAAATAAATTAAGCACATGCATGCTAGGGAATTGGATATGGGGATTGCAGGCAAGAAGTCTCTGGTGACTTGACAGACTCTTCTCATCATTCTTGGCTCTCTCTTTCTGAACAGCTTTTATCCCAACTCAAATTAGTAAGGTATTGGGCTCGTACTTGTATATCAAGCATTATTTCTTAACGTAAGATGATAAACCTACCGAAAAAACTAGAAAAATTATTAGTTACTCATTCCATATTGTGAAATGAGTATTTTAAACCGTTAAATAATTAAAAAATAATAAAACTCTCATATTTTTCATTCATGTCAACAGTTGTTGTATTCAATCAGTGTAGAGCGTGTTAGTAAGTTTTACTCGTAAAACTTAGTACAATTATTTAATGTCATCGATCAGAATATGTGTTGCTCTGCTAATTTCTCATGTATTTTGTGAACATTTAATGTAGAATTACTGACTAAATATTCATTCTTAACTCGTGATTTTTTGTTACTCGTTTAGTCAGATTCTTGCATTCATAAAATGTGATTTCAGTTTTGTTCTTTTTACTCGGGTAGTATGCCCTTACATATCTGGAATCAGGTTTATTTCTTTTTCCTATACACATCTAGATGTGTATAAGATGACAAATCCTGCGCGTTGGCTTCTTGGGAGGAAGATTAATATTTAATGCACAAGTTCAGTTCTAATTAAGCTAAGGTTGTCAAATGTTAGTTATAACAAAACGGTAGGTTCCTCTCCATTTTCCTCGATGTAGAGTTTAATATAAAACATGTGATAACAAAACAATTAAGCTACATTGTAAGATTTAAAAAAAAAAAAAAACTTCAACGGCATAATTTTGAATTTGGCGGTCATACCATTGCCATCTACCTAATTAAGCTGTTTGACAGGTTGGGCTTAATGAGAAGCATCAAAGAAGAATCAAGTAACAAAGCATGTTTCCCTCTGAAATAGATAAAAAGTTACTCGTATTTATCTATTTGTAAAAAAAAAATGTTACTAGTATGTTTATTCCTTAAATACTACCACGCGTGATCGTAAAAAAAAAATTCTCTTTAACCAGGCAAAAAATTATTTAGATTTAGAAAGGGCATTTTAGCACTTAAAAGGATACACTGTGGAAATTCTTACCTAAACCCTAAACTCTTTATCTATGTTGAGTCATAATACTCAACATTACCCCATATGCAGTAATTTGGCCAGATGAATGTTGTATCTTAATTACTGCATAAGAGATTTATGAAAGTATACTATAAACTTGATTTATGTAAAAATTTCACGACATACAATATGTTATTTGACCAAAACCATAAAGCATCTTTAGTACTAACATAGTTATTACACCTAATTCGATCTAGTTGTTCAATAGTGAATTGGTCTTGAAACCGGATTGGGTTACTCCAATGACTAGACAAGAAAGGAACTAGCCTTGAGCCAATCCATCCATATTAGTTAAAGTTAATTCATAGAAAAATATAATTAAATTACTCATCTTCTAATCTAACTACATATTTTTTTCCTAACTACCTATTTTTTAGGAAAGCACCACCTATTTTTAGTCTTATATTCTACACAAGATATGTTTTGTCACACTCGAGATATATAATGACAATATATAAGGGTTTTTTTAGGCGAGTCTCGCCTAATTACACCCTTAATTAAACTATTATGTCTAACATGTCTTTCATGAAGTATAACTAGCCTATATAAAAGACTCTCCATTTAATATAATAAGATTGTCTATCTTTTATAATACTATATTATTTATTATAAATATTTTAAAGTACAATAACAAAAAAAAATTAGATTTATGTGAAAATTTGGTTATAAATGTATTAAGATGGTAAAAATTTATTTGTATTAAAAATAATTTATATTTGATCAAAAATAAAATAAAAATAGTTTTATAACTATTATGTATATTCAAATTGTTTCTTCTTTACGTTAGTGCGAAATTTTGGCATAAATACATAATAAGAAAGTATAACTTTTTAAGAGTAAAAAAATTATTTATACTTGAGCAAAAATAATTAAAAATATTATTTTATAATTGTTATATATATTCAAATTATTTTATTTCTAATAAAAACAGTCTTTTATAACTATTTTATATATTATTAATTCACAAACAATTATTTTCTTTTCTTTAACTGTTTATTCAAGTACACTCTCAATTTTTATATTTCCATAGGGCAATAACATCTATATCTATTTTGAGTAAAAATATAAAACTTTTGGATATATTATAAGATGATTAATTATATATTGTTTTTTGTTACAACGTGAAATTGTTGTGATTTAAGATCAATGTATAATCATATCGTAGCAAATAAATTAAATTGTTGGATCAACTTTTAAATTTATTAGTGTTAATAGATTCTTTTAGATATGTATAAGAGGCAGTTCTGATTTCTTTAACCCATAACTAACAAGTCATAAAGACGAGTCCCGCCTACAAACTACCTCAGGGGTAATTTTTTTTTTTTTTTTTTTTTTAAATCTTTTATTTTATGCTTACCTTTGCCTTTTTATTATCAAAATTTTCCTCCACCTTAAAAATTATAAAATTAATAATCGGAAAAGTAAAAATTTAGTACTTTTAAAAGTGAAAAAAATAATAGAGTATATAACACTATTTTCTTATCTCATTTAAATTTTTATTACGATTAATTTAGATTTGTTTTTCCTTTGGGAAGAAAAAATTAATCAAGCAATGAAACTAAAGTTCGGTGCGAAATAGAAAACTCATAATTTTTAATTAAAATAAAAGTATTTGTTAATTTTATATATTTTTAATAGTAATATTTGATTACAAAATCCTTATCTTTAAGAATACCTATTTTGTGAAAGAGTTAATCTTATATACACTATCAATGTAGAAAATTTTCTACACAATCAAATGTGAATGCATGCTACATATACAAAAATGATATTTGAAATTTAAACAATCCACATGTGTCATTCATCTGCACCTGATGGTGTAGAAAATGTTCTACATAGTCGGTGTATGTAAGATTAACTCTTTGTAAAATATTGGTTTAAATTACTATTGATGACATAGATAATAAATTCAACCCATGATACAATATAACACCTAAAATATCTCAAAATAATCATTGTAACACATTCAAGAATCCTACGCATAATTTGTGATGCTAATATAGAAATTTAAATTAGTAATTAATATAGAAACAACACATATTATGTAAATATATCATAGTATTAAATACTCTAAATATTTACTAGTATATATTGAAATGTTAATTTTGGAATGTACAATGCTAATTGTTATAGTATTTGATAAAACAATATTGGTTTAGATTAACTATTAATGAGCGAGAGTAAGAAAAGTTCAACCAATGGTACGATACATTACCAAAATAGTTTAGAATAATCATTGTAAGACCTATAATAATATTACCCGTAAATTGTTGGAATGACAAATGAAAAAATAAGTAGATAAGTAATGCAAAAGACAACATAAATTATGAAAATAAAATCATATTATTAAATATTCTAAAATAATTGTAGATATAAATTATATTACACGTCAACTTTGAAAACTACAATGCAATTTATATACTATTTAAGAAAACATTAAAAATGTACATTAAATATCTTGGTAAACAATATAAGGAATTAATCGAAAAAATACTCAAAAAAATAAAATTCACACATTATTATTAGCATCTATTTTTTTATATATATTTCATAAATACAAATTTTAATTTCATAGTAAAATATTATATCAAATATAATTTCAGAGCTAACTATGTTCGTTGCCATTTAGATGTGATAAGAGACAGTTTAGAAGAATTGATAAAGTTCAAGTGAATGTTATCATCGATCTATCCTAAAGTAAATAAAATGTATAAAAAACATTGCATATCTCGATTATGACAAAACACTATCTTGTATAATCCATTTTTTAGTTACAACATCAAGTTCTTAAACACAGTCTTGTGTATTTCCAAGATAAAAGAATTTTTTATTAATGTTTTATATATTTAAAGCAAGATAAAAGAATAAAATTTATTTTTATGTTTTGATAATAATCTTAATATATTACGTGGTACCTAAAAAAATAATAATAAAAGGTGAAAATAAGAGACAAAGAAAAATAAATCTCTTAATTCATATTAAGTTAAAAAACCATATATCTTTTGCATTATAAATTAATGCAACAAAACATTGTATGTGTTGACTCTATGTTAAAATTAACTGATTAATTATTTATTTTTAAAAAATAAAAATATCTAAAAAATCAGGAGTATTATAGGTGCAAAGCACGTGCACTTTTCTAATTCAACCTATAAATTCTCGACGAGAACTCAGTCGGATTTGGAGAAACCCAGGGAGTTTGTTTCTTTAAGAAAAAAAACTAAAATGTAATTGTCAAATTTTGAACCAAAAACTTCTTAAATAGAGAGAAAGAGCATTATCTAAGATTTTGTTTTCGATTATCTAGCTTTTTATTTATTTACTTTCCAAACTTAAAAATCATGCATCAACTTATTTTTAACTCTTCATGTGAAAAGATTTTGTAAATATTCATTATTGGGATATAATTGTCAAATTTATTCATTCATTAAACATTTTTTACAAATAAAATTAAAAATTATAAGAAATAAATTAAGATCTCTTATAAACACTTTTGTGTATAAGAGACATGTATATACAAATTTCATATTAATTTCCACAATAATTACACGGCATTTATAATATGTCTTTTATACACATTAAAAGTGGCAAAAAAAATAATATTAAAATATATTTCTATAATAAATATATGTCTAACTTAATTAATAAAATAAGATATTATACATTTAATTGTACAATAATTTTTTCTTCCCAAATTACAAACAAATATAAAATAATCTTTTATCAATATTTAATACACATCTAGATGTTTAATAATTTCTGTCTCTTATACACATCTAATGTGTATATTTAAACAGATACATCCATTAACCAATTACATATTGATCCACATCCTTTGATGAATCTTATTCACATCTAGATGTGTTTAATAACTATGATTACTTATATAACCAATTTAGACCTATTTTAGATTGAGAAAAGATGTTTTGGGACTCCAAGAAAGTATTTGTTATTTGACCAGATCATGGAATTTGTTTGGTGGATATGGTCAAACCTCATATAATATTTTCTTTGTTAAATACTTAGACATTTAGGGGTTATTTGTTATTTGGCCATAGCACGTAGTTTGTTTGGTTATATAACCAAATTTTAGGATATTTGTTAAAACTTTCACATATTCAAATATACTTGTTATTTGGTCAAACGATAGGCATATTTAAAAATACGGTTAAATTTTATAGGAGATAAATATAATTAAATTGAAAAATCAAAATTCAGTTTAGTAAATACTAGCACAAGAAAATCCGCATAAGATGCCAAATATTCAAGCAACATTCGGGAGCCAGCAATGAGACGTTTATGAAGACTTTACGTAAACAATCTCCAGTCAAAGACTCCCTTACTGTTTACAATTCTATTCCAAATCAAAACCGAACAGCTGTTTATTATCCCTTCCAATTCTTCGTACTTCATCCTCCAGTCTGGAATGAATATTCAACACGGCTAGCCCCCATGATTCACGTCACCAGATGAGATGGAGTTGGATTCAATATTTGAAGAAGCACTGCCCGATCCGTCAAAAACACTCTTCATTTACGCCTGACCCTCCGCCTTATGACCCTAACCTCCTACATTTCCCCTCTCGCCCATCTTAGCTGCCTTGGATAAACACAAAAACTTCTTTCCTCTTTTCCATATTATCATTTTGGATAAACATAAAAATAGAGTCCGACTTCCACATGTATCTGAATGAACCGTTGATCATAATTTGATGGTAACAATGCTACAATCACTAAACTCCTACCCACCACCAGGTTATGTACCAACATGACTATCACAAACACAAAACCATTAAGTGTCTGTTTTTCCTATGCTGCATACTCCAAGAGCCTCATTGATTATCTCAAATCCTCCAATATTCCCGTCGAAGAAGGTCTCACTGACGTCGAATTCTCCTCCGTTCAATCCACCTTTAATTTCACATTTCCTCCCGATTTACGTTCTATTCTCCAAGAAGGCCTCCCGACAGCTCCAGGCTTTCCATAATTGGCGATCATCGTCCATTCAACAACTCCAAATTCTCACCAGACTACCAATCTTGGGCCTCTGCAAAGAAATATCAAGAAACCATTTTTGGCTTGATTCTTGGATGATAGGCCTGAGGATAACGATGAAGCTGTCGATTTAGGTAAAGGGTTCCTTAAAAAGGCCCCCGTTCTTGTTCCGGTGTACCGAAATTTCTACCTTCCTTCGGTGCCTTGTTTGGCAGGGAATCCTGTTTTTTACGTGCATGGAGGGGATGTTAAGTTGTGGAGTTTTGACATTGCTGGTTTTTTTCACCAAGCTGAATTTAGGATAGATGAGGACGCTTTGAGAAGGCCCACATTGTCCAAATTGTTTAATACGCCGGCGTGGGCTGCGACGGAGCCGAGGAGGATCGAGTTTTGGACAGAGTTGGTGAAGAGAAGGGAAAGGCTGGGGGCGCGTGGTGGCACGCGCGGTTGGTGGAGTGGAGAATTAGGAGGGTGTTTAGAGGAGGTGTTTACTGGAGATTAAGAAATGGAGGGTGGAAAGAAGAGGATGTTATGGAGATGATGATAATGGACGGCCGTGATGATATTTACGGAAATGATGATAATCATGATCAATATAACAATAGGTTAATTGATGGGAAAAGTGTTGTGTGGCACTTGAGAGTGTTGTCTAAGAGGTTATTACGTGCGGGTTATACACATCTAGATGTGTATAAGAGATCGCTTGTGTTTTCCAGAAGATTATCCAAGTGATCCTCCTGATGATGATTCTTGGTTTGATTTTCAACATGATCAAACACATAAATGATAGTACTAATAAAATGCACTCCATCAAGGTTTAATGCTTGGGCTCTGTCATGTACCAAATATTTAGTATGGATTAATATTTCCTACATCGAATTTTTTTCTTTATTACGTACAATTAGAAAGTAATATTCTTTTTTAAGGATTACTTCGTTGGATACAATGTAAATAAATTTTTCAACGATGAGATATGTGGTATTAATACCAGTTAAATTTGTGGATCGCCGTGTGATTTCTTTTGGTTCAAGAGTTCACTTAATGGATTTGACAGATGGTATTGTGATTTGCAATCAATTCGATTTCAGAAGTGAAGTGCAAAAGCCATCAAGACTGTCTCTTTAACTTTTAAGAGATGTATAATATATAGGCCGTGCTAGCTAGCTAGATAATCGAAATGAATGTCCAACAGAGTAAAGTGGCTGGATATGGAACAAGATTAAATCCGGAGGACTAATGATATTCCCGCATAAATTAATACAGATCCGTCATTTTGTAACTAGTAAATCCACACAACAAACATATGAGGAGTTATAAATTCTCAACAAACAATTTTAATAACAAATATATATCTTTTCTATCCTCCATTCAACTCGAATCCTGACTATCTTGTTGTGGACAAGGTTACATTAAAACCAAATTAATTTTTGTCGCAATCTAAAGTTCGAATGAATTCTTCTCATTACATGGACATGCAGTTCTCCTTAGTTACTTTTAATAAGCTTTACTAATGGTATCTAAGTCTACAACTCAAAAGCAAGTCAAAATTCTTATTTGGCTGGTCATTTCTATTACATGATGGAGCTCTTTTACATGTAAATTTAATTCACTTCTAAATTTCTACAAATTCTTAAATCTATAAATACATGACATTTTAAAATTCTTTATACAGAGCTGTCTCCTATAATTTTCTTTAAGTTATTATAAGAGACTAACTTTTAATTTGATCTCAGCAATTGTGATACAAAATTTATTCTGAAAATCTTAAATTGTCTGTCTCCATTTTTTTTTTTATGGATTTTAGTTTCTAGTACAATTTAATGTCTGAGTTTAACTTCATTTTAAACATTAAATTCTTAAAATCGTAGTACTATGGTACAGTAGATCGGTAGAAATTTTTTCTCTTGGAGTATGAGCATAGGAGGAAAGACGTAAAGGTTAGGACAACAAGAAGATGCATGTTTGTACATGACGATTTACAATACGTAGTCCCAAAAACAAATGGTTAAATGACAAAGAAAAAACCGCCCAGAAAGATCTCTATCTTCCATTGCAGGCTGCATCTTGAATGCTCTATATAGTAAAGTAAACCGTATGATTAGCTGATTGGTTTGTCTCTATTTGTGTGTATTCCACACTTTGAGCAATTAAACAAATTAAGAAATTTTGAAACCGTGATGCACCTGATCACACTGTTGTATGCAGGTGGGCGTTCGCGGTCATGTCTGATATGAAGCCAACAAGATTCGACAGGACCACTGTTAATAGAGTAAAATTTTATATTTTCTTAACGAAATCATCACCTTATATTTCAAATATTTATACGAATATGTTAGAAACGAGAGAGTATGGTACGATATGTATAAATCAGATTTTATTATAATTGATACATAAGATATCTTTATATAAACTTATAAAAGAATATAAATATGGTAAGTCTTGCTAATCAAGACAATCGGATATATGGTAATTCTTGTTAATCAAGACAATCAAACTAATAAGATAATCACCTAAATTTAGGGAAACAATTAAAGTAATTACATCAATCAAATATTTACTTATCATAATATAATAATTCTATATCTTTAACAGAATCAATGATAAATATTTTACAAACTTATACCATATGAATATACTCAAAGTATAATAAATAGTTCCCTTACGGAATTATAAATTTCCTCACAGATTTATACATATAATGATGGATCCAAATCGATAATTAATAAAATAAACAAGGAGAAAAACAAACAAAATTTGGGCAAAGTTCTCTTTATTTCTTAATGTATGCTGCGGCTCTACTGCACACAAAATGAAACAGACGTGACGGCTTCTTCTAATAACAAAACAGAGACATCCCAATTGCGCAGCTAACGAAACAGAGTCTTATAACTTTCGAAGCCCTACGTGACTTCTCAAGCAGTTTTTAGTTTAACACACAACTATCCAAAATTATTAGAGGGTAGTTTTTAATTTAACTCCCCCGTATATAAAATTATTAAGGCAGGTTTTAGTTTAAGCGCACAGGTATCCAAAAATATTAGGGAATGGTTTTACTTAAAATTTAGGGATTTGGGAGAGTGGAGATTGAGAAATTCTCACGTGTCTCCAGAAACTTACAACACACTACAACAGCTCGAAATTGCCAAAATAATAATAATAATAATAAAGTCAAAGCTACAAATGAAAAGTACTTATGAGGTTGAAAAAAATGGGTAAATTCTTGTCCATCATCAATCAAGGTGCACGGTGCACGGTGCATCAAAATAAATTATATGGACCTCATTGTGAGACTGCTGGGGTTCAAGACACTCATTGTATTTTGGCGCACCGTACACTTTGATGCAAACAAGAATTGATCGAGAAAAATGACTTTTAGACACAATGTAAAAAAAAAAAAAAAGAAATAGAAAAAAAAAAGTTTAAATAATCAGCTCTTCACTTGTTGTACTCCTTCCGTCCCATTTCATATGTCATTTTTGTTTATTCCAAATTATTTGCCACCCCTTAATATGGCAAATATATTAAGATTATTTTACCTATTTTACCCTTCGTGGAAGTCTCAAAAAACAGTATTAAATTTATGTTTCAACATTAATTCTCTCATAAACCATTTCAAAATTTGAAATTTCACAATCAACTAACAAATTTTGAATTTGAATTGATGGCCAATTATGAAAAATGTATTTTATTAATTGGTCAAATATCAAATTTTCTAAATTATATATAAGTTTGTGTCCAACCCACCAACTCTGTCCTGTCTCTTATACACATCTAGATGTGTATAAGAGCAGAATATCGAATATTTCAGCAATCTAATTAACATTTTGATGGTGGCTATAGTTTGGAATCAAGCCAAAGTGAAGTTTGGATAATATCCAATGGATAAAGCAGGCATGAAAATAGACCTAATTCATATTATCATCAGTTGTATGAAAATAACTAGATATGCGAACATTCATACTTGCTAGATTTGGGCCTAGATGTGTATTAGAGATATTAATGTAGGACGTAAAGATACTAAACCATTTATACATTGTTATTTTACAAAATCATGGATTAACGAAATTACAGGAATATGCCATGTCCATAATTGATCCTGTTTTTCCATGGTACAAGAACCAGTTGTTCCTGTATGCAGCACAAATTATTTCTAGGCCATACAATATAGTATAATATTGCTAAACATTGACATGTGAGGGAAATCGATTCCTTGCAAATTGCCAACCCAACTTAATTACCAGTTTGAGTACAGGAAGAACAAAGAATTTCCAGAGCACTTTTACGTTGAAATTCTGCTCTCCCACCATCAATTTCAACCATGAACAAGAGTTTCAAGAAGATAAGTTGGGTCCCCATACTCCCCTTGTAATACAATTATGCAAAGTTGAGAATATATTCTTCCATGACCAAACAATTAAAGAAAATTACTTAGACAGGATTGATCCTCAATATTTATCTTCATTCCCTGTGGGCTGTGGCTATATATATATAGAGAGGGTTGAAACTAACCGTCATCAGAACACAAGGAAATTAGAACGATGAATTCCATTTGAAAGGAGGTCTAACATGAAGAAGTCCCTTGGTATTCTAAGGCCTTTGATAACGTTTCTTTTTCTTCACGTAAGACCTCTTCTTGAATGAGCAATTCAATTATAGTAAAAGCTAGTACACATATTGTAGTATTAACTTACTTATTAAATTCGTTTATGGGATCTAAACATTTGTATGGAAAGAGAAGCCTAAAATGAGGATAAGAGTCTTGTTTTATAGCCAAGCCGCCAGGGATGACTTGCCTCCTCCAAGCTGCGTATCCAAGAGCAAATAAATTAAGCACATGCATCTGCATGCTAAGGAATTGGATTTGCGGACGCGAGGATTCCCTGGGGTACTTGACAAGCTCTTATCATCATTCTAGGCTGTCTCTTTCCGAATTGCTTTTGTCCTACCTTGAACATTTATTTAACGTCATTGACCAAGTTCATGTGCTGTGTTGGTACACTTTTTCATTTATTTACAACAGTGTGATCAGGTGCATCACTGGTTTCAAGACAGTGTATAAGAGGATTTTTACTTCACTCGTTTAATCATATTCTTGCATTTATAACATGGGATTTAAATTTTTTTTTTTCACTCGGGCTATGTGCCCTTAAATAGACGGAATCAGGCTTGTTTCCTTTTTCATTTTAAAGGTTAGACTAAATACTTAACGGCAATATAGTCCAATTTTGGGCGATATTTGTTAAGTATTTGAATATTTTCGGATTATTAGCAACTTGGCCAAACCATAGTTTGTTTCCTTATATAGCCAAACTTCAAAGGATTTTTTAATGAATTTAAAATAAATTATTTTTTAGTTTATGATATAATACCATGTGTATTGAATATTTTTTACATAATACAAATCTTAAAATATAATATAATAGACATGATATTCTAACGAAACTAAATAATTCCTCTATTTTATAATAAGATCAAATATTAAGGATATTATTGTAATTATATTTTGAAAGTAACTTGGATTATAATCTTAAAATTGAATGTTTAAATCAAAATCTGTCTGGTATAATACAAGATGTGTATTAGCAATGTTTTTAAAATCGGACTTGACCTGTCGATTCGACTGGTCGGACCGCAAACCGGAAGAACCACCGATTCGGTCCACTTTCATAGCCGGGTGGAACAAAAAATCGCAGAGAACCAGATTGAACCATGAAAACCAGTAAAAATCGATTCAACCAGTGATTTTCAATTTTTAATTTTTACTTAAAAAAAAAAAAAAAAAGGTCCTTCAGTGACAGTAGCAGCAGCACGTGATGCAGCAACACAGCAACAGCTAGCAGCACCTTTCCATTTGTTTAACCTTTTGACCCTTTTGAACATAATATCTAGATTTTTCTTTCTTCCTCATCTTTTTCTTGCTTTTTTTTTTTTTTTTTCCCACTAGCCGCCTCCTTCCTTTTCCTACTCTTAGTGCTTTGGCTCTTCCTCTTGGCTTCTTCTCAACTCTTCACTTCCTCTATCATTTTTTCCACTCCACCCTTTCTATCTAGGCAAGTTATATTATTTCTTTTATGTTATTTTTTTTTTCTATTTTGTATGCATTTATTTTGTTATTTTTCTTGTCCATTTTTCCTATATTTATGTTGTTATTTCTCTTATGTTATTTTTTGGTATATTTTTCATGCATACATTTTTATTATTTTCTTTTCCGTTATTTTTTCTGGTTTTTCGTGCATTTAGAGAATAGGATAAGAGACAAGCAATAATATACAACTTGTCTAAACCTTTCGTGCATCTATGTCATATAAGATTTTCATTTACACAAACAGAAAAACTCCATTTAAAGGTGAAATATCAAAATTTTCAGAAACATTTTGTACAGATTTATGTTTCTTACTTCTTTTAAAACAAAATTTTTTCTATTGTCCCGTAAATTTATTTTATTATTTATTTTTTGTTATTTTTTTGGTCTATTTTTCCTATATTGATTTTCTTATTTTTCTATTTTTAATCTATTTTTCCTTCATATATTTTTATTATTTATTTTCCATTATTTTTGTCTATTTTTCTGCATTTATTTTGTTATTTCTTTTATGTTATTTTTTAGTCAAGTTTTCTCGTATGGGTTTTTTTAGTCTAGTTTTTTGAAGTTGAAAATGATGTTGGACAAGTTAATGTTGAACTTAGAGATCATGTTGGTATTTTGCAGGTTATTTTCAACTATAGAGATGATGTGGTATTTTTTTTTTTTGAATTTTATAGAAATGTATTTTAATTTTTAAGTCACTTTAAATTATATCACATTAAAAAAAAAAAAAAAACAGAGAGAGAATCGGCTGGTCGGACCGAGAACCGGACAGGCCACCAATTCAATGACTGGTCCGATTTTCAAAACATCGGGAATTAGCATGAGATGCCAAATAAGGGTTTGGATTTTCTCCATTATCTTTGTATCTAATTTCACAATGATCAGGTTGAGATTCTCTTCGTTATCTTTCTGTCTCTTATACTTTCTAGATGTGTATAAGAGACAGATTAATGTTAATTATTAATGATATGCTTGGATACTTAATCTCCTTCCACTCTGGGATCAGATGTGAAGATGAAATTGGATTCATTTGAAACCATCGCCCGTAAAAAACGCTCTTCATTTACACCCAACTCTCCACCTTATTACTGTAATTTCCAACCTTTCCCCTATTCAGTATTTGAACAAAAATCTGTCCTCTTTCCATATCTTATCTTGGATAAATTAAAAAAAAAAGAAAAAAGAGAGATGGACTCCACGTGTATGTTAATGAATGATTAAGGATTATAATCCAATGGCAATAACAATAACAATAACAATTACATTGTACAATCACTAAACTCCTACCCACCAGCTATCACAAAAACAAAAGCATTAGGAGTTTGTTTTTCCTATGCAGTCTACCCCAAGAACCTCATTCATCTATCGAAAATGACAGCACCAACGTTAGCCACGTAGGTCAATAAAGTAGGGCTATCAAAAAATGGAATTCTTTCATTTTATTGAAAATGTATAAAAACGGGTCAAGTAGATTGTCCCACACTAACACTTCCGCGCAATAATTCTATCAAAAGTGATCTCGGGATAAGGAATAACCTGTTACATCAAAAGATGCAGTCAATACAGTTAAAATTACGCATGTAGCCCAAGTCAATTCGTGAGATTTTTTAAATTTGTCGATTAGATACACACAAATACATGAAGAATCATCATTAAAACCACCATACTTGCCGACGATCGATGAACTGATCAAATTAACCAACCAAAGTTAGTTTCAATTATTATATATGTATTGAAACAAAAACAAAAGTCTCAGTAACAATAGGACGATAGTAAAAAGTACTAGTAGATCCCGTAACTACTTGTACTAAAAAATAAGTAAGCGTAATTCCCCCAAAACAATAAAATATATTGATGTGTGGAGGAACACTATGCGACTAATACCACTGTTTTAATCTCACTCCGTATAGAGACCACACGAGTTTCGTTCTAATACTAACTGTTCCGATGTGTACACCCCGTATCTAAGTTGGCCCAACAACTTTTAAGCGAAAATAACGGACTCGAGATACTTAAGACAAGTTGTTAATAACCCATGATCCAAAATATTATAAATAATATAACATCCCCTCTTATTTCTGATATGGTACGAAGCATCACAAAAACTATTAAGCTCCCTCTGTCTCGATTTGAGTGTGAATGTCACTAGTTCTTCAAATGTGGTTTGAGCATACATGGTGATGTTTGTCGGACATATTACATGTGTAAATAGGTTCATTTGCTTCAGTTTGTAAGCGTACGTTAAAGCTCAAGTTCAAGAGTTAGAGCATCAAAGCAGAGTAGATAGTTGAGTGCTCTAAGTAGAGAGTTTAAAGCTCCATTTTTGTGAGTTCCAAGCGGTGAGCTCAGTATAAGAGAGTTTGAATACAAATATTTTCAAGGGTGAGCTTCAAACAAAATATAAGACAGATATTATTAAGAATGAAGTTCAAAATATAATAGTTGTATCAGGTGTTTTGTGTATCGGTATTATTATTATGAATAACTAATTCAATTTTAATATATTTGTATTAAAATAAAAATTTATGTTATTAATTTGATTATTTTGTCTATTTGAAAATTTAACCGATATCCAACATGATCATCTCAAATCCTCCAGCATTCCCGTCGAAGAATGTCTCGCGGACGTCAAATTCTCCTCCATTCAATCCACCTTCAACTTCACATTTCCTCACGATTTACGTTCTATTCTCCAAGAAGGCCTCCCGACAGTTCCAGGCTTTCCCAATTGGCGATCATCGTCCATTCAACAACTCCAGATTCTGACAAACCTACCAATCTTGGGCCTTTGTAAAGAAATATCAAGAAATCTAGAGTTGTATAAGAGACAGATAAAGTTCTACGTGCGGATTGGAATACGGAACCTTAGGCCCATGATCCAAATCATTACGGAGGATTATCCAATTCTCTCTGTTTGCTTTTTTTTTTTGAATGTCCTATACCTGTAAATAACTAAAATAAACTACATAGTAGCAGAGTTAGTCCGCATATGCTGATGCAGATCGTACGTGGGAAACAAAATCCCATAAAATCTTTCTCAAAAAGAGGATACAGACCAGCAGGACAGCCATAGAAAGGATACACGATCTCCTCTCAGACCTTGTGCTACTTTCTGTCACGTTAAGGAATTGTTAAAATTAAATGATGTGATTTTAATAAAATAATTTTGATAATTAATTAAATAGTGTGATAGAAAATAATAAAATATAAAACAGAATATCCTTAATATCTAGATCAAAAGTCACAAAATCCACATTCATGAAGATTATCCAAGTGATCCTCCTGATGAAGATTCTTTGCTCGATTTTCAACAGGATCAAACACATAATGCTAGTAGTAATGAGCCGATGAAAATGCACTCCATCTAAGCTTAATGCTTGGGCTAACATCGTCATGGTCCTTATATATAAGTATGGATGTTCTTTTATACACCGAATTTATTGCATATGGATATGGGATAAGATTAAATCTTCAGAGGACTATAGATCTGCCATTTATTTTGTAGTGAATCCACACAACAAATGACAATGATAAATTTTCAACAAACAATTTTAATAACAAGTATATATCTTTTCTACCCTCCATTCAACTCGAATCATGACTATCTTAGTTTGGACAAGGTTACATTGAAATTAAAACCAAATTAATTTCTCTTACAATCTGAAGTTTGAAAGAATTCTTCTCATTACATAGACATGCAGTTCTCTTTAGTTACTTTTTTTTTTTTTTAGGTAAAAGTTGGCTTTGCAGGTATATTGATACTCAAGAAAGGTTTCACAAGTTCAAGTACACAGCAGAATACAAAGTACTTGGTTACTGTTAATAAGCTTTACTAGTATCTATGTCTACAACTCACAAATGCAAGTCAAAAATCCTTAGTTGGCTGGTCATTACTATTACATGACGGAGCTCTTTAACATGTAAATTTATTTCACTTCTGAGTTTCTACCGAACATTTACTCTTAGAACTGGTTGCAATGATTGAAAAATCTCTAATATTGTGACCGAATCAAATGCAACTATGCTACTATGCTTGTAGTGATATTGCTCCACTCATTTTTTGCATTATGTTTCTTTGAAATGGTGAGCCAAAGAAATTCGTTCTCAAAAGCACATTGAGAAATTTGGAGTAATTGATTTGTTTCTAAAGGTCGTATTCCTTGACAAAGAATTAGGGAAATGGTTGCTTGACGTAGAGAAGTATTGAGCATTCAGCACCCAATTAATGTTCAATAATTTACAGGCTTAGACGGGTGTTTTTTATACAAGAATTTTAATTATAATAAATTAACTGATTTTCCGGCAAAACTGTATAAGAAAAAGAACTTGTGAGGTTAACGGCCAATCAAGTAAGTAAATATGTTCTTATTGGAATTTCGCCAGGACCGGTCTACCCCCTTAGTGTAATATAAATAAAAAAATTAAAAAAAAAGGCTTAACATAATCTTAAGTTCATTAATCCCTGATTGTTGTACGCAAGACCAAGCATTGGAAAAAAATAAATAAATTATGACATGCTTTTCTTTTTCCGTCGGTAGCGAGCAAGAAAAAGGTGTATAATTATTCGAAAATATAATCGGTCCTCAAAACTTTTTACTTCCATGTTTTTCTTGAGCACAACTGATATCATAGAAGTTCAAACATGTTGCAATTATGAAGCTCCATTTGATAGTTTCCTATACGGGATTGGCTTTTTTTTAGTTTAACGCACAACTATCCAAAATTACTATTTTGTGGCACACATAATAATTTGTCAAGAAAAACGACGCTTAGACGCAATGGGAAAGGGGATGTATATAAGAGACAGTCTTTAATTACCCTTCAGTTGTTGTATGGGACACTGAGACCTACCTGTTATTAGAGATGGCAGTGGATCAGGCCAACTCGTCAACGGTAAAATTATTTTTGTTTTTTTTAAAGAGCTATTAATGACAATTTTGTCCTTCCAATAGCTATAAAACGACTAATTTTTAGAGATAATGTTGGAGTAAATACATTATTAATTTTATTTAAATTCTTAGATTAGTTTTATAACTTGTAATGATTTGGAGGTAAGGTTCAATATTCCCTCTTTGTACTTTTTTTTATAATATTAATATATATAGTAAGGGTCTAACCCCCACCATCTCACGGTGGTTTTTTAAATTAAATATTTTTATTATATGATTAACAAATAATAAGTTATAATAATAAGTGTTTACTTATACAACCAGGAAATAATTTGGTCAAATAAATACTAGTTTAGAATAATAAAGTACTAATAACTAATTTCGAATTTTGGTATTTGAATATTAACTATGAACTTTAGTTTCGATTAATAAGTATTAGTTTGGATTTTGAACTTTAATTATTAATAACTTGGTATAATATATAAGTACCAATTTGGATAAGTAAATTACTATTAACTAGTAAGTAGTAATTTAAATAATTAATAAGTTATAATTTAATAAATTACTAATGAATAGTAAGTAAATAATTTTCAATTAATAAGTTATTGACGAGATGTGTATAAGAGACAGGGACTGGGCGGGCCGGGCCGGATTGGAAGACTATCGGATAGTCTTCCAATCCGGCCCGGCCCGCCCAGTCCACCGCCACCTCTACTGTTTGGTGCAGAATATCGAATTTTCAACTATGTAATTGGTGGCTGTAGTTTGGAATCAAGCCAAAGTGAAGTTAGGATAATATCCAATTGATAAAGCAGGCAAGAAAATAGACCTAATTCGTATTATCATTCGGTTGTATGAAAATAACTAAAGATGAAACATTCGTTACCTCGTTAGATCTGGGACAAAGTCAACCCATAATTTTTTGAAAAGTTGAGAATTTACAGGATAATCTTAATGAAGGACATAAGTTACTAAACCATTTAATTTTTTTTATTACCAAATCATGGATTAATGAAATTATTTTCTTAGTTAGACTCCACCTTATATTAAGTAGCAAATAATGACTGTGTTTATATTCAAGAGATTCTGCAATCCCGTTGATGAAATTATCTCGTTGGTTTTAAGAGACTATACATTACAAAATTTTAAATTACATGATATTGTATTATATAAGATTTTAAAATATAAAGATATAATTTTCTTAACAAAAGATGTAAAATTTTATTGTATTCACTGATTTGGCATAAGTTGTAAAATCTCTCAATTTGTGAGACTAATGTTTGGCAGCTAAAATTTAAATATATTTACTGTAAAAAATAAAAAATTTTAAATATTCTATAACATCTAATTTTAAATAAATTTAAAAATTATTAATATATCAAACTAATTCTTGATTTCAAATTATTTTTTAAATTTATCGATTCGAAAGATTATAGTGTTGGACCTGTTGGTACGAGAACTTAGCTGGCGGGTCAGATAAATTCCATGGCACAAGAACATAGGTGCTAAACGTCAACCGAGAAATTCTGTGACCATTCCTCACTGTAGATGTGACATTTTAATAATCCAATTGTTTAGAAACGTATTAGACCTGTCTATATCAGACGTGATTAGCTCATTTAATTATTTGAAAAAATTATTGTTTAGAAAAATGTCACTTAGGTTTCCCGACCATTACTTCTCTTCTTGTAGAGGAAGAGAAAACCAAAACCCTTATTCTTGCATGCAGCAGAATTTATTTCTCGGCCATGCACTAATTGATCAAGATTGACATGTGACAGTAATCAATTCCATGCAAATTGTCAACTCAACTTAATTACCAGTTTCAATAAGAGCACTTTTACGTTGAAATTCTGCTCTCCCCCCATCAACTTCAAGCATGTAAGAGCTTCAAGAAGATATGAGTTGGGTCCCCCTAACCCCTTGTAATACAATCATGCAAGCTGAGAATATATTCTTTCACGAGCTAACGAATTAAAGAAAATTACTTAACCAAGTCTTATCCTCATATCTTATATTCTGTGGCTATATATAGAGGCTTTTAAATGTTGCTTATAAAAGCATATAGAAATCATTAGACGAACATACAGGATAATGAAGGTCTAGCATGAAGAAGTCGTGCCCTGTGTGTATATTTGCGTCTAAGCGTCGTGTATCTTGACAGTCTTGAATGAGCAATTCAATTACAGTAAAAGCGATTTGAGTGTACATTTTTTTTTTTCTTTTAAAAGAGGATCTATAAATTTTTTTACTTATTTTCTTAGTAATTCGAGTACACACCATTCACTTATGGGATCAGACATTTTTATATGGAAAGAGATGCCTAAAATGAGGATGAGAGCCTTGTGCCATAGCCAAGCCGCCAAGGATGACATGCCTCCTACTCCACCTCCAATTATTAAGTTGCATAAAATGCTTGGAAGTAATTGGAATTTGTGGATTGCAGGCGAGGATTCCTTGGCGACTTGACAGGCTCTGGCATCATTCTAGGCTCTATCTTTCCTAATTGCTTTTATCCTAACTTAGAAAAGTAGGTATTGGGTTCACGACTATATACATGAAGCATGATAATGAAATGCAGTTTTGATGGTAAAACATTTTTTTTTTAGCATACTAGTCATGGGTTTGAATCATTACAGGAGTCGGGGACACGATTTTTTAAAAAAATAAAATAAAATAAAAACATTATTACTTACTTGAGGGTAATAAACCTACCTCTTATACCCATATGATTAAAATTTATTTAACGTCATTCAATGAAGATACTGTATGTGTTGCTACTCACAAAAAAAAAAAAAAAAGAGTGCTTTTCCTTTTTTCATGTATTTTGTGGAGATTTAATAGTAAAATCATTGATTACATGTTCACTCTCGACTTGGTGATTTTTCTTTTGCTCATTTAGTAAGAATCTTGCATTCTATAATGTGATTTCAATTTATTATTTTTTTTTTTCTCATTCGGGATATGTCCTGAATACATAGTCAGATTTTTATTTTTATTTTTTGAAGATTGGACTAAATACTTAACGCCAAATTTGATTACACAACTGCATCAGATACTGATTCTTGCGCAATCGAGGGTTTTCAGAACAATTAATTACTCGTTGCCAATGTCTCGAATAGTTGATCTTTTTGATACTTTCTCGCAAGGCAATGACAAATCCTGCGCATTGGCTTCCTGGGAGGAAGATTAATACATAAGCTTCAGTTCTATGTAAGCTAATATTAGTATTTGGTTGACTGCTTGATCTAAACAATGATTCAAATACTACTAGTTATAAACGAACCACATAACAAAACTTTAAGCTCCTTCAAAGATTCAACCAAAACTTCAACGACATAATTTTGAATTTAGCGCATCTAACTAATTACCATTCCCATCTACCTAATTAAGTTGTTTGAGAGGATGGGCTTTTAAAGTGTGTCAATCATCAAAGAAGATCCAAGATTTGTATAAAGACAGTTTTAATACCTTGCCATCTGAATTGGATAAACAGTTAGTACTATTTTTATTCCTTATATATTGCCACACGTGATCGTTTAGTGTATAAAACATTTTCTCCGGATGAAATAAAAAGTTATTTTAAATTTAAGAAGGGCATATTTTATTTAATCAAAACATAGAACCTTTTTGGTAATTCCGCCAAACCTCACTTATTTTAGATTGCGAAATGACATTCTGAGATTTCAAAATAATTCCGCCAAACCTCACTTATTTGCACAGTTATGAAATCAGACAGGCTTGTCGATTCAATCGATTGGTATTATATTATAAACTGTTGTGATTTTTAAGAAATAATTTAAAATTATATTTTTGTAAGGTGTACTGAATGAAAGCTCTCTTAATTAATGAAAAAGAGCCAAGTTAATATATTGGTCAATTTTCAGAAAGGTAAATATAATTAACCCTCAAAAATAACGTAGACAAGTGATACAGATAAAATTGAAGGCTAAATTTTAGGGATTCAGGTCCTTGGCTCCACTAATCCAGCCGCAAATCTGTGCCAGCTTCAATAACTTGTCACGTGGCTAATCTGCTTAACACATCACGTGGGAAACTTCTGAGTTAAAGATGTAATACTATCGACTTAACTTGAAGCAACGCATCTTCCATTAAAAAGGAAAAATAGGGATAACAGGTTATTAAAAATACCTAATACCCTTTACCACTTTTACTTTTACTTTCTTTAAGTTGAGAGAGAAGATAATAGTATATATTAGTATCATCGATGACAAAATAGGGACGTTCCTGGGCTTCAAAAGAAAAATCTACATTCTATCTTAAATTATCTGTATTTCTTCTTCAGTCTAAAATAAAATTTTTGGCCTGTTGATATGTAAGTATTTTAAAATTCTTAAAATCATTATCTTGTATGTTCATAGTTTGTGTTTCTTAATCATTATCCTGTATGTTCATAGTTTGTGTTTCTTAATCATTTGATCCTGTATGTTCACTTGATGATTTGTCACAATCTCTTGATTCAACAGTTTCTTGGTCCATCCAATAATTTTTTATGTCCATAGATTAGATTGGATGTGAACTGAAGCTAATTATGCTTTTTTTGGTGCTGTGTGAAAGCAATGCGCCAATAGCTTTCTTCGAGATATTTGGGGTTTGAGTGGAGGAAATATGAAGGGAGGAAGGAGGACATAGAAGGGCGGTTGGAGAGGTTGTCAAAATGGGGATGGATTGGTAAAGTGATTTTGGATGCCAATAGGCCAAGGAAATGTATTTTTTCTGATATCTTGACAGTATGCTTGCCGTTGCTTAATTGTGAAGGATTCAATAACAATTTTTATTGGGTGTAATGATTAGAAACTGATCCGGCAATTGGAGAGCATTGTAGCATTGGTTTGCAGCTGGATTACTGGCACTGAGGTTATGAACTTTGACATCAAATTCTTCACCTCGGCCAGATACTTTTTTAAAATCATCTCTCTGGCTACTCATGGTTTTCCAAACTCGGATTTACAACCAGCTGTGAATCACTCTGTATCCTTATAATCCGACCTCTTATTTTGTGAGCCATTTTCATCCCGCAGATGAGTGCCTCATATTTAGTTTTATTGTTTGTTATTGGAAATTCGAACCTCAAAGTATAAGTAAAACAATCCCCCCTTCCGGGGACCTAATTATGATGCCTACTCTAACTCCAGATTTACACAAAACCCTATTAATGTGAAACTCCCATACAAGATCCTCTCTTTATTGGAGCTCTTTAAGGTGATCCACAGTCATGATTAATTCTAGTATAGACACATCATAGTATTTTGTCCAAATCTGGGGTTAGAGTAGGCCTGTCTCTTATACACATCTAGTTTGTTCAATTTCCAATAACAAACGAGGGGAAGTAAATTAGGACAATTATTTTATGACACATAAAAATGTGGCCTAATTTTTGAGCTAACATTACCAAGAAAAAAAACAACTTTTTCTATAAGAGAGTAATTCTTTTCCGACCCTTGTTGCGAAAATATCTTACTTATGAAATATATGGGACATTGCTTGCTATGCTCATCCCTTTTAAGAGAACCGAGTTGATTACCAAATCTACAATTGAAATATACAAGTACAGTGGTTCCTTTTTTTGAGGAGATATGAGTTTTGACGAGTTAAATATTTCTTAAGCTCTTCAAAGACTTATGAGCTTCTTTTGTCCACTGGAAGTTCTCCATCTTTCTTTATAAGTTGATAGAGTAGTAGCCCATTTTCTACTGATTTGGATAGAATCAGTTCAGAGTAGCCATTCTACTAGTTAGTCTCTGAACTTCTTTGACCGAAGTGAGAGCCTTCATGTTTGTAGTCGAAGACCAACAGGAGACATTAACAGGTTCTGAGTCGAGTGCTGATCAGGGAGGGAATTACAGTACAGACCCCAGTTATTGGAGATAGAGTTTTTCTGTTTACCATCTTAGTGTGAGATTGGTTTTTATACTTAGGGCTGTGTGCCTATGGACTTGTTAGATTCGTCTTGTGTATTGAATTTCTGATTGTTGTGGGATTGTGGTTTGTTGGTTGTAAATGACTGTGATTTGGTCATCATGAATTGATATGAATATGGCTGTTGAATATATTTTGTAGTCTTGTTTTGATTGATCTTGAGATCTAATGACAGATATTATGGTTTGTATATTGCTCTTGTTTTGATGAATGCGCTAACTATGGATATGATGCCGGAAATAGACCGATTTTATATCACCCTTCAATTCGAATTAGCAAAAGCAATGTCTCCTTGCATAATATGGATTCCAAACATTCATGATCTGGATGTGAATGAGTCGAATTACTTATCCCTCGGTCTATTAGTGAACCATCTCTCCAGGGATTGTGAAAGATGTTCCACTAGAAATATTCTTGTTATTGCTTCGACTCATATTCCCCAAAAAGTGGATCCCGCTCTAATAGCTCCGAATAAATTAAATACGTGCATTAAGATACGAAGGCTTCTTATTCCACAACAACGAAAGCACTTTTTCACTCTCTTCAAGAGCATGACAGATTGCACTGTTGTTTGTAGGTAGGCGTCTACCGTCATGTTTGACATGAAGCCAAGTCGAACTTTCAACAAGACTACTTTTGATAGAGTAAAATTCTACAACTTTATAATGAAATTATTATGTTATATTTTAAATATTTGTACGAAATAATTATAAATATTTTATAAACTTGTACTGTAAAAATACTCAACGTATAACAAATACTTGCCTTACGGAATTCCTCACTCATATAAATCGAGCTAATAAGTTTGGATGAGATGATTCTGGCATAATGTAAATGTTTTGGAGTACATCATCTAGATGAAGGGCTAATACAATACAATATCTTCTATCTAATTATACCAATTTCTTGTGTCATACTTATATGTTGAAAATATTTATTTTAACATAATTAATACTTATCAGTTAAAATACATGTATCACATATAGAGAGAGCAGTACAAGAGATGAGATAAAAGGAGCTACCGACTCGACAAACGGTGCTTTCTACGTTTTGTTCTTTGTCACTGATTTGGCAAATTCCTGTCCTCGTATATTGTGCCCGTTGAAAACGAAGTGATTGATTAATTAGCAAGTTAGTTGTAGTGTCTATGCTTGTTTATATATGTGGTGGGACCCATCTAGGGGTGTAAACGAGCCGAATCGAGCACGAATAGTGCCCTACTCGAACTCTTGACTCATAAATTTTATCTGAGCCATCGAACTCGAGCTCGAGCTTGAACGAGTTTCAAAATTTGAGCTCGAGCTCGAGTTCGAAAATTTGTAACATAGTTTGAGCTCGATTCGGGCTCGCTCGAAAATAAGTAAAACGAGCTCGAATTCGAGCTCGAACTCGAGTAGTTCGACTTTTTGAAGGTAAAATATGTAATTTTTTAAAAAGTATGGATATTTTAGTAATTTTACATATAATAAAAAAATTTAAAAAAAAATTATATAATGCTCGAAAAGCTCGACGAGCACTCGAGCATATTATATATATGCTCGAGATCGGCTCGTCAACGATGGCAGGCTCGACTCGAGCTCGATCATCTAGATCGAGTATAGTTTTTGACCGAGCTCTCGTGAGCAGCTCGGTTCGTTTACACCCCTAGACCCATCCACTACCATATACTTAGGAACTATTACTAGAAATTTCCTTTTAACGCGCGCTTGTTTAAATTAAAAGGATCGACATGTCTAAGAAAGAAGCTTGAGAAATGAGTTCTCTCAAAATTAAAGTTGTAGATTAGGATACCTAATCAATTGTTTAGAATCCTACAATAAAATTCAAGTGAACATTAATCTTTTTTGGGTTTTTTCTGGTTAATAAGATTTGCCATAATTTAAGAATAATAGTAGTTAATAACACTCATCCAAAGTGCAAAAATCCTACTATTACATTTTCATACAAAATATTCAAGAGGGAGTTGAGTCTTGAATGGAGAATAATGAACAGGAAGAGACCACAACTCTGTTTTTTCCAGTTAGAAAACATGTTGTAGTCCATAACCCATCATACCTTGAGAAAGTGCCGGTCTTCACGGGCTTGGATAGTCACCGGATAGTGGACGAGGACTATTCTCGACCACAGTTGTTTAGAAACTCCTTTCCTTTATCTTCACGGGCTTAAGCCGTCTAAAGATCTCTAAAGGAGAAATGGATTGGCGGCCTTCAGGCTTCAACGCTGGTCATGCTCATGCATGAAGGAGATGAAGCTTGTTCTCTGAAGCAGAAATGGATTTCGGTTTTCTGTTACATAAAATAAATAATGTAATACATTATGTATTTTATGTCACATGTTAATTAATCAATACAATCTAAGAGTTGGAGGCTTTGGAGATTTGATATATTAATTATGTAATTCGTGACATAAATTTATTAATGTAATAAAAAGTGTTATTGAAGAAATAATGAGCAATACTTGCTAAAAATATTTTATTTTACTTTCTTACTCATTTCTTGTTCTATTATATTTAAATTGCTATAATTTTAATCATGACTGTGGATTTTAATAAAATAATTTTAACTATTTATTAAATAATAGAATGGTTAGTGTGACCGAACCCAGTAAACCCAAAGATGTTGCCAAATTAATTGCTACACTTCTACATATATATAGTTGACCAGTCAAACAAATTCTTTTTCTTTTACCTCAAAGAAATCTATACGAGTACGGTACTACTAATAAAGATCAACTGCCGAACTAATTTTCAAGAATATAATTTGCTTCTTCACTAAGTAACGCGAGCGGCTAATATTTTTTATTTTTATTTTGATTTATTTGCGGTCCCAGTAAATAGTTGTCATGATTATGGTTTTGCAATAGTCGATTCTAATTTTAGATGGTCCGAACTGAAATCGAAATTTTGAGAGTTGATTTCGATTCTAATTTTAAAATTGGTAGTTTTAGGTGGTTTCTTCATAATGATGTGGATTAGTAACACACATAGCTTCTTACCTAGATTGTTCTATAAGTGCCTACGTGGCGGCCTCATTAAGGGCAATTATGTAATTCAACTTCAGCTGAACATAGCATAGAGATAGCCTTAAGCCTCCTCGTGTGATACTAAAACGGGATAGACAATTCAGAATCTAATCCAAAATTCGGATACTCAAACACACACTTGCAACTCGGATATTCCACTTTCTATCCCCTCATAGAATCCAATTCTAGCTTCATCACTTAATTTTTCAATTTCATCTAGTTTCGATATCGATTTTGATTTCTATTTTTTTAAAATAAAGATACATTTTGGATAATACTAAAAGAATTAATACAAGTTAAGATAAAAAAAAATACATTTTATTTATATTTCAATTATAGATTTTATTTTTGAAAAAAAAAATACAATTTTGCATTATTTATTAAACAATTAAAAGTAAATATATATTTTGGATATTCCATACTAAAATATAATATAAAGAAAAATTAAATGCATCAATTATGTTCACTTATACATATGTTGTGTGTGTGTATATATATATATGTGTATATATATATCTATATACATCTAGATTTGTACCTGATTCAGGACTAGATGAATCTGATTCCACACAGCAATCAATATTCTCGTTAAACAGTATCTACAGTTCCATTCCATTTCCAAGAACCATTGATGACAATTCCGACTCCGAAACCAAAATCGTGGCCATCCCTGCTGAATAGAATTTCCGGTCATTTGACACTTTTTCTACGTGCTGGATTGAATTTGATTAAAAAAATTTATTCCACTCTATATTATATTCTTATCACACTCTCCCTGCCAAATATACTTTATTAAAATTTGTACCTAGATTAAAAAAGATATTTGGCAATATGATAGAATATCAAGAAGAGAGCGATTTAGGAGGTGGGATAGTAGTTACTTCGCTATTGAATTCAGACTAAAGAATTGCATGGTCATAGTCAGTTTTATTGACAAAAAATAAAAAGGATTATCCATAATCAAGGCAGCTGGTAAAACGCCAAGCCGTCCCAAGAATACTGTATAATGCAACACAACTTAGACTTGGCAATCTCTTTAATTTCTCGACTGAGTATTCAGGACACATGTTGACGCAACATTCCCAAATCAAGAACCTCCCTCGCCGACTCTTCCTATGTGCATGAATCCTCCATTCATCTAAAATCGTGTATTTCTTCAAGTTGTGTTTGAATTGAATGGCTCCATAGCCTCCTTCTGACTCAAGAAATTAAACCGACTTGGCATGCATCCAATCCGTACAGAATAACACTCCTATAAATTGGCCTTATTACATAATCTTTCATGCATAAGCAAAAAGAATAAAAATAAAAATTAACCAAATTCTCTCAATCTTTAGTTTTTTAGAAATGGCAAAATCAATGAAATTGTTCAGTTTCTTTTGCCTTGTATTATTCCTCAGCTGGGTTTGCTTTGTTACTGAAGCTCGTCCTCTCATTCCTACAACCTTGAAAGTTCAGAGCCCAGCCGGTGGTGCGGTGAAGGACGGTCCGAGTCCCGGAGTTGGACATAAGTACACTGATGTTCAACCATTGGGAGGAGTTAAGGATTCGGGTCCGAGTCCCGGGGACGGAAATAAGGTTGTAACTGGCGCACACCACTGAGACAGCGACTGATGACCCGCATGCATTTTGGCATTTTTTACCATATAGGAGTAATTATTTTCTGTGTGTATCATTTCAATTTTATTGGATGTCATTAGGACACCATATGATTTTTTATGGTTCTTCACAGGATCGTTAATTACTTCCCAATTACCAATAGATGCAAATTTCGATGCAAATTTGGATTCAAATGGCTAGAATGAATAATCAGAAGGAACATTGAAGTAATGTAGATCTTCAATGGATCTTTCTTTGCATTCAATTCGTTGTAATGCGTGCTAGTTCATTCTTTTTACTCTCAATTGGCAATTATATAATAAATATATTTTCCCTTTGCCAAATTGCCTACGCAATCCAGTTTCTTGTATAGCATGAAGCAGTGATATACAGCGGAGTAAAACTGAAAGTGGAAACAGGGGATTCAAATAGTCTAGCTAGTGTCCGCGCTGTATGAGCAAATTAAAACGAAGAAAAATTCGACTGGTTCTCAATAATTCACCGTTCATTAATGCAGAATAAGGTTAAGGTGTTCATCACATGATATTTGATAAGCCGACCAGCTAGCTTTGACGTGAAAATTACGACCATGGAATTCATTCACTGCCTAGCCAGGGTCAAACTTGGTTCACTTTGATATTAGGCAGCCACTTTTAGGAATTATTACCCAAATAATAATAATAATAATAGAACACGTTAACTCCTTTATCTAAATGATGTCTATAATATTAAGGCTTAATTACAGTTTATCCTCTATTATCAGGGGACAGTTGCAAATTGTCCCTTGAGTTTGTTTTACTTACAAATTGTCCCCCAAAATTAAATGAAGTTAAAATTTTAATATAAAGGGAGTAGTGAAATGTTATAATTGCCCTCAATATTTTAATTACTATAACCAAATAAAATTAGGGCAAATTGCATTTTGATATTTTATTTTATTTTATAAACAATTTGTCATTCAATAGTAACAGTATTTTTTCATTCAATCTTGGAAACATTTTCTCTATTATCAATAATTAATTCATCACTTTGTATTGTAAAAAATCACATTATTTGAGTAAATATACTAGTTTGAGATATAATCAATAATTTAGAATAATAAATTTAATTTATTAAATCATTTTCAAATTTAAGAGAGAAATTTTAGTAAAGACCTTCACAAAGTGTAACTAAAAATATTGAGAAAAATTATGACATTTCACTACTCCCTTTAGATAAAAATTTTAACTTCATTTAGTCTTAGGAGACAATTTGTAAATAAAACAAATATAAGAACAATTTACAACTATCCCCTAATTACAGAAGACAAACTATAATTAAGCCTAATATTAATTGTATATAGAAAATAGTATAAAACATAATATTATACAACATATAAAATTATACACAATATGTGTGGTTAGTAAATAAATTATACAATTCAGTTACAGAATGTAAAACATATATAAAACATATAAATGAGTTGGGTTGGTCCAAACTCTACCTAAAACTCGTTTAATTAAGTGAATTGAATTTGAACATAATTGATGAAACGAGAATTGTTCAGTAGGGAGGAGGAGAGCAATGTGAGAGGAATGGAGGATAATTAGAGAGAAAAAGTGATATGTATTGTATTTGAGATAAAAAAAGTTAGTCTTTCCTTACAAATGTGGGGTTAAAGTTAGTCACATGGGTTTAGGGAATCATATTTTATGTCCGAACTACATTTGTCCGATCAATTTACTTGTGTCGACCGATCTACTAGTGTCAATTTACACTTATTCGAACAGCACAACTTGTGCCGACTAAGCTCGAGTAAGCCGAGCCCAACTTGTGATTGTGTGGTCTGAACTATTGTATAATAATTATATGTTGACCTTTAATTGTGCCTATTACATACCACGTGTCAATCTCATATTGACAGAAAATTTCTTTGTATCTTATCATTAATAATATTTGTGAGTTTTAATTGGTGATTATTGTCAAATATCTCTTTAAATCTAAATGAAATTTATATATAGGCTTGACAGGTTCAAATTCAAAAGTCTAATTGATAACCCTAAACAAAAGACAACAAAATTTTACTGGTCACATAAAAACAAAACAAAACAAAAAATTATGAAGGTTGCAAAAATAGAATGACGCCCTAGACGTTTTTTGTTTTGTTTTGTTTTCTCTTTTTTGGCTTTTAAAAAAAAAAAATCTGACTCAAGCATGATTGAGATATGAATTAAAGTACCTTTGAACCTAAAAGTCTAAATATAAACTTTCTTTTTCTTTTTAGGAGATAAAAACAAGTTATATTTAGCTCGCCACGGTAGAGTAAACTACATTTTCTTTTTTTCTAATGGGGGAGTCGATGATTGGAATAAGTAAACCACAGTAATTAAAAATGCGTGGAAAAAAAAAAAGTAACCGCAATTAAAACTAATAAATAGCTAAAACCATCGGTAAGTAAAGTTAATCATCGAAAAAACCGTTAGCAGCACATAGAAGAGGAGACCTCCGAGATGGCATCGGCGATTGTTAGATCTGGCCTCCGCTCAGCCCTACGCGGCAGGCGCCCCTCGCCGAGCTCCCGCATCTAAAAGAACCTTCTCCGCCTCTCCCCAGCACGATGAAGCCGGTTGGTTTTATTAATTTTCTTCCACTTTTATATTTCAATACAATTCCCCTTTTTAATATAATAAATATTCGCGCCTAATATATGCTAGCTTTTGTGTAGATAGCATTTTGCAATAAGACTATTTTTTCGTGATTAGCTTATCCGTTGGTAATTGCAAAACTTGAGAATCGCTTTGGTGTTGTAGTTTTGAATGCCTAATTTTTTAAATTTATTTTTAATGTATTTGTTGTTATTGTTCTTGTGGGGTTATCTTCCATTAGCCGAGGCTTCAAAGTGGGAGAAGATTACATATGCCGGATTTGCTACCTGCTTTATACTCGGAGTCTACATCCTGTCAAAGGGTCATCCCCACCATAAGGAGCCTCTTGTAAGCATTTCAAATCAAACTCTTCCTTTAACAATGTAATATTCTTTTTGTTTTGTTAGTTTACATGTTGGCAGTAGTGGTGTTGTTCTTTATTGGTTGTATGAACATTCCTTTTCATCATTAATGAAAACTATCAAAATTTTCCCTAAAAAAAAAATAAAAAATAAATAAAGGTGACACTGTGTTTTGTTGAGAACTTGTGATTCTGTGTTGTATGATCTCTAGGAAATCTGTTTTAGTAGCGTGGAGACTATATTGGTTCTATGATATTCAGGAAATTTGCAATCTTGTGTATGCTCACATAATATTCGCATTTTTCAGGCATACTCATACCTGCACATTCGCAACAAGGAGTTTCCTTGGGGTATATCTCAAACCGAGTTTTCTTTGACCTACTAAATCTATTGTTGTTGATGTTATATGTCCATTTTTTTGTTTCATTGCTATTAATTGTGGGTTGTACCCAGTTTCCTTTGTTTTATTAGTAATATTTGTGATTTTGGTTTGGGGAGTTTTGCAATGCTCCCTTAAGTTTTTGAAATTGGGAATTTAGTAGTCTTTTCACGTTGAGGATTAGTTTACAAGATATTTACTTTCCAATTAATGCTTACATGTATCCTTTATGCACTGTCTAACTGGTAACAAATTTTAAGTTTACTTTGTAATGAGCAATGTGAATAACATATGCAGTTTTTCAACCAAAATGAGAATGTCGTTGTTTCTAGGATGGACTTAGGGTTGAATTACTTCATTTTAAACTATGAGGTTTTAGAACTTTAGGAACCGATATAGCAAACGTTAGTAATATTCTGGTTTGCAACTTCCATATCTATTGCTGTCTTAATTCTTCATCTTTTCTGATTGTGTTTAATCAGTACAACATGTGCTGAGTTAATGGCTTACAAACTCATACATCTTAATTACTAAAATAGGACTCAACTAGTTACAATGGAAATGGTCTCTAGTCACAAATTTTAGTGGCCACAGATGCTTGAGTCAGAACAACAGGCAAAAACCCACATTTTCAAGCTGTTTGTTTGGGTCGTCTAATTCAGTTTATTCTCCTTCTCCACCTCCTTCTTTCTGTTACTTACCCATCTATATTCATTTTTTCTAAAATAGGTGAATTATACAAAACAAACCAAGCCTTAATCCCACTGAGTTGTTCTCAAATAGGTGAATAAAAGTACAAAATTGAGCAAAGTATTGGAATTTATTAAACTAGGTAATTCAACATGAGCTTTGTCTGACATAGCTTCATCGTCTTCTAAAGGCACTGTTACCTAATGCTTTTAGGATTCTTGTGATGCAGTTGTTCAATGCTCTGGTTTTAGTTGTGGTATTTAAACAGTTCTAATTGTGTCGTATTGTTTAATGTGATTCTCAACAGTGTCATTTTGACTATGAAAGAACTATTTCTTTTTTCAGTTTGTTTGATTTTCACAGTTGGGTCATGGGTGTGTCACATTTGATGGCAAAATGGAACCACAGGAGTATAATACAAAATTTCGATTAGCATAATTAACCTTGGAGCAATAATGGCATGTGGGTAGCTTGAGTTTGTTGCCAACAGTAGTTTAGTTTTAACCCAAGTCCAAGGTCACATAGAAAGCAACACAAGTATGCGAACTGAGAATCATACCTGAGATTCCGTATGATATCAAGATTTGACATGCATAAGTCATGCTATCTGTGTTTGTGCAAACTGCAAAGCACACTTTGGTTAAAACCAAAACATGAGCCTCCCTCATTCATACACGCTTATCTTCCTTTGTCATTAGATACTAGGATCCAGTTAAATTGCTGGCTTAAATTTGTACACGGTATGTATAATATGCATATTATTGAATCTCTTAGGCATATTTTATCTTTTAATTGCTGTAACGAATTAATTGTGGGCAAATTTGCGTAAACGATGTTTATGAATGTAGGTCCAGATGGTCTTTTTGAGGCTAAGCACCACTGATGTTTGGTGATCTTTGGCTGAAGGATTCAGAATAATGAGTATTCATCTTCAAGCTGGCATCAGCAGAGACTTTGTCAAAAAAATTTTGGACATTTCAGTGACTATGTTATTATAGTCGCTTATTGAGCCAAACAAATATTTCTTTTGGTCACATGCCAAGCTTGATTTTCATTCTTATACTTTGTTTCTTGCAATCTGCTCATTTCAAAATAAGATAGGGATATACATGCTGTTATTCACAACAATTTTATCTTTTTAATTCTTGTTTTGGTTGCAATGCATGTTGTATAGGTGGCAACTGGTTGAAGTGTTTGTTGGCCTTGAATGCATACCCGGAGCTAGCAGCAAATGAATACCCCTCCAAACCCCAACCCCTCCCCCCTCCAAAAAAAAAAAAAAAACCTTGTTACACTGAAAGAGGGAAAAAATTTCTTGTAAAGGAGTTGTTGTGGATGCTTCTTTTGCCTGGGTTAATTTGGGCTTGTGTGCCTTTCAGAACTGAGCAATGGTAGTAGCTTAATCAAAATTTGTACCATCCAAACTCTCCCCCCTTTGAGATGTTTGAAACAACAATGGGGCTTCAAATGTGAAATTCAACACTTCAAAGCATAGTTAGTAGATTTACGGTTCTCTTCGGTATGTGATACGAATACGGATATGCGTCACTTTGCAAAGTAGATTTAATGGATACGTTATTTCGATACGTGATACGCTTAGTTAATTTAGTTAGTACGTTTTTAGTAAAACTTTTTTATACAAAGTTAAACTTAAATGGCAAATGCAATCGTTACAAATTTTATGTCATAGCTTTTTGTTGTTTTTTATACTCTGGATATAAATTAACTTAGTATAATTTTCGTATACCTTATATTATACTATATGATAATATGGCAATAATTAATCTTCTAAAAAGAAGACAACAATAACTTTTAGTAAGTTAATTATAATTAGTACTAGTATACATGAGAGATACATGCATATGTTTTGTGTACAAATTATGGAGACTTGATAAAATATTTTACTTTTTAATTAGTTAAATTTTCGGCAGATTAAATTTAAAGATTTGTCAAATTTGACAATTCGATACGTATACCATCGCATTCTAAATTGCAAAAATACTCGACTTAGATCGTGTTGAGCATTAATTTACAGCATATTTACTTTCCAATTAATGCTTACATGTATCCTTTATGCACGAGTAACAAATTTTAAGTTTTTGTAATGGGTAATGTGAATAACATGTGCAGTTTTTGATCCAAGTGTGAATGCCATTGTTTCTAGGATGGACTTGAGGTTGAGCTGCATCATTTTAATAATACTATGAGGGCTCGAATGAGATATTTTAGAACTTTAAGAACCAATATAGCAAGCGTTACTATTGTTCTTTTTTGCAACTTCCATATCTTTTGCTGTCTTAATTCTTCAATGTTCACTAATTGTGTGTAATCAGGACAACATATGCTCGGTTAATGGCTTGTCTTTTGTTGTAATCAGGACTTTGATACCCGAATTTTTTTGGGTTTATTTATTTATTTATTTTTTATAAATATAAATAATTATAAAAGTCATAATCAAAAAAATAGATTACAATTAGTAGTTTAATTTGATCATTATTGATTAGTAGTGTATATCCTAGAGAGAAGTATATATCCTATAGGTCGTAGAATTTAACACTTTATGTATTTTTCTTTCGTTACACCAATTTTGGGGAGAGAGAGCAACACACAGAGGTTAGCCTCATTTATTCCAAGATTTATTTATTAAATTAGTTTTATTATTTTGATCTCATTTATTCCAAGATTTATTTATTAAATTAGTTTGTATTTAATTATATAGTTACTTATATTATGTTTGAATATAATTAATGAGTTCGGTTAGATTTTATGATTTAGGTTAAAATTATATTGGAAAGAAGTTAAGAAAGGATTTTTTTTTTGTTTGTAATTCTTGAAAGAATTAATTATTTCTATTAAAAAAATCCTGTTTTTTTGTGAAAATTATTTATTTTCTAATATGGCATAAGTAAATAATTCTTTTTGAAAAGAACCAAAAAAAAAAAAAATGGAGACGGGATCACAGTAGAGATGAGAAGGGTGGTTGAAAATTACTTCGGCCAGCCGTCAAGGAGAATTTTGCCGAATTTGAAATCAGATTCTTCGCTAGATTCGATCGACACATCAATGGTGTTGAACGGCGTTTTTGCCGTCATCGGGACGAAGCCGTGGCTTGGCCACGGGCTGACGAAGAATTGGACAGTCAAAAGCCATTCAATCAATGGAGGAAGAATAAGGTTCAGTAGGTGTTCGATTTGAGGGATTTAGAGGTTGATCGGAACGTAAAAAAAAAATCAAAGAAGCAGCTCACCGGAGAAGTCTGCCGAAGAAGATGGGGAAATTAAAAGGATTTTTCAAAATTACAAGATTAGCCCCTTAATTTTAGGATATTTTGAGTAAGGCCTAAAATATTTTAAAATAGCGTCGAATTAACTCATTTTCAGCTTCTAAAAATTATAGATTACCCTCAATGATTTTATAAAGGCATTAGTAGTCATTTATGGTTGCTGGAAATTACAGAATGAACCCTATAGTTTAGAGATATTTTACTAAGACCCATAAAAGTTTTGATAATTGACAAATTGACCCCTATCACTTGAATAAAGTTAACAAATGACTTTCAAAGGTTTTGGAAGGTACACAAAGGTTTCCAAATGGCTTTTTAAAGTTACCAAAGTACCTCGCGAGTTTTAAAAGTTATAGCCTTTAATAGTTTTCTAAAGTTACTAAATGATCGTGAATGATTTTCTAAATTTACAGAAAAGGCCTTAATGCTTTCTAAATTATTAGTAAAGTTTAAAAAAAAAAAAGTTTTAAATGATTGTAATAAGACCCAAAGAGTTTTTTAAAAATTGTTTAATAAGATACCATAAGTTTTGAAAACAAGTAATAAACGTATTTTGACTCGATATATAACTAACAAGCAAACATGATTTGATTATTATGGATAAACTAACATACGAAAATATTATTTTTGAATTAGAACTCAAATGTTTTCTAAAAGTTACCAATTATTATGGATAAACTAACATACGAAAATATTATTTTTGAATTAGAACTCAAATGTTGTTTCAAAAGTTACCAATTCTAACACAAGAATTATTTTTAAAATATTAATAGTAAAATTCTTTGATCTCACATAAAAAGTCACGATTATTGAACCTAAGAATAGACTAGAGCATTGTGTCTAGGATATTGAAAGTAGGATTTTATAAGAATTTGTTAAGGGGATACTTACTTGAATTATTAGTAATAAGATATTGTTATTTTATTTTTAAGGATTATCGACAAGGAATCACAAAAGGCAAATAAGGACACGATTATAAGAGACTGTTTGACACCTCAAGTGCTTATCATACTTTCGAAAATGTATTCTTAAACTATGTGTTTTTAAAAAAATTAATTTATGACTATGCATAATTTTTTGAAAAGTCATTTGCGAAAATGTGTTTTACTCAAGAATTATTTTGCTATGAATTCTGGATTTGGATAAGAGGAGGAGCATGTGATAGTATGATCCGTATGTATGAGCTCATATATATGTAACACAGCATGATCTAGCAGGATTAAATACTATCTACTGGCGACTTGTCGCTCATGTTTCTTATATTTTTGTACAGAAGACGAATACATTTATGTATTAGTTGAAAATAAGGACTAAGTGTTCGCATGTGTTAGTTGAAGATAAGAACTAAGTGTTCGAGAGTAAGGAAGGAACTTAAAGTGGTAACTACCTTAGGGATTTGTTTATAGATTTATTATAATAAGTTAAGCCTGCGTGCTCTTAATGATTATTCATGTTTAACGATACTTGTACATTTGTTTATGAATTGGTGAAAGCCGCATTATTTCAAGTTGATGTTTTTTTTTAGAGAATTGCTTCTGCTATTATAGTTAGATATTGAAAGTAAATAGTAATACTATAATGTCTTGTATTATTGAGATTTGTTCTTGAGGATACGGCGAATGACGCCGTTAAAAAGTAAAATATATTATTAGTCCTCATACATTTTACCTTGTCATTAACTTCAGCTAAAATGTCTCTTATACACATCTCTCTAGTTACAAATTTTAAGTGGCCATGAATGCTCGAGTCAGCAACAGACAAAAACACACATTTTCAAGCTGTAGTTCTGGTCATCTGGTTCAGTTTATGCTTCTTCTCCACCACCTCGTTTCTGTAACTTACCCATCTGTATTTTTACTCAAATGAATAAAACTGCGATACAAAATTGAGCGAAGTATTGGAATTTATTAAACTAGGTAATATAACATGAGCTTCATTGTCTTCTAAACGCACTGTAAACTAATGCTTTAAGTCTAGGATTCTTGCGATGCTGTCATTCAATGCTCTGGTTTTAGTTTTGGTATTTAAGCGTGTCGTACTGTTTAATGTAACTTCAGATTCTTAAGAGTGTCAATTTGAAAGAACTATCTCTTTTTTCAGTTTGTTTGATTTTCACAGTTGGGTCATGGGTGTCACATTTGATGGCAAAATGAAACTACAGGAGTATAAGACTAGTTTTCAATTAGCATAATTAACCTTGGAGTAATAATGGCATGTGGATAGCTTGAGTTTGTTGCCAACAGTAGTTTAGTTTTGACCTAAGATCAAGGTCACATAGAAAGAAACACAAGTATGCGAATTGAGAATCATACTTGAGATTCCGTATGACATCAAGATTTGACATGCATATAGAGATGACCATGGACCTCTCGAACCGGACAGTAAAAAATCGACGATTTCGAAATCAAAATCATTTAATCTAGTTTTAAGAACTGAAACCAGAACTACATATAAAGTTTCGGTTCGATTCATTATTTTTTGGAATCATAAAAAAAAAAAAAAAACTAAGAATCAAAATGACAGTTGGTGTGCTGTGTGAGACTGTTGCCACAGCAGACACACCAACGGTCACCATTGGCAGCCTTCACACTTATGGCTTATAGCCGTTTCCAACTGTCATAAACTGTTTTTCCCTTTTTTTTTAATTTCTAAAATTTATTTATAAATACCCATTCTTCCTACCATTTTTAACACAATTCTCTCAACTCAATCTCTCTCATTCTCTCAAATACTCTCAATTTTTTCATAATCTCTAATATTATTTATCAATTTTCATTTATTGTTTATATATTTATAATTTCAGTTTATTTCTTATTATACTATTTTCAAGTGCATTTATTTTCTTTAATTTTCATAATTAGTTATTTTTTATAATAATTTTTTTTTTCAAAAGTTCAAATTACTATTTTATAATGGATAGTCAAAATTCCAATGAAAGTTTTATTAATCTTGGAGATTATAAAAAATAACTAATTATGAAAATTAAAGAAAATAAATGCACTTGAAAATAGTATAATAAGAAATAAACCTGTCTCTTATACACATCTAGATGTGTATAAGAGACAGGTCTTCGCCTCATATACAAAGCCCCAAATCTACAATTGACATATAAATAAAATATAATTTTTATTTCTCATATTAACTTGTATTAAAATTTAAGTATAATTTTATTTATTTTTTATTTTTAGAAATTCGAGACCGAGGTCGTGATCGGAACCGAAAGGAACCTGAGAAGAGGCCGGAACCGCCGATTCCACCTTTTCTCGAAACTGGAACCGATAGTTCCGGAACCATAGACATCCCTACATGCACAAGTTATCTGAGTTTGTGCAAACCGCAAGGCACACTTTGGTTAATACCAAAACATGAGCCTCCTGATTCATACATGCTTATCCTCCTTTGCGGTTAGGTACTTGGGTTCAGTTATATTGCTGGCTTAAACTTGTACACGGTATATAGGATATGGATATTATTGGATCTCTTAATTGCATATTTTATCTATTAATTGCTATAATGAATTAATTGTAGGCAAATTTGACACGATGCTTATGAATGTAGGTCCAGATGGTCTTTTTGAGACCAAGCACCACCGATGTTTACGATCTTTGGCTGATTAACTCAGAATAATAAGTGTTCATCTTCAATCTGTCATCAGCAGAGACTTGTCAAATTTTTCTTGGACATTTCAGTGACTGTTTTTCTAGTCACTTGTTGAACCAAACAAATATTTCTTTTGGTCACATGCCAAGCTTGATTTCCATTCTTCTACTTTGTTTCTTGCGACATGCTCATTTCAAAAATAAGATATGGGGATAGACATGCTGTTTTGCACAATCTATTATGTCTTTTTAACAGCTTGTTATGGTGCAATACATGTTGTACAGGTGGCAACATGTTGAAGTGTTTATTGGCCATAAATGTATCCACTGATCCCACAGCAAAGAAGGGATACCCCTGAGTGCAATTACAAAAAATAAGAGATAGTTCTTGTCACACTCGGAGAAGGAAAAAATTTTCTTGTAAAGGAGTTATTGTGGATGCTTCTGTTCCTGGGTTGATTTGGGTTTGTGCCTTACTGAATAATGGTAGGAGTTTAATCAAAATGTGTACCATCCTGTCTCTCCTCCATTTGAGATGTTTGAAATGACAATAGAGGGGAAATTTTATATAGATTTGGTCTATAATAAGTGAGATAACTCTTTAATTTATATTTATTTATATTTATTTATATTATTCTAATTCATTAAAAATAAAATTTTGATTGGATGTGAATTAAAATATCCATCTTACTTGTCATGGACCGAATTCATATAAAAAATTTTCACTAAAAATGAATATAAATTAAAATATCCATTTTACTATAGTGAATCGAGTACATAAAAAAATCTCCCACAACGGTGCTTCAAATATGAAATTCAACACTTCAAATTTCAACATGAGCACTAACCGCATAGGAATATAACTATTGAAGTATAAAGGTCTTCACACTTACTGTTCGCAAGGACAAGGAAGTAAAGAATCAGAAAAAAAAAAAAATTCTAAATTGAGCACAGTATTTTGAATTTATTTAAAATTATTTATTGAGTTTTTTGACAAACGCGCACTGCGAGCACACACATACCCAGTTGTGCAAGTGCAACGATGTCGTCCAAGCTTCTTCTAACCGCCGTACTCCGCCGCATACTCCTCTCAAAATCCAATCACCTCCGTCCATTCTCCACCGCCTCGGCCGCCGCTGTAGAACCCTACCAAGAAGATACTACAGGAATTACCATGAAAGGCGTTAAAATCTCCGGGAGACCTCTTTATCTCGACATGCAAGCAACTTCACCGGTGGACCCCAGAGTCCTCGACGCCATGCTTCCGTACTATCTCTCCCGCTTCGGCAACCCCCACTCCCGGACCCACCTCTACGGCTGGGAATCGGACCAGGCCGTCGAATCGGCCCGAGCCCATGTCGCAGCCCTAATCAACTCCTCCCCTAAAGAAATCATTTTCAGCCTCCGGCGCCACCGAGTCGAATAACATCTCCGTCAAAGGGGCTATGCACTTCTACAAGGACAAGAAGCGCCACGTAATCACAACCCAGACGGAGCACAAGTGCGTTTTGGACTCCTGCCGGCATCTCCAGCAAGAGGGTTTTGAGGTGACTTATCTTCCTGTTGAGTCCGATGGGCTTATTAATTTGGATAAGCTTCGGGCTGCTATTCGGCCCGATACAGGTCTAGTTTCAGTTATGATGGTTAATAATGAGATTGGAGTGATTCAACCAGTTGAAGAGATTGGAAAAATATGTAAGGAATTTAATGTTCCATTTCATACTGATGCAGCTCAAGCTTTGGGAAAAATTCCTATAGATGTCGATAAAATGAATATTAGTCTGATGTCTTTAAGCGGGCATAAGATTTATGGGCCAAAGGGAATTGGGGCTTTGTATATGAGGCGAAGACCGAGGATTCGAGTGGAGCCTCAAATGAATGGGGGTGGGCAAGAGAGGGGAACGTAAGGAGTGGAACTGTGCCAACTCCGTTGGTTGTGGGTTTTGGGTCAGCTTGTGAGGTTGCCAAGAAGGAAATGGATTATGACGAAAACAGGATTAGGGGTTTGCAAGAGAGGTTGTTGAATGGAATTAGGGATAAAATTGATGGGGTGGTGGTGAATGGGAGTGTGGAAAGAAGGTATGCAGGGAATTTGAACTTGTCGTTTGCATATGTGGAGGGGGAAAGTTTGTTGATGGGGTTGAAGGAAGTGGCTGTTTCGAGTGGAAGTGCATGTACCAGCGCTAGCTTGGAGCCGTCATATGTACAATGCATTTAAGGGCTTGGGAGTGGATCTAGATGTGGCCCACACGTCAATCAGGTATACAATTGGAAGGTTTACTACTGAGGAAGAGATTGACAGGGCTGTGGAGCTAACAGTGAAGCAGGTTGAGAAGTTAAGGGAAATGAGTCCTCTTTATGAGATGGTGAAGGAAGGAATAGATTTGAAGAGTATTCAATGGGCACAGCACAAGAGAAAGTAATTCAGTCAGGGGATGCAAGTTTACATTTAAAATGTGGATGGATACAATTGTCTGGTGGAGCAGCTAATGCTTGGTGCATATGGGATTTGTATAAGATGTTATCTCATATTAATTGTAAATGCAACTAAGACATCATAAGAAGTTGCTTAAAAGTGGGATTTTGACACTAGATGGATGATTTTAATCTTTACACCATGTTTGTGTAATATGTATGCATCTGTTTGGCAATTAGGTGTGGCACTGTAGTTTTGGCAATGAGAATAATGTTCCAATTCTGTGTCAATCAAAATCATTTATGAATGCTTTTGATAAGTCCTAAAATATATTGTTGCCTGCATATTTCTGTGTACTTAATGAGCCATATTTCTTATTTGTGACTGGTTGACTGGTTCTTTAGTTGAATTTTCTGATACCTGCTGTTGTGCTTCTAAAGAACAAGAAGTTGGTGGGGTTACAAATTTACAATACATACTGTTATGATAGTCATACATGTACATAAATCACGCATACGATTAGTTTTAGGTACTAGTGTTCCTGTTTTGATCTTTACCTTTTTGGTTATTGTGATATTGGTGAGCCTATTGACATTAGCGCATATTATATTTCAATGAATATTGTTGTATTGTAAGGTTTTCGGAAAATCTGGTTTGCTAAAGAATCTACGGAAATAGTTGCTTCAGTCCCTGCCAATATGATTTTCCTTTCTTGATTTTGTAATTGCATTCATTTGTTACTATGCTTTCGTTTTGGTATGCATATCTGTTTTAGTTGGTATTGTTGTCTAAATGTTTGCTTTCTGTTATCTGGATAGATTGGCAATTGACGGACTTGGATTATTGTGACATTGGCTATTGTTGTGCTTCCATGTTGGCGTAGTCATTTTTCTGTTCAGCAATTCCCTAGGTGTGTGAAGGTCTTGTTTCGTGGATAGCTACTGTTGAATCTATATGAGAGATTCAATCGAGTGTCCATATTTTTGATACCCGAAATTGGTTAAAGTTGTTCGAAACCTTCTTTGTGTAGGAAAAATGTTCTCTGTTTGTCCTTTGGGATGGTAATTGTGCTGTTAGCTCAGCTATAGGCCATTTAGCTCAACGTGGCTCCAATTCTGTATGCAATGGACAAAGATTTTCTCCATTTAGGGGTAAATGGAGAATTTTCAAATTACCCCTAAATGAACCCTAAATGAAGAGAATCATTGTTTGTATGCAATATATGCAATGAATTAGAAGGTTAATGAATCTAACTAGACAGATAAGAATCACGTATTAGTACAGCTGCTTTATTTTTTATTTGTTTTGTTATTTTTTTTTATAGTGATTGAATGAGCTCAAAAGAACATGCAAAAGGTTTCGGGAATAAGGAATCCCTGCAACTCGTGTCACAAGGAATTCCATTTGTCCGTCTTCGTCGCATACGATTCGTATGCTCTTTCAACTTTGAGGATATAAAGCTTTTGATCCGACGATGTCCACCCGTGATCATCTGATGCTGCTCTTTCCCCATGATTTAATTTTTGATCAAAAGGGATCAACAGGGCAAAAGTCCATTATTGATTCCTTTGATATACAGAACTGTTTATAATTAGAATATACACATGAATTAATGAGCATAAGATCAGCTACTCAATTTAAGATGTAGGGGAAAAATTATTTTTGATCTTTTCATAGTACGGATCATGGAGTATTAATGAAACGGGTTCTGTCTCTTAACACATCTAGATGTGTATAAAAGACAGTTGCTAGTAGGGATTTTTTTTTTTTTTTTCTTGCATTTTGATGATAAAGTTGAAAGAAATTGTTTTGAATGGTCTTATTTACATTTCATGCAATACAGTAGCAAACACATTCCAAGTCGGTCTAGCCTGAATAATGTGAAAGCAGAGACTACAGTTGCTTGCAGAGGAAAATCTTTCCATGAAATGTCTTGTCATCTGATGATGACCATCCGCATCCGCATCCGCAATAAAAGTACTCCATTAAAGACTCCATTTTCTTGTCAAGTTTCTGTTACCATTGGCCACGTGTTCAAGAATGCCGATGGCTTTGATATTCAGTTCCTGAAGGGAACAGCTATTACATGAAAGCCAATTTTTCAATTTGGTCTAAAAATGTATATCTTCTCATTGGGCTGTTGAAAAATACAAATGGCCTATATAATTAGCAACAGGCATTCAATTCTGACAGAGAAAAAGAAGTCCCGGAAGCAAATTCTTACATGAAACAAAGTTAATATACATCAAGACATATAAATTGTAAATTTTAAGGTGCATGTATATTTCGATGCATAAAAGAATTCATAGGTCCGTAGAATTAATTTGCAGTAGATTCAAGTGTACCCAAGTGTATATGTGGAGCAATTTTCTCTTCTTTGTTTTTTTTTCCTCCATATTTTCCTCATTGATAGGCAATCTGAGTAGAATCCCTCTGGAAAAGAACTTTCCATACTTTTCTGCAACTTATTACCAACAAAGCAAGTTTTTCCTAGGCCTTTAGTCTGTTAGACTTTATCCCACGTCCTCGTCACTGCTACGAGACGTGGGATAGGCTGGAGCCTAGAGCAACTATTATAGATGATGACAATTTGCTCAAGTAAGCAGATCGCCCTTGCTAATCAGCCTCGATCGGGCTCAGATTGGACCACTGAATTACTCCTTTCTACTCTAACATGGGAAAAGCAAGAAACATGTATCAGTAATTTCTTGCAAGGCAAGCAATCCCAGAAGACAACCAGTAATTGACAAATTCTTGTGCTAGCATTTGCTCATTTGCCTGCAGTCTCTTATGATTGTACTTTCCCCTGATTTAGTATCATAGTTATGTCTCTTGCTTCTACTTCCATTCACTTTGTTGATGATTTAAGGGACTTTCTATTTTGTACCCCTCAACTTTTATCTAATATTCACTTCGCATTCCAAATTTTAATTTTGGACACTTTACACCCGAATTCTCAAATTCGTCTCACTTCAACCTCTTTTTTAACGTTGTCTAAAAAATTAACAGATTTTTTCAATGTATACAACAAATGAATAATTAGCAAGATGTACAACAATATTTTTGCGTATAAAAACAAAGATTTCGTTAACTTTTTTGATAGTATTAAAAAAGAGATTAATAGAGTTGGGACTACGAAATATCCAAAATTGAAATTTGAGATATAAAATGAGAATTGGGTATAAGTTGATGGTACAAAATGAAATTAGTCCTAAATTAAGCGCTCCAATTTTTACACGAGTCTTAATGCGGTATTATTTAGTGGTAATTGCGATGATGTCCCTAATTCATACATGTCATTTATAGAGTTTAATTTTGCCCTATACACTAACGTTTCTTTCATTTTGCAAACAGAATTTCTATTTAAGGAAGTATATTCATCTACTTTTTTGTTCAATAAACGCTAAAAGGGAAATTTTGTGACATCTACAAATTTAATCTTTTGTAAACAAACATAATACCACTACAAAAATGTTAAATAAGTACTAATAGGAAAATAGTGTGCAAACGGGTTTAAACAAATCGAATATTTTAGTATCAAACCTATTTAATTATTACTAACGAATAATGTAATTTGTTTATTTTCTTAAAACAGAAACTAAACAAATTTTTATCGAATCAAGTTCAAACAAAACTTAAATAATTTGAAATTTTTACATATAAATTTGACAGGTTAAATTTATCCAAATTGATTTTAAGTCGATTAAAAAATATAACAAACGTCAAATTTTATTCAAGGTTTGTTTGATTAGTAAGACCATTCATCAAGACCTAAATGACCTAGTTATTAAACAGAGCTTGATTCATGTATGGATTGGATTGATTTCATTTACGACCATACATGAAAATAATTAAATAAACTCGATTTTAAATCTACTTATAAATCTTATGATCAAATTCAATACTCCTAAACTGTTGTAAACCTAAGTATTTTCTGTACTAACATAATACCTAAATAATATAAATTAGAAGCAATTGCTATGAAATCATTTGTTCTATTATTAATGGAAATGACAACACAAGGCAGACCTAACGGTACCGTTTATGAAGCCAGAATGCCAAATCTTTCATCCCTACTTGTAGCTTTGTCACCAGATTTGTTTATAGCTACACGTTTCATTAAAGGTTTGTGCACGTTTAGTAGTAGTTTTATGGACTTGCATTTACTGTCATCGGTACTGCAGTTGTTACGCTCAGAGAGATTCTCTGATAAATATGCAGATTCCATTATCAGTTTACAAGCAATCATTTTTTAATATGATCAACTTAATGTAATCATTTCATAATAGTCTCTGATGCTCTGATTATGGAATTATCAATCAAGATTAAGAAATCCCTTCAAAGGAAAAGTCCCCATTATCCAAAATTGAACAAAATTACAAGGAGAAAAACATGTACAGGATCCAAGAACAAGAAAGAAATCAGGGGTTGAAAATGCGGTCTCCACATTTGCATTTCCAACTCATGGGCTTGTAGTTTGAGTAATCATCACCTCTGGAGTAGGAAATTGTGGAAACTGTTGTGGAATTTATGGTATTCTTGTGTCCATCTCCTGATTTGGGGGTTTGTAGGAACCTGAATGGCTTCACAGTGCCCGCAAGAATTGCATTTCCTATCGCATCTTGGCGGCCTCGAACCTATCTTCGAATTGCCAATCGTTCTAGCTATTGGTCTACCTGCAATCAATAGACAAAAAGACTGAAACTCTACGCCAAAATGGTTAAAAGGGTGAAGAATTAGTCCCCCTCTGTTCAATTTAACAGCCATTTTACCTTCGGCAATGAATAATCTCAGGTGCGCTGAGCTTAAAACCAGTAGAATAATACTTAAAGAAATGGAAAAATGGTGAAGCGTGCTGCATTTGAGACTCTGACTACTACCCATTTCAGAGAAAGATAAACTTGTTGTATTGTAAGTTGTAACAGAAACTAGCTAGCTACTTGAGAGTTTGAGAAATTGAGAGAAAAGGATTTAGGAGTCCAGTAGGAGATAGATCCGTTTTTGGTGATAGAGATGTGAAGTAGTAGTAAATCTGGTGAAAGAGTTCAACAAGATAGATCAGATAACATATGTCGCTCTCTATCTGCGGATTCCTAAAAAGTTGAGAGATGATAGAACGTGTGGAAGGACAAAACAGTTTAGCAGTTAAGTTAAAAAGGGAGTTTAGGAAGAAGTAAATTAAGGAGGTCCGAAAAGGGAAGAACCTTAACCTCGTTTCATGAGCCAGACCTTTTTCTAAACATACAGTACTACTCTACACCATAATGGAAGAAAGAGAAGCACAAGTAGCATTAGAAAGCTGAGAAGAAGTAGAAGCCATAGCGGAGCCCATAGGGGTGAGAATCGTGAGATAGCAACAAGAGATGAGATGAGAGTACAGAGTAAGGCCCGGGAGGGGGAGGGGCTAGCAGGGGAATTTGGGAGGGGGTATTTGGAGGGATTGGGGCGAGGGGGAGCTTGCAAGATTTGAAACAAGACAAAGCCACAAAACAGCAAGAGGCTGTCCAACCCAATACTCTACGGCCACAACAGACACACTAACGGACATCTGACTGACTACCAGCTGTTTTCGCTTTCCAAAACGCCTGTATCTTTTTGCCCATTACAGGAGATTTCTTGTAGTGCTTGGTTTCAGGATTTGGCGCCACTGCAGATTGTGAGGAGATTTCATTGTGTTTATGGTCAGATATCCTCAAATTAATTCTCTTCATGTGGGAATTAATTAGGCATGATAAAATGGTGATTAGTCAGGACAACTATGTATTATTATGTTACCTCTTTCTCTAGATAAGGTTTATGATGATCATTGAATAATTAATATCATTTTAGTTGTTCAATAGCTAATGAAAGAAATTCATTTGAATTGGGTGACTTGTTTTTCCAGGTACATGGCTAACCAACGAAACATATTTTAACAGTTTATAATGATTTTTTATAAATCGTTTATCAAATAAAGAATTGAGGAATGTAAGAGTCGACATCCAAACTAGTGGGTCTAAATGAAATTACCAGAAAATAATCACGTATAAAACTCAAAAAGTGCCATTCTTATTTAGAACTAGAACCTCTTTGACTTAGATGTCAATTTACAAAACAAAGCATTACAATTTCATAATTCGTAAAATAAAGGAAACTTAAAGCAGAGCCCTGAAATACACTGGTCCATAGACCCTAGTTACGTTATAAAGATAAAACAAATTTTTTAGGTCATTCTAGTCTAAATCTTTATCTTTACATTGTTAAAGAGTATCAACAAACAGTCACGAATTTAACAAATTAAAAAAAATAATAATAACTTTATTATTGATTTCACAAAGTACATATGCAAATTTTTATGTATCTATCAATACACATCTACCTTAAATACTGTCGTAAGAACAAAAATTTCCAAGGTAAATCCAAGCGTATGAATAGAAACACATTTACGGAAAATGTATGAAATGCAAGAAATTGCAATTAATTAAAAGTAGAGATTGAAATTGAAATGCTAACAATAATCTTTATGCATGATGATTGAAGCATTTGAAAATTAGAATGGATGAGTTTGATTCAAAAGGCGTAAACCATCACACCACTCCGCCATTTAATTACAGACGTAAGCTTTTGCTGTCTGACAAAATCACGTGATTTTGTCAGACAGCAAAAGCTTACGTCTGTATTGATGGCGGAATGGTTTAAACTTTAAAGACGTGAAACTTGCACCTTTATTATAAGAGGAGATCTAAAGTCGTGATTGGCACATTTGGGCGGTCCACCACGCCTTTAATACCAAGATCGCACCTTTATTTATTTATCTTTTTGGTTTGTACAGGGGTTTTACAATATATTTTTCAATATATCCACCAATTGACATTGTCGGGCTAAAACCCGGAAAAACAAACAATTAAACAAGTATCTACAAATTTCTTATAGTGGCACTTCTCAGACTACACAACGGTACAGAATATACCTTGATACAGATTTCTTATTATAAAGATTTTAGAAGTATTACCTCCACCTTTTGTACCGCTCCAGAATGGCTTTTGGTGGTTCTAATGCCAATTTTCAAGATCATATTTCAAAGCATACAATTATGTTTCTATAATTTTAATACTTGATTTCCTCGCTGGTTACTACAAATTCACGCTAATTCTTGCTACTACTTGTGATTATTGGTGGGCTGAGGTGATCAGAAGCTAGTCTTGTCACAACTTTGCTGCGTACTGATCGAATAAGAAATCTTGTCTTCTACAGTTCTACTCGATCGAATCCTTCTGTTATGTTATAAATTTTCTGTATATCTTCCTACTTTGATTGATATTGGAACTCGGTTCCTACACTTTTACTAGTAGTGAAATGAAATTCAAAACAATAGGATAGCAAAGGAAGGACCATTCTTTGGTAACATACTTCCTGATACCATATAACGCGGGTACATGATCGATGTGTTAAGATATGAGTTAGTATTTTATATAAGACTGAATCTATTTTAGAGTTTTTGTGATAAACTGACAATCTCTATTCAGAGAAATAGAGTCCAAGCCCGCAAATACCTGAAAATTTGGCCCTTTGTTCGACCAATCCATTGGTCTCGAGGCATTGATCTCAATAGCAAGGGATTGGAAGTGTAATTGCTCGTAGAATGCAATATGCTAGACTCTACAGCTAATACTTAGCAGGCCACAGTCCTAATTAATAAATGATATAGGTGTAGATTAGTTGCGATTTTGCTATATAGACGGATGGAGAGGTTGTTGGATGTTCTAAATCCTTCTAATTCTATCATCATCAATGAGGTGCCCTACTATCCTGATCTCTATCCAATTTCCAATGGCTAGCATTAAAACCTGTACATTGAACATATACGTCTATTTCAGACAATAGCTTGATAGATTTTGACACTAGGCCAAGACTAAGAGATCTAAGAATCTTATACACATCTAGATGTGTATAAGAGACAGCTGTTATACTTAAACTCAGCAGGTGTGGAATAATTTTTTAATTTGGATAAATTTAAAATTCATCCATTTGATTCTACAAATCCTTCATTTTACATTTTTTTAATTTAAATGGATTTGAAATTTATCGATTATAACTGTATAAATTTCTCCAACAAATAAGTGAATTTTAAATATTTCCTCAAATCGATCGACAATCAAAGATTTTGACATTATACCCGTTAGCGTACCAATAATACACCGATGTTTCTAATCGAATCAAATTGGATAAGAATGGGAAGTGGATGGAAAAGAATTGATACTGATATGACAGCTCTTATAGCCTAAACGAAGCAAAATCTCTGGTAAGTAATTTTAGAAAATCTGAAAAACAAAAAAACTAAATGTGGGATATTTAAGGTAGAAAGGAAGTAAAGATCGAAATTCCTCAGGATAATTATAAATTTATAAGTACAAATTATCATCATTGTTAGACGGTCAAATCTGTCCTACATTAGGAGAAGCAAACTACTAAACCGTGCATTAAAGCCTGTCTAAGAGTAGCTTAACCGACTTATTAGGTGTCTAATCTTGTATAATATAAACCCTAAGAATGGACCAGCCGACGTTCATTGCGAAAGCAACCGACAGTGAAAATTATTCGATTCAATGATTCTAATTCTGAGTGGAGATATTCAAGGTTTTTTATTTTTATTTTTAAGTTCAATAAGAAAAGCTCTCTTATATACGAAATGACATCTATGCCACTAGCCACTTGTGCTGATGGTGAATGTTGACTCTACATGACCTTTAAACAAAATGTTCGAGAAGAAATACGTTGTCTATGGACCAGGTAATCAATACGTATAATTGATAGGCGATCCAATCCAGTTAGATCGAATTAGGAAATTTGATAGAGTTTATCTGATCTATATACATAAAGTATTTAAAACTGGATATCTAATCTAGTCAATTTACGATAATTTTGATTTTGAAAACCTAAACAATACTTTTAAAAATATTACACAAATACCCTTTAAATGGTAAGAAGAGAAAAATCCATTAGTTTTAGGCCCTAATATGTATAAATACACAATTAATCTTGTATATAGATCTAGATGTGTATAAGAGACAGATATAGGGTCGTTATTAGAGGATCATAATTTTAATACATAATCCATACTCGACCCTATATCGGTTTGAATGTCTTATTTTTATACTAGTTGGACTGTCAATTAATTTTTCATATCGATGAATTAAGACGAAGACACCTATCTTCCATTGAGCTAATTCTTGCTCTCCTCGCGTCTTATTCTACTTCATTTTTTTATGGTGCATTGGAAATTTTTGTTCTTATATCAGTATAATTATGTCCATGCATGACCATAGGACGTTCACTAAAACAAAGTTTCCAATAGGACAGCTTTCGCATAGTGCTGTACTACTTTTTATCTAATCCTATTGCACTATATATTCACTCATCCAGTTGTTGAAAGGAAAACAAAAGACGAGCAATTTGGTTAACAATTTGATCGTGTAAATAGTATATACTACATATGTAATTAGTTACATCCTCCATAATTTTCTGCATAATACTGGTAATATAATAGTATAAAATTGATCAATTATGGTTCATTCAAAATGTCGGTCAGTTTTACTTTTAGCCAAATGCTGTAAATTAGAGAAAGTTTTTTATAGATCATGGTGTGCGGTTCTACCATTTATTTCTTGATCTACGTTTATTCACATTGATTAATTTGTGAATAAAATATTATAATTTTTAATTTTTTAAAAAAGTTAAAAAATATAAATAAATATGAATAACAAAAAATACAATAAGACTTTACACCTTAATTCTTACAAAAAAAATTCGTAAATTAGGGTTTAGTATTACTAGAATTTCTATCTTGTCCACCTGTTCTTTCCTTTAATTCTTGAATGTTACTTGTCATTTCAACCATGCAAACATTCAACTCTTCAACTGGGTCGTTCCTCAAGAGAAGAATTCTTTTCTATTCTTGGAATGAATATTAAAAATTATTAAATAATTAAATATTTTTTATTTTAATTATATTAACAATTATCATATCATTTTATATTATAAAATAAATAATCAAAACTTACCGCTATATAAGAACAGCAAATTACCCGCTGTACATTAATAGCATCACATAGTAATCAAAGTAGTATAACCCCTTTCGGTAAGACTCATCCGAAATGTGTATATATTTGTTCCTTCTTATCATACTCCATAGCCAATGAAATGGCTGCAAATCGAGCTTGGAAAGGGACACGGTACTGCTGTTAGGGCAGCAAATCCAAGAAAAACGTGGTTGTGGGATCGCAAGTTTGCAACACAAATACCTAATGCGTTTGTTACCGACGTGGAGTTGTTTGGTTGGTGAGTTGAATTATTCGCCCGGCCCTATAATTTCACTTTTCAGAGCTTTCTATTTCTGTAGTCCGGGGAAAAAAGCGATCTCTTTGTCTTGGTTATTTAGGCTTAGCCATTGGATCGAGTCGGAGTTTATATATGTCGAGTCGGCTTTGGGTCTTAGGCACTAGACTTGGCCTCGTTTGGAGGGTCCCGCTGTATAGTGGACACCACCAATTTCTATGTTTATTATACACACCTTATCAACTTGAGTAAATTTCCCACACCTGCTGAGTTTAAGTATAACAGACAACAACAGATACTATTCTTTTTCTTGTTCTTGAAATTATTTATCCTATATTAGGTTCTTTTAATTCTTGACGTAAGCAAAATTTTTATTTTTTTTTTTATTTTCATTTTTGATAGAATAAAGTTTAAGATGAGGGAAGGTCAATCCTCTTTCGCCATGGTCAAGGTACATAGGCCATTAGCGTATATTTGAGCAGTTTATAATAATTTTTACAAATCGTCCACTAATAAAGAATTAAGACAACAAAAATCAGGAGAATTTTAAACCTTTCATATAATCTGATCGCTTTACTTGTTATTTTAATCAACTCCTATTGACTAAGCAAAATTTTCATGATCTACATACGTATTAACCATATTGCAATTTTTACTTTTTAATAATATTTAAAACTCATTCGGAATAAATATTATAATAATCGGATAGCAAGATGGACAATTTCAAATTGTGAAAAAGTATGAAATTAGTAATGGCAGAAAAACTTAGAAGATTTTAATTGTTGACTCTTGCCCTCCATCACAAAGACAAAGGATTCATGCATGGAGCAGAAGAGCGGGATATATTCTTGGAGCTCAAATATTGTCTATTGTTGTTTAGAAAGTAAATTTTGTATACAACTCAATCATTGATTCATTCTTAAATAAGAAGCATTTATTTTATGTACACATATACATTAACAATATTTTCATGGATGCTCAACCAGCCACGTAGTACATTGGGAAAATCTGTAACCATCAAAAACATGAAATTCATTGAAGGCTGGAGTAATTGTGGGCAGGCAGCCCAGGATAACATATCTGACAATGATCAGTCTACAAGGAAGAAGAAGGACAGGTATACAAGCTAATTAGCCATTGCCGTCATATATATTGTCGTCTCTTATACATTTTTCCTGGTTGTATGTGAGACAGGTATTATATTTGCTGACACATTACTTGCAACTCTTCCAAAAGGGTCCCGGTGTATTCCATCATGCCTAGCTCATCTGGTGCCAAAAAAAAAAAATCATCTGTTTCCAAACAATACAAAGCTTTTCTGGATTAATTCAAAGGCATTAAAATGTACCCAAAAATATGAGCCAAGAACGTACGTTAGCTTCAGTTAATGATATGTCCGTCCTGACGTACTTTAGATTACTAAATATCTTATCAGATCAAAACAAAGTAAAATAAGAAGCTTTGCCCTAATTATTTTCCACTTCATTGAAGATTTCCCTTCAAATATTATTGTTCAATGGTACTGCATAGATAAAGTAAGGTACACCGGACGTCCCAGTTTGAAAAGAAAAATGTATAGCATTTCAGTAAATAGATCGTAAAATATATTTTAATTAAGAAAAATTATTGAACAATATATTTATCATTAGGCATGCAAAAATTTGAGCTTAATTACGTTTAATTATATTCTCTTTGTGACTGCTTTTTTAGTGCTTTCCGTTTTGGCATAGAGGTTCGGCGAACCATGTGATGTTTGGCTAATTAGTACCTACTAAGGTAAGATAATTTCTAGATCTAATTTTTTTCTCTTCCTTCTCTCTAAAAATTCTTTAATATTATTCATCAGAACATGTGATGTCTCTAATACACATCTGATGTTATAAGATACAGATGTGTATAAGAGACAATATTTTTTTCTCTTTTTCTCGTGAGATATGTTTATTAAGAATTTTGTCCCTCCTAAATAAGTGAGAGTTTCAGTTTACTCTTGAATAAGTGAAAATTTTTTCTTTTCATAATTTGTGATTGATGCAAATGGAAGATTCAGTCAAGAAAGATCAACTGACTGACCAGATTTATTTTTGTACTTTATATCAGAAGTTCAATGGCATGTTCAGATTTAGAACAAGACTTGTTCAACTTTTTGAAATTAGATCTAAATTTTTTAGACTTGTATAGATTAAGATTCCTAAATTTGTTGGAATATCTTTTTACATCTGTTTATAATACATAAATTTGATAAATTCATTTATCATATTGTATTTTAATCAGTTATAATGCCGATTTCTTCAATTAATAAAATTTAATTTTAAAAAAGGTTTCAAAATAACTCCTATTTTGTTATCCAAAAACTCTGCGTCTCTTTGCTTAGTTATCCCTCAAAACTATTGGATCATTCAAAAAGTAAAAGATTCTTTATTTTTTAGATGAACTCTTACTTCATAGATAATTCAATAGTTGGCAATCACTCTACAATGTAGGATATCTAGTAAAATTTTGTCTAAATCCCAATTTCTCCCCCTTTCAGAATGCAATTATGGCCATCTAGTAAGTGTAAGCAACTAATTAATGAATAACCATTCAGATGCATTTGAACTAAATGACTTCCTATTATTAGTACATGCTATTATGTTCATAACCAATGTACGGGACAACTAGCTAATGAAATGTCACAGCACTTGCTCAAGTTACAAATGTCAAATAGTGTATCTCTAACCTTTTATGCTTGTCTACGTTTAAAAAATTATCACCTCAAAATGCGTTTGAAGGAGAAACAATATTCAAATTCCAAACGTCAGAGCATGAAATTATTTGAGGGTGTAAAAGACCAGAAAGTTTTACTCCATCTATTTCATTTTAACTAATATTTAAATTGATATACAAAAATTAAAAAAGTTATTAAATTACATTATTTTTAACAGACAGACATTTTAAAATGACAAAATTAATTTTAAGACATTAATATTACTCATGGACATAATGCACTCTCCATTAATATGACACTAAAAATAAAATTAATTAAGAAATTTTTATTACTTTTTTAAATTTGTTATTGACGGCTAAATTAACATAAAACTATTTAATTAAAATAAAATAGATGAAATAATAAACTTCCACTATACTTTTCCAAGAATGCTTTCTGTTTTTGAAGGTTATACACATTTTTTTTCAGGTGTACTATTTAAAATAAAGACCATTACTTGACTAAGAGTCTAAAGGATGTAACCTAAAAAAAAAAAATGTCTAAAGGATGCAATGAAAAATTGCAAAGCGATACGATTGGTTGAATCATGCTAGCAATTGAATTAAATTTAATGAACAGAAATTCAGAAGTGGACTTGTTATCAACAAGCAAAACTAATTGACAGGTAGAAGACTAACAGTCAACAAAAACTCCCAATCAAAATGGAGTAATTCTACGTTGGAATCTTGATGACGTGTCAGATACAAGTAAAATCTTGCCGTCAAAGTCTAAGCTTTTCAAACATCATCAACTCATAGCGTGAGAATGTCAAAGAAATTAACATTAGCGTTACTTAAATATGTAAATTAGTCAGCAAATATAATACACAAACATGGAGAAAGAGCATCAAGACGACGTTAATAGGATAAAATGGATAATAAACATGAAAATTGAAGAATTTCCCATAACTTCAAAATACTAGTAAATACTATTAACAATAATAGTGTTGGATAGAAATAAAGATAGAGAGGAAATTGAATGGCGGGTCCATTGACGGCTTACAATTAGCTGTTTTGAAAGCTAAGCTTTAATATGGAGCTTTCCATTTGAATTCGGCGATCCCTTTCACTTCCCTTCACACCGTCTCTCTCCATAAGAGTATATAAAGGCTTCTACGACTTCTCTCCCACATCACAAACACACATCTAGATGTGTATAATGAGACAGGAGAAGAAATTATTTCTGTACATTTTAGATACCGAATTTAATCCAGTTCATTCTTGGTGTTACCGGACGACCCAACTACAATGCAATGTGTTTTAAGACAGCAACACGTCTTATATCAGGCAAATTGATCAGGTCGGACCATTCAGCTTATTTTGGACCGAAATTATCAGGTACGTGCTACTGCATGCGGTTCATGAACCAATTAAATTCCATGTTTAGTACTACACTAATTGGATCATCATCAGATAATATACATAAAAACTTTTTCAACATTTATAGGATGTGGATTTGCTTCAAAGTACCAGTATTTGTTTGGTCGTGTTGGTATGAAAATCAAGCTCGTCCAAGGTGACTCTGCAGGAACAGTCACTGCCTTCTATGTATGTTATGTTCCCCTCTCTCTCTCTCTATAAATATATACATGTATACAGTTTAATTTGAAATTCGTTTTACAGTTTATTAATATGTCAATAAATTTGATTATTCGCATCAGATGAACTCCGACACAAACTATGTTCGCGACGAGCTTGACTTCGAATTCTTGGGGAATCGCTCGGGACAACCTTACACAGTCCAAACTAATATCTATGCCAACGGAAAAGGTTCCAGGGAGCAAAGGGTCAACCTCTGGTTTGATCCTCTGCCGATTTTCACACTTACACTATTCTTTGGAACCACTATCATATTGTGTAAGCCAGCAGTGACAATTAATAATCTTTAATTTTAAATAAGATTTTCGATACTATCAATAAATAACTGTCACATAAATTTAAAATTACTATCTATTCTTATTTTATGATATTTTTTAACAATGTTATATCATAACATCGACAGTCAAAATTATTAGTAACACTAAATTCTTAATATTTTTGGCCCACAGGTACTACGTGGACGACGTGCCTATCAGGGTTTACAAGAACAACGAAGCAAGAGGAATTCCATACCCAAAGTCCCAACCCATGGGAGTTTATTCCACACTTTGGGAAGCCGATGACTGGGCAACGAGGGGTGGATTGGAAAAAATAGACTGGAGCAAAGCCCCATTCTATGCATACTACAGGGACTTCGACATTGAAGGGTGTAGCGTGCCTGGACCAGGTGCTTGTGCCGCAAATCCAAACAATTGGTGGGAAGGAGCTAATTACCAACAACTTAACCCCATTGAAGCAAGAAAATATCACTGGGTTCGGGCTACCCACATGATCTATGATTACTGCACCGACAAATCACGGTATCCCGTTACCCCACCAGAATGCTTGGCAGGAATCTAAAGTCGCTTCAAAACAAACAACCGTCCACCCATTCGTATTTATGTTGTTACTAGTACATATTCGATTTAATATTCTTGAATTTAAAGTTGTAACCGACGGACGTACGTACGTACGTAGGTGCCCCTATACCACAATTTGTGATTGAGAAGCCATGCAAAAGAGGGGTATAAGTGGAAAATTGGAAACATTGTTATTTGAGTTAGTTTACGTGAGTTGAGAGCCAATGTCAATGTCATTACACCGCTGTATTGTTTGTGTTTGGATTTGGTGTACACTGTGTAAACCAATAATTGCTTTTGCATGATTGTGAAAAAGGAAAATAATAATAGTATATGGTTAATTAGTTTGTGTCAATTTTTGCCAACAAAATGCTATAAATGTACCATTGTAAATTGCTTTGGTCAATCACTTGTCTAGGTGTTTCCTTCATCATTTTAATGAAGAAAGGGTATAAGGAGAAATCCTGTAATCAGATTAGAAGTCTTGAAAAGTTGTTTTTAAGTCTTGTTAAATCAAAGGCACTCTAGAGAAAGGGACATCTTCTTAACTTCTTAATTCGATCTTATCTAACTAAGGAGATGGAAACCCGTCTTTTGAATTGCTTTTAACACGTTTTATATCAATAATCTTCCCATCATCAACTCAATTAGAAAAAACTCTTTACTAGGCACTTTGCAAAGATTGGTAGATCAGTATGAAAAAAGATCTTTTGAATGGCTTTTAACGCTTTTTGTTTTTTTCTTTCCTTTTTCTTTTTCCTTTTGGCGTAAACCATGATCCAGATTGGTAGATCAGCATGAACAGTAAGTCTGTATAAGCGAAAGGAGTAAGATAATAGTTGGAATAACTAAAAAGTACAGAAATTTTATTATTTTTCAATTATCTAACGATTTGAAATACTAATTCTGAATAGTAAAGAATTTTTCTAACGTGGAGGGTGCTTAAAATAATTGTGTCTTTATTATTTCACGGAGATGTTATTTTTGTTTTTTTGGTTTTTACCTTCACTTCTAACTTATACTAGAAAATTGAAAAAAAAAAAAAAAAAGCCTTGAAAATTCAATTCAAAGCCAATAAGATGAAGGAAAATATTTGGTCCCTAATAACTCCAAAACTTAAAGCAATATGAAAAAGTACACTTTCCTCAACGGCCAATCTTAATTTCAGTGATTGGCAAGGACGATATTGTGATAAAGCCCAACTACAAAAATCAAGACTTCAACAGTAATGAAATCAAACTAGGGGCCTGTTCCAACAGATTGGTCTGCAAATATTAAAAAGGAAAGGAGCCCAGATAGTACTAGCCTGAATCAATCTCCAAGAATTAAATGGGACGACGTAATTATGACATGGAAACGGTTCCGATTGGAAATTTCACAAAGAAAATGGGCCTATCCACTAAGAGATCCTATCCAAAAAATTTTAAATGTTTTCTCACACTAAAATGTCCAATTGTGGTAAGTGGGTGCTAATCTCACAACAAATTGCTGAGATCACGAAGAACTAGATTTTGCTGCTCCAATTGTGAACTCATTTCACCAAAATATCCTTCAGAGAGGGAGAAAGTTGATGCAACTACTTGTCAAATTTAGGATGTGCAATTTGAGAAAGTTTCTACTTGTTTTATTGGCATATTAGCAGTCAATATAATTGACAAATGCAAACCCTACAACGGGCAACCCCACAACAGCTCAAAATTATCATTTGCCTACTTTCCAATATCAACAATGTCTACCCTACAAATACTGCAAGAGATAATAGGCATGACTGAGATCAGGTCGAATATTATGGAGTGGATATGAACTAACTTGTTTTTAAGCCCCGATTATAAGTACAACATGCTCAATTGATGCAAGGAGTCATTAATGTGAAAAAAAAATTTGTTACTCATTGTTCTGGATTAGTCTAATAATGACAGTTAGATTATTTAAAATTAATAAAAATTTCATATTTTTCCGTCTCAACGACACTTACTCTATTAATGAGATTGTCCAAACCCACATTGATACATTTCCCACATTGCATCATGACCCTGAAAGTTCTCCTCAGACGGTATTCTTTTCTTAAATGTTCCTTTCCTGAAGAAATTTGAAGCTAATTTCCAGCAGCTTCTTCCAAGCCGCAATGAAAGCCAGTCTTTCAATTTGATCTTGTTATGTTTTTTGTGTGAAATGATTTAATTCCTTTTAATTTTCTAATTCTATAGCTGGTATCAGAGAATTTCAAAATTTAGGATTCAACAGATCTTCTGTTCTCACTGCAAAAATGGAACAAGATACTGTGTTGTAAACAAAGTAATGAAATTTGGAGAAGAGTAGAAATCCAAGTTGGCATAATAGATAAATAAATGACCAAACTATCAAAAATTGAACAACTTGTGTGGTAGAGACTGTCTCTTTACACATGTAGACTGTGTATTTTCACTTGCACAGAAAGCCTTCTAGCATTGGGGAAAAGAATGGTAGTTATACACATCTGAAGCATGATGGCCATAAATTTGCATAAAGATATCGAGGGTAGCCTTGTAAACGGACCGAAACTAAAATACTCAAATACGAATTTAATTAGTATATTTTAATTTAAAATAGATATGAACAATCGTCGAATCTATAACCGTAAATTCATACTCTAATTCATTAGATCTAGTTGGATTTAGATTTAGATTTGAGTCTTATAATATACACATTCTAACTTTTAAAATTTTTATTTAGAAATTCTATAATTTATAGAAATTTTATTCTTTTTTGTAATTATAAAAAAATTTTTATTTCAAAATTTATATTTATGCATAATTTTGAATATAATATAATTTATATTAATAATTTACACAATATATATATATATATAAAATAACACTAATTGTATATAATTTATTATACATTAAATATCCTAGAAGAAAACGTAAGACGTAAATATCTGTTTGTCGGTAATCCCCGATTATAAGTTCTCGTTGACCACGACCTATAGGAACCAGGCTATCTACCAGCTTTTAAACCTGTTTAAGAGACAGCTCTTCCTTTTTTAAAAAATAAGGAACCTACTACTCATCCTAGGAGTTTGCAGGTATGAAAGAGTCCTCTCTCTCTCTCCGAGTTACGTAAATCCCGCGGACAACTTTACGTATGGAAAATACAAGACGAATACTAGAAGAAAAAAATTTCCAGGGGATTTGGGCCTAAATTGGGCCACTCTGTCTTAAGTGATTTACAGTTACTGGATTAGTCCTCCGGGAGTGAGATTGGGCCGGTGACTGGGCGAATGGAATTTCTATATAAAAATTTTATATAAATGGCTTATAAACAAATTGCATTTCTAAACTTGCAATGCAGTTTTTCTCTTTAAGAATTACTATTTAAAAATTTGAGTCCCTAAACTTTTTTAGGGACTAACCGTGTTTCGTTGCGCAAACAAGGGACCTTGCAATGTAATTTTTTTATATTATTTTTTTTTTTCCCTTTTATTTTATGAGATTAAAAGGTGTTCACAATGGTAGGATCAATATCCAACATAATGCAACTAATCTATAAATAATGTGATAAATTAGACTAAACTCACACTCATTAGTTTAGGATTCAGGATCTCTAATTTTTGGAATCTCAACCTTAGTTGATTTGCCACAAAATCGAGAATGTATCGGCCACCTTACAATGTATTCATTGAGGGTCAGTGGCAAAATAAAGAAAGGTATTCATTGAGGAGAACGATCCGAACAGTGAATGCAGAAGCTAATTGCTTGGTTCGAAATCAATCAGTGAAACTAATTTCATTCACTGTGTAAAAGTGAGATTTGAATGAATACAGGTGTGTATAAGAGACACCTTCACCAATTCTCCTCTAACAATCAAAAAAGAGAAGTACTTTTTCTTTTTAATTGATTGTTTGTTGTCCTTTCTAGTAGATACGAAAGAAACCCAAAATACTGCAGAATAGTGCTAGATTTTATACTAATTTTGCTTATAGCTTTGAAAGGAGGAAGTGAATAGGAAACTCCAAAATTATCAGGAAAATCGTTTTAGTGGTTCATAAGAGATTGGTTCATGTAACAAATCCATGTACCAAAACAAATTTGGGTATTGATGATCATAAAGGGTTACAGAGAGAATAGAGAGAGGTGAAATGGTGTGTTAAATTAAATTACTCTTATTTTAAATTTTTGCTTGCATGATCTTTAGTATGTTTAATATCGTGTATATTTATTAATAAGGGCTGGAGTCTCAGTCTTCATGGTTGGAATTCTCAACCTATACTAAGTCGGATTAAGACGATTACTTGATTATCTTATATTCAACCCGTTAGTCATATTACAAAATTACTTTTAATAGGATCATCACCGTATTAAATGATACGTACTATTTTATTGGACGAATATTTTGTGTATCATTAAGTATTATAAAAATTTTACGCGATTCAATCGCTAAAATATGGACGAATAAATAATGTGGCGTAAAAGTTGTTTGAAAAATTACTGTAACTTGTTTGATAAATCATCAATCAAGAAGAAAACAAGGATCCCTTTGATTGAAAAGTTTCGGTCCTTTGGAAACAATACCTCGAAGTAAACATTTTACGCTACATTAACAGGCAGAGTATACAATGGTCGTGGATGATTGTTGCTCAAAGATTACAATGGAAATGGGACCCATGATATCGGCTCAACAACAAAGTCTTTATCAGTTATGTTGACAAAGATTAGACGACAGATTTTTGTATCTTCTGTTAAGGGCAGTATGTTTTCTTTTCAGTTTTCACTAGGTGTTTATAGCAGTTTGTAGTTACAAGCTAACTACAAACTGATCCATAATTTGATTTAGACTTCTTACTCATGGGTAGTAATCAGGTAATATAAGCTATCAAATGATTCTCATTTATTACTTTCTCAGGCGCACACTCTATTTTATTCAAAATTAATGATATATTAATGTATATAAAAACTTTTTTATAATTACAAAAATTTCTATAAATTTAAAATATATATATTATGTATTATATAAAATTTTAAAATATAATGTGACGATTTTTTAAATAACGATAGAATCTTCTTATTGCTATGACAAATGCGAGATTGTCTTTTATGCAAGTTAATTAACTAATTTTGTGAAGCATGTTTGTCCATGCATAAAATACACATATGATCAGAAGATCAAAAATGTGAAGCCAAACATTTTAAAAATTGATTTTAATCCTAACAGATTGCACCAAGTTTTGCTTGATTTTATTATCAGTTTATTGAATTTTACTTTATTATTTCTGTGTATAAGAGTTAGGAATTTTTATTTCAAACATTAAGAGCTTTATGATAATGAAGTCGATTGATTGTGCCATTACAATATCAGGAGGTTGAGTCATTACGAATTATATTTCATGACATCAACATAATATGAGCACGAAAATTGGAAGGTGAAAATTGAAACGAAACTAATTTGTGACTTTTGATTGTCAATATAGGAACGTGGATGATGTCTAGGAGGAGCAATAAACATCGTTTACTGTAATGGATTGTCTCAATTCCCACGCCTCCAGAGGCTTAGAGAGTGATTGAATATGATTTTTTTGGTGCCACTTAATTTGCATGTTCAATGATTTATGATGATTTAAGTAGTTATAATGATATTTTTTCTTAAAAAGGAAGGTTGGGAAGGGAAAAAATTGATACAATCACAATCCATGACAATGAAACCCTTGTTGTATTTTGAGAAATAGAACACTGCACCTTTGGAATATCATAGATACATCTAAATCTGGATTGATATGAAAATGATTCTTGTAGCAACTTGAGTTAAGACGAGGTTTATCCTCATTCGGATTTGGTTTCCGAAAACTTTCTTACCCTATCATACTAAGTACATACAATTTTGAGTACATCGTGAATCAATCTTCCTTGATAGCTACGAGAGATTATTGATATACTGGTTGTACGACACATCACAAAATTTGCTTATTGAGAAATTGTCCGGACACCTCTCTGTCAAAAAAAAAAAAGAAGAGAAATTGTCTTCATAGCCAGGTAAGTGCCTAAATAAAACATTATCAAATCTCAAGTTATATAAAAAAGAGAGATATAGCCAAGGTTGCTTAAATATGATGACCAAACCATCTAAATTTCTTATATTTGATTCTTGTCACTTTCTATCTGCCGGTTAATAATCAATTGTAAATATTGTTGTATGCTCCAAAATATGTGTTACGACATATCCTCCCTCCAGTGAAAGGGGTAACTGTTCTTTTTTATTTTATTTTACCAAATAAGATAAAAAAGAAATATATAACAGGTGTACCTTGTATTAATGATTTTTAAATGAATAGAACAATAATAAATAAATTAAAAGAAGAACTAAATTAAAAACCAAGGCTCAAGCCGACAACCAAACGGGAACATTAATCTGCCAAACCAATCAACATTCTGCACTCAACAGTGCCCACAAATAAACTTTTTGTCTTTATTTCAGATAGCAAGCCAGCGCAACTTTCTGCTACATGGCAAATTATTACTATTTGCTTAAAACTTTCGAGCAAAGATCATATCGGTGATAATTTATATCCCAATATTTGATAGCTGCTTTACATGCGTAAATCCTAATTTATTTAAGGAGAAATTAGTTTCTTATGATTAACATTGTAATACTATATTATATAGTTGCTATCGATCATGATAGTAATCACCCAGAAATTTTATGTCGCTTTAAATAAAAAGAAATTTTTATTTTTAAAAAATAAAAAAAAATTATCTTATTTAAAAAAAAACCTCTGCACTCTAAATGACGTTTTCTTATTAATTAAAAAATAATTATTAAACATACATAATAATTACTTTTAACTAAAATAAAAATTTCCGTAATCGCTAGTTATTTTAAATGGCCCCAACTGAAGCTGAGGAGTGCTTATTGCCGGTAACTGAATTAAATTAATCAAGATTAGAGCAGTGCTAATCAGGCCATATGACAGGTTAATCAAAGTCAGACACCTGTCTTCCAAATCCAAGATGTTCTTTTCGATTTCTTTATAGTAAAAGTTTCGTGTGGGCACGCGGATTGCAAGTGTAAGAGGAGATAAACCGCACATTTTTATACTCTAAAAAACAATACTTTTATGCACGCTACCTGTATTCACAATTTGGGGCTTTGCTGTTCGGGTTCACCCCATTATAAATATCTTTTGCTATTTTGGAATCTTTTCTTACTATATCAAGATTTCTAGTATATCACCTCAATAATTTGATTTATTTGAGATACAAGATAAAGATGCCTTCTTGCTTGATGTATAATTGAATTCCTGGAAAAAGGGATTATTGTATGCTTGTAAGAAAGTTTATTTTCTTTCTTTTTATAATTTGGTGAATCTTGGTTTTTCCATGTTTCTTAGCTAATGTATGTTGAAAATATTTGTAAATTGATTAAGGGGAGAATTCATCATTATTTTACTAACATCCAAATGGGCCGAGTATTAATTCTTCAATGAATGAGCACAATTTTGTAACCGTAATCATGACCGTGATGGTATGCGTTGAATACAGGTAATTTTTTGTGTATAAAAGAATAAAGATGTGGATCCGTCTAATTGATGATGTCTCTTTTACATGAATTTCATCTACGATAAGAGAAGATAAAATGATATATTAATTTATATTTATATAATTAATACGATCATTTTATACTCTGTCTCTTATACACATCTAGATGTGTATATTAAAAATTTATTTCACCTATCGATTGATATAAAATTTTCCTATCTCAACGTACGAAAGAATTTGTCGTTGAAGGAGCAATTTGGAGAATAGAATAAACTTTTCTTTTGTACTTGGAATGGTGCGCCGGGGGGGGGCGGGGGCGGGGGTGGTGTTGAACAATGGCAGAATGAATGATGATTAGAAAAAGACTGAAATGAGGCTGTGTAACTTCCAGGAAAGTTCCTTGTTGATTCAATAGTCCACGCTCCACACCACCGCATGAGAGACGTTTGATTTCTCAGGTAACAAATTACGACCGCTACACTGCAACAATATAAAATAAATGGAATTGAAAGTGGACCGTAAGACCATGATAGATCTTCCCAATGATTCATCCAATGACTTTTGCCCATCACCAATCATAATAACGTGTCCACGAAGAAATACACATCAGAGTTCATATACTATTATTAGTACTATTGTTTCGATATGGGACTTTTCTGCTGTCTGTTTTTCACTCTATAATATAATAATTATTAAAAATTGATAAATTTTTATTATTTTTTAATTATTTATAGCCTTTGAAGTGAGAAAAAATTTTTGTTACTCATTTTTTCTCACTTTAATGTCTTCAAATGATGTCGACCATCAAAGCTGAGAGCACTTTAATTTTTAGTATTTTACGAGATTAAACCATAGTACTCAAATGACTAAATGAAAATAAGGAGGTTATATATATATATATTTTTTCATTCTTGACTCTATTTTTAATTTTTGAATATTTGTAACTATTAGAAATAATATTTGTAATTAGGAGAATGACAGCGTTAGTATCCACCAAAAATGGCAATCCTAATACACCGTGGAAGTCTCGGTGTTCCTAATATGATCGTGAATGCGAATAAAAACAAATGAGGAGAGGATGTAGGGTATGAAGCGTGAACATCACGTGGGTCGTGACCCACCGGTCGCCAAAAAGTTGGGGCATTTCACGCGACCATCAAGGATTGATGAGGCCCATGATGAACAGTTTTCTGATTTTGTGGGAGTGAAATCATGGGGTTGGTTTTTTTTTTCAATTCCTTTCTTTCTCCGCACGCCTCTCACCAATTGCTCATCCGTCACAACTCACAACACAACCCAACCCAACCCAACCCAACCCTTTTTCATGTTTTATTTTGGCTAATTGGTTTCCTCTTAATAACAAAGCTACAGACAAATACACGTGTCCCAAATACCCTTATCCTCCCCAAATTCTCTCCCAGACACACACAACACACACATTCCCCCCTCCAAAAAAAAATCCCCTTAACTTCATCATCATATAAGAAAATTTAACGATTTCTTTTAAAAAATTATTAACAACATCTTTTAAAAAATTATTTTCTTAAATTTTAAATTTTTATACAGTACAACATTAGATATTTTAAAATTTTATATTATACAAACTTTTAAAATTAAAAAATAATTTCTTAAAAAAATTATAAAATTTCCCCATCATATAACTTCTAACTGATTTTCCATCATTATCTTTTCTATTTTGATTGGTTAAAAAGGACTAAAGTGAACCCCATATTATTCAGGTGCACGTGACTTGGTGCGACTAACCAAAGTAACCAGTGACATTTCATTAGGCCAAAATGTCACCAATAATCATCCAACTCTTAATCAAAATTTAGAAGAAACACAACTTTTTAATTAAGAAAACTTTTATATTCAGTTGAATATTGTATATTTTACAAATTTTTAAATTAATGAATGGTAATAGAATTCTCATTTAATTAGTTAAAGCAAGAAAATTAATTCAATATAAAACAAACAAGACTAATTAACAACAATCCCCATCATATATCATATAATGCTTCATCATTTACAAACACATGTAAATTTACTAATGATTCAATTTCTACAAATTTAACTTCTCTAATTAATTTTTTCATTACCATAAGCCCCTTATTATTAAAAAGGTGGGTTACGGGTTCTGACTTCCTGATCTTATATACTGTGTATTTAACAGGTTTATTAAGCTACGCATTAACATAACAAGCTAAATTAAAAAGGGCTAATAAAGCTGCAGATGGGCTGGTGAAGGGATTAAAAAAGTAAGGTTTTGAAGCCATGGCAATTATAAGATGATTCTTGGAAGCATTTTCGCCGACTCCACCGCCGCCGCCGCCGCCCCCCACCCACATCTAGATGGGCACATGGTCAGCGTTGCCGCCGGCAACTGCATGTACAAGGGTTGCTGTGCTAGTTTTAACGCTTTCAATTCTTGTAGCTCCTTCTGCAGTCTTCTGTTTTCATCTGTTAATGTTTCGCATGACATTTCTTCAAGAACTCGCAGTCTACCTCCGTTTGCTTGAGCTTTGTCCTGGCTCTTCTGTTCTGGAACCAAACTTCAACTTGTCGAGGCCTTAAATTCAGCTCTCTGGCCAAATCTTGCTTTTGCTTCTGTGAAATCGACAGCTATAATCGGTAAAATGGTCATCAAAAATGGAAATTAAAAAAAAAAACCGAAAGATACATATGTATTAATAATAAATTAGGAGATCGATCTAGAAATATATAGTAATTAATACCGGATTGAGAGTGCTGTGTTGCTTGAAGCTTTCCTCAAGAAGGGCAGACTGAGCTTTAGTGAGCCGTAGTTTCTTTCTTGAATTAGAGCCGCCGCCGTCCTCATCTTCATCGCTTATAACTCTTGATGAATTTCTCTCGATCTCCACTTCTTCACTGAGAAGCTCTCTCTCCCTTTTCACACTACCGTTAGAAAAAGAAGACGCAGCACTATCTTGACGATGCAAGTCATCAGCCGGAGGAGGAGTCTTGGAGACTCGTCCGACTTCTTATCGAAAGCCTCGCAACCGAAAAGGCTCAAAGTCAGGGATGGCTCGAAATTGATCGACTGTTCGGTCTTGAGGGATGGCTTTCTTGGCTTGTGATTATCTTCTGTTGATGGGATGCCTAAACCTAGCACGAGGCCTGGGCTACATATATCATCAAAACCCATCAGAATGGTTGAGAAGATAGGTATTTTTTGCTTGTTAAAAGGGCAGGAGATGGGGTGAAAGAAAGAAAGCCTTGGAGGAATTAAAAGATGCAGAATGAGATGGGACTTGGGAAGAGGATGAATTGAGAGCACTTTGTGGGGTGTGTGAGAGTTTTGAGTCACACACCCAAGTCCAATCTCATGGGTGGGTGGATGGATGGCTGTCTGTCTGTCTATATTTATCTATCATGATTCATGATTAATAGGCTACTAATCAAAGGAAAGAATGAGTAGCGAAACGATTATGGCGTGGAGGAGGAATTATGAAGAGTCTCTTTCTCTCTGCTAGGACTGCAATCTTGCATGGGTTGACCATTTGAACCCCACTTATGTTTACAATAATTACAAACAAACGAGGAAACAAAGAAAACAAAACCCCTTCAACAATCTTCATTATTTATCTACATAAATATAATAATAATTTAAGAAAATTTAATAACATTAGGTTAAAATAAGTAAACAATGTTTAATGGCAATTTTTTTTTTTCAATCGATTATTATACTATTTTACTCTTCTCTATCTACCTATTACTAATCTATTAATTTTGTGAAGGGGAAAAAAAAAAATTTGTCTCTATCTACTTGCTACTAAAGGGAAGGAGAAACCAAACTAGATTAAAAAAGTTAAAGGAACTTTGTCTTTAAATTAAATAGGTACATTACTATATCAGTTTGTATTTAAGTGTCTCTTATACACATCTAGATGTGTATAAGAGACAGGATTAGAGTTAAACCCAAACATGTCTGGGGCTAACTCGTCCAAAACGAATTGATTTGTCAATAACATTTATCGCGGGCTAACGCCTCATCCAAAGCAAGTTAACGTTTATCGCTTTTATCCTCTCTTCCAAATCACTGAATAAATAAATAAATTATATATATATCCTAGAAAACAGTTAAAAGTGCCAACTTAAAATGTGAAAACAAACGAGGATTAACATGGGAAATAAATAAATAATACGGAGAAAGACTTGAGTAGATCCGTTGCTGTAACATTAGAATTCAAGATCGGATTTATAGTAATATTTTTCAATAATATATATCTCCTAGAAAACAGTTAAAAGTGCCAAGTTAAAATGTGAAAACAAACGTGGATTAAAATTGGAAATGGAGTCACATCAAGAGGATGATTCGTCTGCCGCTTAACATACCAAATTTCACACTGTTTTACCACTAACTTTTCTCTTTCTAAGGATTCCTTTTTATAACTTGGTTCCACCTTTGATATATTCATTCGTAAACAATGACATACTTAGATCAATAATTAGCCAACTATAAGCGACAGGCATGGGGTAATCTTATTCGTAGTATCTAATGTTATCGTAACAATAAGATTACTTGTTAACTTGACATAAAATTTTTAATTTTTTATTTTTTTAAAAAAATAAAAATAATAATAATAATAAAAGGGGTTGTCTCGGGGATGTTAGGCAGGTTGATTAAAAGGTTAATTCACAATCTTCGGTATTTGATTGGATGTTCATGCATGACTATGAGGACGTACTGTTTGTTCCATTTTGTAACGGACCAAGCATATGAACTGTCTCTCACTTCATGTCTGCTTTAATTTGCTGATAGAGTTTGTGTTCCGTCCTACTTCCTTAACCAATGTAGTTGCTTGCTATCTTTGCACTTAACCTTAGTACTAATACAACAAATAAATTGTTATAGAAATTTGCAAAATCATGGCTCGGTTTGGATTTATAATTTTTTTTTATATTTCAAATAATATTTATAATCACCGCATAAATACAATATTTTGACCACTTTTAGCTCAAATACATCATATCTCAAAATATTCAGTAATTAACTATTTTAAATAATATTATTATTAATATGCTAAATAATAGTTCATCAAACGAAATAAGTATTCAGTGGCTTTGTCACTTTTATATAATTGTACTGTTTTTTTTAAAATGTCTCTACTTTATCCATTAATGACCCGAATTTATAATTTTTAATAATATTATACACATCTAGATGTGTATCTAAGAACACAAACTCATAACCAATAAATCATAAAAAGCATCTAATTATTAGTTAAATTATACTTGGTTGTCATTCATTGTCAAGCATCTTATCATTTTATAACAGGCCAATAATTTGGTATGTACGTAGCTAGTGTTTCTAATTGCACAATCACAGGCAACATATGCGACGGAAATGGAGATATAGATGTGCCCCAGCATTACCATCCATGAATTGTTTCAATTTGATTATTGATGTGTAAGAAAGACAAAAGAAAAGATGGGTAGAGGGTAGGCCTCTAAACAGGTCAAGTTCGTATTTTAACTAGTAAATTTAAATTTGAATTTCATTAGTATATTTGAATTTGGATTTAAATCGAGATATTTGTTAGATTTATAAAAGTCTGTTGGATCTAAATTCAGATCTTATAATATTTTTTTAACTTTTAAAAATTTTATATAGAAATTTTATTCTTTTTTTGTAATTATAAAAAAAAATCTTCAAAATTTATATTTATGCATTAATTTTATAATAAAATATAATTTATATTAACAATTTATATAATAATTAAATGAGTTTAGATCAATTCTAGATAATTGACATTTTTGATGAATTTAGAATCGGATAAACGGATTCAGGTCTAGACATAGACATAGACTCATTGCCAGGCCTAGTAGAGGGAGGTGGAAAGCAAAGTAGGTTGAAGACATGAGAGAGTTTCAAAGAGTTATCATGGTGCCAGAATATGATTCATCAACAAGAATCCAAATCTTTGCTTAACTAGAAAGTTGATGTTTGAGTGTTTGGGACCCACTCTAATCTGTGCAATTACAAACCAATCCAATAATGCAATGTCGGCTAGGCTGATTGGGAGTTAGGTTGGTTATAAAGCATAATTTAATTAATAATGAATTCATAAATGTCATTCTCTTATACATTAAATTAGTGTGTAATAAAACTATAATCTGTAAACTTGCTTCAAAGATTGTTACTATATACATTCTTGGAAAAATTATTCCCTCAAATGACATGGATGGTCCCGCCGACCAATTATCTATCAGAAAGGTGAGTGATGCACTCGATTTCCACCATGTTACAATGCTTGAAAGGTACTGTAAATTTGAAATTTCGGATAATTGGATCGAACGTCATGATCATTTTACTGAATCCTAAAATCAATACATAAACTAGTTGTAGTTCTTAGTTTCTTACATAACAAATCTTTGCACGCCGCAGGTACACATCTAGATGTGTATAAGAGACAGTTTATAGACTCTATGGTTAGGATTAAATTTTAAAAATCTTATAATTTCTCTTAGTACCTATATAGTTTGGGTAAAATATTTATAAAAATTACTATATTTGCCTCCCTAAAATTATTTGGACTCTAATTTAATAGTTAATTTTGTCATTTATTCAACTCTATTTGTATTCTTATGTTGGGCATTTAAAAGTAATTAATATTATTAGTATTTAGAAAATTGTATTTAAGTTATAATTCAACAATTTTTTGTAATCTAGTAATTTTTTGTAATTTAGTAATTCTAGACTAAATACATAGTACTTTTCTATTATTAAAAATTATAAATTTTGACTTTGCAGGATACTTTCTTCTCTAAAATCTTCTTTGATTAGGATTTTACCCTCAAACATTTTTTTTTTTTAAGATGCACTTGATCAATTTTATACAAGTTAATATTCATCACTTTTTATTTTTATTTAATTAAAAAACAATGACATATTTAATATTAATTCACTTCATTTATATATGACAAGAACTTAACAATTCAATTTTATTAATAAATGATTGGCTATTCTATTTAAATTGTTCTTGTCAACATTTACAATTCAAAAATTATTACTTTATGTCATGTCAAACAACTTTAAAAAAAATCAAGATATTTAATGGAATATATAAATTGATACATTTTTTTTTTTTCTTATTGGTTGGACTAACAAAATATATTGCATATATATTTTCTTCTACTTAATAATTTTATTTTAATTTATATTCTCGTGTCAAATTAGGGATTAGCGCAATACTAAACTTTGTCACTGTTTGATTTGGAAGTCACGAGTTTAAATAATGAAAAGTGATTATTCAAAAAATGTGAAATAATATTGCATACTATAAATTAATGTAATCCAACCAATCCGAACATTATCAATAATAGACAGCAATATAATATTCTGGCACCCTGATAAAATGATAAATAAAATTTTTGTGTCAAATATTCTTTATCTCATCTTTTTCCCTCCTCTTTAAGAAATTAAAAATAGTAGGGGTCCACATATATAATGTTAATGCGTGAAAAAATATAGCACCACAATAAAGTATTCTAATCTAAATTTTTAGTCGTATCGATACTCCAAACTATGGTAAATCGCGCGCGTGTACCCATGTTCTAGGAAACCTGTAACCAAAACAAGAGTAGCAAGGCTATGTCTCTAAGTTCCGACGCCAAATCGAATTAGTGATAGGATGTTTATAAGAGACAGGTCGTGACCCGTTTATTAACGGGTGTATAAAAGAATAAAAATTAGAATCCTTTATTTTACCTTCCAATTACTGTTTAGGATGTGTTCAAATAGTTTATAGGTTTATAAATAATTATTAGATCCATGATTTCAACGATATAAATTTTGTTGACTTAACTTTAAATAAAACTTACCTCAATATCTTTTCGTATGTTTAACAACTTTAAGGTGACTGGTTACGTATCCACGTACTATTAGATAATACTTATTGACATCATCATATAACATAACAAGAGCATTATTAGTCTTCAATTATAAAGTTCATTCATATGGGGCACCCCGCACGTGTAACCGTGTAAGATAATCTAAATTAGAGTACTGTGATCGGATATTCCGCTGCTTGTCCGCTCTCCATGATTGAAGTTAACTTCTTATTCCTTTCTCACCCTTGGTTATAAAAATTCATAATATTCGCATAACACGTTATGATTTTAAAAGTTAAAGTCATCCAAATAAAGTTTAGAATTCAATTGAATGAGTGTTAAGTTTGATAGAAAAAAAGTTCAAGAGATAATAGTTGTCGGATAAATATGACCGTAAAATTATAATATGTATAATCCTCTTATTAATTTTTAGTTTAATTTTAATATTCGAATATTCAAAATTAAACTAATTATGATAAATCTATCATAGTTAAATGAATTGATTAATTAGATGATAAATACCTCCTACTTAGTAATGAAAACATATTATACTTTCCTTGATGAAAACATATTATACTTTCCTTGACAATTTTTATTTTCCTATTCCCTTTCTCACGTCTTTTTTTTTTTTTTTTTGGTTAAGCTTTTCCAATCTTGTACCAAATTACACCGTTAATCTTTTTCTTTCGCGAGATTATTACCTTTAAGATTTAAAAATCTTTTTAAGCCTGCGTGGTGGAATAGTGAGTGCCAAGAGCAACTTGACAAAAGTTGACTTTGATGCAGAAAAATCGTGGATCGGCATAAGTATAATTTTGGTTTTCCTTCTATTTTAAAATTATAATTTTTTTAGATAAATTGTCTAATATCAAATTATTTATCAATTTAAATAATTAAGAAGTATTAAATAATATTTTTTTTTAATTTTTACCCTCAATATCATATTAATGGATGAACGAGTATTTATTTAAAATATTAATATAATAACAGATAGTTTAATTATTTTAAAATATATTTTATAAATGAATACATTTTAATAACTTTGTTAGTTCGTGTATATTAACAAAATGCGATTATATTTTGAAAGGAAACAAATACTAAGGTGGAATCGACCTAATCTCAACTTTACTTTGGATGATTGGGAATCCACCGTACTAATCATTCCCAAATCTAATTCAAGTAAATATTTAAGTACATTCGATTTTTGACCTCATAAATTCGTAGTGTGGATTAAAATTTAGAGAATCTATAACATCAATTTTGATGTAAGCAGGATCTTTTAAAATTTACTCTCTATACTGATATTCTTTTTCACATAAAATATTACAATGTGCTACCATTGGTTTTATAATTGTTTATAAATCTCTTATACACATACTAGATCAATTCAAGATCAGAAAGAAACTCTTATACAGTAATGTGTACCGTGTTCTTATGTCACGACAATTAACAAAATCTCACATGACGATGGATGCAATTAGACGATTAGCTTATCTAAAGCCTATACATAAAATAACTAGTTTAAAAGTTATGGGGCAACACAGATGTCCAGAAGAGAGAGAGAAAACTCTCTCTTCTTTAGCAAATTAATCTCATGAAGATTAGCAAAGTAATTTTCTTTATTCATGTTCTCTTATACTACTTTATCTTCATTGTCCTCCTAGATTTATGTTCTTCTTAACTTTAAACAACCGGGATTATCATCTACAGATAATTCAAGAGTACTGCTAGTAAAAGAAGGAAGGAAAATTTCATGCGTTATGTGCTTAGAAAAATCTTCATAAAGTATCGAAAAGATTATGAAAATTGAGGGAACAATCTGAAATTTCAGTAGGCTAAATATTTATATAGATAATATCAAATGTTTAAAAAATTATATTATATAATTTTTTAAAATCAAGCGAATGATTCCATATACGAGATTGTAGAATTCATCCACTTTATAATACGAAACTTTATAAGCCACGAAGTGATTAACAATATTGTTAGATTATCTGACAGAATTTTCTTTGTTTCAGATGAATTTCTAATTTTATGAACCATTCAACAATTATATTAGTTAATCCTCAATGCTAAGGGAGGGGAAAATACGAATGGATGCTTGACAAAAGGGGACCCACCAATGATTTGATATTATGGGCATTTGATTCATTGGGGTTAGTGGTGACAATTTCAAACACGACACGACAATACGACACAAATATAACACGAAATTAAAAAATTTAAAGACGATCTGAATTTAATTAAGTTACTAATGGGTCAACCCGTTAATGATCCGAAATTAAATGGAAGGTGTCGTGTCAACCTAAGGGTTGACCCGATAATCCGTTATTTTATCTGATAATATAACGACACGATTCGTTTAACCCGTTAAGATAAGATATCGGGTAATCCAATTAACCCGTTAATTAATTGGGATATCCTCTATAAAATTATTGGACAGAATAATACACTCTTTAATAGCATATTGTGTCATTCGAGTCATACACATCTAGATGTGGGTTATCGTGTCATCCTAACTAAATAACTTGTATTAGTGAAAGTTTAACTTTAATGAGTATGAGTCAACCCATTAATAACACAATCTTTATATCGTGTCATTCGGTCAACGATTAATTGTGGGTTCTCTGTCACATGGGAAATTAAGAACTTTAATATTTAAAGTTTAACGTTAATATTGCCACGGCCAACCCGTTAATAAACGGGTCACGACACTACACGACACGAATACTTAATAGGTCAATGTTCTCTTGAGATTTTTTGACACAAATTTGATAAAGATCCGATACGATAAGGATCTAAACAGGACTTTTTGACACTCCATCTTGAGGGATTGATGATTGTAGACCGTAAAAATTGGTAAAAACATGAAATAGGAAGGATGGCTGTCTCTTATGTTTTCATTTTATTTCAGCTGACCATGCCAATGAAGTTTCATCATGACGTCCTCTATTAGTTCCTGTTTTGACGGCCAGCCTACCAAAGTTGATTACAGTAGTTGTTGCATATAATTTGGGTAATGTTTAGAAATTATTTTCTTAATTTTAAAAATTAATATAATATTAATTTTTAAAATACATTATATTATATCATATAAATATTTAAAATATAAAAAATAATCTATCTAAAAAGAATTATAAACATCTACATGTGTGCCCTCTTTTCTTGATCTCCACATTAACTTCGTTGGCAATTCTGTTTACCACGAATAAGAAAGATGTTCACGAATTATTGCATACGTTGTCTGCTGCGTCGTCTAAGATAACAATTTAGTACGTGGATGCCGTTTGCTTTCGCCCCTTGTGACTGTTTAAGAACATGAAATTATATTTTAAAATTAATTAGCGATAAATGAAATGATTCATGAATTTTATCAAGGTTAGTCTAGAATTTATTGATTAATTAATGTTGAATATTTATATTTTAACATTTTCTTTCACACGTAATTCGAGTTAATATCCTTTTCACACATAAAAGGATTGAAACAAACTTTAATTACTCGATACCATTAAACACAATAAATTTTCATTGCAAAACTAATTAACGATATATAAATCTAGTTCATAAACCTTATTAATTGATCTAATATCTCTTGATAAATTAATATGAGATATTTATACTTTTAAGTGTCATCTTGTATTCCAACTTGGACTCATTCTAGGTCGACCAGTGCGAACGTATTTGTATTTCCCTTCACAATTAATTCAATTTCCAGTCAGATTTTCAAATTTCATGGCAGTAGTCAAAAGTCAGAATTGATCCGTACATAATTTTCTATCTCAATTTTTTATGCGAATTTCTTGTTTCACAGTTCTCTATTTAATGTATGTATTCTTATATAATATTATTTATAAATCAGAGTACACGTATTTAATATCCGAAATGTGAAAAAGAATATCAGTATAGAGAGTAAAATAAAGATTGTTAGCGGAATTGATCCCGGGGGTGCGCGTTTCAAGTAGCCATGGGGAATAACCGCTTTGGTAAAAGCTTAGACTTGCTTATGGTGGGTAGACAGTATTCTGGTAGTCACGGATTTTAAATTATTTTTAGTTTTTTTCTTTTTTCTTTGCACTACTGCGCCACAGCTAATACACATCTAGATGTGGTGTAATACACATCAGAAAGAAGAAAAGAAATGCAAGAAAAAAACATGAGAATATCTGCCAAAAGCATTCTATGATGATGATGAGCACTAAGACTCCGTATGTTATGTCTTTTTTATCATGTTTTTTAGCCTACTGAAATTTCAGATTGTTCCCTCAATTTTCATAATCTTTTCGATGGGTAGGACCATTTTTCACCATTAAAGACATAATTTATGGGACCATCTAACTAGTAATGGAGTTTGAAAGAAGTCCCCAATCTTGTACTCGTCAAAATGGTAAGTTTGACTCAATTCTTAACTAGCAAGCCATTATCTTTAATATTGGATAAGAAATTTTGCAAGCTCTTATTTTCTAGATCAATAAAAACTAAAGAATTTACCTCCAAAAAATTTATTGCACTGTGTTTCGTTTCTACAATTATTATATTTAGGTGTTACTCAAAGTATTATTTAGAATAAATATTATACAGAATTTTTAAAAAATGTGATATATCTAAATTAAAAGATTACTAAAAAAATGTATATAAAGTGATTATAAAATTATTATTCAGAGAATAACAACAATTCAATTGAAGTAATTATTTGTGGATTTAGACAGATTCAATTCCCCAAATCAAAAAAAGTATGATAGATTAAAACTCAAGTTCGATTTGGTAGCTAATATATGGAAAAAAGAGCTTGTCAATTGCACCATGTTTTATTGAAGCAAAGCTTTGGAGTGCCCCCACCTCTCAAGACTTTTTGGTGGAGTTTTCAGATAGAAACATCATGGCTTGCGTTTAAAAGTAGAGAAACCCACAGCTCCAAAACTTTGGTCCTGTCTATTAGGTGACTCCTCCTCCTCCCAGACTTCTCATTTCTCATCGTCCATCTAGAATGAGAAATAGCATGTATGCATTAAGGGAATAATGGATCCGTTTTAAAATATTATATCGTACATCTTGTAATTTATATTTAAATTTGTCACTCATATCACATGAATGATATAATTAAATTTAAAATACGAATTCAACTTATAATAAAATAACACCTAAATTGAGTCTATTTTAAAATTTTTGCCTATGCAGCATGATGGAGGTCCCATATAAAAACCAACTCGCTTGTGGATCATCTAGAATAATTTGACTATTTGGTTTAACCAGAAACAGTTGAAGGGTTAAATCACTAATACAAAAGTTATGGCATATGGGTCCCCAGATGGACACACCCAAATTAACAAGGAAAAAAAAATATACATTTTTTCTTGAAGAGTTCTTTCCACTTCTTTTTACACACACGGAAGCTGTTTGTGTATTGGTTAAATGATGAGTTGTTCATTGGCATGGTCAGCAGCAATGATTAATGACTTAAACATTCAAAGATCCTGAAAGATCTTGAAAACATACCATACTTAGTAGGTAATACTAATCAAAGAAGTTCTGGACCTTTTTGTCGGCAAAAATTTCTCTAGAATAATAGATTAGTATAAATAATAATGCTTCGTCAACATTTGATGGCCACTTAATTATGGGGAAGAGAGGAACCATTTGCAATTTATAGTCATTTAATAGTATTTTTTTTTATTTAGTTTGATTATTAAGAAAGTTTATTTTTCCCTTCCTTTTCCCCTTTAGGAGTAAGGGAAGAATTTCATGGCTGAAAGAATTTTCTTTAGCCGGAATTGTTTGTATACGCTTGTAACATCGTCAACTAGGAATATGTTGATAAATTTTGTGACCAAAATAATATACATGTTGGTATTCTTCTGTCAAATTATATTGCCACAAAACAAAAAAATTAATAAAATTTGGGAATCATATTTTTCGAGTAGAACGTTTTGCAAACTAAGAAAATTCGCAGTTGGTTTGGTCTGTGCATGTTAGGTTTGCCAATAAGCCTGGTGAAACTTGTTTGGGATAACTAAGTCATAATTTTAATAAACAATTCAATATTATTGACACACCTAACATAACACTCTAATCAACCTAAGAGACATACACATCATAGTGAACGGACTATAATTATATAATTATAGTCCGTTCACTATGTGTGTCTGTCTGTGTATTTATTTTAAAAGAAAAAAATAGTAAAAATGGTAATATGTCTCATTAGAAATTGCTACAACAAATCAAGTACTAAAAGACTTATGTTAGATTTTCCAACATTAGCTCTTCTTTTCTTTTCAAGTTGTATTATTCTGATGCATCAACTATCATGTATCATGTATGCACTCGTGAACCACAAAATTATCTGAAAGCAGGTAAATTTATATAAAGTGATAAAATTATTAATATGTTATTAGATTCATTACAAAATAAAGTGAAATTTGATTGTTTCTAAAATCGGTTGGTGATTTAACATGATTTTTCTACATAGACTGCTTTTGGCAAATGGTCTTGAATTTTAATTTCGTAAATCATTTCCCAAGCAAAAATCCGATTAAAGTTCAAATTTGTTTGGACAATTATTATTATTAGAATATTATTTGAAAAATAATAATAAAAAAAGAGAGAGAATTCTATGGTCCTTTAGCTAGTATACCGTTGTAGTTTAATACTTATATTATACAAGTATTCAAAACACATAATTTTATACCGTACAAATATTTAAAGTACAACAATATGTTACCTAATGAAGCTATAGAATTTTCTTTTTTAAAAAAAGAAAAAAGAAAAAAAAGAAGGGCTATCTATACGGAGTCTATTGGCAGGGACTCCTATGACAGGACTAAATGTCCCTGGTTTGTAAAAGTCAGAATGACAATATTAGTCCTTAAACATAAACAAATGGTAAAGCAAAGCAATGCATTGATTCTTCCAATTGCACTTGGGTTGGGCCTATAATAGAAGAGACAACTATGAGGCATCTACTTCATTTTTCCCCTCTTACGGCTCAGTAACGTCCTTGAACAAAACCCAAAAAAAGAGCCCATCTTCTCATCTTTTAGTTGGATCTTTACAGTTGTAATACGGGCCTAAAAAAGCTTGTTGGATTGCAATGGCCACGGCTCGTCTGCGTGTCAAATATCAAATTGACGACATCTTCTTCCCATAAGCAAAAACTTTGTTGAAAAGCCTGCTGAGAGGAATAGCCCAAACCACAAGCCACTATGAATTCCACGCCGAATTAAGTAGTTGTAAACAATCAAAAATTTATTTATTTTATTGGAAAATACTTTGGTAGAGTTGATTTTGAATCTACATATAAATTTTATGATTAAAATTAAATTTTATAAAATCTTATTTATATCATTTATTTTATAAAGTTAAATTTACATCATTAATTTTACAAATGGAGCCAAATAAAATATGTATGTTATAAATATAATTAAAGACTAAGTATTTAATTTCCTTGGATGTACTTATACACATCTTTTTAGTGTATAAGAAACAGGTTTGAGTAAAAGGACAATCCAGGTTAGAGAGGTTAAAGAGGAAGGTTGACAGTGAATCGAGTTGAATTAACAGCTGAAGGAAGGAAATCAGCTATATTCCTTTTTCCAGAGCGAGATCCAGTTGCTGGATCTGGACCATCGAGAGCATCTCGACAAGAAATTGTTGTTATTCTCTGAATAATAATTTTATAATCACTTTATATACCTGAGTCTAATAAGAGCAATCCAACATCTGTATAAGAGACAGTTATAAAATATAAAGAATAAAAAAATAATATATAAATGCTCGAATAATTCGACAAGTTTTATAGTTCGAACTCAAATTCATAATTTGCTAGAAAACTTGTCGAATTATTCGAGCATTTATATATTATTTTTTTATTCTTTATATTTTATAATTACTAAAATATTGGTAATGTTTAAAAAGTTACTACTACCTCTAGAGGCATTGTAGTCAAATTGTATAATTAATGGTTCCTTTGAAGCTATAAATTGTTGTAGCAATTTCTAAATGAGAAGAAATATTACCATTTACATCTTCATTAGTATTAAATATGTTTCCCATGTTTAGTGGATAATAAAGTATACTTGATTATTTATATACTAAAGAGCGATAAGGTTAATTCTCTAAAAATAATGATATTAACTTCATAGTAATTTGCAAAACGAAAAAATTATGAGCTATGTATCTAAAATATAGGATTAGAGTATTATAACTTAACAAAAGATAGACACAAATATATTTTCTTTATATTTAATTTATTAAAAAAATCTAAGATAAAGATAGAAATGAACATTTATTTTAAAACTTATTTGTTTATTAAACAAAGAATATCGTTTTTGCCATAAGGAAATCAAAGAAGTACACTCGAAGTTAATTTCATTGACTAAATACACTGAAGGTTGACAGTTGCATAACAAAAACCCATCAAATTAATCGCACAATAATTTATTGAAACTGAATTCATATCTCTTGCACTTTTCTCTTAACAATTTACAAACCAAACCAAGAAAACCAAAAGGTACATGGAGGTTGAAGACGTTTTGTCTCTCCTTCACAGTAAAAATAAAATAAAATCCAAAAATACATACATGTGAATAATACAACTTGTGTATTGTCAATAAAGAATTACTTTAATGACAAGCGTAACAATTATTTGCTACTTTAATGTATTACAAAAAAAATTATGACCAAAAGCCAAAGAATGTATTCTTGAAAAAGTGCTTGATTCAAAGTATTATTAATCAAAGCATTGTTATCTTATTCTCCATGGGGATTCTGAAAATTAAAATCAAATAATATCCATATTACCCACTGCCCAATAGACCTTATAATTCTTTCTAACCTGATAACCACGCTTATGAGCCTACCATTGAAGTATTGTAAATTAGATAAGTAGTTGAAATCTTTATCAGCATATCAGATGTCAAAAGCTTTTTATGTAAAGATGTGGACTTACAATAGTCTCATGCAAGTTTTACAAGATCAAGAAAAACACAAGACTAATGTGGTGGCTGCGCAGAATGTACCAAGAAAGTAAACCTTTCTCCAAGTTTAGAAAGTCCCTCTACACAGTCTCCTTAATTATATCATCTTGGATCACATAATTGTTGATATTGTTAGGCTTTTGAGTTAACAGACAATAAGAAATAATGTGCTACTTCCTTTTTCCAGACAAAGTAGTAAATAATTAAAAGGTTCAAAAAATTTCAACTTTTATAAGATACAGAAAACTATAAATGTAATAAACCTCAAAGTGTAACCATAATCTAGTTGTTTCATTCCTGTTTCTTGCATGAACCTGAAACATTCAGACAATATTAAAAAATCACAGAAAGGAAAGCAATAGAGAATCATTATTAAAAATGGCATTCCAAGGAAAAAATTGCACTATTTCATCTCACCTTTGCATTTGAATCCAATCTTTACAAACTACAGTATCTACAACAGAAAATCTTTGCTAGTCATATAAAGTGGTTCTATAACTCAAACACAAACGTGTCAATTGGACCCCGGATCATTGTCCATCATTTCAATAATAATTCATAGCCACAGGATTTCCTCCTAAGAACCAAAGGACTCAATTAGCTGTTTCATAAGAAAGCAAAGCTTGAAAGCTCCAGTAAAACCCAATTTTTTTACTTCGATTAAAACAGAGAAATTTTCTCAACAAAGCAAAAGAAAAAAGAAAAAATAATGAAAATAGGAAAAGTTCAAACATTTTTAAGATAATGACTGCTTATACAGCATTTGATCCATGTAATTCGAGAAATTACTGTATCAAAAAAATCCTAAATGTTTCATCTCATATTCCCGAACTACTATCCTGACAAAGAATTCCTTTGAATAATATCAACAGGTTATTTCCTTATTTTTCTCCTTCCTTTTATCAGTACCATTATCCTGATCCCATCAATGATAAAAAAATAAAAGAAAAAATCTCATAAAAAAATTCAATCTTTTTGTTATCTTTATTACCTTAAATTCCATTTCGGAACTCTTTAGAAAAAAAAAAGGCTTTTTATGTACCTTGATGAGTAAACTGAAGCTGAAGTTGAAGCACTCGAAAATGTTTTGACATTCGAAACTGCAAGCAACGTATTGATTTAGGCCTATTTTTATGCCTGAAAAGGATGACACAGCCGGTCATTATCTGGGTTCGATATTCTCTTGGCTCAGGTTCTGATACTCTATCCATCCTCCAACCGACTAAGTCTCCTACACTCACCATGATTCTCTTAGCTCAGGTAGGCTTATACTCAACACTCTTGAATCTAGACACATCAAAATAAATTTGAGAACAGTCAGATATTGCCGTTGTAGGACATAGGAAGTAACTGTCAATTTTTATCTCAAAAACAGAACCTTAATATCTCAAAAACAGAACCTTAATTCTTAAATTTAAAAGAATTTTTGACTTTTGAACTGTCTAATCTCACCCCAGAAATCACTAATACACATGAAATCTTTCCCTCCTATCACATAAAGGGAAAAATCATCCATAAAAGGCATAACATAACAGAAAGAATCAGCCTAGCAAGTGAAAAATTGATAAAAAGGTTCTACTGATTTTCAAGAATCAAGAACTAACATCATTTTTGAAAATACAAACTCCAACTTCAACTATCATGTTCTACTAAAGAGACATGTATTGATCAAGAAATGATGAAGATTCAGGATGTCTTGGTCCTTTTATAGGAATTTATATATCCAGACAGGGAAATCCAAAAAAAAAAAAAGATCTAGAAGTGTATAAGAGACTAGGATCTTATGTTATTTAAAAGTAATAGGGGATTTTATAAATCTTGTACATCAGATAAATCTGATTAAAATTTTAGAAATAACAACATGATCTGTTTCGAAGACACATCTCAAATCCTAAGAGACAACCCCAAAATATCAAGGATAAAATTGTCAATGTAATATTTATAATTAACCAAACATACACCAATGATTAAAGAAATTAAAAAAAAAAAAGAAATTAGCATGTATAAAGATTGAAGATTGCAGAAAGATGTGTATAAGAAGATTTAAGGCATTGGAATATGAAAGTTTCAATTTCAAGCAAGGGAAGAAGAATCTAACAAAGAGATTAGGACCACACCAAAGCCACCGCCACATTCATACTTTTCCAATCAAGAAAATACTTCAATGGTAGGCTCATAAGCGTGGCTGTCTCATAGGAGATAATAGTGGTTTGAGTTTTGAAACGAATCAGGAAAAAAAAAGACTATTTTTCAAATTAAAATAGATAGATTGGGATTATTTGGATTGAAATTGAAAAGATAAGGAATGAATCTTGTTAAAGAAGAGGCATGAATTAGGGGAAGAGGGAAGTAGAAAAATTGATGGGAGTCGTGAAGAGAAAACTGAATGGGATGTAGGGAAATTGATGGGGAGGTGAAGGAGTAAATAGAAGTCACGTTCTCATCATACTTTACCAAGTAAGAAAGAGAAAGAAAGTCAAAAAGAAAATGTAATTTTTCCTCGATGATAAATAGAAATGCATATTTTAACTGCTTACCGTCAAATTTGGACCATTCATATCATATGCCCTTGGAGCCCGATACCATGCCGCCACCATTGCTAGTGCGAATACTAGTCATAATTTTTTTTGGTTTTTTCTGAGCCTGCTTTGGATAAGTAATGCGCGTCACAACAACGGTGAACTACACACCTAGATGTGTATAAGAGAAAATTTGGAAATTTTCCCAAATCGCCCGAGAATCACCTATCCACGACTCTGACAACAGTCAGTAGAAAGTATAAACCAATTAATCTGACTCACTCAGTTCCATCACAGTAACGCCGGTGTCGATTCCATTGAATATTCTTCTTTCTCTCTTAATCCTGTCTCTCCTACTCCGATCACCCTCGCCACCGATCTTCCAAACACGCCCCTCGTTTTCTCGGAAAGTTCTCGCGTCCCTTTAACCAAATCCATCAGCAGAACGAGTACGAGTACGAGACCCTATTCTTCGAGCAGCGGCTTGATCACTTCAGCTTCGCCAAGCTCCCATCTTTCCAGCAGAAATACTTGATCAACACTCACCACTGGGTGGGACCTTCCCGTTTGGGTCCCATCTTCTTCTACTGCGGCAATGAAGGCAATATTGAATGGTTCGCTGCCAACACTGGCTTCCTTTGGGAACTCGCCCCTCGTTTCGGTGCCATGGTCATTTTCCCCGAGGTAACAATAATAATTTTACTGCTACTGTGTAGAGGGACCTGTCTCTTATACACATCTCTATATCCCTTAGTACATGAATTTGTTCATGTAAAGTTGAAATCTTGATTTTTTGTTAGGGATATAGTTTTTGTTTGGCACCCTAACCCTTCATGCATTTGTGTGCTCAAAATTAATTCCTAATCTTTACGGATTTTAACTAAACAGTTCTCAGAATTAGGTCCTAAAACCGCAAATCTCCCTTTAGTAAATTATAGGTTTTGTTTATGTAATATGATTGAAGAATTTGATTGGCAGCACCGGTACTATGGGGAATCAATGCCATATGGAAGTCGTGAAATTGCGTATAAGAACGCTAGTACATTGTCATATCTAACAGCTGAACAAGCACTTGCAGATTATGCAGTTTTAATCACTGAGCTTAAACGGAATCTTTCTGCTCAAGCTTGCCCTGTAGTCTTATTCGGTGGATCATACGGAGGAAGTGAGTGGTTGCATTGGTTGGTATCTTATATTTGTGTGGTGTGATGATTAATGGGAAAACAGAGCATTTTTGTTCTGATTTTATAGCCTTTGTTGAAGTGATATGTTTTTCGGGTATGGACAGTGTTAGCAGCATGGATGCGGCTGAAGTATCCTCATGTTGCTATTGGAGCATTGGCTTCTTACAGCGCCAATTCTTCAGTTTGAAGATATTGTGCCACCTGAAACGTTTTATGACATCGTCTCCAATGATTTTAGAGTATGTTATAAATAAACTGATTTTGTAATTTACCTGGTTCAAATTTTAATTTTTATGCTGGATTTTTTGACCTGAAGTCCATTGCTTCCATAGCGCGAAAGCATTAGCTGCTTCAAAACAATTAAAGAGTCTTGGGATTTGATTGCATCGAAGGGACAAGAAAATGATGGACTTAACCAGCTGACCAAGACTTTTCATTTTTGTCGGTAAGAGTATGAACATGTAGTGTTCTCAAATCAAGAATCTCAAGTTCTTGTCCTAATCCATTTAAGATGATTGGCAGGAAACTGAATAGCAGTGAAGATCTTTCTAACTGGCTCGATTCTGCTTATAGCTATTTGGCAATGGTCGACTATCCATATCCTGCAGGCTTCTTGATGCCTTTGCCTGCAAATCAATAAAATCAGATGTCTTGTAAAAGACATGTGTTTAATCCATTGGATGTAGATTTCTGAGTGCCACAACTTCATTGGCATAGTTGTTCTTATCAATCTTTAGATCATTAAGGGATTCTTTCTGTCTCTAAGAATATCTTTGGTCCAGAAATCTTAGAATGCTTTTAAAGCTGAAATTCCTTAAAAGGACCTTGACAGTAATCTTGTCATTTAAAACTTTAAACAGCTATGACATGAAAGAAATTAAGACAATATGTTTTCCTCGGTATTGTTCTCTTTTCTTTTAATTTTAAGGAAATAAATCCTACATTGCCTAGGCCATGTGGTTTGATGTTTTCCCTTTTCATATCTTATCTGGAAATAGAGTAGCATTGATGCCTTCTATTTCTAGACATCTTTTCAAAAATAGCTCAGATATATTGATTGACCCTTAAGTTCCACTGCCTAGTTATTCTATCATTCTTCTTCTTCAGGTATGCAGCAGGATTGACAGTTGTCCTAGTGGGAGTAGCATCCTGCAGCGTATATTTGAAGGAGTTAGCGTCTACTATAACTACACTGGAACAGTTGAATGCTTTAACCTAGATGACGACCCTCATGGCATGAGTGGTTGGGACTGGCAGGTGTGTACTTTCTGAAAATAGATTTCTTGCATCTTTACTGGCCAAATCAACATATACATGCTGATGTGTATAAGAGACAGTCGGCTCCAAAGGATGCCATTTTCTTAAGATTCATTGGTTTCTTTCTACTTTTGCATGCTTGCACTGAGATGGTTATGCCATTGGCTAGTAGCAAGGAGTCTAGCATGTTTCCAGCATTTGACTACAATTACACTGATGATGAGGAGGGCTGTTGGATTGCTTTTAATGTCAAGCCAAGGCCTACATGGATTTCTACTGAATTTGGTGGACATGTATATGGATAATGCTTCTATATCCATCAGTCTCTATTTTCTCTTCATGATCCTTGGCATTCTTATTATTTTTTTCCTTCTATTGTCTTGTCTAACTGAAATCAGAAGAGCTTTCTGTTCTAGAACTTGTCTGTAGGTTGACTTGATTCTCTTCATCATTTTTTTTCTTTATTACACGTCCATATTGAGTGTATCTTGAAATTTTCTAATGAAGCATAAAAGGCTTACTTACTACAGAAGTTGTGGTTTTTTTGTTTCGTCGCCAACCAAAAGTGGAAAGTGAGGCCTTTCAATTGAAGGTTAATCCTTGTGCAGTTCAAAAACCATTTAGCGAGTTCTAGAAACACGTGAATGTAGGGTTGCTTATTCAGACGGGGTTTTTTGGGGGCAGGGGGCGTCGGTGGAGGTTAGGCGATCTGCAGCAACCTTTGTCCAAGAACATGAAACATGCCTATTGTTGAAGCATATGCTTAACTTGATTTTCTACTACATATCTTTTTGACCAGATATTTCAACAACTGATTTTGGAAGGTTACCATTTAATATATTATCAATAACCTATGACTTGATTAGTCATATCGTTAACTATTTGGCTTTGGCAGTCTCCTGTTTAAATACTTGATGAAATTTCCTGGATGGTTATAAAACATTTTTTTTCCCATGGTTATAAACATTAAAAGAATTCTTGTTGCTTTCTACCTATCCGTTGAGGTATGAGCCAGGGGCAAACCCTGGCTCTTCAAGTCTTCGCTAATTGATTTTCTTCTTTTTCATTGTGCAGGATATAAAAAATACTCTGAAAACATTTGGAAGTAACATCATTTTCTCAAATGGCCTCTTAGATCCCTGGAGTGGTGGCAGGTGATCTCTTGGTCTAATATAACATGCATTTACACTGAGTATTCATTTCATTCACCAAGATTTGATGGAAGTGAGTTGCATATGCTGCAGTGTTCTGGAGGATATTTCTGAAACTATTGTCACGCTTGTTACAGAAAAAGGTAACATGGTACTCCGACTCTCTATTCTCATCACGTCAGCATATTGAGTTTATTGTAGGCGACCACCTATTTTCATTCTTGTCAATGAAGTTGTTCACTCAGATGATCTACATTCTGTCTGCTCATCAAAAGACAACATTTTAGATATAGTGATAAAGGTTAGAAATATCATATTGTATGGGTATATTGATGCAGTTTAGCAACTACAGCGAGTGTGGTACTTGAATGGACTGATCACCATTTTATTCGCATCTCAGGTGCTCATCACTTGGATTTACGTGCAGCCACTGATAAGGATCCTGATTGGTTGGTGGAGCAAAGGGAATCTGAAGTCAAGCTGATTAAGAACTGGTTGAAGGATTACTATGAGAATAGAAGGGCAACATTTGCAGTGTAACAATAGAGTTTGAAGCTTTTGTCTTCCACTCACCACCACTATACCAACAACTACAAATGAGATAAGACAAATTCCACTGTTTAATATTTATCGCTTGAAACATCAATTAACAGCCCGACCAACATGGGTTTTGTTAACATGGTTGGAAAATGTATTTGAGGGAATTTAATAAGACAAGTAAACTGGTGTAATTCCCCTGTTTTGATGTAGTGTTGATACATAATATTCACTTCTAAATCGCTTGGTTAAATAAAAAGGGTGGGGCTATGTTCTTTGGGATAGATTTTGATGTTCAAATCAGTATTTAGATTAAAGATTTAAAGACAGCTACATGTTGTCTCTTATACACATCTAGAAAGTATTAAAGACAGCAATGCTACACAGTGCTAATTTCTTAAAATCAATGGTTGAGTCGAATATTTAATATTTGATCCATTAACATTTAATTGAATTGTGAGGATAAAATTACTAAAATATTCTCAGCGGATTCAATTCAAATTATGTGTAATATTGTAATTGAAAGTATTATTTCAGCATCATTGGTTAATAGATGGATAAATCCAACGTATGATTGGATTATCCATTTTTTAACCGGCATGCCTTTAGATTGACGCTAGAAGGGTTTACGGTGGCGATTTTACGCTTGAAACCTTGAGGAATTTTGGTGAACTTTTAAGAAATGAGTTTGGACAAGAAAACTTAATTTCCAAATGTCTTTACACACGTAATTATCGTGTGTTAATTAAAAAGAAATTAAGCGTGTGTTAATTAAAAACTTGTGAAATTCGTTGGAGGGTCTATCGCGAGTTACCCCATGTATTATTTGACATAAAATAGATAATGGATTTGTTTCTGTCTTTTATTGAATTTTTTTTTACCGCTTGATAGATAATTTGACATGTCAATGATATATTTTTTTTTTTTGTATTTCAAAATACGGTTAACCAGCATGTTAACTAATTGATTATGATAAAGTAGATCAAATTTGGCTATTTTTTCTTCTGTAGCACCTTGATGTGACATGAGCATGAAGGAGTTAAACGATCAGTTTATTTTTATAAGGGCTAAAATCACTTATTTTAATTTTTTTACCCTATATTGTAAAGTGGATATCGAAAGATTTCTTTCTAACCCGTACATATGACTTTCATGAAAATGTGTGTATAGCATTTTACAAACCACACCTAAAATTAGATCAAATTATAGCAACTTGACTTTACATTAATATGATAAGCTAAGCCTTATTTGTCTACCTCAGGAGTAATTAACTACTAGCAATGGCTGTCTCTATACACATCTAGATTATGACACACGAGAGTCCCTGTCTCTTATACACAACTTTTCATTACTTTAATATTCCCTTATTTTTGAGGTATCAAGGACGAAATGGGATTAAGGGCAAAAATTAGGGATGATTAGTGTCTTTCATCCTAAAAATTTAGAGTAAAATATATTTGTATTACCTAAAAAATAAAAATAAAAATAAAAATAAAAAGCTTACTCCGTAATTGACAACCGACTCTCGTGGTCATAATATAGTACACACGAGAAGTTTTCTGTCTTTGACGGAAGAAATGTGTTTAATTAATCAGATAAAACACTCTATTAATTTTAAATTATAGTAGTATTACATTTGATTTGACAAATAATTAAGATAATGAGAAGGTGATATTTGATTCCAAATGCAAAAATAAAAAATTATTTTTACAACAACAAAACTTTTTTTCCTGTTACGAATAAATTTTAATTACTTATTTTTTAATATAGAATATATATAACTACTATTAAAATAATTAAAAATATAATAAATTTTTTTATTTTTCAATCATTAAATAACGTATAATACTTATTAATGGTCTGTAATTAATATTTACTCCGTAGTAATACGACTAAACGGAAAGAATTTTTCTCCCTCTCTCACCCTCGAGTCTAAACTAATTTCAACTCAATTCCCCCCGTTCCAATTCAGACCCAGTTGTCGCCACTCGCCCCTCCCCCTGTCTTACTACTCCAAAAAATTAAATAAATAAAGAAAAACCATAAATAGAAAAAAGAAGAAACAAAAAGTAAAAGGGCTCACAGTGCCACTACTCATCACTCCCCTCAAGAACCCTTGTTTGATTTGATCTCAATTTCAACTACAGAACTTTACCCCAAAAAAAGACCAAAGTGAAACGTCTCCATAAGGGCTTCTTCTACATTTCAATATCCACCAAAAACATCTAGACGTTCTATAAGAGACAGCTCTCCGACAGAGGACTGTCCTCTTCTTAAAGATTCGTTTGAGAAATATCCAAGAGAACGGTTACTACTTTAACGACGCCGTTTACTGCTCCGGATTCTACGGGTAGGGTTTTGCGAACTCCGTTAACTGATGAAGCTATATGGAATCGACTTAAAGAGGCTGGCTTTGACGAGGAGTCTATTAAGCGCCGTGATAAAGCTGCTCTTATTGCCAATATTGCCCGCCTTGAAGCTGAGGTTTTCTCTTTAATTTACTTCTATTTTTTCTTCCCTGCATTATTATTATTTTTTTAAATATTTTTTTTTCACTTGAGATCGAGAATTTCTTGTTTGTTTACTTTCAGGGATTGTTGTGCTTTTAGTTAGTTGATGGGTTTTAGAACAGTATGTTAATTCTTTATTTGGTTTCTTGAAATTTAATGGGCATTTTCAATTGTCATTTTTCGGTTATTTAATGTAAATATGTGAGGCCAGGAAAGTAGTGTGGGAGATTAACAAAGATTATTGTTGTTGTTTGTGACTGTCTCTTAACATTTATGACTAAAATCAAATTTCTTTTTCTGGTCCCCCACCCAAATAATTGAAAAATTGTAGGAAAAAGCTGGAAAATGTTTATGGGCTAAAAATATGTTAAGAGATTAATTTGTCAAAGTTTTGGGTTTCTAGAGTGTAGTAGTTTCTATTTTATTTTTTGTTAATTCCAAGTGGAGCTTAATCATGTCTTGATTTTCAGAAATATGATATTGAACATCATATGGGTCTTCTCCTTTTGGAAAGAAAGGAGTGGGTTTCGAAGCATGATCAAATGAAAGCTGCTATTGAATTGGCTGAGTTGAAATATAAGCGAGAGCAGGCTGCACATGCTTCTGATTTGGCTGAAGCAAAGATCCGAGAAGATGCTCTGAAGAAAGCTCTTGGCGTTGAAAAAGAATGTGTTGACAAATGTATTTGATGGAAAAAGTTCAATCTTTTTTCAATATGTGCAACTTATTGTGCTTCTATCGAATGATTTTTGGCACTTGTAGATTGAGAAGGCATTGCACGAGATGCGAGCAGAATCTGCAGAGGCAAAAGTTGCAGCTGAAAGTAAATTGGCTGAAGCACGAAGCATGATGGAAGATGAGAAGAAATTCACTGAAGCTCAGGCAATTCTCCTCGCAATCTTCTTTTCTAATGCTTCAAAATTCAATCTAGAAGCTGTCTCTTTTACCGCATCTGAAAGAAAGTTAAAAGAAGTTGAATTACGTGAAGATGATCTTAGAAGGCGGATATATGTCCTATCAAGTCCCAATAAGTCTTTTAATTTATATTTAATTTATACTACAAATCAAGACAAGGCTTATCATATTTCTTCCTGCTAGCCAAATTTGTTTTTCTTTTTTTGCTGAGGGCTGTTGTTTGCAGTATCATTATTTATTCTTCTTTAACTGTATGTATGTTTATTTTGTTATGTTCTGTTCATTTTATTTTGAATACTATACTCCATGCCTGGTGTTTTCTTCTGAAAAATCTGAACAATTAATTGAAATTAATCACTGGAGTTCTGGTAATGTCATGCCTGTGATGCAGTCCATGATTTCTAGTCCTTGTACTGGTCTTTAAAGTAATAATAGGTTGTTTACGAGTAATGCATTTAAAGAAATACCATTTTCTGAAATTTTTGGTATAATTATAATGTAAAACTTTGCTTATTTTTCTGCTTTTTCAGCCTTTGGTGCTCAATTATGTTGAGGGTGATTAATCATGTGTTTTTCTTAATGTCCATATTCCAGTTGTGATAGCAAAGAGAACGAAATCCATCTTGAGAGGCAATCTTTACGTGAAAGGCAGAAAGTTTTGCAGCAGTCTCAAGAAAGATTGCTTGATGGGCAATCTTTACTTAACCAAAGGGAGGAATACATTTCTACCCGATCTCAAGAATTAAATAAGCTTGAAAAGGAATTGGAAGCTTCAAAATTGGACCTAGAGGATGAACGTTGAGCAAAACTCTTAGTGAGAAAAAGCAAGATTTGGAGCTTCAGGAAATGTCCTTGTCAGCAAGAGAGGAGGTTGATGTCAAATTTCCTATTTAATATGTTGTCACTTTTTTAGATTTTTTTTTGGATCCATTTGATGTGTATACATTTGTAGATATACTTTTTCTCAATTCAAAAAATTTCCATTTAATTTTGTGCTTCTGCAGGCTGTTATCAAGAAGGAGTGTGAACTCAAAAAGAAAGAGGAAGAGCTGCTTGTTCTGCAAGGAAAACTTGCTAGCCAAGAGTTTGTAAGTCATGATTAGTTGAGAAACTTGGTATCTTCTTTCCTTGTGCAACATTTCCCCTGATCTTGTCTCCGGATGCACCATGCAGGATAGAATTCAGCAAGCAATTGATGATCGTGCAGCTGCACTGAACTCGAAGAACTCCATTCTTGAGGCAGAGTTGGAAATGAAACGCAAATTGGTGGAAGAAGAAATCGAAACTAAGAGGCGGACTTGGGAGTTAAAGATGGGAAATTGATATGAAGCAAAAGGAGGACCTAATCATGGATAAAGAGCATGATTCTGGAGATCTCTTATACACATCAGATCTGTTAAGAGACAGGAGAAAGATCCTGGAAGAAATAAGCAGTCAGTTGAAGAAAAAGACTGAATCTTATCTGCTCATGGAGAAAATCTTGATCAAGAGACAGATAATATCTGGCGAACAAAAAGAAGAGATCAACTCCATAAAGGTTGACCTCCAAAAGTCTTTGGATTCTTTGGAGGAGAAGAAGAAAGAAATAAATTGTGCTGAAGATAAAATGGAGGCAATGAGGAGTGAAACAAATGAGTTGCTGGTTCTAGAAAAAAGGCTGAAAGAAGAGATTGACCTGATCAGGGACAGAAGCTGGATTTGGAGGCTGAAGCCGATCAGCTGGAAGCAGAGAAAGCAAAATTTGAGACTGAATGGGAGTCGATTGATGAGAAAAGAGAAGAGTTGAGAAAAGAAGCAGAGCGTATTGCTGAAGAGAGGTATGCCAATTTACAAGTTTCTTAAGGATGAGCGTGACAGTCTCAAATTGGAGAAAGATGCTCTGCGGGAACAATATAAACAGGATCTTGAGTCACTTTCTCGTGACCGTGAAGCCTTTATGAGTGAAATAAAGCAAGACCAATCTGAATGGTTCAGCAAAATCCAGAAAGAACTTTGCAGACTTTTTGGTGGATATTGAAATTATTCAGAAGAATGAACTGGAGAACCGTGCTCAAAAGAGGTGTGAAGAAATAGAAAATTATCTCAAGGAAAGAGAGGAAGCTTTTAATGAAGAAAAGAAGAAAGAACTTCAGCACATTGATTCTCTGCGAGAAACTGTGGTCAAGGAAATGGAATTTGTTAACTTAGAAAAGAAAAGGCTTGATGCTGAGAAAAATGAGATCAATTTGGATCGTGAAAAACGGAAAAAGGAATTATACTGAGCTAGAATCATAAGATAGAAGCTCTTAAGTTGCAAAGAGAGAAATTGGAGAAACAGAGAGAACTACTTCATGCAGAAGCGTCTATAGGCAGGAGATTCTTTCTCAGATTGAGGAATTGAAGAAATTGGAGGATATAAAATATATTCCAGATCGTATCACTCCACGGAAGGGGCTTGAGTCAGAGCTACAGTCAAAGTCTATGAAGAGATTGTTGCATCAGAAGTCTAGAATAGATCCAGGACAGAAAGAAGTTTTGAATGGTATCGGACATGATTTATCTAGTAGAAAAGGATCAGATATTGCCTCTTCTTCTCTCTCTACTCCTTTGTCATGGCTTAAACGCTGTGCTGATACGCTGCTTGAGCAAACACAAAGTAATAAAAAGAGGAGGAAAGAGAAAGATGTTGCTATGGACAGCCTTTCTTCAAGGTATTATAATCCCTTACCAGTAGTTCAATTGTGTCTTAGGGAAAGACCAATTTGGTCCCTTATCTATTAAAAAGACTAATTTGGTCCCTAATCCTTGCAAAAATTAAACTAATTTAAGGCTTGTGACGGAAATTATAGACAAAATAACAAAGTTTGCTTGACAACACATCTACATGTGTTAATGAAGCATGTGATTATTATGTGTCTTGGTCCATTAATTTATCCATGATTTCTATCATAGGACCTCATTGGATTGTTTAATTTTTTTATAGATAAGAGACCAAATTAGTCTGTTGTGATAGATAAGGGGCCAAATTGGTCGATACCCCAAAGATAAGGGACTAAATTGGTCTTTTTCCCTCGTGCCTTATTACTTATTCTGTTTTTCATTTCTTGTGCATTTTGGCTGGATGCAATCTTTATTTATAACCTTTTTTACTTGTAGTCCATTAGCAAAAGAAGCAAATGTTCCAGAGGTTGAGAATGTAGCCAAACCAATTAATCAAACTCTTGTTCGTGCTGAGGAGACCACCGTTCATATTGAAAAATCGATAACAAGATTAGCTTCTACTTCCAAAGATCTGTCTCTTATACACATCTAGTCTGTATAATAGCTGTCAAGTGCCGCACCAATTAAAATGGCACAAGTCATCATTGTCTTGTTTTTTATTATTCAGTTCTTGATTACCAAAGTGTGAATGAAATTTAAAACTAAAACTACTTATATAAAATCTAAAGTATATACTTGAAAAATGGATCCAAAAATGTATTTTCCTTGTTTTACATTTAATTCTTGAGATCGGAGGTTCTATTCTACTCCTTTTTGCAGAACAAGCAGAACATGTCTCGTACACTTGGTATTATACATTCTTGACCATTCAAAACAATAATGAAATCAATAGGGTTTTACTGCCTGGAGTGGAGCTCAACATATTGTAAGTGGTCTTGGTTGTTAACTTTTACTGATGATTGATAAATGTTCAAGTTTGCTTTCATGTGCTCTACCATCAAATTTGTGGAAAATTGTTTGCATTTATTTTAATTGCATTCTTGACTTATTTTCTTTCACAAATTCTGAGGAACCAGATTGGCTGAAGAGTCTAATGGAACCTCAAGTTTTTATTCTGAATTCATGATTACTGGCATATCATGCCTGCTTACTCTCTCAACCACATATACCTTGGTAATTTTTGTTGTTTCTTTTATAGAAAGACTGATTCTTGTTAGTTGCTTGTTTGTTGGTGCATAAATGCACTTTTTGTCACTCTTTTCTTCTATTGATTAGCAATCCTTGAGGAATTTTTCTACAGGAGTTAGTGCCCCAAGAGAGTGATGAGAAACTTGTGGACAATGATGAGGTGAAGACCAATGGGAATGGAAAGCTTGAGACAGAACCTAGAGTGACGGGTTAGGAGGAGTAGCAAATGCTGTTGCTTCATTGATATAGCTCTGTTAATAGGATAAGTATATGTTGAGGTATGTTTCCTCCCTTTTCATACGCAAACATTATAGTTGAAATAGGCTCACTTTCATTGATGTAGTAATTAATTTTTCTTTCAGATCTTGCACAGAATGGTCACGGTCAGAGACCAAATAGTGGGGGCTCTTTTACCATGGCCTGTAACTTGTCTTTCTGCAAGCGAAAGGTGTAAATGATCTAAAGTCTACAACTTTTATGTATTTTCAGCCTAGTACTGTTTTATATTCTATTTGCCTTTTCACGTCCTCCTGTTTTCTGCTGCCATTTATTTTGGATAAGTTTGCCTATTTGGTTTATAGATACGAGAGATAAGAATGAAAATCTAGGGTTAATAATTATCATAGATCTATAAAGATTTTCATTCTTGATAATCATTTTGTGGGAATGAAATTGTTAGGAGTGCTTGATTGACATATTATAATTGGAATCGAATTATACACATCTAGATGTGTATGATATCCATACCCACTAATGTTGATCAAAGACTAAGTATTTGATCATTCATTTATACAAAATTCATACATATTATTCTGTCTCTTATACACATCTAGATGTGTATAAGAGACAGAAAGAAGGGGGAGGGAGGAGAGGGGAGGGAAGAAGAAGGAAAAATAATTTTATTTGATTTAAAAAAAAAAAAAATTGGAATCAAATTTGGGAATCATCCAAATTCCTCAATTTAGGGTATTGAAAATTGTTAGATTTTAGATTTTATTTTAAAATTTTAATATCCATACTGGCTAACCAAGAAATAATTATGAGAATGAATCTAATTCTTGATTCTCATACCTCTCAATAAAAATATCCCTTATAAAATACATATTTTTATTTTTCATTTAAGACTTAAAATTTAAATTTGATTTATTAATATAATGTAGCGTATTCCTTATTTAAACTAAACAAATTAAGGAGAATGAAATGACGTAAACTTGTATTGATAGTAAAGTTTAACGAATTTTATTCTTATTTCGATTTTTAGATATGAACCAAATATCTCATTAATTAAAGAGTTGCGTAAGGGGTGCATATGTTATGTTCCTACCAGTGTTTTGAAAGTCGGACTGGCCGGTTCGACTATTAAAACAAGGGAAGGTACCATGACTACACAGACCACCGATTAATGGCCGGTCTGGTTTTCAAAACATTGGTTCCTACTATCAAGAGTGAAGATGGCACGGGATACTTCATACAAGAGTGAAGGTTCCAAAATTGACTTAAAAAACAAATCACCGATGATGAAAGTGAGAAAGTGAGAAAGTGAGAAAGTGAGATGAGAAGTATTGATGAAATGATATTACAAGAGTGGAAAAGTGAGGGTTTTCCTGCAAGTACGCTTTTAGTTTAGAGAAAAAGTATTCATGGTAATTTTCATAAACAATATGTGCACTATCGTTGGCATATGCGTAAAAACAAGGGCAAGTTACCTTGTAATGCAAAGAAAAAGTATGCATTTTCCATGAGATACGTGTCTTCTGATCTCTTATCAATGAGCTTTATAAGAGCCTCTCAAATCTAAGTTATATGAAATGTATCTTATTCACATCTACAGTGTATAACTAGACAGGGACTATTCTAAAGCTACAAAAAAAGTGAATGGTCCTCCAACTTTTTTTTAGCCAAGATAGTCCTTTCATGTGAAATTTATAAAAAAAAAATTATGGTGACTACACCATAAAAGGACTTTTTGGCTAAAAATAAAAGTTAAAGGACTATTCGGCTAAAAATAAAAGTTAAAGGACTATTCGGCTAAAAAAGTTGAAGGACTATTCTGGCTACAAAAAAGTTGAGGGACTATTTTTGGCTAAAGTATGGGAAAATCGCCAAAATAGTCCCTCAACTTTTTTACACATCTCTTATACACATCTAGAAGAATGTTCAAAACACCTAAGTGTATATTACCCATAAACTTTAGGTAACAAAAGCACACATAATTAAAAGCTCATAACAGATGTGTATAGTTTCCAGGGCGAACTATAGAAATTACACTTTGCCCCATTCACAAAATTCATCTTTTAAAAATCTTCCTCCTTCTCCCCACTTCTTTTCCCCTCCTAAAATACCCTTGGTACTATATATTGATTTTTATGTATTTAAATTTTGATAATGATGTGATAATTATTTAAAAATAAGCACAAATAAATTATATAATCTTTCAATATAATCTATATCAATATATTTTTTGGTTAAATTTTTAAAATTATTAGATTTTATTTTATATTATTTTGAATTTAAATGTTTAACTGTAGTGGTAGAACATTTCCAAATGGGCTTATTTTCTATGAAATTTTTTTCTGTAAAAGTATTGTATAAAAATATAATTTTTATAAAATTTTGTAATTTTTTCGATATCTCTTGGTATTCTAGAATTTTAATATTTGACTCGATCATGTAAATCGATATGTCGATATAATATAATTGAACAATTTCTCACATTTCATTCCCTAAAATCCAAGATATCAATGTGTTATATATATATATATTTTTCTATTTTTTTTATAACTATCGAAAATCACTTAAATACATGTGTTTAAAATATAATACCAAGGGTATTTTAGTCATCTAACTAAATTTTCTTGATATTTTAAATTTTTTTAAAAGATGAATATTCTAGTGAATGGGGGCAAAGTATAATTTCTATAGTTTAGGGGGCAAAGTGTAATTATCCATATAGTTTAGGGGGGCAAAGTGTTATTAACCCTAAAAAAAATAGTAAATTGAGGAAAAGAACGATTGGCATCGGGGATACAACAAAATTCCCTGTTTCGTGCTTGTAAAGTACGGACATAAGATTAGAACTATTAATGGGTAGGGTCGGGTCGACTTGAGTTCGACTTGATTTCGGACCGTCCGAATAACAATTAAAGGGACAAATTTTATATTAAAGTGAGTTATAATAAGTTGAATTTGGATTTTATTATACTCGACCGATTAAAACTCAATTCGAATATATGTATAAAATACTAATTTTATTTTAAATTAAATAATACTACTTAATTTTATGTGGATAATAATTAATAATTATAACATTCTATTAATTTAACTAAACTCAAATAACTAAAAATAATAATCCAACAATATTAATCAATTTAGTTGAAATGTTATGATTCAATGATAGGTAATTAATAGTTTTTTATTAATATAAGTAGTACATGGCTATTCAATATTATATTGATCGTGTAAAAATTCAAATTTTAACAAATAAACTATAAAAATTTTTATTGAATAATGTGAGTTTGGACAAATACGATTAAATCCTAAAACTCGAATAATTTGTAAGTGAGTTAGTTTAGTTTGTGAGTTTCGCTACTACCGATTAAGTCAAATCGAAATAAATTTGGAGTCAAAATTAAATTTTACAAAACCCGATTCACAAAACTCAATTGACACTCGAATAAAAAGGTACAAAACTTTACTCACAAAATTACACCTAAAGTTGGATATTGTCATGGTGTTTGTAATGTACAAACATACTATACTTTTAGCTGATTATAAATTTTTTCTAAAATTTAATAATCGAAACAAAAATTATAATTAAATAACACTACAATGTATTACTACTGCAGTGGAGACTGGAGACGAAGACTTTCCCCTTTGACGGTTCAACCATCTCGTCGACAAGAAGAATGAAGCGCGTCTTAGAGACTGTTTGGTTATCGATGTTTGACTTGCAAAGAGAGAAAGTATTCTACCATGAATATTTTGCCTGTCAAGTGTCAACTTTAAAACTAGTCTTATTTCTACTACTACAATTCCGTATGCTTATTTTCTTTTATTTTTTTAAGGTTTACAATCCACTTTTTCTTAAAAATAATGAGGGACTATTTTGGCGAATGTCCCAAGAAAATGCGAACCAAACAGTACCCAGCAGCTTTCAGCTTTGCATGTTCTAGTACTAGTAGTACGAAAAACACAGCCGCCGATTCGTTCCAAAAGCTAATTGACATTTGACAGAACAAAAGGAAACCGAAACATAGGCAGCAGCCTGCAGGAGGATTACCCTAATTAACATTTTACGTAAGTAAATAGTGTTGCAGATGCAGTAGTAGTACTAAACTAAAATAGTACTACCAGTAAAAGCCTCCGACCCCGACCACCAAAGCTAGAGAGAGAGAGAGAAATGGCAAATTGGGCAGTTGTAGTTGCAGGGCTTCCTTCAAATCAACTACTTGTTCTGAACCCATCAAGAAACTCTGCTGTTATTAAGCTTCTCCCTACTCCTCCTCCTCTCCTCACCCATAGAACTTTCCTTTCTCCCATTCCTCTCAAGGTGCTATCGTCAACACCATTTATTTATTTATTTTGTGTTTGTCTTTTTTCTATTTTTTTATTTTTTTTAATTAATGTGTGTATGTTGCTGGCTTTTATGAAATGCAGCTGCAAAAGCAAACACCTTTTGCATCTTGTTGTAGTTGTAATGGCAATGGTAATGCTCTGCGCGTGGCCTCCCCTTCAAGGTTCTGTTGCTTTCTAGTTTAAGTTTATTTTTCCTGTTTCTTCTTGTGGTTTTTTTTTTTTAATTTTTTTTTTATGATTGATTATGCTTTTTTAATCCCGGGTTAATTTGTGCCTGATTTTGCTAATGGGCTTTTATTTTTATTTTTAATTTTTTTTTCAATACTACATTAAAGTTAAATTGACATATAACAAGTATATGGGGATAAATTTTGATTTGTTAAAAAGTAGGTACTCAATGAGTCATTCGTTGTTGGTTAGAATTTTGTGTTTTAATAAACTTGATGTTCCCGGAGACAGATTTAAGGAAATAATTAAAAAACGGGAAAAAAAAAAAGGTAAAGCTTTTTGCCTACTTTGATTATAAATCTGGCAATGCATATGTTGTTGCATCAGAATGTGTGGTTCAGTTCAATCTAGAAATCTTAGCAAGAGAGTATTTATTTCTCTACTTCAAGTCATGCTTCACTGGAAAAATATATAATCTTTCACCCACCGAAGTTCATCAATATCAGATTTGATGTTTTTTTGCCGGTGAACAAGATGTTAATGCTACTCCTGTTTTAGATTTTCTTGGATTTAAGTGTTGAGATGGTTCAAATGGGAAGTCTGATTGGGTATACAGGACCTCTGACTTGAGAAATTTGAGTTGAGAATGTAGTGAGCGAGTGTTTAAATGATTTGAATTTTGCAAATACCATTGAAAATGCATGATAAAGATTACGAGATTCTCCTTTGCTTTTTCTGGCTTTAGACTAAAGCGAAATCCTACAAGTGGCTCGAGAATTGTATATATTTTATCTTCCAATGCTGAAAATCCAATTTCAATAATGTTGAATTTTCTTAATTACAGCAATGTAACCACTGAATTAGCTGACATCGACTGGGACAACCTTGGCTTTGGATTCATGTCTACTGATTATATGTACATCATGAAATGTTCTCAAGGTGAAAACTTTTCAAAAGGTGAATTACAGCGTTTTGGGAACATTGAGTTGAGTCCATCAGCTGGGATCTTAAATTACGGGCAGGTTAGCTGTTGAGAACTTTGTCTTTGTCACAGGATCAGAGGATAATACAACTACTATGATATGTCTTTTGTTATTTCATGATTTTACTGTAGCATCATATTGCCTAGCATGTTTTTTATTTTTTTTGTACCCTTTAAACGTTATTCTTTATTCATATCAAAACATGCCTTTTCGGCTCACATGGTTCGAATGTGTTGATGATGTTCGTGGTAATTCGTGTGCAGGGTTTGTTTGAAGGTCTAAAGGCCTACAGAAAACATGATGGCAATATTTTACTTTTCCGTCCAGAGGAAAACGCTTTGCGGTTGCGGATGGGTGCAGAGCGTATGTGCATGCCTTCACCAACTGTTGAACAGTTTTTGGAAGCTGTAAAAGTCACAGTTGTAGCAAATGAAAGATGGGTAAAGTGTCGTGTAACCTTTTGGAATTGCTAGCTCTCGAATGAGTGATCTTCACTCTGTTGCTTATTCTTCTGCCTCTTTTCAGATTCCTCCGCCAGGTAAAGGTTCCTTATATATTAGACCATTGCTAATGGGGAGTGGGGCTGTGCTTGGTGTTGCACCAGCTCCAGAGTATACATTTCTAATATATGTTGTATTTGCGATGCTGATCATGCTTAGTTATTCACACCTGGAAGTTTCTGCTGTGACTGGCAGGAAGACATAACCAAACACGGTTGAATGATATGAAATGCCTTTGTTATCAGCGTATCAAGAATCTAGATGCAAAAATGAAATTATATATGCAAATAAATGTTGGGAAGCTGAGAAACATTACTGAAGAAATGTGTTGCAAAAGTAGAATGTAAAGATGAATTTTGGTTAAACAAGAAAAAGTAGAATAGCACTAAATGGAAACCAAATGAGACAGTTTTGAGATATTAAAAAAAAAATAATAGTTGAACCAATTAGGATGGATGACAAGATAAATTATTATCAATTAGCAGATAGAAGAATAGGTAGACAAAGCGTGTTGGGAAGGGAGGGTAATATAAAAGGATATTTGGACTTGTCTTTTAATGGATTGTATAGCCGTTTAATAGGGCAGAATAAGTCCTGTTGCTTGTAGTTATTATCATCTTATCTCAATCAGTTCTATAGAACTGACGGCCATTAACCGATCTACCGTGGAAGTCTTTTGTCTCAAACATTAATTTTACATTTGCTTTTTCCGTAATCAATTCAACTTTTCTGCCTGTTCATATGTAGCTATATTTGCAAATCCTCTTTGATGTCCATGCTTACCTGATATCCTCTTTTGCGGGTTTGCCTGATTGTTGATATGCTCTTTATCAATGTAATTCCAGGAAGGTTTGGCACCAATAAATTTGATAGTTGAGACTGAAATGCATCGTGCAACTCGTGGTGGTACTGGAGGTGTCAAGACTATTGGAAATTATGCTGCAGTAAGCTAATGATCAGGTTCTTGGTGTATTTGCTATTTATTGTGGCAATGTTCTGTTAGAAGGTGTAGTTTTACATTTTTGTTAGCAGCAAGCTGTATTACCCAGGATGGAAGATACCATGTTCTTCCTAACAAAAATTCCATAGTTGGATCAAGCAATTGAGTCTTGGATGTGGAATATTGCTGCAACCTTTATACTGATCTTCTAACTTGCACTTTGTAGGTCCTAAAGGCCCAAAGTGCTGCGAAAGCCAAAGGCTATTCTGATGTTCTGTACCTTGACAGTGTTCATAAAAGATATCTAGAAGAGGTCTCCTCTTGCAATGTTTTCCTTGTAAAGGTATACATATTGTTGAATATGATCAAAAGCATATTGTTTGTGGAGACGACTGATTGTTGCATGAAACAAATTATGTTCAATTCTCAGCTTCACTTTGTGTAAAGGGCCAACGATAGCAACATACACACCTGTCTCTTATACACATCTAGATGTGTATAAGAGACAGTTCTTAATTAACAGATGGGAGTGATAGAGAAGAATGATTCGTAATTGATGTCTTGATCTATAGACAATCATATTACATTCATTAACAGTGTCTTCTTTGCAACTTCTTAAAGTTGTAAATGGTGCTAGTTAGAAGAACAACAATTTTACCTTTTTTTTTTTTTTCAACCCGCAGTCTGCTGCACAGTTAAGATCTAACATTATAAGATCACAGGTCCTCTAGAGTTTAACGTTTAAAGGGTACAGAAAAAATTTTTTCCCCTTCTACTCTCAAGTTCTTTCTCCATCGTCAGAATTTAGCACACATGTTTGAGATATCTGGCATAGAAACTCTGCAGCTTGCAACAAATACTTTACTAACTTGTGCAATAGTCCTTAACAATGATATCAGAATTGAATTTAGCATGGTTGACTTTTGCAAGCAAAAGTGAATAATGTTGATCTTAAAGTTTGCCAAGCACTTTTGTTGCATATATACTTGGGCTTAATTGCATTGTTCTTTTTGACAATGGAAAATGTTTAAAATCTTATCCTTGTAGACAAGGATAAGATTGTAAGATTTTCCTTTGTCAAAAAGAAAGTAAAACTTTTAATTTGGCCCCTGAAACTTAAGAGATTTTTGTTTTCCTTTTTCACTCTGTCTCTTAAGCAACAGAGTGAAGATGTATATTCGAGAGCTAGCAATTAAAGACGAGGTTACACGCTGTCTCTTATACACATCTAGATGTGTATAAGAGACAGATCCAGAGCTTAGTAAGTATTTTATAGCGAACTTGACTAATCTAACGAAGGATTCCAGGTAATCACCGCAATTGTCAGCTAATTACACGAGCATGTGTAATACTAGATAAGGATCTACCAGAGAGACAGAGATTCTATTATTGACAGTTCATGAGTCTGTTTAATTGGTAATCTGGCTCTCTAGTAACTATATGCATGTCTGGTCTACAGCTAATAAAATCATTGGAACTTTTCCCAACTTACTAAAGCTATCTTTTCTAGTGCAATTTGCATGAAGTAGAACATTAGAGAGTGTGTGTGTGTGGAATTTTTTTTTGTTTGGGGGGGGATGGCTCCTGAGCATCTTGTATCATTTGTGAATGCCACCTCTAGCATTTGTTCTGCAGCTGGACTCGTTAGATTAGTCAAGTTCGCTATAAAATACTTACTAAGCTCTGGATTGCTCATATACTAATATACATGTAGGTTGAGGAGCGGTCAGTAACTGTGGATGAATTGCTTGATGCGGATGAGGTTTTCTGCACGGGAACAGCTGTTGTCATATCTCCTGTTGGAAGCATAACTTATCTTGGTAAAAGGTAACTCTCTGTTCTACTTTTCCAACAGGTTTTCACTCATACAACTCCCTCAAGTGTCATCTCAGTCGACTAGTTGTACCTCTTCCCTTCTTGTCAACATCCATTTCTTTTAAAGACATCTGCACATACAGTATGTCCTGTCTCTTATACACATCTTGTGGATACCGGATGTGAACACAACCGATGGGGGAAAACTTATGGAATAGATGGTATTGGTCGCGTTTCACAACAGCTGTATTCTGCTCTAACAAGTCTGCAGATGGGACTTACTGAAGATAAAATGGATTGGATTGTTGAGCTTAAGTAGTCATTTTAGTACTAAGCATAATCTTTGTGATGAAATCGTCTGTCCTGCCAGTTTTCACACCTTTTCAATCATAAGATATGGCAATACATGCCAAAATGTCAATGAATTGTAGTAATATCACTGCACGAGATGCAATATTAGAAGATATTCTTAATGTGTAGGGGCCAAATTAAAAGTTTTATTTGAGGAGATCAACTAACACAATCTCATAATTTATAGTGCTACACAAGAAACTGGCAACTGAGAACAACTAAATTAACAGAACATAATAATTTAAAAACGCTACAAAAATGACTGAGAACAACTAAATTAGACAGAACATAATAACTTATAGAACAAGCTACAGAAATGAATCCAAAATCTTCAAACGGCATTAGAATAAAAACGATTGTCTCTTATACACTTGATTTTGGCTCCATGTGTTGCAAGAGACTCAACATGTACCGTATAATTGAACCAATATTTGAGTAGATCAAGAGAAACGACTGAGAATTGAACAAATAAATAACCACGACAAGAGTAAAATAAAAGCCTAAATCTTCACATGCTTGAGTGCATCCGTAATCTATAGCATCTCATTCTATAGCAAAGTAAATGCCCAAATGCTTAAATCTTCACAATACTAAAATGGCAATATTAACAAGGAATTGGTACTCCTAAATAAACGATACAGCAAGCTTGTCCTCCCCTGGTTAACACTTAACAACATCCAAAAGTTTGAATTATCAATACATATGCAAAATGGAACAAAACTACTAATATAAGCCATCGGCACAACAGTTCAATTTTTGTATACTGTTAGCTAAGCCGAAAACACAATAAGTCTAATGAAGCCACCAGATTGACAGTAGATACAGAAGATAGGCTCCAGAGGGTTCAATATGTACATCCAATCATGTTAAACGTTTTGCATAAACTCTAGAGGACTTACTGCATAAAAACTTGGCCACAGAACAAAACGTTTACTCCTTCACGTGCTTCAACCAGGAGGTGATATGGGGCCTTTTTACAGCAACTACTTTTTTATCTGTTTCAGCTGGAGCATCGTTAATGCTGATCTTGAGATGAAGGGAAATCCTGGCCTCTTCTTAGGGGTGGTGTCTGGTGCAACAGGTGTTGCAAGCCCATCGTCCTGTGTAAGCAGTGGCAAGAAAGCAGTAGGAACACAAGGAAATGCAGAATTAAGGAAATTCTGATCTTCAGCAGACAAATTCAGATTTTCAGTCACCAGCAGGTAATCAACTTCGTTTTCGTTGAAACCAAATGCAAAACCCATCTTGATCAATTTGCACAGGTTGTGAACGTGATCAGAGTCGTCTGGCATCACTGCTTCGGATATTGCTCGAGCAAAATTAGTGACAAACTCTATGTTTTCGTGTGCGCTTATCAAGCATAGTGTATGCATACAGTCTTCTTTCGAGCAATATCCGAAAAATTCCACGTTCATGTCTCTTACTCACATTCAGAGAGGGCAACTGCAAGCTATATTTGGTATTCATTGGTTCCTCTGTTCCACATATTGACATGTCAAGGATAGATTTTGCCTTTCTGTGTCTTGTCCGACATGTCTATCACCTGACTTGCAACGAAACCGAGTACTATTTTGATCAAAGGTCTTCCAATAAGGTCATCCATTGCTTCCAGTTTATGGAAGTGGCAATCCACAGATTCTGATAATCTTCTGATTCCAAGTCTTCTGCATATACCAAACAAGTTTGTAAAAAATAATGAACCACTCCCGGGAAACCACACAAATAATGGTCTTTCACTAGCTTCCGTAAATAAATTTTTTGAGTTGCTGGTCATCTGCTATAAACAGTAATTCTCTGTTTATGAACTTAATAGTACCAGAACTATCAGCAGCTGGTAACATCTTCAACTCATCTTTCAGCTTCTGAAACAACATCCATTTTAGTGACGTGTATTCCCAAAACGAGTTCAACTCCTTTTCAGTCACAGGTTTATCATCTTTACCCAATACTTCCACAGATCAAAGTAGCTATCAATACTTGGAATTGAGGGGACATGGAATGCCAATGACAGAAAAGAAAGCAGTTCAAGATCGTTGTAGTATTTGTCAAGAGCATATAAACTATGAGAAAATAGGTTCTCCCTAACATGAACCACACACCTGGTGCGAATCAGCCATTTTCCCCCATCGGTTGTGTTCACATCCGGTATCCACAGTTTTGGCTCCCAATTACCCTGATCACCTGGTGTCTGAATCTCCTCCATCCCAATTCTCTGCTGGACATCTAATTTCCAGTTAACTCTTTTCAAGAACTTGTATATCCTAATCACAGTTGAAGTTTTACTGTGGGAGTCAGAAACTTGACAATGAGATCAGCGACTTCCTTCACACCTGACTTAACACCTATTTCTTTCAAATGATCCAGCTCTGGAGAAGCAAGATTTTTGTAAAAGTGCTGAACAATAAAGGTCCATCAAACTCTTTTAGCTAGTATTCCCATTCGGAATCAAAAAGAAGAGCTTCATCTGGAGACTTGTAACCCAAGTGAGTTTTCAGCCATATGCTATCTCTTAATTTTCCAAGCAGATCTTCAAAGTAAGTTTGGTCAGAGGGTTTGATGCTCTCTCTTAGGACAGTGTGGCACATTCTGCAATCACTACTGATGGGTCATTCGGTAACTTTAGACCTCTCGCCACAAAAATAGCCCCATCAATGAAATCAATGACTCGCCACAAAAATAGCTCCATCAATGAAATCAATGACAACACCCAGCAACTTCAGTTCACATTTGAGAGAGTACATCTCATCACCATAGTATGCCTCATCAATTACCGGAAGATCGACAATTTGCGATAGTGTAGCCCATTTTTCATTGAATAAAATAGAATCAAAATAGAATCTGAAGCAGATTTGAATCCATGAGTAGTTTTCAACCACTTCTCTTTCATTAGGCAGCTGATCAAATCACATGTCTGAAATGGAACAGCATTCTTCAAACATTTCAGGGAATATAGAAGTGAATTTACTCTTCTGCTATCTAAATTACTTGTAGACAACAGTGACTTGATTTTCATAGTAAGCAACTTGGTCGCTGGAATTCAAGATTAACCATTACACCAATTTTCTCCAGTTCTACCTTGTATAACCTGATCTTACTACCATAGTAGGCATCATCAATGATCGGTAAAGGAGCAACTTTTACCAGATGATACCACTGTGGATCAAACAACAGAGATTCAAATCGATAACTGTCCTCACCAATGCTAGGCTTCTAAGCTTCTCCACCAAGACGGTAGCATCTGGCCCAATATGATGAATACATTCTAGTAAAAACAGTAAGGCATCCTTAGTCAACTTGGAGAGATCTTCAGGAAATCTGACATGTTGAGGAATCAGTTTGCAAACTTCTTCAATAACCACAACAACTCCAAGCAGCTTGAGTTCATCAATGTAACTGTCGAATTGGCTCCCATAATAATCCTTGTCTACTACTTGAAGATCGGAAATTTGTTGGATAGCTTCATGAACATCACACATTGGTAAAATTGATATGGCTGGAGATGCATAAGCTTGATGTGTCTTGAGCCATTTACCCCCCTCTTTTAGAGCTTTTAGGAATTGTTTGTCAAGCTTCTGATGGAATTTCAGATATCTCAAAAATGATAACAACAGAATCACCAATTCGCTACTCAATGCATGGGATGCACGAAGTTTCAGATTATCCATCACAAGCTGGCAAATATTTTCACCTCCAGTTTTTACACCAATAAGCAAAAGCTCACCTTTATAGGATCTGATTTTATCCAAGTAGAACTGTTCATCCACAGCTGATAAGATCCTGAGAGCTTTTCCAATTTCAAACAGAACTGAATTCTCAGAACCAGCATAAAGACAGCAGTGTACGGGTGAATTATAGCCAGAATACGTCCTCATCCACTTCCCACTCTGAATGCTTGTAATGAACTTTTGCAATTCATATTTTTTATGCTGTCTTTTGTCTGTTATATTGATGAGCTCTTCGGATTTCAACTTTTGGAGCCACTGCAACAGCAGCAAAAACTGGTCACAGGTGAGGTGACTAGAAGCTATTTCAAGGGTAAGCTGAGCCTTGTTTGGAGGATATATATACAAGGCAAATCAAAAGCTTTACCACGTTGTACAAGGAATTCCAGTAGTTCCATTTCAGCTGTAGTCTCTCCAGCATTTTTAGCAGCTGCTGCATAGACTTCCCCCAGCTCAACATACTCCTCACCATAGTAAGCTTCATCTTCCTCAGCTTCATGCACAAGTTCCTCAAAGGGATTTGTGGGACCAAACAATTTTATCCACACACTTGTAGTCCCAGGAACCAGTGTCCTACAAGAGAGACGTAACTTCCCAGATGCATCAGCTACTGGCATTGACTGCAAAACTGTAGAAATAGCATCAGCCTTTATATAGTTCTTCATGAATGAATGGTATACAAAATGAGCAAATAATACAGATAGTCTGGGGTCCTTCTTTGATATGATAAATCTGACAACTTTCAAACAATATTGAGTAACATCGGTAACAACGATGCCTATCTTTGATGTCAGCCATTTCTCCATAACGAGGCGTCCTTCCTCTTCTAAAACTAAGAGTGCAGAAACAAAGGCATCAGGACAGAAGAATACATTATTCAGGCACCCCATTTCCCGGTTCCACTTGCTTAGCCATACATGTTCTTGCATCCCCCAGACAAGATGAACCTTTTTTGATTCTCGTTTCAACTGCAAGACACTATAAGTTAAAACTTCCCCATTCCAGGATACATACTTGATGAGAGGTATGTTATTAAATGATCTGAGGGAGAAATCTTTCCAGTTGTCTGCAAGAAAGCAAAGAAGTTCAATAAAAACATCCATAGGAGCTCGGAATAATAGCTCACATGACTGGATGCATCTTGTGTGCCACTGATAGCTTCCATCAACAGGTGGAACCCCAAGAAAATCCCAAAACTCATCATACTTCTTGTCAACAACCGAACTATGCAACACAAACTTCCCATCCGAGGAAATAACATTCAATAGAAAAGTATGCTCCTTGATGCGGAGAAGTATCTCCCTGAACTTGGGCAAAATTCTTAAAGACATTAGTTGGCTGACAGAACCGCAGCTCATCATCTAAGAATGATTCATAAGGAAATATGTATTCAGACTGCAACAAAACTTGAATACCTTCTCGCACGCGATTGAGTTCTTTGGAAGGAATCACTTTTACTGGCAAGAACTGAAGCATCTGACCCATCAGTAGGAAGCAAAGAGCAGTTTCAGGGGACTTGCAGTAAAAGTGATTCCTTCCACTTTCAATCGCGTGCGAGAAGATGTTCACTACCCTTGTTCCACTTGTTGTCCATTAGTATTGCTTCCCTGGAAGATGCAAGTACAAAGTCCGCCGGAATAATAAATGGTAAATTGGTAACCATTGCAGTTGGCGGGTAGGCAAAAATTCCAACAGAAGTAGTTCCTCTTTTCAACCTTTCACCGAAAGGAAAAGCCAGAGATATTACCCATTCTTTTAAATCCTTCCTAGAATCCACAATGTTCTCATTCTTCACTTGGAAGACTTGTCTGTGGATATAATAGGAGCATGTGACGTCTTAGGCATATCTGCTTCTTCTTGAACAGAAAGGTAAAGTATGCGAGAATCTGCATTTTGGCCCCTTGAAGGAACAATATTTGTCTCACTTGAAATAGAAATTGCTGAAACTGAATCAGATGAAGAGGTGCTACCACCAATATCTCGCACGGACAACTTCTTCAACTTCTGCAATGAAAGCAAGACTTCAGGGTGGAGTTCGCTAAGCTGCCTTTTCACAGCTTCAACCTTTTCAGTCTTGAAAGGAAGAACGATTGTGGTAATTGGTACAACATGGTTAATTCCATGAACGGTTTCTAATTCAGTGATTATAGATCTTGTAGCAATCCACTCAGGTACAATATAACCTATGCCACAATCTGAGCTGGGAATTTCACTTACCTGAATTTGTACCCCTTACTGAATATGTGTGGGTAGGCACTGAAAGGAATACGCTCTTAAAACCAATTCCTACACAATGATAACAGAAACAGGTTAAATATCTTGTCTAGCACAAAACCCTTTCAGATGAAAAAGAAACTGGAACTTGTAACCTAAGAATCCAATCAGATTCCATGAATTCAATTCACATCATAATTAGTGAGACATAATCGTATGGCAACATTTTTATCTAAAGAAAGTGCCTACTTGCAATTAAGCACTCTCTCCAAGTCTAATGAGAGGACGTATGCACTTTCTATAGAACTTGTAGTTGTCTCTTATAGAATATCAAGAAGGTGTATAATAATTAAGGAGACGCCAAGTTAGTGGCATTCGATGATATCAAAGAGCAGGTCTGAGACATATCACATAGAAGAACCGTGTTCAATCGAGACATGCATGTCGTAAATAGCAGTGTAAAACATGACTATTCTTATCCCGAAGCTGATTTTTTTTTTTTTAAAAAAAATTCATGCAATTTTTTTTTTTAATAAATTCAATTTCGCGTGATATCGCATTCAATAAATGCTCTCACATTTGTTAAATGTGAGTTCCACTTTGACGAAAATCTAATTTTAAATCAGTGATCCAAAAAGATGATTTCCAAAACGAGTACAGAATTGTCTCATCATCAGAGTGAGATCCAAGGGAATTACGGGCATTTTTATTCTCTATATTGACAATATAACCTTCATTGGATAAAAGTGTGATAGGACTTCAGATTCAGCTGACTCAAAAAGAAAATCAAATCAACAAAGCCCAAGGTGGCAAGAAAGTAGTTTTTCAGGTTAAACATTTCTGTTCCTTCATAAATTACCACCAACAGTAAATGCAAATCTCACCTAAAAGTATTAGAAAATAAAAAAAAAAATAAAAATAAAAAAGGGAAATGGTTGATTGGATTACCTTTTTCGCCATCTGAAACCTTGGCGTCTCTTGCCGTTCTTAGTCGATTGGCCTATGCTGCAAAGTGAGTATAAGATTTGCCTTAGACAGGCCAACCTCTGTTGTTGCACACCAAGAGCGTAGCTGGAGCACCCACTCTGGTAATGTCCCGGGTCGTAAATACAAACTCAAGACTGGGTTTCACTCCCTTCCAAATATTCATTGTCTTCTGCATTCTGAAATTTTAATCATATATGCACTCAAAACCATACTCATATTATTCATATGCATGGGGAGTGGGGTGGGGGAACACGTACCTGAATAAGCTCCATAAGGAAGTGGACGTCTTTGGTGTAAAGTTCAGAGGAAAGGTTATGAACGGCATTTTGGAGGTCCTGAGTTAAAGGGTTCGGCTGTTTTGCTCCGATGGAGAACTTATTCTTCCTTATGTACTCTATGTGATGTCTTGCTGCTGCCTCCCTTTTAAGATTTTAAGATTTTCCAGGATGCTTCATCATCGCTTTCTACTTGAAGAGACTCCTGTGTTTGCTTGATAAATAATAAGCACTCGTCTATCAAGAAAACAAGGGAGAACTCAGGAGTGGATGGTGAGAGAATGTATTGATGAGTAGTGACTATTGGAATAGTTGTTGGTTACACATTCCGCTATTTTAATTCTAAAGACATCGCTAATACAACCTGATTACATTTGGGATTAGATAAAAATTAATTCAATATTTTATTTATATATAGGGTATTTGGTCATATAAGTACTTACTAAAAAGTTGATCGGATAATGGCATATATAGCATAATTTAATTATGATATTTTTTTTAGTTTAAAATTTTTTAAAAATATAAAATCTGAATAATAGTTATACCACCAATACCCCTATAAATGATAATGAGGAGAGAGAATATTTATTAATATTAGGCCATAATAAGTGAAACTATAAAATTAACTTTATATATAGATTGATGGGGTATTTTTCGATCACAAATTTTCAATCTGTTAATTATAATACTCGGTCCATACCCTTTAATAATAATCAATTTGAATATCCTATTGTTAAGAGTATTGATTCACTGAGTTTGCTGATCTGGAGATGAAGATGAATATTTAAGCTCTGAAATTAGCTATAAAGGTAAAATGTATAGTGTATTTTTTTATAAGAGACAGTGTATAAGATTTAGTAACTTAAACATATGATAAATAAGTCAAATATATACTCCTTCTATTTGAAAATAATTATCATGTTTGATTAGTGTGCACAAATTAAGTAAAATTATTAAATTATATCAATTTTATAAAAAAAATAGTTTAAACATGACTAAAATAACTTTTATATTTATGTAAGGTAATGTATAATTATTTAATTTTTAAGAGTAACTTATTACAAAAATAATATTTAATACATTCTTTGATTTTTATACATAATAGATAATTTAAAACAAAATAAATTATTAGATATTAATTTAAATAAATAGATTATTTAAATAACAAGTTTGCATCTTTAACAGATAAGATGCATTACGTTGTTAAACTACAAGGTTCTTTGCACTTGGCAGTATACACAAAAAAATGACGACTTTGGAGACGACTGAGATGCCGGCAATGCAAAGAACACGATTGCATTGCAATTTCCGATCTCAAAGAAATTGATCTTGGATTAAGATTTTTAATTTCTGTCTATGTCTTATACATTCATTCTATTGCAACTTTTAAGGGAATAGAACATCTGCCAAAATTCTTTTTTGATTACAAAAATCTTAAATGAACTCGATTTATGATAAATGAGATAGATTTTTTATTTATATTATTTAAAAAAATTTATTTTAATTCAATTAAAATAATATGAATCAAGAGATACATTTTACCTGGCATAAATTGAGCAATTTTCCTTTTTTTAAAAGTTGTATCGGCTTATTTGGGCTTCAGTTTGTAACTCCTGAATGAGGTGATGGGTTGCAGACAGTAACCTTTACTTTTCTATATTCCACCTTCAAACTTTGCAAGTTGGGTTGGATCGAGACGACTTCAGCCGGTTCGATCCACTTAAGTTATGGTTAAACTAAATGTCTTGTAGGAGTCCATCAGGCAATTATGCATTATGTATATCCTTTTGATAAAAACTGGAAAACTTTTAAGTTTTATAATGTCTCCATTTACCAATATTCTAATTTGTAAATTGTAATAAAGTAATTAATAATCACTCATTTTTTGTATTACCAATTGAATAAACGAGAATCAACAGTAAGTTGGATTTACGTAGTATTTTTCTTTTTCTAATCGAGAATAGTTGGCGAATCAGTAGCAATGACATCGAAAAATAAAGATTTGGAAATTCTCGAGACATTGGATGCACTTTGGCATCATTATTTTACTCTAGAGTAGTAATTATTTAGTCAATCAATGTACTTTATCCAAGAAAAAGAATAAGAAAAAGTAGCCTTTAGTGCATAGAAAGAATGGCCAAAGATGGAAATTTTTATGTTGATAAGAAGTAATTATTGGCATGTTCAATAGTTGCTTCTCAATAAATAAGAATTTGTTATTTGAAATACAAGATCAATTTATTAAATAGAATGGTTCTCTTATTTTTTTTAAAATATAGATCCCATTTCAAATAAAAGACTCCCATTAATTGATGAGTAACTACTAAATATGTCCAATAATTGCTTAAAATTTCTCTCCAAAGACTCTTTCAGAAGAGATATTAGATAGTTGGCAAAAAATCATTAAATGGAGGTGGACATTTCCCATCAGAGAGTGTGGGAGGCACAAAATTGAACACCAAATACATATGCAACTAACAACTGACTTTTGGCTAGAAATGAAATCTAAAAATCTCAACAAGTCAAAAGGGTGGCAATGACATTAATTTATAGTTTACCAGTTAATAAAGCAAACGATAAATCAAGAAATTCACACGAAGTTTTCAACGTTGAAAGGTGGAAAAGGCAGTGCTAATCAGTAGGGCTGTAAGCCACCAACATAATAAAATTCTCAATTCACTGTCTTTTGAAGGGAAACCACGCATTATTGACTACTTTGTGGAGGAGCTTTCCCATTCTGTATCTGGATGTATACTATAATCAAACTTTTCATTACCTAATTTTTGTGTTGATTATTGTTAGAGTTTTAAATAATTTTTATTTAAAGATTATGTATATATAGATAAAAGTTCAAATAGATTATCGGTAGATACAAATTTAAATATTTCTTAAATTATGTAACTACCCTTGGATATATATCCTAGTAGTAGGTTGAAATTTATATCGAGTACAATTTTCACAATTGTATAAATAACAGCTTCAGACCCCACAATTCTTTGCGGTCCAACTATTTCATTACTGGCGTTTCTTGAATATTAATTGGAATTTATCATATTACCAGCAGAAGAACTTGCAAAAGCCATGAAGTGATCTATTTCAAGTAGGATAAATTTAAAAAATGCTCTACAGTCTACAATATATCCTATGCTTAAAAGAATCTATTTGTTTGGATATACTGAAAATATTTTTCTTAAAAATATACTATTGACTGAAAATTCTCAGTTTTTTTTTTCACTTTAATTACTATATAATGTTTCAAAATTGCTTTTTACTTTATATTTTCTCAAAATTCTCTGGTCAATAGACAAACGTTTGCTCTGCAGCAATAGAAATTTTAAATTTATAAATTGTTAAAGATCATGATCATAAAAATGAAATTTTAATTGTGACAAGAAATATCCCAATTGCAGACAAATTATAAAATTAAAGTGTTACGAGAAATATGTACAAAAAATAAGTTTGCGTACTGCTGCCATCTTATTTTCATGAAAATTTTTTGACTAGATCAATGTACATGTACTTGGTGGTCAGAAATTAATCACACAGTTCAAATAAGAATATTAATTTAATTTTAAAAAAAAATGAATTATATGAATAAATAATACGCACCTTAATGTATTCACTAGCTTTATCATTCTAAGTGTTCCAAATTGTGGCACATGAAGAAAATGGAAACCTGGTACATAAACTTCTAAGAAACACTTATTAGCATATAAATTCAGAAAGCTAATCATTGAACCTCAAACTAAAGAAAATTTAAATTATGGGCGTCAAGAAATTTGCAATTACATATAGTTGTCCTTCTTTGAATCTGAATGTTGATAATTTACAAACGTTTAAGTTATTTCCATCATAATGTTTGAGCAGCTAGCTATTGGTTGACACCCCAAGTTGGATGGTTACAGATCACTTGGAGCTCAATTTTTTCTTCTAAAATCTAAATTCTGATGTCCCGGACCTCTCCAAGAAATTCCATTCCCACAAGTTGCGAGGGAGAAAAAGAGAGATCAATTTGGATACGGCAGCGGCATGGAAGACCCAGTCAAAATCCTTGTCCTCCAGTAGTGAAATTGCGGGTCCTGAAGTGGAAAAATTATTTGCTAATGCTCCGATAATTGATAAGCAATGGAATTTTTATAGTATTTTTTAATTATTTTAATTATTGTTATTTTTAGTTCTTATTACGGAATTAGTAATCAAAATTTATTCTTTGAGATGAGAATTAATAATAAAAATTGATCTCTCTTTTTGATAAATATTCAAAAAAAACGAGATAGAAGATTGTCAAAGTATAAAATGGAAAATTCGAAGTCGAATAAATTCGTCAAAAATAAATCCAATAATTTTTTTATTCCATATTCTAGGTACCTCTTATTTATTTATTCATTTTTTTTTGGCTTCCATATGATACATGATGGTTCTGATCTTTATGATCAAAACATTTTTGTGAATTAGTTCTATTTTACAACCTTCAATTTATATTTAATTTTTACTTTAATTTTAATCTTCAAATTTGATTTACATCAACCTTATTTTTAATATCGTTATCAAATTTAACGAATTCTTTACTCGTTCACCCAAAATATTTGTTTGTTCTTGAGGGTATCCTAGCTCAAATTAAATGAATCACATAAGAAAGAAATGAAAAAAAAAACATCAGATGGTAATATTAATGAGCTAAAAATTCTCTACATTCTACAACAAATGTCAATCCATGTGCCACCTATTGCATCTTCATGATTATAAAGAATTGTCAAAAAACGAAATCGCGAACTTAGCAGACTTTGTTTGATAATTAAAGAGTTGAAAACAGCTGCCGCCCTACCACTTCTTCCTCTCAACTTCTCGATCACTAGCATAACTTACCAAGGCACGACACCAACCGAACAAAAAAGTGTCAAAAGTTTACACAGAGCAAATAAAAAAAAAAACAAAATCTTATACAGGAGTTAACAAATCAAACTAAGTAAAGGGTATCACAATTTGGTCAAAGAAGTATATAAGTTATAACCAAATAAATAAGAGGAAGAGTTAACTAGTAGTAGAATTTTTCATTTACAATGTACATGACCACAAATTTTCGCCACCGTTCTGGAACCAATTCATTCTCGTCCGCTGAATACAAACACACAGATCTTGGGTTTTCTTCCGTTATATAAATTATTTTGCTGAAACGTCCCGGTTTGCCAAGAAAAGCAGGCTGCTAAGTTGCCTAGTTGATATCTATCTGGTTAAATTTGCTTGTCTTCTTATGGTCACACACTAACTTATTTAAATGTTTAATTCCGACAATGTGAAATTCAGTCGATAATATGACGTCCCTCTACAAAAAATATATACACAACATTTAGCTCGATTAAACAGTTTAGGCATAATTTAAAAATTTAGAAAAATTCCACTGAATTGTACCGAATTGACTCGATTCGGTAGAATTATAGGGGATTCGCATAAAAAACTCGATGAATATCGAGTTTCATCGAGTTTTAGATTATTTTCGATAAATTAACTGAGTAATCACGAGTTTTTATTCAAGCCAAGTTTATTTAACACTCAAAAATAGATAAATTATTTATAAAATTTTGAAAGTTAAATTTTCTCATTTGATAATGAATAATATGTAAAATAATCATATAAAAAAATTAAAATTTTAAACACTTAATGCTTAATTTTATTCCTAATAGATGAAATAATATAATGGATATGGCTTATGTTCCAAGTTTTTTTTTTCAATTCGATAAAACTCATTCGAATTTTTAAAAATATACTCGACTTATAATTTTTCGAGTCGATTTCGAATTTCGAGTTTTTAAATATTACTTTTGGGGTCTGTAGAGGGAGCAAGTGTGTATGTGTTGGCGTTATTAACTCAGTTGCACAAGAAGTGGATTTCAAGAAATGATCGAAAAATTAGAATCATAAATTTTCAATCATCTATTTAAAATATTCACTCCTTATCATTTCAGATTTAGTAAAATAACTTTTCCTGCAGAGGAAGCTGGCAAATTTATCGAGAAAATGGACGATCAGGATCAAACTCTGAGTTAATCAAAATGAGATGGTGACAGTTAGCGTGTTTGTTTGTGTACGTCCGAGAGTGTGTTGTTTGGAGGTTTTATAGAAAGGGACAGTGAAAATGAATGTCTGAATTATATGATAGAGATTCTAGAGTAAGAAAGACAATAAGAAAACACTCAAGTCTCCTCTTCTGGCACTCAAATTCCTACCATTATTTTATGCATAAAGTTTCTATCTTTTTCCCATTCCCTCTTTTTGAATTCCGGGGATTATACCATCCCATGTCTCTCCTTCTCTAGCTATTATACTCTCCTTTTCTATAGCCTAGCTACCAGTATATAAATAATCACAAAAATCAAGAAGCTGTAATAGTAAAGACATCAGAAAAACTAACTAAGCACTAAAAAAAATATGGGCAGAGCTCCTTGCTGTGACAAAGCCATTTGTATGTGAAGAGAGGCCCTTGGTCGCCAGAAGAAGATGCCAAACTTTGAGCCTACATTGAACAGTACGGCACTGGTGGCAACTGGATTGCCTTACCCCAGAAAATAGGTAACTAATTTGATGGAGTAATTTTTATTAATTAATTAATTTCACATTTTTGGTTAATGAGACATGGACCTCATCTTCTTGAGCTAAAACATCATGTTATATATAATATAGGTCTTAAGAGATGTGGAAAGAGTTGTCGGTTGAGATGGTTGAATTACCTGCGGCCAAACATCAAGCATGGAGGGTTTTCAGAAGAAGAGGATACCATCATTTGCAGCCTCTATATGAGCATAGGAAGCAGGTAATTATTATTTTTATTTTTTTGTTGTAAAGAGAATCAACAGTGCATCCGCATCCATTTGTTGTGACTCGAACTCGTCATCCGTAGGCCACAGACAAGCAGATAATTACAGTATAATTCACTTATACACAACCAATAGGAATTTAGGGTTCATCTATGATCTCCTTATAAATTATTACCTTTTCTTTTGCCATGCCCAATTTCAAAGAGATTGAACGTGCCATATTTTAATATTAATGTGATGTTGAAGGTGGTCTATCATCGCGGGACAGTTGCCTGGGAGGACAGATAATGACATCAAGAACTACTGGAATACGAAGCTGAAGAAAAAGCTACTCGGCAAGCAACGTAAGGATCAAAGGGCTCGGTCAGCTAGTAGCTCTTTGAAGCGAGAAATGATGAATAGGAGAAAAGAAAATTTCATGACTACTACTACCACAGAAGAAGCCATTCTTGTTCATCCTCCTCAGCTCCAGCAATCACTTGCTCTGCCTGCAGTAATTCAACAGCAAGAATCGCGTGTGGATGATCAGACGGTCAACATAGGAGGAAAGTTGTCTGATGATCATCATCAATCAAATGACCACAGCTTTAACGTTAATCACAACAGTTTATACTCTTGTGACATTTCCTGTATTGAAGGGCAAACATCATCATCCCTTTTAAACAGCTATTTGGTAATTGCAAATAGTAATAATAATATTCCCTATTACGGCGGCAGCTTCCCTTTTGAGCTTAATGGGATGGAATATTATTACAGTAATTCTCAGCAATTGGATAATGTAGAGAGCTTTTCTGGGATGGATATGGTTAACAGAAGCAGCATAATCAGCAACACTTCTCCAGAAAATACAAGCTGGGGGAGAGATATTAATTCTCTTGTTTATTCTCCTATGGGCTTCAATTACGAAATATGCCAACAAACTAATCAGCTGGAAGATTGCACCCTGGAAGAATCCAACCACTTCATGAGGATGCAATTACAAGAAACTGCATTACAATAATAAAAATTAATTTTCTTAGCTTAATTTAGACATTCAAGGCTTTTTTTTTCCCAGTGTATTTCGTAACTGCACTCGGAATATTCGTTAATTTTGTTTTGCATGCCTTAAAGAGACTCTTCGTTGTTTCTTGAATTATGAAGTTCTTGTTATTTTCAAAATTTTAAACTTGGAACATATCCAAAACTGGCAGCATTCTCTTAGTGTTTTCTTCATAACTGTTTATTAAATAAGAGGAATTATAGTAGCACTAAGCCCAATTGCATATAATGTTGATTGAAATAACTAAACCAAATTGTATTGAAATGACGAATCAGGGATGGTTTGTCGGTTTTAATGGTATCATGTCAAGCCTAACAACATGCAGTATTCTTCGCGTCCTTTTCTTTTGGAATTATTCCATCTTGCACCATAATGTTTTTTCTATCAAATTCATTGCCACTTTTGACAGCCTTATCCATTGTTTCAAACACATTGCTCCCTTCCTATTGTTAGATTTTACAAAGTTCAAAAGAAACTAAACTGAATCTCTCCTTTTCCTTTTTTTATATGATAACATCTTACCAACAAGACTGGACTTTGTTATCATGCCAAGTTATATATATATACTCAAGTATCAATAGTAACACACACAACTTAAAAATCGGGCCATAGATTTTTGCTTGCTTGCTTGTGTTGTGATCATATGAATGTTACATGGTACCACTTGATTTACTGAAGGGGTATTAAAGATTTTTATCACATGAAGTTTGGACCTACTATTGCATACGAATTACTCTAAATTCTCTGTCAGCACGAGCCTTAATGGCTATATATGCAATATATTATAGGTTTATCGATGACTTACTAAGCTCCAATCATCATCTCAAAGTCAGATTACATTATATTTAATCAATTTCATTAGACCGATTAACGTACGGTTGGGGCAAATCATGAATTAAAATACATTAGAAGTAATTATAATTGTCTAGAAAATAGGCGAAATATATTGTCTCGGTGGACGAAAATACTGGACGTACGTGAAATTAGCTCCCCCTCCGCCTTAATTTCTCTCATACTTTTAGCTAGTTATAATTTTTTTTTTTAATGAAGCATATTGTAGACAATGAAATTTTATTTCATATTAAAATTATCATTTGTCTATAAATAAATTTAATTGGATATTTATGGTCCAATTAAATAATGCCATATGTCATATATATTTTGGAATATTGGTTAATTTAAAACTAATTATATTACTCCACATGTCAAGATGAGGTGGTTCGACCAATCAAATGAATTTGTGTCGTTCTTCCTATTAAATTGTGCCATGTCACATGTCTACAAGACTTGGCCAATAAGGATAGATGTACTCTAATATTTATCTCTTTATTACTACTTTGATATTAGGAGATAATATCAAATTAATAAGTACTACAAGTCTTCTACCTTGCTCCCTTCCATGCATGTATAAGTAAGGGTCATCCCTCAGAGACAGATATACACAGACACATATTTCTGAAGTCTGCAAGCTGTGGAAGCTCTGAGTCTTCAAATTTTCTCTTCAAATCTTCCATATATATCAAGGTTTGAAGATCTTCATCAAGTGTTCTTGGTCTCCATATCAAGACTTGAAGTATTCAATATTTGATGAATATCTTCATACCTTGATATATATGGAAGAATCGAAGGAATTTTCTCCACATATTGAGAATATCACAGAGATTGTAATCTTTTATTCATATATTCATATTTTTATCGATTAAATAAATCAAGTGTACTTGAGGATAAATGGCCTTTGTCCTCAAGTGATTGAATCCTTGGCTCATGAGGCGGCTTGATTGAGTTCATCACTTGTGATTCCAAGCTCCTTTATTGCACGTAAAGTCATTATATTGTTCTAATGCTGCGACTAAAAAGTACTATGGGATCTGCTCTCTTATACGAATCTAGATGTGTATAAGAGACACCTCAAGAAGCATGACGAGCCTCTCTCAAAGTAATCCGAAGTGCAATCGCATCGGCTCCGTGTTTGGCTCGACACCACCCAAAATCACTTCTCCTATGTTGGTGCTCAAAGATGTTGGAGCTTCAATCGAGAAAACCCTCGCGATGCTCAAGCAGGATCTCATTCCAAAGCTTCCTGCTTCTGTCTCTTATACACATCTAGATGTGTATAAGAGATGTGTATAAGGGACTCCGCATACGAGATCTCTGTTCGAGAAGATTCCGCAACTTCTACAACATTTTCGTTATGCTGTATGCGCAAACATCAACTCTAGAGGATCAAATGGCAAGCCTAACTAGAATGATGGAAACAATGATGAAGCGCATACAAGATCAAGATGCCGTCATCACTCAACTCGTCAACAAGAAAGACAGTACCGCGGAAGGATAAGTCAAATTAATTCAAAGGCACCTGACGAACATCAAGAAGCTGAAACTTCACAAAAAGGAAAGGCGAAAGAAGTGCATGTGACTTCTGGTGGAATGATTCATGTCGATCAATTGAAGGAGTTCGTTGAAGGTATGATCAAGGTGAGATATGAAGATGGTTCAAAATCAAACAATATATACATAAAGCCTAATTACATTATACTAACCGGTTGTTGATTATATTGATCGATGGAGGACTTTAAGCCTTAATTCTAGAGACCGACTCTCCGAGACGTCCGCCATCGAAATGTGCATTCAAGGCATGAAGTGGGGACTTCGTTACATCCTACAAGGCATCCAACCTCCGACATTTGAGAAATTGGCGACAAAAGCTCACAGTCTTGAAATTGGCCTTGGAAATCAAGAACCGCCTGTTCCTGATCCTCGCAATACTAAAGAAAAACAAGACTTTAAGAAAGGGGGCAAGCCTTCTCCCAAGTCCTGAAACAAAGAAACTATGACAACAAATCTGCACTGTTAAGATCGCGACAAAAGTCGGTCAAAGGTGTCCGAGAAGGTAGAGCTGCGCAAGTTAGGCCACAAAGAAAATCGACACTCGGGGAGATGCAAGAGAAAGAATATCCTTTCCTCGACTCGATCTTCAAGGCATGTTCGATGATCTACTCAAAGCCGAACTCATTGAACTCCCGAGATGAAACGGCCGAATATATATAACCTGTCTCTTATACACATCTAGATGTGTATAAGAGACAGGTACTTCACCCATCGGAAGGTGTTTTGTTTTTAAAGATAAGGTGATGGAGTTAGCCCGCCAAGGTAAGATTTTGCTTGAAGAAGATAAAGTAAGTGCAAATCAGACCACTATAATTCCTGACTCCCAAAATTTATTGAAGAATGGTAAAGAATCTCGTCTTCCATCGAAGATAAGAACAATACAGCCTACAATAAAATTTGGAGATTTCAATCCCGTTCCATTATATGACAACCCCTTTCCGCAAGGTGAAGTACCTTTTGAAAAGCATAAGAGAAAAATTATTGAAGGATTGATGACGAAATTGTTATTCTTCTGGACTTTCTTTTTGCAACCCGTATTTTTACCATCCGAAAAAATGGAAAGCGCAAAGACTAATCTTCATCCAAAATTTCGGATGGTAAAAATACGGGTTGCAAAAAGAAAGTCCAGAAGAATAACAATTTCGTCATCAAATTTATGTGTAATCCCTCCAAGTGGTGTGATGTTTCAAAATATCCGTCGACCTATTACTTTGAAAGAATTCATGCCAAGAGGATACTTGAAAGATGACGACGTCCTTGCATCTTGCCATGTTGTGGCATCTTTATAGTCACAGTGAGTTTCTTCTCAAATTCTTCATCAACACATCTAGATGTGTACAAGATGACAAGATGCTCTTGACNGTGCTCTTATATCAAAATACAGAGTATAATATGCTTCTTGGGAGACCATGGATTGACGAGAATGATGTTATACCGTAACTCTTCATCAATGTTTCAAGTATTGCCTCCGAAGAGTCATAAATCTTACTCTTATACCATCACCCTGAAAAACCTTTCAGAGAGTTACTTTGCTGATGCTAAATTCTACCCAGAGGTAACACAAAGAAAGAGTTAACGAAGGAAGATGCTCAAAAATCTAAGACACATGTCTTACGCTATGTTCCAAAGTCAAAGAGAAAAGAAGGTCAATCTCCTTTTGTTGGAAGCGATGAATTAAAGGAGTTCACTGTACCACTCACCAAAATTGAGGTGGTCAAGCATAGCGAAACTCTTCTTAAAGGCTTTGTTCGGCCAAAGGTGGAATCCGAAATAGAGCACAATTCATTACCTAAAACACGAACCGACGAGCGATTTGGTCCAAATGCATACAAGTTGCTCGTGAAAGCTGGTTACGATCCTAAGGAAGAAGGAACTTTGGGTAAGCTTCTCAAACACCAAAACACGTGGATATCCACCTTTCTCAATCAATCTGTCGACTTCTTCGCCTTGAATAAGGCTTAGCGTATATAGGGTTTGATTTTGAACCATCTTCATATCTCACCTTCCCACATCTAGATGTGTATGAAAACAGCTTCCACGCATCATATTACTATCAAAGAAGAAACTGCATTAAAAGGTTCAAGGCGATCAGTCTTTGATAGATTGAGAAAGGTTACGCCACGTGTTTTGGTGTTTGATAGGCTTGGCCCACGAGGAAGAGTTTTGATGAAGCAATCTATTCGTGAAAGGTTGAGTTTTCCAAAGGCACAAGAGTATATTTTTAATACGAAAGGAAACAATACTTCAGCAATGATCGCGCTATGATATCCAGAAGGCATCATAAGCTTTCATTGTCTACGGCCTTGAGGCATATATGTAAGAAGGGTTTCCTTTATTACATCTTATGTGTCTCCTCCTTGATGTATATATCTCAACGAACTCTTTCACATCTAGATGTGCTTAGTGCTGTAGAACCTGTCTCTTATACACATCTAGATGTGTATAAGAGACAGCCTTGATAGAAAATGCAGGAGCTGTCTCTTATACACATCTAGTGATCCAAGAGATCCTTTACATAGGCACTTGGTTGACTCCTGAAGAGGAACAAGCATATGTTGAACTATTGCTCGAATTTAAGGATGTTTTTGCTTGGAATTACAAAGAGATGCCTGGCTTAGATCCGAAAATTGCTGTTCATCACTTGGCCATTAAGCGAGGTGCAAGACCCGTTAAACAAGCCCAAAGACGTTTTCGGCCATAGACAAGATTAATGGAGATCTTGGTGAACAAGCCTCATAGAAGCTATTTTCATCCGAGAAGTAAAATACCAGTGGATTTCAAGTATAGTCCCAGTGAAGAAAAAGAATGGACGATCTCGTGTTTGCGTTGATTTTCGAGATCTCAATGAAGCTTGTCCGAAAGATGACTTTCCTCTCCCTATTACTGAATTGCATGATGGTCGACGCCACAACTGGTTATGAAACCTTATCCTTTATGGATGGATCCTCGGGATACAACCAGATCCGAATGGCACCAAGGGATGAAGAACTTATCTTTTCGAACTCCCAAAGATCAGATTGCTAAAGGATATGCCTTTTGGCTTAAAGAATGCGGGAGCCACATATCAAAGGGCCATGCAAAAGATCTTCGATGACATGCTTCACAAGAATATAGAGTGCTATGTTGACGATCTCGTTGTCAAGTCGAAGAAACAAGTTGACCATGTCCAAGATCTTACATGGTGTTCGAAAGATTTCGAAGATACCAACTCAAGATGAATCCTTTAAAGTGCGATTGGAGTTACCTCTCGAAAGTTTTCGAACACCATTTTTCTCCAATTTGGTTCATCCCACTCAAAAGGTACACCCTTCTTCATCAAATGGCTGAATGGTTGACATCTCCCAGCCCTGTCTCTTATACACATCTAGATGTGTATAAGAGACAGCTTCGAAACCACCGTATTAGCTGCACCTATTCTGGTAAGCCTTTAATTACGTATATTGCCTGCACAGAACGCAGTGCGTAGGAGCATTACTTGCCCAAGAAAATGGTGAGGTAAAGAAAATGCACTAGATGGATTTAAGGCGGATGATGACACCAGAGTTCAATTATATGTGATTTGTGAAGTTCCTCCTGGCTCTCATATTTGCCATTCAAAAGTTAAAGCACTATCAAGCTGTACACTATTCGTTTGACTTACTTGCATAACATTTACGAACCTTCCCATTTCTTTACAACTTTATCGATGACCACAACATGTGCAAGGATGGCTTGGTCATCGAACAGCTTGGACGGATATCGCCTTGGATATCAAACGAAGAGTGTCAGCTTGACAAGTGTTGGCTGACTTCTTGGCCGATCATCCCATACCAGCTGTATGGGAATTGATTGATAAACTTCCAGATGAAGATGTTTTCGTGGTCGAAGTTCTTCCGCCTTGGACAATGTATTTTGATGGTGCCTCACATCAAGGGGGCGCTGGAGCTGGAGTAATATTCATCACTCCCGAAGGAGATATGTTGCCATATTCATTCACTTTAACACATCTATGTTCAAATAATGTCATTGAGTATCAAGCACTTATTCTTGGATGTGTATAAGAGACAGCTCTTCAAGAGCTTACTTAGAGTTTTGGAGGAAGAACTTCGACCACGAAAACAGCTCCTCTGGAGTTTATGGTCAGGAAACCTGAGTTGTGGCCATATTATAATTATGCTAGGCAACTAATGGAGTGGCTAGGTGATGTGACTATAGAGCATGTTCCAATAAGGGACAATCGACAAGCTGACTCTTTAGCAAAATTAGCTTCAACGCTCATCTTGCCTAATCAACAAGTTCAAGTCCCCATATGCAAAGTCAAAGTTGGGTTGTGCCTCCTCATTTTGAAGAAGGAGACGATGTGAAAAAGGAAAATACTCACGTGGTTTCCATTTATGAAGTGGAGAAGGAAGATTGGCGATAACCAATAATTGATTATCTCAATTATGAAAAGTTACTGACGACGCAAAAGAAGAACAGAAATTCGTCGTGCACCTCGCTTCATCTACTATAAGGACATTCTTTACCGCGATCGTTTGATGTGTTCTATTTCGGATTTTTGACCATCTTCCTTGAACAGGTTCAATGATGTGTTTCCTTTGCTTGACATTCAAACAAATCAAACACCGTAACACGTGAACTCCTAAAATTCTGTCTCTTATACACATCTAGATGTGTATAAGAGACAGGAAGTATTATGTCCTTTAATCCCCAATATATCCTGCCAAAGTCTTCTGGTGGACATATCTTTATCTTAGCTGCAACTGATTATTTTTCGAAGTGGGCTGAAGCAATTGCACTAAGAGAAGTAAAGAAAGAAAATGTGGTCGATTTTATTCGCGTGAACATTATCTATCGATACGGGGTTCCACGATATATCATCACCGATAATGGAAAACCTTTCTGCAATGCTGCAATGAATAAGCTTTGTGAGAAGTTCGGCTTCAAGCAACAGCCAACATAGAAGAATCTTTGCTGCAAATGGACTTGTGAAGCTTTTAACAAAACTCTATGTAATTTGCTAAAGAAAGTTATTGACAAGTCAAAAAGAGATTGGCATCAAAGGATTGGTGAGGCTCTTTGGGCATATAGGACAACTTTTCGAACTCCTACTCAAGCGACTCCATACGCACTTGTCTACGGTGTCGAAGCAGTTCTTCCACTTGAATGTCAAATACCTTCTTTAAGGATTGCTGTGCAAGAAGGACTTAATGAAGAAGACAACCTTCGATTTATGCTCGCCTTCGTCTTGAAGAGTTGGAAGCACTTGATGAGAAGAGGTAAAGGGAAACCCCCCCCATATTTTTCCACAAATAAAGGAACCCATTTCACTATGTCTATGCTGTTGGGATACGTAGGCGACTTAGAGGGCAACTTCTAAGTTCAGTTACACCCCTTTAAAACCAACTCATTTTCCTTAAAGAAAATGTGATATTTCAAATTAAATCCATAGATGTTAGCTACTTTACTTATTTTGCAACAAAAAAAAAAAAGAAAAAAAAATAAAAATTGCAAGATAAGAAAAAGTAATTAATGTCTTTATTATTGAAAGAAAAATGTCCAAACAAATGAAATTAAGGGATTTGATATGATTCAAAAATCAAACTTGAGATCCACTACAGCTATCTTGCTTGCTTCAAGGATGTTGCTCATCTTCTCAAGCTCCCTAGCGTCTTCATTTGTCAGGAAGGTAGTACTTTGGATGGAAGAAATTTGATCTTGTGCTCTTAAACACTTCAACTTGCATTTGCTTGAGATTTTCATATTCTCGGTCAATGGTCAAGCTAACTTCCATAGTTTTGCTTCTCCAAATCATTAAGATCTCTGTCTCTTATACACATCTAAGATGTGTATAAGAGACAGGGTAACCAACCATCTACAAAGTCTTCATGGACTCAGCAACATTATTTGCTGTAGAAAGGTGTGCATGTGCCTTGGAGAGAATTTCGTATATGCTTCTTTTGAAATCTTCTCCGATGCTAAAGCTCTTGAAGAGTCATACTTCTTGGCTTTTGTGAGCAAGCACTGCTAAAGAGTCTATTAGAGGAAGGGCAATTGAAGAATCTATCCTTGTTATTTCTTCAACTACCTCATTGATGCATTCCTCCAAAGAAGAGATTTGGTCTACCGAAGTGTTTGAGATATCATTGCAAAGTTCTTCCCACAGGCTTTGTATGTATTTTCGTTGGCATGATTTTATCACCTTGCGGCCATGAAATTCAGAAATTGGTGTTCTAACTTGCTTGTGGAGACTTCCATGGTGATTCAATGGCATAAGCCGGTTTGTCGATTATGGATTCACGCATACTTGGATTGCAGTAACATTCTCATGCAATTTTCGATCCATATTCGTCTCATTGATTATAGCGTCTTGATTACTGAATAAGTGGTCACCAACTCCTTCTACGGGCGCCTCAATGGTAGCGAACTAAAAAAAAAAAAAGAGAAAAGGAGAGTCAGACCAATGTTAAGACACATCAAAAAATAAAAAAGGGAAGAAAATATATGACGTATATTTACGTATTCTGCCAATTCTTTCGGTGACATCTTTGAGGCAGGTGTTGTTTCGGAAAATAATGAATTAATAGAAATGTTCTCCAAACTAGAAGGTTTTGACTTTTTCAGTCGGTTCCAATGACGATCATTATTACAGCTTTCTCCAGAATGTTCATCCTCTACTTGAACAAATTCTCTATCATCCAATATCTTGATCGTATTATTTTTTGATGCTTCCCAAGAAGTTGAGTTTGGGAGGACCTCATGATTCTTTGGAGATACGATATTGGTATATTTATCTCCACATCCTCGATGCCTTTCAATAAGGATGTTTCGATAATCTCTGGAGCCTCAACATTTGTGGATTTGACCGAAGTTGATCGCCCTATCTCCGTTACTTGCTTTCCTCTCAAGCCAGTTGATGCAAGATATTGGCCTTTTTGTCTTATTGAACGAGGTTTGTCAACTACTGTGAGTTCTTGGGAAGCCTTGTCTATCCTTGTCTTTGCAGTCTTCTTAGGATTCGTCCTGGCTTCCTTTCTCTTGATTGTATTATAGTCATTTTCTCCATGCTTTAAACACTTTGGAGAGGCATCGTGCTTGGATTTCTTTGATGGGGGTGTCCTCGCTCCCGTATCTTGAGCTTCATCTTCATTTGCTCTCTTGACGCTAAGTTTGATGATTGTGCTTGGAATGCTCTTCGATCGCATCGACCACCAAGTGTCATACTCTTTTGTAACTAATGGATGTCTTCTTTGCGGAGGTATGGTCATAGAAAAATGAGAATCTGTACGAATAATAGAAGATTCCCACAACTGAACAGTTTACTCCCATGATGTGAGTATGAGACATCTCCTGATGACTGCAAGGGATATATTGGCAAAAACCAAATTGCCAGCCGAACTCGCTTATTGAATGCTTTAGAACTGTCTCTTATACACATCTAGCTGTGTATAAGAGAAGGTCAAAAACATGATTGTTGGTGATGAAATATTCCATGGATTGCGGTGATAAATTTCCATCATCTATGAGGACCTTTTCCTACGCATGGGTCATGCGTAGTCTAGGAAAACTTGATGGGTTCACATTTTTAATGATATCTTCTGCGTCCAGTAGTGTTGAAGAATTGTGCCATCTTTTCCCGCTAAATTTAGCCATTCAGGCAAGACAGCTTGTTCGATCATTTATGTGATAAGTATCAAAATATTGACCGATCCATGCATAGACATAGTGAAATGGGAAAATAGCTGGGCACTCTCGTAAGTTTGGAGCTTGAACGACCTTTCTTAAGCCGTCATAGATCTTTGGTGAGATGTGTATAAGAGAACTTCATGCCTTTTGCCATTATTCTTGCCATAATAAAGACATTAATTACTTACCTTATCTTGCGATTTTCTACTTGGTAAGAGAAATTTGCAAATCCAGCATGCTAGAAAGGCTCCCACATACACTTCACCCCTTAGAGAGTCCTCGATGTTCAACGTATCAAATGGAATGTGTTCGTTATTAATTTTTAGTAAATAAGAATTGTCCACACTTCCACATGGGTTGAAAGTCTTCTTGGGCTTTGTATTGGTGCTTCGTCTTTGACCCTTGGAAACAAATTCTTATCTCTTTACACACATAAGAGATATTAATACATAAGGACTGTACTACTTTGATATTATCTCCTTTCGGAAGTCAAAGCAATGGAGGAAAAGGTAACCAACCATCTACAAATGATTATTGGAAGTGCAGGTTTTTCATCCCCATTAATGTTGAGAAGTTCTTTGGCTGTTGGCACAACCTCATCGTAGAATGAGCCACAGATAGGAAGACCTCCAATAAGTTTATAAAGATCCCAAAGGGAAATTGATAGCTCGCCTGTCGAAGTATGAAGACTGTTTGTTGAGGGGCACCAATATTTGCAGAAGGCACGCAAGATGTTATCACAACGATCATACGAGTAGCGTGACGCATAAACAGCATCATAGACATGAGCCCTAAGAGTGTCTCCTTGTGTCGCACGAGCACTCTTCCGACACATTCCTATGTGTATAAGAGAAGTAGCAGATTGTGTCATCTTCTATGTATAAGAGACAGCTTCCACGTAGCTTTACCGAGATTAGAACTCAAAAAAAAGAAGTGAGAACTTGGCGGCACTCGGCTCCTTGGTATGAAGAGAGGAATTTAGTATGAGCACTTTTTCACTCCTCGTTGCAACTAGAGAATGACGATGCGAGCGATTGTCTCTTTGTTTGGCTTTTCTTTCAATTTTTGAGTGAATTGAATCTCTTATACACATCTAAGATGTGTATATACACATCTAGATGGCTTCCAGATATGTAATGACATGCTCTTTGCAAGGACCGAGATCCTTCTCTTTCATCAAAGAGATAGATGTGTGGTAACGGTGTATCATAGTCCTTGATTTGCATGGATGATGTGGCTGCATCACAAACAAAATTCGAATATTAAGCATAAAGTCCTTATGATTTGTGAATTTTACTCTAGGACATTTAAAAAAAAAATAAAAAAATAAATAGAAATAAATAAATAAAAAAAATAATAAATAAATAAATTAAAAAAATAATAATAATAATAATAAAAAAAAAAAAAAATAAAAGATAGTAGTTACGATACCTTGCCAAAGAAGGTTTCTCAAAAAAAATTGATGAGGAACAAGGCATAGAATCGTTTTATTTATAGTTGATGGAGATGTCTCAAATTGCATACAAGTTGGATGGAAAGAGTTTCTTGTTAGACTTCATATGGGATTAGAATTGTTATTGATTTTGGAATCCATATGGCACAGGGATTTTATTCGTTGGTGCAAAAGTCTTTGGAAGTTTAGTTTGACTAGAAATTGCCTCAGGTCCTTGGGTTCATTATTGAAAGGCCAAGACAGTAAAATACTAAAGATTGTGAGAATTCTAGGTGTAGAATTCACATGAGCAGCATATTTTTGCTCCTGGCTTCATTCAACATTAAAGTTGGAGATATTTTGATGAAAGCTCAAAGAAGATATCGAGACTTGTCCGCTCAACCTGTCTGTGCTATATCCCAAGCTTACTTGTTGATGAAGCTTGTACTGCAAATATACAATGAAATTTTATTTCATATTAAAATTATCATTTGTCTATAAATAAATTTAATTGGATATTTATGGTCCAATTAAATAATGCCATATGTCATATATATTTTGGAATATTGGTTAATTTAAAACCAATTATATTACTCCACATGTCAAGATGAGGTGGTTCGACCAATCAAATGAATTTGATGTCGTTCTTCCTATTAAATTGTGCCATGTCACATGTCTACAAGACTTGGCCAATAAGGATATATGTACTCTAGTATTTATCTCTTTATTAATAAATTAAAATAAGGAGATAATATCAAAGTCTGTCCTTATGTATTAATATCTCTTATGTGTGTAGAGAGATAAGAATTTGTTTCTTGGTATGCAAGTAAGAGGTTACACATGTACTACAAGTCTTCTACCTTGCTCCCTTCCATGCATGTATAAGTAAGGGTCATCCCTCAGAGACAGATATACACAGACACATATTTTTGAAGTCTGCAAGCTGTGGAAGCTCTGAGTTTTCAAATTTTCTCTTCAAATCTTCCATATATATCAAGGTTTGAAGATCTTCATCAAGTGTTCTTGGTCTCCCATATCAAGATTTGAAGAATTCAATATTTGATTCGAATAAGTGTGAAGCCCTCGGATCGCATCAAGCAAAGAATCGAAGGAATTTTCTCCACATATTGAGAATATCCTAGAGATTAGATGTGTATAAGAGACAGGTATTTGTGTATAAGAAATTCATTTTTTTAATGAAAGGAAAAATTTTACACTTTTAATATTTTGTTTAACACACATAACTTCTGAACGTTAATGAGAATGTTCTTTTATTATTATTATTATTATTTTTTTTTTAAAAAAAAAAAAAAAAAAAGAGTGCGAACCTCATTTATTATTGTCACTTCATACCAAACAACTATTTATATGTCTGAAAATTACAAGAATTAAGCTAATACTAATATTATCTCTCGCTTAACCAAATCACAACTCACAAGAGGCATGTATAACTTTTGCTTCATTGCACTCTACATATCTACATGCATGCATAGTTTCATTTCACATCGTTTAGCCGAGAATATATATATATATAGATAAAAGAAAAAGAACCGAAAGGACAAAATAAGGTTTGGCCCGGTTAGGAGTCGTGGGACACACATGCTGTGAATCACACACATTGAGTGGCATCAACTTGCGTAGGATGGTGAAGTCAAAAGCAGAAAAAAGATTGAAGAACTGTGGCACAGACGTCAAAAAGCTTAACTGCTTCCTCATTATAATTTTGAGTTTATTTGCTTTGATGAACTGTATTTAGACAGTGAATATGATGAGGTTGTTTGCTATTGATGAGGTTTTTTGAGTAAATCCTATTCAGAAACCATTCAAAACAATGGAAATTAATAATGGTTACTTCATTCAATCCATCTTTCTTTAATTATACTCCTTAATTAAGTGAAAGTATTCGAGTTCTTGCTATTCAAAACTGTTGTGTGTGCTTTGATCAATATTGATGCTGACAGATACCAAACTAAACGTCGGCAATACATATATACTGACCATTCTAAATCAGAACCGTTGCTAGTTTTTACAGATCATAGAAATATTATTTAGGATTTTTCTTTTTATTTTTTTCACTGAAAATGTTTACGGGACATTGGAGAAGATGAAGTCATTTGGGATTTGGAAAACCACCAACTCTATCAACTAAAGATTCTCTATCCTATTTCCTATCCCACTATCTTATAAACTTATCCCGTCGAATTAAAACAATCTTAATTGTTCATTAGATAGTAAAATAAGATGTGGGATAAAAATTAAGATAAAAAATCCTGTAACAACTGCATCTCATTTTATTTAAGTAATGAACTTGATAAAAAGAAACTATGATGTCTTAATGCCATATAGATGTCTGAAAAATCTTACCGTTCAGTGTCTTGTGTTTATTTTCTTTCTAATTCACTTTGTATTGTGTACATGTATTCTACCATATATATAGCTTAATTAATCTTTATTTGTATTATGTCCAGGTTAGAGAAATTATTTACTTAATAGAACAGATGATAAGAAAATTAAAGGATAATAATGATGCCAGAGTTAACTACGAAAATAAAAAGGTAACTGTTGTTTAATCACCCAAATTTTAGTATCTTTCTTGCTTGATTGACTTCCATTATGTGTTTTACCATTTACTTTAATCCCGTGATGGTTGTTTCAGGTATCAGGAAATCGACTTTAATCCCGTGATGGTTGTTTCAGGTATTAGAAAATCGACAATGAAATCCAATTTAAGTGATAAAATACTTTACTTATGATATATTAATTATGAGGTTGAATTATTAAGGGTGTATATAACATTTTGGATTTAGTTAGAAGAAGAGATTAATTAATTAACAATTGATTTCACATCACTCTAAAATCTTTGTTGACTTAATGTGCATCTATATATTTTCTTTCCAATCTTATCATTTAAGGTCAGCTCCTAAATCATTTGGATCTTTGATTAAAATAATTCAATGGTCATTAATTGGTTGCCAGTCAAGCTAAGATATATTAAAGAATTATGGGGACCAAAGATACATAGTTTGGAACATGGCGATCGTTGCGGCGACACCTCCTGGTTGTGATTCTTGTGATTTGCTTCTTTCATTCTTTTTCTGTCTGATTTTTTTTTTTTTTCTTTGGAATTTAAAAAAGAAAACCGAGGAGGAATTGTTAACAATTAAACAACAATATATTACCTTCAGAACCATTTTTTGTAAAATATCTCATGGGCTTTAATGTACCTTTCTTGCATTAAAAACTAAAATGAAATCGATTTGATGTATATAGATAACCCTAGCCCTTCACGTTCAGAGATATCTTATTAATGTTTGGAATCGTAAATTAATTACTTTAGTATAATTTGCCTTTATTCAAGTGTAAGATCAGAAGTTCATTTAAAAAAAAAAGAAAAAGTTAATAACACTTTACCTCCCTAAACTAGGTAAATAATTATATTTTGCCCCCCTAAATTGAAGAATATACATTTATACACTCCCCCCTTCTTATTTATCCTTTAAAAAATTTAACGCTATAAAAAAAATCTAGTTAAATGACTAAAATACTTTAGTATTATATTTTGATTTTTATGTATTTAATTTTAATGTTTGATAGTTATAAAATAATATGAAAAAAAATAAATTATAATAACAAATTAATATCTTTAACTTTAAAAAGTGAAGATGTAAGATAATATTGAATTAAATTGTATCTAACGTTGCAAATTACACAAGTTAAACAAAATATTAAAAGTGTAAAATACTAAGAGGCATAAAAAAAATCATAAAAGTTTTATAACAAATATATTGTCACACAATACCTTAATGAAAAAGTTTTAGGTATATGTAGAAAATAAGCTCATTTGATATTTGTTCTACCACTATAGTTGAACATTCAGATTTGAAATAACATCATATGAACTCCAGAAATTTAAATAATATGACCAATAAATTGAAATCTATTTTTCTTTATTTTTAAATAATTATTACATCACTATCAAAAATTATATACATCTAGATGTGTAAAATATAGTTTAAAGAGTATTTTATTCATTTAGTTGGATTTTGTTAATAATTTTAAAATTATTAATAGATAAATAGTATCAATGGGGGGCAAATTATATATTTTTTTAATTTAGGGGGTAAAATGTAATTACCTTTCTAGTTCATTGTTCACGGCAAAGTGTTGTTACCTCAAAAAAATCGGAAGTTTATTCCATTTGCACGTGTATGGAAAAGGCCGCTCCAATAGACTACCAAACCAGGCCCAACAGATCGAATAAAACGCATCCATGGGCTCCAAGAGAAACAGCTGGAAACAATACGCAAATAAATAAACGTTAATGGGCTCAATAGGGGTTAGAGATTCTGAATTATATATGTTGTCATAACATTGCATATTTGGGCATATCCATTCACAGTGAAAAGCCGTGGGCGGTGGCCATGTTCCAAGACGAAAAATATTTCATTTGGTTCGTAATCCAAGTGACAATTCACTTACAATTTAAAATGACTAAACCATCTCAATTTTTATCTCACTACTCAATATAAATTAATAAGAAATGCACATCTAATGGGCGTGTAATTTAAAAAAAAAAAAGAAAATTACACAAATTTCAAAAAAATAAAATAGTAGAAATACTAATAAAAAATTAAAAGAATAATATAAAGAGTAGAGAGGAAAAGGTAAGAAGGGAGTTATGTGAAATAAGTTACAGGTAATTAATGAAAATATAATATAGGAAGTGGGGAGGGAAAATTTGGTAATCATAAAATGACGGAAATCAAAATTCTCCCTTATACTCTATATATATAATATAGATATATATATATATATATATATATAAGTCATCTGGTGATATTGTGATAGATATTCAGATAGGATGTGAAATAGAACATCCTTAACACTTAAAAAGACACATATATCGTATATGTTACTAAAAACAAGCCTTCTCTTGTAATCTTCTGTAACACCTCGAATCTAAACTAATTCAATAACTTTTGAATCGAAACAACATATTTAAAATATTTAAATCAAATTGTTAGTTGTTCAAAATCCAAAATGTTATATATAATATAAATCTTTTCTTCCTATCCGTTATGGATTAGCATTCAACGCTCCTTAAGGCTTTGAGTCATCGCAATTCATTGGACAATTGTTGATTGAGCAAGATTTTAGAGGTATTTCCTACAGGTTTTAGAGGTGACTCCTACATCATTGGCTTAGTCTCACCCGTACAGAGACCATACGCTCGAGATTCGCTATCAACTGTAATACTTGGGGTGAGTTGGCCCAATAACTTTTAAATAGAAATAACAAACTCAAAATATAAGATTCTTTCTGATACTAACTATAATATCAATCGAACTTGGGCTAGTTATACAAAATTCGCTCTAATATCAACTGAATACCTGAGTCTGAATTGATCTAATAACTTTTAAGTAGAAACAATAAGTTAAAAATATTTAAGTAAAGTTGTTATTAACTAAAAGTTCAAAGTTTTATATATAATACAATTTTTTTTTCCTAATTCAACGGGGGATAGTTGGTCATCACACTTTAAAACAATGCATTAATAATCATTAAAATAATAGACTAATAGTGATAAGAATCCAATACGACGTCTCTAATTCTATTAATTCCAATGTTGTTGACGATAAAAATATCTTTTAGAATCCACTTCACTGTATACTTGAATAATGAAGGATGTAATGTTTTATTTGGTTAAATATAAGTAATGCATGAGCAAATGGTCATGAGTACAATCCATGCTCATCCATAGGTAAAATATAAATTTCATTACCTGAAGCACCACAAGAGCACAGGTGAGAAGTCACCATACATGAACATTTCAAAATGCACCACTGAGCAAGTTACGGGTCTATTACAACATGATCAATAAATGCTTAAAATGTTATGAAAATTCTATGATCTAATATTATTGTATTTTATATTATATTTTTTAAATATTTATATAATATAAATTTTAAAAATATATGGATGATACATATTAATGTCTCATAAAATTATCATCATAAAATTGTATAAGAGACATTCTGACAATTTCAATTAAACATGATTTTGCAAATTATGTCCTCAAATATTTGATTCATTAATTTAATTATTAAACCGGCCCGACCCGACAGTCGAATCGGTCTCTGCGGTTCAATCAGATAAACCGACAACCCTAGTTGAACCGCCAAAGCAACCGGATTTTAAGCCAAAATGTGAAATACTCCAGTCGCAAGGACTCGAACCTGGGACTCTAGCATGCCAGCAGCAACTGTACCATCGGACCACCTCTTTGCTGTGTAATTTTTTTAAGTATTTTTATTATTAATCGTTTTCACCCCATAATTTTTTTCATTTTCCCTCTTAATTTTGTAAACATAAATTTTAAAATCAAGATCATTTTTCAATCCGTCATTTATGTTATTTTTTACATCTAATTGCCAAAAGCATTTACTATTATTATATTTTCTAACAAAAATATAATATTAACCTTACAATTTTTTTCCTAAACCTTTATTATTATTATTAAACATACAATCATTACAAAATAACTGTGGTAAGAAATAGTGAAAAAATAATTTGTTATATGTTAGATATACATTTTATATATTTTATTGTAATTACTTTAGAACTACATATGCATAAGAATTTAAAATTAATTATATCAATCTTTTTTCATCATAGTTTTTAAAGAAATTAAATATTTTAGAATTCATCTACAGTGTATAAAAGACAGATATAGCATTTTTATCAATATTTTTATCTATGTAAAAATATTGTATTACATTGAATTTATTATATATTAATAAAAAATATTTTTTTAGTGATCTACCGATTGAACCAATAATTCACCAATTAAACCAGTAACCTATTAATCCACACCCCCACTCTTACTACCGGGCCGGATTTAATAACTATGCACGTAACAAACACAGGATAAGGACGAGAACGTTGGTTTTGTATAATGGAAACTATAATCCCCGGGCACGAAAAAGCATTAATAGATATTGACAATTCTTACCGTCAGAGTCTTCTGTCTTTTTAAGTAGGGACCCTGGGATGATGGTCATAGAAATTTGTATTAAAACATGCCTAAATATCAACTCCTATGGATTTTTATTTTTTTTTTCTCTAAAAAGGAAACTTCTGTAAATTTCAATGTCTTTCTCACACACAAAAAAAAAAAAAGATGTTACAGCAATGCAGACACATATTTAGGCAAAATCTGCTGTGCATTTTTCATCATGGACGCATGTTCTTTGTCTAGTATATTTTTTTCTTAAGTAATTTCCACGCTTTTTTTTTTTTTTTTTTTTTGGATATTTATCTAAAATTTCCTCCACAGCTTAAAAATTGGACACCGAAACACATGATAACTCTTTACCAATCCAAAAAAAAAAAAATAGAGAAGCCTTGTTGTTGTGCATGGCTAATATATTCTTGCACCAAGCCTTCACTTATTCGTGGAGTATTATTTAGCCGATGAAAACAAAGTAAGAAATTGGAATAGAAATTTATCTGAAATTGGAATAGAAATCTATCCCTATTCAATCATTGACATAAAATCTCTAAGAGCAGAACAATCTGTTTGTGATGGACGAGGGTCCGTGTAATTAAAATCCTGGTATGGGTAGTGCAACACGGTTTCATAATCCTGAGACAAGGCGTCACGTTCAATTGGCCATTGATGTTCACGTCAATTGCGAGTAAATAAGTGAGTATTGATCACAAAGACACAAACAACAAAGGAATATATATTAAGGGCACCACATCACCTCACCCGGCCTCGATGCTTCTTCAATGTGAAAGCACGCGGACAAACCCTACCTTCAACCCTTTCACACGCTCGATCTATCAAAAAAAATTGTGCAGATGTTCTCTGTTCTTCACCATGTGCTTTGCATCAATCATTTCATGTGAAACCCACATGACAACCCATGCCACATACCCAAAAATGGTCTTGTCCTGCCTGCAACTCTACATAAATCAATAACGGTCACCATTGCATGCAGTTGAATATCCAAAGAATTTTTACTCTTCAATTGGGTTGGATTAGACAGAAAACAGGACCATCAAAAGATTCAAAATTCGATTATATGTGTTCTTAATCCTTGTGTGGTGGCCGATATATAATAATCATAGTAAGTCGTTGAAATATATTACGTAGGTGGCTTATCTTAAGTTTGAAATAAGATGAGTAACCAACTCCTCTTCTAAAACTTTTTTCTACCAAATTTTTTACTTTTTCCTTTAAGTCAATCTCGAGATATTGTAACATATTTTCATGTTAATTTGGATTGTAATTAAGAGGAAATTTCCTGTAAATGGCGAGATATTAACAATCAACATTGGTGACTAAAATTTTCAATAGAGTTGTCGTCACTTGTCACTGAGAATATATATTAGAGACGACAGTCTAATAATGTCGTAGATTGTCTAAGTAGTTGGCAGGAACAATCCCTTTAGTCAAAATTATTGATGTCCGAAATTGTCTACCATGTCGACCTGCAAAACTAATATATTCAATTGCATAGACAGTGACTTCGTATCAGGCAAGGTGGAAAGTTTCTCTACTCTATGTGGAAACTTTTTACCCTTTCCTAGTTACTTCTCAGTTAAGAGATCATTTCCTTGCTACAATATTATTTGTAGGAATTTTGAGAGTCACCCCTTCGATCTCCATGGCGAGAAATTTAGAAAAACAAACTTGACTAATCCATTTATGAAATGATATAGTATATATTTCATGAATTAAGGATTATCTCTGTAATTAGCAAAATTGACCCCATACACTGGGATATTCTAATTGTTTCCCAGTTGTAATTTTGAAATGTTCGTGAGAGTATTATTCAATTGGATATGGTTGCATTTCTAAGAAAATTGCTAATATTCCAAGAATAAACTATATTGGTTACTCCCTAGCCAAATATTCCCATTGGATCTGAGGAACATATCTTTGTTGAAGAAGAATAATCAACTTCCTAGTCTTGTTAAACTAGCCTTTGCTCAATGCGAGTACTTGATTAATTTCCATTGATCACTGGTGTGGAGGATTCTATATGACACATATTTCAGCATTTACAAAAGGAAACACTTGAATTTGCCTTAATTTTCAAGAGAAAGTTTACTCAAAGTCATTTACATTTTCCAATCTGCATTATAATTATAGTACAATACATAATTCTGTCTCTTATACACATGGTAATGTGTATAAGAGAAGGGTTGATTCAGGACTAGGTTAATTATACAGTGTTTTACGTTCATTTAGTAGACAAAAAATTTTGTTTTCTTTTTGACATTGTAGGAAGAATAATTTCTTATTCTTAATCTTAACTAGTTATACATTAACCGATACGAAAATTCATTTAGCGGGCAAATTTAATTAGTTCCCTTCAATTATTATCATATATTTGGTCTCATAGAATCTATAAATTTGCTTCATTCATTTTGTTCTTGAGATGATTTTAGCTGACAAATGCATTGACAGAAAATGTTTGGCTGGTCCCACACAAGTTCTAAATCTTGAAATATTAGTACAACAAATTTTGCATTGTCGTTGAAACTAAAAATTCTCGATGGTGATAGTAGAAGCTGGAACCATCGTTAATAGCTACACTATATGCAGTATGAAGATTAGTGACTGTCTAATTGTCATTATGTAATTGTAAAGTTAATACAATGTACAAACTCGGAAAATTATAAAAATAGATCGTTCTCGTCATTAAATTGTGTTTGTTACGTGCATAGTTATTAATGTTAATAGTCAAAAGAACATGGTAAACAGACTAAAATTCTAGTCTGTTTTATTTTAGTCAGTACTCTTATAATTCTTTTCAATAGCTACCTAACTCCTCACATGAACCAATTTTAGATGTGTATCTCAGGAAAACAATAGTAGAATTTAACCCTTCACATGCAAGTCTAACAAAGATTATTACCTAGGGCTATTATCCTAATAATGTTACAATTAAATTATAGTGGGACAAATTTTATAATTAAGAATGAAAAGTGTCTAAAATTAAAATTGAGGGTGCATAACAAAAATCAGACATAAGTTGAAGGCTACAAATTAAAATTAATCCATGTTTTTATTATCGATATAATTAAGAGGTAGTTAAATGATATGTTGAAAAAGTCTTTGTTATTTATTTCATAATATGGAATGAGTATTTTAAATAGATGAAAAATTAAAAAGTAATAAAACTCCTACTTTATAAATATCTTATTAACGATAATACTCACTCAACATTAAAAAATAAGTAACGCAAATTTACTCATATATGCGAGTCTCTATTAGATGTTGTTTTAATACCGTAAGAAATGTGATATCAAGGACATGAGTGAACTTCCTGAATCCCACTAATGATCAACTTAATGAAGGTGCAAATCTTCATCTAATAATCTATAACTGACTTTTTAAAGATAATTGATCTAGGATATGTTCCCTCTTTAACTCACACAGGAGGGGCCATCATGTGAGAGGCATTTGGCAGCAAACATGCGTAAATCCTATAACTAAAGATAAAACACTTTTTAAAACTCTTAACTTTATTAAGGTATTAAAGTTCAAAAGAGTTGAACATGAAGATTTCTTGCAAGAAAATCTTCCATTTACGTAGTTAGTGACGTTTTACGGCTAATCAACTTTTAAACTTTTGCTCTTAGTCTTTTCCTCTTATCTTTTTGTTCCTTGGCCAAGAAAGATAAAAAAGTAAGTTTCCCCCTCTCAACCCCTCTCATCCCATAAAGTTTAAGGAGAAATTTTATATCGGTCAACAGTAATTATTGGATATGTTGTTTCTCAATTAATCGGAGTCTTTCATTTGAAGTAGATGACCCATATTTCTGAAAATAAGTATTCCAAATGTCAGTATCCTATTAATTAAGTATCAACTACTAAATATATCCAATAATTACTCATGATCAAAATAAAAATTTTGTGGGTCAAATCTAAGGAATGCTATTGGAAACCCTAACACAAAAAACTATGAAAAGAACAAATTCATTTTTGACTCCTTCTATGTCCGGGTCTGACCCACTTACAAGAACGCTACTCATACGGCTTAAACAACGTAATAAGCACTACTACTAGATACTAAAAAAAAGTCGGTTGACTTGCATTTTAAATATTCAAGAACCGGCCAGCGTCCAATGTCGGCATAATTCCACCCCGTTTTAGCCTGTAATCCCGCCGCTGGCATGAAGCATTCCCAAATCCCGATGACATTAAGGATACTACTACTATTGCATGCATTTTAATTATCACGTTCACTCACGAATATATATACTTCCTTTTGTTTAATATTTTTAGATGGGACTAATTTGATTTTGCACCCTCAACTTTATCCAATTCTTGCTTTATATTCCGAATTTTAATTTTGAATATTTTATACCCATAACTCTCAAATTTGTCACACTTTAACCTTTTTTAATCACATAAAAAAAGTTAAAGTCAGAATCTTTATTTTTGTATATAAATACATTATTGTATATCTTGCTGAATTTGTCGTACACAGAAAAATTTCGTTAATTTATTAGGCGGTGTTAAAAAAGGGCTATCATTGAGATGAATTTGAGAGTTTGGGGTGTAAAATATCCAAAACTAAATTTTGTGGTGCAAAGTGAGAATCGAGTATAAAATTAGTCCTTTTGAATGTTGAATACTCATGAGTTAAGAAAAAAATTAATTTTAACTTTCAAAGTTTGGATATACACATCTTGATGTGTATAAGAGACAGGTAAAACACATTTAATCCTCAAACTTTCCAACTTTAAGCAATTTAGGACAAATTTGAAAATTCTATCAATGGACAATGCAATTTTAATCCTCAAAATTTGGGTCATAGTCTATTTTGGTTCTCAAAATTCCAAACAAAATGCATTTAATCCTCAAATTTTTTAATTTCTACTAATTTAGGACAAATTTAAAAATTTTATCAATTACAGAAGAAAAAAGTTTTCATGTGTATCACACAAAATTGTTAAATCTATTTTGGGACATAACACTTTCTAACCGACTTCAACCCAATTAATCAAATTTTCACTTTTCTCTGTGACTATCAACGCCTAACCATTACCATTCTTATCTATATTATAACACTTCTGATATACATGAATGTTAAATCTATAATGGGTTATAATACCTCCCAACCAATTTCAACTCATTTAATTTGGTATTGAAAAAGTATACCCAAAGAAAGAATAATAATAACACAATTATAATTCATTAATAAATTAAAACAAAATTTTAATTCAAGATTAATCTTTAATATATAATAAAACAATAATAACTCACTTTTTATAATATAATGAAACTTATTTATTGAGATTAATCTTTGGAATACTTGCTGAATTTAGTGTAGTAAATGAAAATTTAATATTTAGCTGCAAATATTGAATAAGATTAAATGATCATTAGTTCAAAATTATATTTCATTTGCTCATAATTAAGCAACCTCTTTATAATTATATTTTAAAATTAGCGACGACTTTTTATGTTGCTAATATTTTTTAAATATTTTAAAATATTAATCACTGATGGATTTTTCCATCGTAACTGTTGTTCTTAGCAATGAATTTGTGGTCTCTAAATTTAGAAAAAATAAATTTCTATTGCTAAATTATAACTAAATTTATTAACCAATTTACAGATGGGAAATTTTCGTTGTTGAAATTCCATCAGAAAAATCATTGTTATATTTTCTTGACGAGACATCTTTTGAGATGGATCCCGTTACAAATTTATTTGTAAATCATTTAGCAATGAATTTTTATAAAAAATCGGTTGTTAAATCCATCATTAAATGGGTTGAAATCGATTAGAAAGTGTTATAATGTAGACAAAAATTGTGAATGGTTAGCCAAACATTTATAATTAGAGAGAAAAATGGAAATATAGTAAAATGGGTTACAGTCTCAGTTGCAAAGTATTTATCCCAAGATTTCCTTTAATATAATTTTTTAATTTATCTTAAATGTGGTAGAAATAAAAAAGTTTGAATATTTAACGCATTCTGTTGAAACTTTGGGGACCAAAATAGATAATGACCCAAACTTTAAGGGTCAAAACTGCATTTGTCCACTTTTAAAAATTGAGATTTAAAGCACGTGACTTTTCCATTTGTAATTAATAAAATTTTTAAATTTGTTCTTAATTGATAAAAATTAAAAAGTTTAAGAACTGTATATTATACATAAAACTTTAAAGACTAAAATAGATTACAGCTCAAACTTTAAGAACTAAAATTGTATTTTTTTTTTTCATGAGTTAATTTAGTCAATGTCTTGCACATGTTTAATTAATTTCGAAGGATAAAAGCTGTGAAAAAGAACGAGTGTCTATGATTGTGTAAAGACATTTAATTCCGACACTGATCATCAGTAGTACATTACATTAGATGATTTGAACAATTCGAGAAGATATCATCGAAGGACTCACAAGATTTTTACAAAAATAAGGAAGGAGAAGCCACTTCACAAATCCACATGGACCGAGTGCGCTCTCTAACATAAAATAATGATACAAAATTTGTTAACTCTCAACATCTCAAATATTGAAGAGAAAAAATAAAACAAAATTAAGTAAAAAGTCAAAATGGATACGTTCGCACAAGGCTTATCGTTCATTTTCACAGTCATGAGACGATAGCCGAAAAACCCACTTGATGAGAGACTTTCGTGCTGGATTAATCTTGTTTGAATTGTGATGATGACTTGGACTGTTGGGAGATTTTGTGGTTGTTCTTGACACCACAAATGCCTTTATCCGTCGCATTGCGAGGTTTAGTGTTTCTTCTGACATGTTAGCGAAGCAAACACGAAACCAGCCGGGTTCCGTACAATGGCATGAAGATCCTGGCGAGATGTTAAGCCCAACTTCATATACTATTTTCTTCCAAAGCTCCATTTCCGCTTGAAAACTCGTCGAGCTTAAGAGATGCCTCATATTCACCCAGCAAAATAAACCCGAATTGCTTTGAACAGGCAGCTGATGCCAGCCTCCTCGAGCCCTCTAACAAGCATTGCATGCCGCTTTTTAAGGCGCCTTTGATTCTCATGAATGTAATTTTTTGTGAATTTTTTGTCGGAGAGCATGGCTGAAAGGAGATATTGCGTTTGAGAAGAAACCAATCCGAAGCTCGACATTTTCGTTGCTGCCGCTACGACCATGTTATCGTTGGAATAAATGGCTCCAACTCGAAAACCGGGAAGTCCCAGATCTTTGGAAAGATCTATATACTATATGAACTCTGTTCCAAACTTCAGTGTTCGTGAGATTTCTTTCGAATAAAACCTCCATGACACTCACGAAGCTTGGCGAGTTAAAAACGGTGCCAGAATATATTTCATCACTTATTAGATGAATACCCTTTGCAGTAATGAAGCTGACTAGAAGATTCAATTCTTGACGGCTCAATGTGGTTCCCAGTGGATTTGAAGGGTTAGTAACCAAGACTCCCTTGACTCTGAGATTCTGCTTTCGAGACGAGCTGATAAGCTTCCTCAAGGGCATTTTCGGTAATTTGGAAATTGTTTGAGCTTTTGCATTGAATTGGAACAATTTCAACCCTGGTTCTCCACTTGAGGTCCCTATCAAATCTGTATTATTAATTTGTGCAATTCAAATATTAGACTCGATTTAATTGTCACACCATCAATATTGTAGTACGTACTATTATGTAATTAAACAATTAGGAACTAATCGAGCTGCCTACGTACCCTGGATAGTAGGGAGTTGGAAGAAGGAATGCATCGCCCCGATCAGCTAAGCAGAACATTAGAGTTTCATTAGCTGAAGTTGCTCCGGCTGTTAGTACTAACTTATTTGAATCAAAGGTTACTTTGTTTCCTCTAATTTCTTCCATGAACTGAGTTAAAGCCTGCATTAATAATTAAACATCTCATAAGCATTGGAGTAATTGAAACTTAATTAAGAATATTATCGTTTAATTTTCTTAATTAAGCTATATATATATACAATGCTTATTATTAATTACCTTCTTGAAAGCAGGAAGGCCATGATAATCTTGGAAAAGAGCTAGTTCTCTAAAAATAGATTCCCCATTTCTCTTGAACCCACTTGCGTCTGGATTTTCAGCAAGCCACGACTCCAGTAGATCAAAAGAGAGCTGCAGAAAATATTAAATTAACACGAGATAATTAGTAAGAGGGAGGGACATTTTTGGCGATATATATTCAATTCACATGCATGTTGCGAGTTGAAAAATTAATTAACATGAAAACATTAATGATTTTACTATTTATAAACAGGTAACCTAATTCTCTGCAAGACCCATCTCTTATAATTCCTGTCGATGTTACGATCCTCATCGTATGGGTTCTTCTCATACTCCTGCCATCCCAGGAAGTACGATGAATCTTGTCCGTGGGAATTGCACGTGGCTTTTTTCGACAGCATCCTCATTTTAATTACTCTTCGGCTATGATAATATCTTGGGACAACGCAGTTTTTGCAGAAAAAAATAGCCCAGATTAATATTAGTGCCAAAAAGAGGAGAAATGAACAGAATATCATTATACAGAGAGAAAGGAAAGAATTGGGCAATTGATGGAGGGATTGAAGATTGATGTTGAAGTTGATATTGGAGGAGTGAGATTTGGGAAGGTTTATTGCTATCTGGGCATATTCTGAATGCATTTATGTAGGAGGTTTGGCCATAAAGAAATTGCACGTCAGCACGGTAAACGAAATTATAAATTCTTTTCTTTTCTTTTCTTTTTCGATTTTGACGAGAGATTTTAATTAATTAATTTTCTCAAATGCCCGACCTGTCTCCAATTCTGCTCATGTCATGTCATGTAGTATAATGTTGACTATCAACAACACCATGTGATCCAATTCCACGCGCTTTACCCGCAACTAATTTACTTTCTTGCCTCATTTGTTTTTGCCGTGTGAGCTAAGCGTTCCAATAGTATTGCAAAAGTACGAGGGGAGGTTTGTTAATGTTAAATTTTGAATTGTAAATTCTGTAAAGTATTAATTGTTGAATTAATAAATTTATTTTTGTTTGATAATCAATTGAATTTAATTTCTGAATTAAATATGTCACTTTATACATGTATTAATTTATTATAAATAATTGTCATATATGCGTAGAAAAGAAAATGAATAATTAATGATGGTATAAATGTATATGAGATCTAATGTGTGTGTGATAGGGTATGTATGTGTGTGTGAGAGAATTTGTGTGTGATAGAGAGTGTGTATGTGAGTGAGAGAGAATATGCATGTGTGTGAGTGTGTGTGAATATGATTATGAAAAAGTATAAGAGAGAATGTGTGTGAGAGACTAAGTGTGTATGTGTGTGAGAGAAAGACAATGTATATATGTGAGGAAGTGTGTATTTTTGTGTGTGAGAGAGTATATGTTTGTGTGAGAGTGTGTGTGAATATGTGTGAGAGAGAGTATGTGTGTGTTAGACTATGTGTTTGCACATTTATTTAAAATTCAGCAGATTAAGTGAAAATATTTTTTCAAACTTAAAATTTTGAATACAAATTAAGTAGTGCTTAATGTATTAAGTGATAAGAGAATTCTGTTATCAAACATACTAAATTTAAAAATCTCTTAATCAATTAATTTTCAGCATTAACTTGAGTTATCAAACAGACCACTAGAAGTATAGGTTCCTAAACGAAACGAAACCGAGGAACCTAATTAATAGGTTGGTGTACAAAAATTAATATTTTTTTTTTTTTGTATTAATATTGTTCAATTATATAATTTTTCATTTATGAGTTTAGCTAACGGTAGAGTCAGGAACCTGGTGTTAGAGGGGTAATGACTTTGAAGGATATTTAGCAATCGGTTAAGTAAAAGTAATTTTCATGTATTATAAATAGTTTTACATACAATTATAGGATTTGATGATAGTTGTTCTAATCTTTTATTACAAAATAAAAAATATAGTACTAATATAGACTATTTTTCAATTGAAAAAATAACATAGTGCTCAATTTTAGACAATATGTACTTGAAAAATTAGTGAATTTAAAATAAAAATTATATGTCTACTTTATGTACTGAACAAATTCTTTGATTTTTTAAATATTTTAAATGAGATTTATTCTTAATTTTAAATATTCCATCGCTTCTAATTCTATCATTTAAGAAATTTAAATTTTTAAGAGTCAATGTAAAGAAAAAGAAAAATTTGACAAATTTTAAGGGTGTAATTATATGATAAAACTAAAATTTTAAAAAAATTTCTTGGCTCTTCTATATTTTTTTTTTTTTAAAATTGAGGGGTGCAAATGAGCCTTCCCCTCACTTCAACGTGACTCCACAGTTAATATATCACTAAGGGTAAAGTTAAAGAAAAGACTCGTTTATTATTTACTTAAATTTCTAAAACGATAAATAATTTAACATAAATAGTTTGTCTAAAGCAACAATAAAATGGAACACAAGAATAATTATTATTATTAATGTTTTTCTATTATTACAATGTGGATTTTGCTAGTAATTTTTTGTATGTTTCTCTTTTATATAACAACAGAAATAAGAAATGAGTTTCGAGCTTAATATGTAGCGAGTTTGAAACTAGCTTTCATGCAAAACCAAAATCTTGATTCTACTTTCATTAACTTTAATTGTTGGGAATCTTCAAAAGTATGTGAAAATAATAAATTGGGGCATGTTGATAAAACCTTGTGATTTGCTGAGAAACTCAAAGCCATACCGACAGGACATCTCGGGACAATGGCAAAAGGGGTAACAAAGCCCACCCAAACTTGGACCTTTAGCCACGTCCTGGTCCACGTGTTCTCCCCCGACTGCAATGGCCCATCTCTTACTTCCATGTCGGCCACTGATTCTCCTTTCTACACCCAAGAATTGAAATAAAAATGGAGTAGCAAAGTTGCAGTATATTTTGATCACATCCTTATTTCCAACTGGTCAAAGAGACCAACAATACTAATCCACAATGAAATCTGATTCATCAAGTTTAAAACTTTACAAATTAAGTTTGAACACGTTTACTTCTCATTAAAAGTAATTAAATATATTTATATGATAACTTACATGTTGGACTTGTTTAAATTGATAACAAGCTCTAATAATTAGTTGTAATGTCTTATTTTCATAATAAAATTTGAGAAATCGAAGTAGTGCAACAAGCTATAATTAGTTAACTTTTCATGTATGTATGAATAAACCTCTGTACTCGTACCATAGTTACACCTCACAAGTCACAACTGACCGAGGAGGGTAGGCAACAAGAAAATAACTCCGTGCGGGACCGTACTCCTTTTGAGTCGAGAAAGAATGATACAGATTGAATTGCTAACAAAGATAATAATGCGCCATCTGGTTTGAGGTGTATAAAAAAGATCTCTAACAACTTTGGGAAGATACCAATAAATTTATATATGCAACAAATGGGCGGTGTTTTTTGAGGTTAATTACATAAAGGCATTGTGGAGAAGATTAATTACCTACGCAAAAAGAGTAAAAACAAGAAAAAAAAAACCAACAACATTAATCGGAAACTTTCAATTAAGGAAATTGTAAAAATGATTGTCATTCCTGTGCTGTAATAATCTCCCTCACCCACAACCGAGTGCGCCGTTTGTATTAGCCAACTGATTTAGCAAAAGTGGTGGTCCTTATATCGTAATCACCGACGTCGGTAAAATGTACTAGTAATTACTATTGGCCTTCACTTGACGTTATAAGGAAGCCTTTTTTGGGTTAAAAATAAAAAATAAATGAATGAAAAAGGGGACGAAAAGAGACCCAAGATCTCTATAATAGTAATAAGAAAACTGGAACAAAATAGAATAGCCTGGTAGGTGATCGTAGAGTCTCGGCGCTCCCAGATTTGGAGGCCTCTTTCATATCTTTTTTGTCTAATATGGGAAATTCTTCCAAGTAGAAAAAGTGAGGGACAGCTCATCACAGTTAACAATCTCTGATTTCTTTTGAGTTTGAGATTTAATTGATTTTCGATATCCTTAATTACTTGATCAAAAAGTCACATCCAACACCAAACACCGCCACACAGGACCATAATCCTTTGCATTTTTCAGACGCAACCACTGACCAGTCAAATTACTAGGTTGATTTAATTCAATAGTAATACCAAGATAGGAATATCACATTCTGTTCTCTCACAATTATCTACACATTCACACGTCCTAGAAAACTATATTATCGAAAGAGTTTTTATTATAAAAAATAAATATATAAATATTTATAAGAGTCTATATCTCGTTAGAACATTGTCGTACCTAATCTTTCTATTTTACTATCTTTAATTACGCACATTTGCAAAGACGTCAACGTTTAATCACCGCAGAACAACCCGAAGATATATAATGTGTATTAATCACAAATTTTACTGATTTTATGGTGCAAAAAAAAAATATACATTTGATTTTCTACATGGAATTTTGACTTCTGCGAATTTTCTACACTTCTGAAAAATTGACCTCTAGATGTTGGTTTACATTTTCTGAACAGGGTTCCCATGATCTTAGATTTTGTCGATATGGATATCCGCTGTCCTCACGTACAACAATTACCAAACTACATGATTTAAAAAAATAATAATAATAATAATATTTGAAGATATTAGCATTGATAATTTTTTCCAAACACTAACTTGTTTTATCCACTTCTTACATTTTTGGAAAAACTAAATTTTCATAATTCTTTTGACCATAGCATAGTTCAATCTTGCAAGGAATTGACTTTTGAGATAGTAAATCTATTCTAAAATTTCTTTTTTTAGGTAATCATTTTAAGTTAGAGTTCATCATTCCTAAACCGTCGATGTAATGGAAAATTTTTTACACCATCGGATGTAAATGTATGTTACATATGCAAAACTAACATTCTAAATTTAAAAAATAATTATGTAACATACATTTACACTTGATGGTGTACACAAAAATTCTACACATCGGTGTAGCAAAGATTAACTTTTAAAGTTATTAACATGATACCATCTAATTTAGAATATAAAGGATATGAAAGCTAATTGATCGAGAAAGTGTAATCCTAATAATAGATTTAAAAAAAAAAAAATATAAGAACAGGAGTAATTAAAAGTATTTAAGACCCTCCTAAACTAATGTAGTGAAGATGTTATATTTTCAACAGAATTTCATGTATGAACTTAAACATGCATTATATACAATTTAATAAGATATTTATATCATTATATAGTTATTTGTATATAAAAAAAAATTCAATATCCTAAACTATTTTTTATATCTCCATCGTGAATCTTTCCAAACGGGTAGTATTGAAAATGAATACAGGCCAGTCATGAGGTGTCGAAGTGATTTCATTTCTCTTTCAATAGAGTTGAAATAAATTTGGATGGCGTGCCCAAACCCCATCCTCATGAGACATTCATTAATAAAAAATTTCATTTATTGAGGCGAGCTAAAAGAACAAAATAAGCTCAAATTAAGGCTTATTTGTAAGGTTCCTATGGTCCTACTTACCAAAGCATGAAGCAAACTTGGCCTCTCAATTTGTGAAATTTAATTGATTGATTGGACTATCATGTTAAGATTTATCATGGGCAAGAAACGAGTCATGTCGAAAATTTTTAAATTCAACCGGTCGTGGAAAATTTTGATACCAAAACAAATTTTCCTTTCAAGAAGCAGCAACTTAAATATCAGTTAGTTTGGAAACTCATTTGAAATATAAATACCCCAGATGTTGCAATTAAGAATTTATTAGATTTTAAAGTAGATTAATTTCACTTGATGCACAGAATAATGCATACGACAGATATAATTGTAGGACTTGTCCACCAACATACTATCAAACCTCTAGTTCAAATCAAGTTTCTTTGTTGTCATCAAAGTGGAGAGTTATTTCAATCCCATTTTCCACTCTGACAAAATGACAGTTCTATCAAATAATGTTCTAGGACCACTAATTTTTGTTAGCACGTACAAGGGCACAACTTGCTACATTCTCACAGAAATCTAGGCGCAAATGCAATTATACGAGTAAGTTGCCCCGTTTTTTTTGTGGAAAATAAGGTCAATGTGTCCATCTTTTTTTGCACCTCAGGAGTGTATAAGAGAAATAATAACTCTTAGAGATATATGTAACATATATGTAAGAGTTATTATTTTGTCTCTTATAAACATCTAGATGTGTATTAGATACAGAAAATAGCAAACTATCGATCCTCTAGCTAATTCTGTCCTCCCTTAGATAGTTGTCACAAGTAGGACTTGACCAGACTTGTTCCTAAACCAGATACAGGCACAAATGAGGAGTCCTGAAAATAGCTTTATTTGAGATATTAAGGTTCCTTTTTTTTTTTTTTCCTATGGGATGTTAATTAAGCATTTCTTATGAAATAAAATGGATTTTTAGAACCTGAAAAATGATAAGAAAATAAATGATTGAGAGGGGACCAAGTGGTCTGTTGTAGAAGAAGGGTGATTAAGGCATGTGAAAGCCTTGTTTAAGTGCCCCCACCATACCTGGAACAGTATAAGAGGGAGGACCATATGAGGCCTAAACCCAGGGTGACAACCAACATGATTAGCACATTTAGTCCCATCCCTCTCCCATAAGACTTACCCAGGACCGAGTAGACAGTTGCAAGTAGCCATAGGACCATTTGCTTCCCTCTCCCCCTCTTCAATGGTGTAGGCCCTGACCGCCCCGATTCCTTCTCCGGACCCTTATATATGGTAAAGGATTTTTTATTCCACTATTTGCTTTAATCTTTAATTCTGCTACGTGGATCTTCGCATTAATTACGTGTTCTATCGTAGTCATACTTATAAATTAAAGTATACAAGACGAACTTTCAAAAAATGTGACAAAAATTGAAACATGTAAAATGTGAAATAGAAAATTTAGAACGCCTACCTAATCTTTTTCAATTCTTACCTATTTATCATTCTTCTTTCAATTTAATCAGCATAGTATAGTCGGCTCTAGTTTGAGATCAAGAATATCTATGAAGTCTAGAGAGACCGGTATTAGCTGACCAGTAGGTCAACGAAAATTACACTTCAGTATATTAGTTGAATGAAACATGGATACAAGTCAAGAGCGAAACTCAAAGTCTCTATGCCATCTCCATGCAGTAAACAATTTAAAATTCTCGAGAAATAGTTGACTTGGAATAGAAGTCATGCAAGTCGAAATTGATACTTCATGAGTTTAGTCAGACTTTTAAGCTCTTACAATTTCAGTTGGTCTATTTATGTTTTTCAAGATGATGAAAGTTCCTGGAAATTGTTTGCATAGATAGAAGCCGCAGAGTCAAAGCTGCATGCCGGCCAGAATTTGAATAGATAAGACCGAAATCCATCACTGACAATTTCTTGTTCCTTAAGTAAATGGTATATATGAATAGCTTTTTGTTCCTTTTCAACTAGAAGAAAATTCAAAGCTTGAATGGAATATAGGTTGCACGCTGCGTTGAATATTTGCGATAACTTTCGAAAAAAAAACACAAGACTATTAAATGCTGAAATGGGGTCAAAAAGTATAAACAATTCTTGTATTTTGACTCGTGAGAGGTTTGTGCTTTATCTTGGCAACTAGTATCAAAATAAATCATTTTACACATGCTAAATAATTTTTTTTAAAAAAAGAACCAAAATATTTAGCAAAAAAAGTATAAAGAAAACCATATTAGAAAAAATATTTATCCCCGGTTTAATTCATGATTATTTCTTTCCAATGTAATTAAACTTTTGCAGCTATTATGTTGTAACCAATGTAATTCCACTGTCAGTTTTATGGAATCATTCTATTATATTTTAGATACTTGTATAATATAATATTATATACTTTAAGAACTTATACTATACAATCTTTTAAAATCAAGGGAATAATTTCCTAAAAAAAACGTTAGAATTTTCCCGAGTTTAGTTAATGGAAACCAAACCATGGGTACTCGGAGCATTAAGTTTGTATAAGAGTACATGTAGTAATTTAATTTGTTTTATTTTGCAAGTTCAAATTTGTTTTATCTAAATTTGGATTAATGCACGTTATAATTGGGAAATTCCTACTACTCGCGGAATGAGTAGTAAATTTTTTTTTTTCTATACTACGTGTGAAGGAGATCTCTAACCATCTCGCCGGCCATCTCTATCGCAAAATCCAGTTTCCTGTTTAAGATAAAAATTCCGTTTCACATTCATATGGGTGAGATTTCACTAATCCTTTATATACGGAAATTTCGTCTGAACATTTTTCACTATTCTCGCTAAACTTCGAAGCCCCGAAAAGAAAGTTTCAAAAACATTTTTCAAGTGCCCATTCAAACATAGTACATGATACGTACGCAATATACGCAAATTTCCATCACACTCTGCCGTGTTTACTTCTTATTTCTCCCTTCAATCTACATGTATGAGATGTTAATTTGACTTCTATTTACGTTTTTCAATCAACAAACATTTGTAATAAGATTGACGAAAAAATTCTCCAGCATTCTTACATGTGGTACGTGTGCTTTTTCGGGTCTCAGTTTGAGATGATAAATTTCCACAAAGACTCCTAAACAAGTAATTAAAATTGTATTCCTCCTCTGGTTAATTTGCAAGATGATGTCGACACTCATATAAAGATGGTTCAACGATCATGCCTGACAAGCAATGTTTGGTAAATTTGATGTTAAAAGGACTATATGCTAAGTTACCAAACCAATAATTTTTTTTTCATTTACTTTCTTGCATAATATCTTAAAGCAAGAGTTTTTTCCTGTGGTTCTTTGAAAAAGTTCATTGAATGATAGCTGTTGTAAAATTCTTGTACAATATACAACAATTCTTGGGGAAAAAGAAAAAAAGGAAGGAAAGAAAGAAAGAAAGGATGTTCTAATCTAAATTATCTAATTAGTTTGATGTACAATTATTATGCGCTAGTGTTGTGCAACCATGCTTGAATAATTAACAATAAAGTGTCGTTTAGATGGTATGATTATGATTTTTCAATAACTTAAATGATGGGTTCGAGTCATCAAAGAATAGGTAGAGATACACATGATAGATGCTTTTTTATTTTTATTATTATTATTAAAAAGAAAAAACCATTCTTGAAGACCCTTGAAGGTGAGTTTCATTTATGATTTGAGGACAGCAACGAAATTAAACTAGTGTTATTGGTCTTGCATGTAGCTTTCAGACCAGTTAATCTTTCGTCTACATGTCACTGGATGCGTCGTCTGAAGTAACAATCACGCATGTAGTGTAGCACATTCACACGTCAAAGGATCTAATTAGAATTGAGAGATGATACCAATAATGCTACATTATAATCAAATACATCACACTCTCAACTGAGCCTCCATACTCGTTTTGCCTTAATAAGTTAATTGATGGATGGGACTTCTCCAGCTAAGCTTGAAAGGGATAATCGTTAATCATTAAATATTCTTCAATATCCCCAGGTATTACTAATCTATCAATTTCAACAATTCAATTAACACCTCTGAAATGCATCGATCGCTATATATGTTTAAGAGCTTCAAGTCAACTATTTTTCATCGGAAATGGATTATTTGAGTCCGACTGAAAATAGATTAACAATTTTATACTCACTTTGCCAACCTGAATTTGGTACCATCAAATGTTTATTCATTGCTATTTAGAAAATGAGTTGTGGTCTCCTCATGAAGATTTAGTTGACATTAAATTTGTATGCCCACAAAACATTAGAAAAATAACACAAGATAATAATATGATGCACAATAAATTAAAAGTTAATATCTGAATTCTGATAATTAAAACTTTAATTAGATAATGTATCCATAAAATCATATAATGAAACAAATTTTTTTTTTTTTTTTTTTGGGGAGGGGTGTTAAATCATAAATGGTTACTCAGTCGGGAATGGGTGCAATAAATTGGATGCATCTTCTTACGTACGTGAACGGATTTTGATCATGCATGCAAATGTATTCTGGACAACGTAAAAACATATGTTTCTTTGTGCTGCCGCTTGGGAGGCATGTGGCTTTTTCCCAGCGAAAGATGGCAAGGCGATGGAAGATCCCTTTGGGCTACATGTCGTAGCTAAAAGCCAATTGCCACCTAACTCTTGCTAAAAACAAACCCGTTTGGTTTAAGAAATTCAGGCCATATCAGTTCTGGTCATTCAGCTCAGCTGGAACTAATTAAAATTGTCATCAACCAAAAAACCTCAGAAGCACCAAGTTGTCAATGATCAATTGTTTCCCTACCACGTTCCCTTGCTTCCCAAAACCTGGTGCCTGTATTGGTATATATGGTTTCCCTATTAAACAGTTGCAACTTGTTTCCTTTTCTATAATTAGATCTGATATTTTTTATAAAAAATCTGAATTTCATCATGAATTCATGATGAGCTTAGGCTGATCAACTTGTTCTATAACTTCTATTTGAATATTTCCAAAGCCCTTATTCAAAATCAGATGTCATATCTTGTTTAGCCCGTTAAATTGGAACAACTATAGGTTTGGACCGTTTGGTTAATAATTAGAATAGCCAGCACTTCAAAGTTGAGTCTTAAGTTGGAAAGGGCAATGATGTCCAAGTTACGGGCCTGACCTTTAGTCACAGGAGCTAAGGTTTTATGAAATCTCTATTGTTGTGTTACAAAAGGTCCATATTTATCTTCCTATATTTCTATTCCCATGGGCTTTTGTGCCTTCGATTGTTAAAACAACAAAACTTAGAATTACCTAGAACACCCATCCTCTAATTCAAGATCTTCCTCATCTCCCCAATATATGATTGCAAAAGGTCGCAAATATTAAGTTTAAGGAAAAAATATCATTTTGATTTTAATTTGATCTCTTATGTATTAAAACAAGTTAATTTAATTTCTCATCATTTAAAATGCATGTTAGGTAATGTATGGTTTTTAATGAAAGATTAGACAAATTAACAGCGAAATTTATGTAAATATCAAGTGATCGCGAAAACACAAACAATTTGAGACTCCCTATATTTATTTATTTTTTCTTTTCTCTCATTTCTTAACCCTAATTTTTTCCTATCTCCTTCAAGCAGAATCTTCAATAATAGAAATTAAAATAAAAAAAATTTATTATTTTTAGATTTTAAACCTCCAATCACTTATATTTAAAAGCCACGTGGTGTTCATGTGATAGTCTGCTTAACTGTTTATTTGTTCAATTTTTTTATCAAAAATCTATATTGACTAATGTTTTAGAAATTTGTAATACATAAAGACTAAAAGAAATTTGTGATTTTGTCGGACTATTATGCTTAGTATGAACCAACCCATATCAGCAATATCCATCCACATTTACTTGGGCTAGTAATTTTCAAAATGAACATGGAAAACCAATCAACCCCAATATAAGAGGTGGCAATTATGTCCAACGACGAAGTGTAATAATGGTTTTGCAGCCCGTCTTAGATGAACCAAATATCATGGAGCCTTCAACATTTCCGCCAACTTTTGAAAACATGTATTATCCAAAGAAACCTCTTGACGGGCAAGTACCTCCACACTCTGTACATCAAGTCCCTTATCCAACATTCCACCTACCTCTCCAATCACTTCATCATCCTCTACTCCAAATGCGGCATACTTTCCGACGCCCGGAAGGCCTTCGACACCACCCCAGACCCAAATGTTTTCTCCTTCAACTACGCCATTATTGCTGCCTACGCCAAGGAGTCTCTGCCCCACATAGCCCGCCAACTGTTCGACCAAATTCCCCAACCTGATCTGGTTTCGTATAACACTCTTATCTCTGCCTATGCTGACCGCGGGGACACCGTTCCTGCCCTTCAACTTTTTACGAGAATGAGGAATATGCGTTTGGAGATGGATGGTTTCACATTTTCTGCAGCAATCACTGCTGCTTCTGGTGACAACAGCTTGATTAAACAGCTGCATTGCTTGGCTGTTTTGGGTGGGTTTGATTCGTATGCTTCCGTGAATAATACCTTAATTACGTGGTATAGTAAAAACGGCTTTTTAGACGAGGCCAAGATGGTATTTTACGGGATGGGAGAGATTAAAGATGAGGTGTCCTGGAATTCGATGATTGTGGCATATGGGCAGCACAGGGAAGGATCAAAGGCCCTCAGTTTGTATCAAGAAATGGTGCGCAGGGATTTAAATGTGGACATGTTTACTTTAGCAAGACAAGCGTTTTAACTGCCTTTACAAGCATGGCAGATTTGTGTGGAGGGATTCAGTTTCATGCCCAGTTGATCAAAATGGGGTTCCAGCAGAATCCTCACGTGGCAAGTGGTTTGGTTGATTTGTATGCAAAATGTCATGGTAATATGTCGAACTGCAAAAAGATATTTGAGGAAATTCCTGATCCTGACTTGGTCCTTTGGAATACAATGATTTCTGGGTATTCTCAGAATGAGGAGTTCTCTGAAGACGCAGTTGCTTGCTTCAGAGAGATGCAAGTTTCTGGCCACCGTCCAGATGATTGCAGCTTTGTTTGTGTGCTTAGTGCATGTTCTAACTTGTCATCACCTTCACTAGGGAAGCAGATTCATGCTTTGTCAGTCAAAGCTGATATCGCATCGAATCACATTGCAGTGAATAATGCTCTGATAGCAACGTATTCCAAATCTGGAAATCTTCAAGATGCAATAAGGGTTTTCAATCAGATGCCAGAGCATAACAGTGTCACTATTTTTAATTCAATGATTGCAGGTTATGCTCAGCATGGTTTGGGGAAGGAATCGTTGTTACTTTTCCAACTGATGCTTGAAAGTGATATGCCTCCTTCTAGCATAACTTTCATATCTGTTCTTTGTGCGTGCGCACATACTGGAAAAGTTGAAGAAGGTTGGAAATACTTCAAAATGATGAGTGAAAAATTTAGGATACAACCAGAGGCAGAACATTATTCATGCATGATTGACCTTTTAGGCCGAGCAGGCCAGCTGAAGGAAGCAGAGAGATTGATTGAGACTATGCCATATAATCCTGGCACCTTTGTTTGGGGGTCTTTGCTTAGGGCCTGTAGAACACGTGGTAACATAGAGCTAGCAGAGAAAGCAGCCAACAAGTGTCTTCAGCTGGACTCTTCAAATGCAGTTCCATATGTGATGCTTGCACACATGTATGCCGGATCTGGCAGATGGGAACAAGTAGCTAAAGTTAGAAAACTAATGCGAGATAAGCAACTAAATTGAAGAAGCCAGGGTATAGTTGGATTGAATTTGACAAGAGGATCCATGTATTTGCGGCAGATGATAGTTCGCATGCAATGATAAAGGAGATAAATGATTTCTGGGAAGAGATGTCAGAGAAGATGAATCAAGCAGGTTATGTGCCTGATGCAAGGTGGGCTCTGGTTAGGGATAACGGATCAAGTAAAGGTGAAGAGGAGACTAGATTGGGGCATCACAGTGAGAAACTCGCAGTTGCATTTGGGTTGTTATCGACTAAAGAAGGTGAAGCTGTACTAGTTGTGAAGAACTTGAGGATATGTGGAGACTGTCACAACGCAATTAAAGTTATATCTGAGATAACTGGAAGAGAGATTACTGTTAGTATATTGTTACAGATTTCACTGCTTTAAGGATGGCAAATGTTCTTGTGGAGACTTTTGGTGACTGCTGTTGATTCAAGAATGGTAAATCTAAATATGTTGAGTCATCCAAGTAGTTTAAATCTAGTACTCAAATAAACAACTGATCCTAATCAAGCGTATCATTGCCGAATGTCCTTGTATTCATTGTATCCAGCAAATCATATGTTTATATACTTGCTGAAATGTGACCCTTCATCTTGTTTTGCAATGTCTATTAATGACGAATATTTTGGAAATGTAGAATGTGTCGGTCAAAAGAGACAATGAGGAAGCTGCTAAAACATTTGCACCATTTATTCAGTTGAAATGAAAATTTTCATTCATCTATTGCATGATTGGTGGTATACAAGATGGGAGGTGCTTGCAAGTGAAGCAATATTCAGTTGCATTTTGCTAGTGTGCCATGGAGTAATTTGCTCCATGGTTTCTCCCTGTCCTCGCTCTATATGCAAGGACGTATGTTCAGTATTCTTGCATTCGTGCAAAGTAACGTTGAATCCATTTGAGGTGAGAATTAAGTGATTTCATAAATAGATGTGGCAATTAAAAACTAGAAAAGTTCAAAGGAATCATGCATCTTCCCTTGGGAAAATTATCTCAATAAGGATCGTACAACTATTTCATTAAAATTAGAATAGTCTCTCAACTTAAATTTTAAATTAATTAGTCCTCGTCTAAATAGTTGTATCTAATTTAATCGCTAAATAGTGGAGCCGCTCAAAGCATAAATTTTTTTAATTGATCAAAGACAGAAGCGTCAATTCACCTAAACTGATACTTTTAGGTGTTAAATCAACACCCAAAATGTCCTCCAATTTTTTATTAAAACCAAATTGATCCCTAAACTAAAAATTTTAGTGAATTAGTCCCGCAATTAATAGGATAATAACAAAATCAAATCCAACCGCTTAAGGGGCATCATAATTATGGTTGAAAGTTAGGGTAACGATCGTGGTTAATCGTTACACATAGGTATGAGATAATAAATAGGATAATTTTACAGTGTCATCAAGAGAATCATTCCCTTGAGTTTAAGACTTGTACAGTACAAGTTTTTAAAACATATAGCATTGTACTGTATAAAGTATTGAAGCACAAGAAAATGGTCGCTCCCTTAATAGAATTGTAGAATTTCTCTAATAAATATAGGAAATTCTACAGTAGTACTTTTACCAAAAGCAGAGAGTTAAGTTTAAAAATTTGTGCGATATACAGTACAATGCTATATGTTTTAAAAACTTGTACTGTACAAGTCTTAAACTCAAGGGAATGATTCTCTTGATGACACTGTAAAATTATCCTATTTATTATCTCATACCTAAAAATAATAATAATAATGAAAAAAAGGGAATAATTTAGAGATTCTAACCTCAAATTGAGAGGAAGAAAGGAAATGCCGGTGTCATTGTGGATCTATTTGGCTCGCCCGTCGGATCGTACGACGTTTGAATTGAATACTACTCTCTGCTTTTGGTAATAGTACTAATTTGATATTGGCAAAGACTTATGTAGACTCGATTTTTTATCTCACTTGTAGATCATGTAGTGTGGATTAAACCTTAAAAAATTTATGACATCAGTTGATGTAAGCAAGATTTTTTAAGGTTTAATTTTGATCACAAGATATACAGGTGGGCCAAAAACTGGGTCTATCTAAATATTTTCTTCTGATATTTGTTTCATATTCGCCCCCACTTTTTACTGGTAAGTGAAAATAACCTCAAGTTTGTTTAAAGATACTCTGTTCTGTTGCCTCAAGTTTTACCGGCTGCAGTATCCCAATTCGTGAATTTTGTTCGTATTAAAAGTTGCAAATAACGATCCCGTGTGGTGAAAGATCTCAAATCTCACAATTTGTCCAAGGAAAAGATATTTCCATGCATCTGATGGGGTTTATTAGATGGATCTAATGCACATTAAAGACAATGACAAGACACAACTGAATTATTATACAAACATGAAAATATTAGAAAATATGTATTTTATTTTTCACTTGTAATTTTAGTTTAAAATGATCAATTCTTTCACATAATGAAATATTTACAGTTTCAAGTCAAACAAATAAAGAGAAACGATACAAACTCATACTAATAAATTTGTTATTCGCACCCGATTTTGATTCCGAATCCCGACGATTGAGATTAGGATTAACGTCATAAAAGAAGTACAATCAGCCAATTATCATAATTCCGTTCAAACTTCCTTTCATACTTTACACAGTTCTTAGACAGACGAGGTCTAGTGACTACAGAATCTTGAGATGTAGTGAATATCACCATTTTAGCTGATGAGTATTCAACATCATGGTAGAAAGTTCAATCTTCATGCTAATAAAATCAGACTATGCTCGAGACGTTTTATATTAAAAATTTTTAACTAATAAATTCACGATATATAGTACATATTTTTACAATTGAAAGAGATCTATCACACTCAGTCGTATACCTGATCTTCACAGTTCTATTTACTAGTATTCCTTGTGGATGGAAGATGCAATTAGCCTCCCTGTGTGAAGAGCCTACATTGACTTCAAGGCCGAGGGAACTTGATATCTTCATTCTTGGGGAGGAGCTCTATAACATGCTGGGACTGTTGCAGGAAAGAACATTTGCCTGACTCCTTCAGCCTTAATGATGGGAAAAATGATACTTGACGCACCCTGCAAAGAAAGGAAGTAGGAGAGTCACAAAATTTATCAAAAGATACTCTCCAATTAAACAAATATTCTGGTCCGACATGAGAGTCCAATTATATTGCATTGCCAGAGTCCATTTTATACATTTTAATAATTGAGTAAGGCACTATTCACGTGACTGAACTATGTCCTGAAAAATAGGATATGTGGCTTTGCAGTTGAAGAGGAAATTTCAGTAAGCAACTTAGATAAGGAAAATAACTAGTATCTTATAAGTCTTGCATCATTGCTGATTGAAAAATTCAGTGACAGCATTTAGGAAAAGAAAGGAGCACATGGTCAACATATAATTGCTGATACGGTTTACAGCAAAAGAAACTTAAATCCTTGGACACAATGACTATGTATTTGTTTTATACATAAAACATGATGGTAGATTTGTAAGACGAATACTGAAAAAGTAAATGGTGATGTAAATAGCCAAATGAAGGTGAAAATTTGTTTCCCTCACTTGGGATCCAACCATGTGTTGAAAAAAGTGTAGCAGCTACATACCAAGATCAATCTGGCTCCAATCCACAATCTCTTGGGAGAAGGAAAAGGTGTCAATAAACGACCAACACCATATACAGCAACAGCAAAGAAATGGAGAACTAAGCTCAGTGGCTGAGGATTTAGACCAGAGAGTAGAGCTATAGGCCCATTGGAACAAACGCCTCCAAGACTCAAGTAATCAAAACATGCCTCGCGCATTTCCATCCTTGCTTGATCAGAAGAAGCACAGAACACCTTATATAGGGCTCCGGCCAGTGTATTTATTGTAGATGCCACTGGCTGCACATTACAAGGAACACGAAAGCTAAAGAGTCAACTATATGCCTGATATCAACCATGCATCAAGTAACAAGAAACATGATTTTGAATCAGATAATAACAAGTTTCATATTCTTCTTCTCATAAGTCTGGAAGTAGATAAACCGGGGCATGGGGGCAATGATGGTAGATTTATATGGCATATAAGAATGTCATTCTTTATTTTCTGTTCAGAAGAATTGCATATATCAAGTAAAAATCATTGGAAATAGGGAACTATAACAGATTAAATTTGACCTTTATGGTATTCACAGTGATTATTACCCCTATTCTTTGTGCCAGACCAAATTTCATCTAACAATTGAAACTCCATTTCTGAATAAAGCTTCAACATCTTATTCAAACTAATAAAATTTTGTATTGCAGGTTAACTTCGCCTACCTTACGCAATGTGTAAAATGACTCGAGGTATTTACAGAGTGACTCTGCATCATTCAGGTTTCGCAAGGGTTTAAGCAGATCTCGTAGCACTACAATGTCAGAAAGGGCTACTGTCATTCCTCCACCAGTTAAAGGATGACGCATGTTGAAAGCATCTCCCATCAATAGTGCTCCAGGAGTAGGATGGGGAGCAGCTGGCATGCTTCTGTTTGGCATTGTCCTAATATTTCCTTTGTCAATAGATGCAGATATGAAGGCATCGTGTAGCTGTGGTGGAACCTAAGTCAAGAAACATGTAGATTAATCCAAGGTGGTCCAAGAAGATGAATCTTATCCGAGTCAAAAACAGTCACTGAGATGCTTTAACTGAAACCGGCAGGGATTAAAGAACAAAAAGGACATCGAGATGCGAAAATCTTGAGGTTGCAAATACAGGCATCCAGGGGAATTGTTCTATGTTCAAAATTTGAAGGATTTAGTGCAACATTCTAAGATTTTCGCAGCCACCTGTCTTATACACATCTAGATGTGTATAAGAGACAGGTTGATATACCAGGGAAAAAGCTTCCTTCCATTGCAACTAAGCAACGGATCTCTGTGCAACTAATTGGATAAAATAAGATGGGTGAAGGATCAGCCAGAATGACATGCCCATGATTTGGAAATGGAAGTTGACAATTCTCCAAGACCAAACCAACAAAGCAAGAGGGACTATACCACCTAAATGAAACGTAATGATTACTTCTTGTAAATTGAACAATAGAATAGACTGTTTTGTACTTGTCTGCAAAATGATAAAAAATGGACATAATATGATTTGATCGTAGAATTGAAACACAGCAAACAGGCAAAGCATCATAATGTTCATTGTTCCATCGATTTCAGATTGTACCTTGGGGCTGCAGAGAGATCGTCGCAAATTTGAAAAGCACCCATCACAGACTATTGTTAGAGGAGCATAACTTTTCAGTTGTTCACCAGTTTTTGTTTTGTACTGAACACCTTTTATGGTGCCATTGTCTTCAAGCAATGATGTTACAGTGCCTTGCTCTAGTCGTACACTAGTGGACATGGAGTGAAAAAAGACTGTCAGAGGTAAAGAAAAGATACCACTAACATAATCAGAAATGCATAGCGAACCCTTGCCTAGAATTATCAATCACATAAGTACCCTCACCCATGAACAAAACTAAAATAAACATACAGCTGAGATTTCTCTTTATCTCCCCACACCCACGCCATCTGTTTCTTTGGGTAATCTAGGGCTCTTCTAACTACATTCTCAAGCAGTCTTTTTTTCAGGCATTCTCTTGCAGGATTATCAAAAAGTTAAAGATACTAATTGACTTTTCACCATGTTCATTGTTTGATAAAGGTACTTACGACATCAGCAAGTCAAAGGTACGCAAATGCAAAGTAGCCCAAAAACAAATCTAAATGAGTCATCAATTAAACTATAAAACAGCATACAGATAGTAAAATCAATGCATGAATTATTAGTCGTGTTACCAAAAAAGATAATTTGGTTTTGAGTTTTATTCTGACAGAAGCAGCAAGAGAAACATTTATGATTTATAAAAGCGGGAAATAATATGTACTTGGGAAGGCTAGCTGCTTTTTCTCTCATCCTCTGAATGAAACGCCCATTGTGAAAGCTTCTTCCAGCCACATCAGAATGGAACTTTTCCAAGGGATAAGAAAGTCTTGTGCTTCTACCATCCTTGAAGAGAGCATATCCAAGCACGTGTTGGGCATCAATTCTCTCAATGTCAATCTGAAGTACACAGGAAACCAAGTTGAGCTACTAATATCAGCTTCTGCCACTTCTAGACCTCAAAAGGGTTAAATAGAACAACAAACGGCACATTTGATGCTTTACAAAGCTATAAGAGCAGCACATACCTTCAAGTCCCAGCTCAATCAACTTAAGATATCCCCCTGGTTGTAGCAGCTCACCAACAATTCTGTCAGGCTCTGTCAAGTCTCTTTCAATTACATGAACTCGTTGTCCATCCTGTAACAGCAATAAATATTATATTCTGAACGACAGTATAAGGTAAGGTAACTAATGCAAGTAATTAAGAGGGAAAGTACAACGAAGAATGAAGCCACCTTCTCAGAACTCCAAAAGTACGAGTTTTCTTCTTATTACCCTGATTTAATCTGTTCTATTTTTACCTGTATCTGCTATTGACAAACCAAATATTAGAGCATGCCAAACAGAAGCATGAGAATAGACTGCTTCAATTCTTTCAACAATTTCCTTATATTATAAATCCTAACACTCTGGCATGATTATCATCACACAGCCACCCACTCAGTAGACTCTAATCGTCCAAAATTAGGCGTAGTCTAATTTGCCCATAAATTCTAAACAGATAAAAAAAATCTCTTAATAGTTTCCATTTCCAGACCACTTGGAAAATCTTGCAGTCATCAGCTTCCTACCCAGTACATGCCTAAATTAGACAACCAGAAAATATTGTAGTCATCGGCTTCCCACTCAATACATGCTTAAATTAGCCAACCAGAAAATATTGCGGTAATCAGCTTCCCACTCAATACATGCTTAAATTAGCCAACCAGAAAAGTCAAAAGACGATATAAAATATACCAAAAACCAAAAGAAGTGGTAGAAAACGAGCAAAAAGCAATTGCATAAATTATCCTGCAACCCAAATATGCTGAGGTCCTAAACCATACACCAACCATTCATCCCAGATAACATAACAAAGAATAGTCAGCCTCAAGTTAGCAGAGCCTTGCTTTCCGAATTGACCATTCCTTCTGCCTCACTGCTTCTGTTACTTTTATCTTCCGGAAAATTTGAGCTTCAAACAAGAACACTTTAACAAATTACTACCAATATCACTTCTTTTTTTTTTTTTAATCTTTTTGTGGGCTTACAAAAATATTGAATTATTAATATATTTTTTTTAAAATAGAACAATCAGACAACAATAGAATACAAGAAAGAAAAACATGGATAACATCGAAGCATATAAATTACTCGGAAACAGAAGGTGGTGCTCGACCTTCCCAAGGGTGTGGGCTAGGGCGGCGCCGGCGACACCAGCGCCGACAATAATAACATCTGTATCAGACTCTTTCCGAGAAGGGCATTCATCAACCGCCATCTGATCGCTCCGAATCTCGTAACTGGGACAGTCTGCATTCACCTTTTGCTTAATTTTCCTACTCCAGAGACGCAAAATGCAGAGAATAAGCAACCCAATAACAGAGGCAAAGAAAGTCCCGGAAATGTACTTATCCATGATTGTGATTTCAGCATTACCATCCCAATTTGTTTGCTAAAAACAAACTGGGAACTTTCTTGCTCTCTTTTCTGGGTTTTACGAGTTCTATCTTGCTTGCAAAGAATTGGGAATGTTATTTTTTTCTTCTTCTTCTTGGTGATTGAAAATATATGAGGCGTTTTGGGAAGTGGGAGGGATATTATTAATGTTGATGGTAGATTGGAAGAAATTGACGTGTGCTGGAGAGGATGGACGAAGGTGAGTGAGGTGGAGGTCTGGGCATTTAAAAAAATCGACCACATCTTTTCTGTTATTGCAGATTTTTGAGTGGTTAGTGCGAGGACAACAAATTTAGGACCAGCAGAGGAGTATAGTACTAAACTGAATAAGAACAAATGGGAATTTGGGATCAGGTGAGGTTTGCAGACAAGTACTCACTGGGAGTCTTTGCTTATTGCCATATGTGCTACCTGCTGGGGCGAGCAAGGTTTACCCATTTATTCAGGTTAATAACACTTTGTCTCCTTGAATTCCTAGTGGCTAATTATACTTTACCTTCTTGAATTATATAAATATACATTTTACCCTTCTTTAATACTTTTTATTTATTATGAATATTAAAATTGTTAATATAATCAAGTTAAATGACAAAAATACTCTTGGTACTATATTTTGAACTTTTAGTTATTTAATTTTTAATAGTGATGTGATAATTATTTAAAAATAAGGAAAAATAAACTATATAACATTTCAATATAATCTTTTCAATATATTTATTGGCCAATTTTTTTTTTAATTTTTAGATTTCATTTTATGTTAATTTCGAATTAAATGTTTAATTATAGTAGTAGAACAATTCCTAAATGGGCTTATATAAAAATATATTTTCTATCAAATTTTGTGATTTTTTTTTTATGTCTCTTAGAATTTTACACTTCTAATATTTGGTTTAACCTGTACAAATTGTAATATCGGATACAATATAATTCAAAATTTTATCAATTTTTCACTCCTTAAAGTCAAAGATAACAATGTGTTATTCATATTTATTTTTTTCCTAATTCTTTTATAGCTATCGAAAATCAATTAAATACATAAAAATCAAAATATAATATTAAGGGCGTTTCAGTCATTTAACTATATTTTCTTGATATTTAAAAAATTTTAAAATATGAATAATGTGAATATGGGGCAAAGTGTACATTTGTATAGTTTAGGAAGAGAAAGTATAATTACTGACCTAATTCAGAGACAAAGTGTTATTAACACTATTTATTTTGTACAGGGACAAAGTGTTAGATAACCCTATTTATTTTATACAACTAGAATGTCCCTGACAACAGTTAATATTACTAAAATATATATATATATATATATATATTTTTTATTATTTTTTAATTATTCAACGATATAAAATACTTAACAAAAAAAATTTCTATTGGGGCATGGTGATTCTGTTGCGATCAATGGTTAGAGATTCAGAAAGTATGGATATTTTTGGATGAATGGAGGTCTATGACCGTTTGATCGTGATTCATTCAGATCAAGGGACTGCATCATATAGTACTATAAACTATAACTCAATTCATTAAAAAAAAAAAATTCTAGCTAACCATAGAGGTGAATGAAATATCTCGAAATGGACCGAGGATTGCATTTGGACGGAGAGTTGAATTTGAATTATAAAAAGAATTTAAAATAAATAAGTTCGAACTAAATGAATTTAAAATGATTTTAAATTTGAATGTATAATTCTTTTAACTTATTTGAATAACATATAATAAATTTAAATTTCAAATTTAAATTTATATAAATTATTCTATCCAAACACAACCCAGATATTATTGCGTTATGTAGGTGTGAGTTGGAAGAAGTTGGTGCTTTTGTGTCTTCATGTGCTTTGCATTTTGTTGTGGGTAAGTCGGGTAGGATCGTTAAGTCCATTTGTCATAATAGTAGATTCCTCAGAGAGATTTCGTCTCGTAATGAATAATGTTTTTTACTGTCTAGTTTCGGGCATCTCATCAAACATTCACGGATATCATGTGATCTAGATTGAAGTTGAAATGCACACTAGATAATCTACCTAGTATCGACCAACTCCAAACAATGGATTAGAGGGGAAACACACAATCGGAGGGTTTGATCTCATGACACAGCACTCAGCAAGGAAATCCCCATGAAAATTCACCGGCCAAATTGCATTTGATTGTTAGGCTTACCAAATTAAGAACACGTTTGCTTCGTATTCGGAAATCGAAATAAAATTTATGTACTTTACTATCGGTATTTTATATTATTTTTTTTTACTCGTACTCATAAATTGTTTGGAGTCTGTCTCTTATACACATCTAACGCTAATCAATTTTTGACTGCATGGTACACAATTAATACTACCGTGTACTTTGGGCAAAAGAATTCTGAGAAATTGCAAACCCAACGGAGTTGACTTAAGATCGACTCTCTGAAAGATACTCCATCGGAGAAAAGTTAGTGACCCCCAAAAAAAAAAAAAAAAAAAAAAAAGTTTATGATGGTGTTCTGGGTTTCCATGAATTCGTCGTTATGCGAAGGGCATCTGTATTTCGTAAACAATTGTAATCGCAAAAGTATAAAGCATCATAATGTAGGGGAATAATTGCGTACAAGATACTAAAATAGCAGTACTGGGATTTGGAAAGAAACCTCATCTGAGATGATAATACTACGAGTTGACTGAGTTGTAGAATCCGGTTTGCACTAGCTCCAAGGCTCCAATTAGTGCCTGTTCTGCTCAGAAAATTAAGCAATGAGTCCACATTAAAGTGGTCCAAATATTTTTTTTTATTTTCAATTTTTCTTGTCTAAATATGTATGAAGATTAATCAGACAGAAGTGGTCCAGAATTTCAAGGGTTTCTCTATGCACGGAAAATGAACTATATATAATGTAACTCACCAAAAGATTAAAAAATATATCTATATTAAGAATATAATCTTTCACAGCTTGGAATGGATGGGGACTGAAGTGATTCGTTGAATTTCAGAATTAGATCAGAGGGACATTGATATGTTTTACTCGAACAAAGATCGAAAAGGTATAAAAAAAAATGTCCAAATATCAAGCAAATTTCGTCAAGGATAAGCATTTCAACAGCTGATCTCGATAAACTTTTATGTAGGAAATTATGGCATAACATTTTTGCCATGCAATATTCTCGAGAATCAACGTAAGAAAAATATGTTCGACAAAATTTGGGATGATAAGTAGTTTTTAGTCAAAAAACTTGAAACTTTTGAGCTTGGGCAACTAGGTAATGTTTAACCAAAACCATTGGTTTTTCATTCATTTTTGTCAAATATAGTAAAATATTCGAAAATAGCAGAATGGTCACCAGCGATCATCCCGCAAGTACCCAAAAGCAAGAAGCCAACTAGCAGCTTGGCCATGCCCAAGATTTCCTCAGCAAATCACTGTTGCAGTACCCATGAATTTGAATATAACGCATAAATATGACTTTCAAAGGTAAAACAAAAAATCATTATGTCGCCAAGAAAATGAAAGTGGGGCTAAGTATGGTAAAAAAAAAAATTGGAGAGAGAGACAGAAATCCTACAAGTAGCTATAGTCTGCAACTCTGCAAATTGTTCAAAAAAAAAAAAAAAAAAATTAAGAATGACGAGCTGGAAAGGGAAATATCTAAGTCTAGATGTAAGGAGATTTGTCGTGCCATTAATATCTTAATGTCTTAAGCTTTTGGTTGATGTACATGATCTAGACATATCTTAAACTCTTGATTGATGTATATTATGATTTAGATTTACCACAAATTTCGACCGGGAAGTGAACCAGACTTAGAATAGCTTAGCACAACATTTGTCAAATAAAATTCTTGAAAATTAGCAAGTAAAACTGATACCTTCTTCCCAGACATGAACTAATAGTAAGAGATCACAGAGTGTCATGGGCCAACGAACAACCCAAGACGGGCAATTCTATTACAGTTGCTTAATAGACCCAATTGCTGCCCCGACCGAGACCTCAGGGTTTTACAGTTCCCTATATGGTTTTTAACACTTTGGGCTTACAAAAAGGCTTTAGAAAAATCCAAAGATAATTGGCCCAGAACAGGACCAGCAAATCAGGCAAGCAGATTTTCGACTAAATAACAAAACAAAATTTTTGGGGATTAACATATTCCCATAATTGTACAACAAATCATTCGACAGACTGTTTCCTCTTGCGCTTGTCACCAGCATCAGATAATGGCCCCTTCCTCTTCATCCGTCCTTTTGAAGGTCGTTTTGATGCCTGAGACCAAAGTTTGTCAATTCACAAAAATCCAACACTGCAAGCTCTTAAAACAAACAAACAAACAAAACAATGTCACTTCAGAAGAGTAAACTAATCATCCAAACCCACCAGAACAAACAAATCCTCTGCCACAGGATTAGAGTAAATTACTAAAAGGTGTTAACCATGCAGTTTTTTATATAGATAAAGTTCCGGTTCAAAACAACTGCTTGATTCAGAACCCTCGACAACTGCATGAAATGTTGGTGCATCCCCACGTCTTGGACAAGAACTAGCTTAAGCACGAAATTCAACAAAAATGTAACGAGACTGATTAGCAAAGAAAAGAAAATTATTGTTATTGTACCTCAGCAGAAAACGTCTTGAGAGGGTCTCTACTTTTTCTTAACTTGCCCTTGTATCCTTTACGGCGAGCAGAGTTGGTATTCCCCATTGCAGCTCTAGCAAGCTTCACAATCTTGCTGGCTTCCTGCGTTGTTGGGTCCAAGAGATATTCGGGCATGTCACGTAAATGGGGAGCAGGATCCTTCTTACTCAGAACCTTATCATGTTTCAAAAGATCTATCCAAAAACAAAAATATGTATTTAATGGATTCAAGGAAACACATATAATGTAGGTTATTCACCAAGTATAATTATTCTCACCTAAGTCCCTTGGATTATCTTGGAAATGGGCCTTTAACCTGAACAAAACTAGATACATCAGAACAAAAAGACCAGACATAATAAACATGCAAATTCAGAACAAGCAAAATAGAGCATGTCAGATAGTTTCAGATATTCATCATATCAAATAAAGAAAATATCTGATATATGTCGAGATAAATTCTTTATCCCTACCTTTATGAGCGATCATGACAAAGACAAGAAAGTGAAGCCAGTATTACTGTCCAGATGATGAAGTATTTTCTTCAGAAATAGAAGGTATTAAGTTAAAGACAACCAGGTACAACGCCATAATCAGAAAGGACAGCTTTATGATTAATCTTCTAACTGTTGGTTGGTAATGATGTAACAGAAAACAAAGTGATCAAAAGTCAACTAGCTTTGACACATACGACGTGAACTGGAGGTGTGCAACTAAATTATATCAGCGGGATAAGCTATTGTCAGAAAACCACTCACTTTTCTGAATTGAGAATCTGCTAAGGAAGATCTTGGGCGCGAGATTCTCTCACAGCAACTTTGTCACACTGTGGCAATAAAAATTGACCATTTAAGATTTCCACATGTGTATTAGGCAGTACTAAAGGTAAGTTCTCTACTTCCGGCCCTTCATTATTCAAATTGCAGTTCATAAGCAATCATTAGCCATTAGCAACAAGGAAAGTTTCAATTTCTTAGAAACAGTAAGCAGCAGAGTTTACCAAGTTAATGACCAACTTAGCTAAAACAATTATACATATACGAACACATGGCAAAAGATGTTACACACAGTATGTATTTAATTTCAGTAAGTCAATCGAAAATGAGCAATTTCAAGACAGAAGGGATTCTTAAGGTTACATATCATAATCAATCGAATATGGAAATCAGATTTCAAACTAAGCAATGATGACTAATTGTATGTGCCCCATCAAAAGAAAAGGCCAAACCAGGATTAGAACATAGTTCTGGAACTTCTAGCAGAACCAAGATCTAATCGCAAAGGACCACAGTGATAAAATATTGGTACATGTTAAGGACTATATGGTTCCTTTTAAATGTTCAACCTGAAATGGGATTTTTCCACTTTAGAGAATATTTTAAGCTCTTTCTTAGCAACTTGCACAAGGTCATGCTGAGAAGTCTGACGTTGACAATGAGAAAAATAAACTATAAACAAAGTTAATATCCTGTTTACCTAGATGTATATAACTTAAAATTACCTGCAGCGAATTTAATATCACCTTTTAGCAATCTAAACCAAATGGGAACCTGCTAACAGAACATGAAAGAAATCTACCTATCAGAAATAAATATGAAATTCCCAATAATATTTGATTCAATGGTTCTCAGAACCCTAAGTAGACCAAGTTTGGGGTCCCACTAGCATACCACATGATCAAGATAGAACCACATCATTCAAAATAGTACTTTATTTCTTGTTCAGGACCATATGGTGGGTAGTTCTCTAAATACTTTCCATATTTTGCATCATCAGAAAATATTTAAATAACGAGGTCTTTAAGCAGGAAATATATAGAAGCACAAGAGCAAAATGTGCATAAAGCACATCCTCATTATTTGACAATTTTAAGTACTTCTATGATATAAGAGAACGTGATCTGAGATTTACCTCAGCTCTATACCTCAAGGCCTCCACTGCATTCTTACTGAGTAAAGGAAATGGAGCTATAAAATTGGAGTCTCTGCTATCATTTTCACCCATAATGGATTTAACATCTTCAAAAATGTCCTCCTCCTCGGGTGACACCTTTTCAAAATCAACAGAAAATAAGTCACGCGTATCAAAAAGATTTCAATTATGTGTTACATCATTACCCCTATTTTGTCATTACTAAGTTTGATTCTGAGAGAACATATGTAGGGAGAAGGTAATGGAAATCTGATATAGGAAAAAATACGCATATTACAGTTTCCAGCAAAGAAAATGGATAAAGCTCATAGCATAACCCACTATTCAATACTATAAACAAAAGGTGATTTAACACTGCTGTGTATATAAGAACAACTTATTACTTAAGCCACAAGCCAAGAATATTACTGCAACAACATGAAGTATATATAACCAATGTGTTACAACTCCAAGTTCCTTTCAGAAACTTACAAGCGAGACAGAAGCACCAGTGTTATATGCTCTTCCGGTGCGTCCAATTCGATGGACATATCCTGCAGCACTTTGAGGCATCTCATAATTTATAACCTGCAAGAAAAGAGAAAACATGGGTCACAATCTGAACACCTCAGCAAACAAAGACAGATAAAAGACCGAATGTTTGCAAAATAATTCTCTGGCCAAGAAACCTAAAGAACAAAGATAAAAGAAATCAAAAACTCAACTTTTCATGCAATCCTAATAAAAACATTGATTATAGAACAATTTATTTAATTGAAGCAAGACAAGCAGATACATGCTGTTCTATTTTCATGATTGCTATACGCAACACATAATTATGTATATCAATATGTGCAGAAATCACGTATCAAAATGGAGATAATGTAACCAAAACAAGGCATGGACCTTCTCAACCATATCCAACCCCCATATCCTGAGAACAAAATATGATAGTGCAAGACCTTCTGCAATGTTGAATACAACAATCAGATAGCAGTCCCTAACCTCATTACCATTTCCCAATAAGTTGATATCCAGCCATTAATATGTCAATACTACATTTTTCTGTAATATGTATTCCACAATGACATGTTCAAGATCATAAACAAGGTGCACATACATGAGCGTAAAAGATTCAGCAGAGAGATTTAACAAGCCAATTCCTATGAAGCTCAAGAAGTTGAATATGCATTTATGCATGCTGCTAACAGGAAAACATTGCTCCCTGTCAATGGCTTCATTAAGCTCTTCAGACAACCCACCCCAGAGAGAGAGAGAGAGAGAGAGAGGTTCAAATATTCATGAATTTACATAACAAACTTCCAAGCAATTCAAAAAAATTAGCCTACCGTATGCACATTTTTAAAATCTATCCCTCTCACAACTCCAAACTCTGCATCCAATTTTTTCTTGGGATACTTTCTAGCTTTCTTCCGATCAGTATCAGCTCCACCTTCAAAATTGTCTTTCTCTTGTGGTCGACTGTCATCAGTTGCAATCAAAAAATCAAAAAGTCCAGCATTGAATTCCTAACAGAACAAGCAAGAAATAAATTATTAAACCAACAGTTAGAAGATTAATCATAAAGTCATCAATATAAAAACAGCGGTGTTTGGTGATCAGATTCTCAGCAAGTAAAACTTGACACTCACCTCAAGGATATGTAGACGAGAATTTTGGGGCAGCTCCGCATTTAAGACAGCTGTCTTTATGCCAAACTGCAATGAGGTAAACCTAATTAACAATGTAGTATATAAAAAGCTACCATTTTGCCTCAGCACTTGGATTGAAATTCATCGTACACCGCTGTCATTGAACAACACTATTCAAGCTAGCAAGTTTTGCAGGATGATAAAAGAGTTAAATTGTATGATAAACCATAACAGCTACTGGAAAGATAAAAATTAAATTATAGACATGGGTATGGTAACTTTCAAGACAATATTCTACCGATGTCTGTCCAAACAGGTCTTAACCATGATAACTGAGGCTTCAAAAAAAAAATACTGCTGGCAGAATTTGAAAAACAAAAAATCACTATATATTGCCGTTCAGATGCATCAACAAAAATTTAAAGAGTAGAAAAATACAGGGAAATAAATTTTTGTTGAATTTCCATCCTGATGGGATACTACAAACAAACTCTTCCCTCCCCCCTCTCCCGGACCTTCACCTCAAACCCAAGAAACACTAGATGCAAGCTCATAAAACTTTTACTTTTTATCGATAGTTAAATATTTCATTTCAACCCACATCACCAAAGAGGAGGCTCAACCAATGTCAAGGTAAACAGAAAGCCACTATTTAAATTGAAAGTTATCATTATCTGGTTTGATAAACAGGAAGCCACTATTGTCATTAAATCAAAACCTAAATATACTAAGTTTGATTTGATATCCATCACCATCTGTCCATAACCAAAGAGGCAAAGCGTCCCTTGTATTTATATCAGAGAGGGGATGGCAAATTTGGAACAGGAAGGCCTCCTTACTATTTCCTCCTTTTTATCTAACTAATTTAGAAACAGGAGGCTCTAATAGGCACTAGAAGCAGCATTCTTTAGTTGTTAAAATTATACTAATACAATAATAATTGGCACTAGCAAGCCAAAACAATACAAAGGCAAAAAATTTCTTCAAAAATTAAAAGAGTCAAAGTACCTGTTCAAAGAAGAGCTTCAGTCGATAGCTTGTGTCGATTGCATTAGTGAATATCAGAACTTTTTTCTGAACAAGCTCGAGCTTCAAAAGGGCACAAGGATATGGACAAGCTTATCACGGGCACTGCATGAAATCTGGAAAAAAAATGAAACAAAAAGATCAACCCCATGAAATGACATATTTTAAAGTTTAATACAGTAAGGAGCACTGCATATCTAGAGATTCAACTGTATATACATACAATATCTAGAAAGAGAACTTAAACCACATTCAGACACGATGTTACAAGCCAGCATAACCTTTTGATTAGCAGTGAATCAGAAAACTGGTATGCAAACAAATCACAGGGACTTAGGAAATTGAAAATACATGAAAAATAGTTTTCAAAATTCATGAAACAGAGAAGATAATGTCAACTAGATGCAAAGTCCCTCCTGTCTATATAACGTCAATTGTCTGAAGAGCTTAATGAAGTTTGACAGGGTATACAAACTCTCCACTGAGAAGCAATATTGAATATTATAGCTTCTGGGCCTTGCAGACTATACTAAAAGTTCATCTGTGGGATCAAAAGTCCCCACTAATATATTGACGAAGATGTGTATTTTACTAGTGCAGGCATAGAATTTCTTACATAGAACTGCTGGACATTTTTGGGGATAATGTCATCCTTAATGTCTCCAACTTCAGGCAAGGTTAAGATGTAGGGATTATGAAGAATAAGCTTTTTCAGCTTTTCAACATCAGTGCTGCAAAATTCCACAAAAGCTGCTATTAAACATTGAGAGAACAAGCTCTACGAAGAAAAATGGCAGAAAACCAATATATTCGATGACTAATACATGTGAATGCAATTACAATTGATATCGCTATGAATAAAACAAATTATAAGTATCTAAAAGAGCAAGAATTCAGAAAGCTATTAGCATATATAAACTGCCAAAGAACAAGAAAAAGTTAAAAATTAATTTTTTAAATGCAAGATAACTAGAGTGCTAACGTAGATGCAATACAACCAAAAAGTTGAGATGCACCCATCAGTGTTGTTCTAGATCATAGACAGATACAACATGCAAACCATTATAGAGCAAGAAATGCACCTCGAGGAGGATAGCAGACATGAGAAGACACTGGCAACGTTTAGGGATATGAGTTGTGAGAGCTTTAAGATCATCTTCATATCCATATGACAAAAGAAGATCTGCCTGATAACAAATATAATATCACGAGTCTCTCCCACCGCAAGTACCTTTTAAACAAACAGACAACTTAAGTTACAGTTTCCCCCCCTCCCCCTAAAATGTGTTTGGAGATTTTGATAACTATGCTAGTTGAATTGTCCACAACCATTTCAAGAACAAGATAAATAATCTCTCTTCAAGGGTCACATACCAAATTTACATATTTTATCATTCATGTGATCATTAAATTTACTCGCGAAATGAAAAGTTAGAATTTCACACCTCATCAAGGACTATTTCGGGGAATAGTAAAATTCATTTCGGGGAATAGCTGAAGAACACCATTGGACAAGCATGTATGTACACAAGCAGGAGTAGAGACTAGAATATCAGGTGGCCCAGCCAACGCTGTTCTCTGCAGCCACCAAGATTCCAGGGGCTTAGTATCAATTATAAACAAACTTCAAATCTCCACAGTCATTATAATAAAAAATAAAATAAATCAGTGAAAAATTCAAAAAAAAATAAAATTGAAATGCTAAGCTAACCAAGTCAGAAGTAGACATGCCGCTAGTCAATTGCACAACTTTCAGTTGCACTCTACAATACTCAATTATCGACATCACCTCGGAATAAATTGTAGAAAATATACAAGTATATATCAATCGAGTCATTAATTCCTCAAGCCCTATAAAAATTTTCTTCAAACAAATAAAAATTAGATAAAATATTATCGTAATACATACTTGTTGGCATAATTCACGAGTAGGAACTAAAATGAAAGCAGTGGGAGCTTCTTGTTTATTCTTCGAAGCAGAGTCAGAAAATAGCTTCTGAAGTAAAGGGAGAAGATACGCCAAGGTCTTTCCGGAACCGGTCTTTGCTCGAGCAACCACATCTTTGCCTTCCTATAATTTAAAGGGGGGAAAAAAAGGTAACAAAATCTGTAACAAATTTTTTGATGGAAAAAAATTCAAATAAATTTGATTAGGGTTAGTTACTAGGATAAGAGGAATAGCGACGCGTTGAATAGGAGTAGGCTTGTCGATGTTTTTCTTGTTTAGGGCTCGAATTAAACGAGGTTCTAATCCAAGCTCTTCGAAACTCTTCTCCTCCTCGTCTTCTTCCTCTTTTTTAAATGCATCTTCTTCTTCTTCGGCTATTATTTCAGTCTGCTCCTTTTCCGCTTTCTTCTTCGCCATTGAATTGAATTGAATTGAGTTCGTGAGTGTTTGAGAGTGTATAACGTCGAATCGGAATAGGGTCTCAAATACCCAAGGGTTTGTTAGGGTTTTCGCTCTTGTGAGGACAAGTAAGAGTACTCCTTCGTTCCGTACTATTTATTTGTTATTTATATTTTAATTTATCTTAAATTATTTATCACTTCTTAAATATGGTAAATAATTATCTAATTTATCATTCATATAAATTCTAACAAAAATAGTAATGTCATATTTCTAATATTAATTACTTTCATAAGTTATTTTAAATTTTAAAAACCAAAAATCAACTAAAAAGCTAATTAAAGGACAATAATAAAAAAATTATTCTATTAATTAGTTAAATATCAATTATTTTAATTACTCTCATAAGTCATTTTAAATTTTAAAAACCAAAGATCAACTAAAAAGCTAATTAAAGGACAATAATAAAAAAATTATTCTATTAATTAGTTAAATATCAATTATTTTAAAATTATACGTAAGATTCATAGTACCAAATAAAATAAATATAGATTAAATACGTAGCCCAAGAAGGCGTAATTAATACGCAGAGTGCAAATTGGCGGCTCTAAATCTGTTCGAGGATGGCGTCGTTTCCATTCTAGCAATAGGGAGATATCTGCTCGCTTCTACACTTTATCTTGTGGTTCGGTCTTGCGAGCGGAATTAGTAATTGTAAATTTTCTCATGTACTATTAGCTAATTATGATCGTGAATTGTAAGTAAAAAAAAACAAAATTTGTAGTATCAAAATTGTATATGTATGATTTTGTTTACAATTAATTGATTTATTGGTTAATGTTATGAATTGTATAAGGTATGTCTATGTATATACATTTCAATCACATCGATTAATGTGATATTCATCTCTTATACAATTATGTAAAAACTTAAGAATTTCCGTTATTCATGTATCATATTATATTAAGTGTTTATTTATAAATCTTCTAACTCTATAAATAAGAGATTTAGGCATCTCATTTGAAAGGGCTTTTAAAAAGGCTTTTGAAATGGTTTTGAAACGTTTTTGAAAAATTTATGAAATATGATAATATAGTGTATTAGAAAATTTTTTACTATTTCTCTGTCTATCATTCTCTTATATATACTTATAAGTTATCTACTTTAGTTAGTTTTTAATCAAAATTAATAATCTTGACTTAGTTTTACGGCACGTTATCAACACTAGATTTTGACTAATTGAGATAGAATTTTAAATCAACACAACAAAGGTACGTAGAACTTTTATAATCAATACGACGAAAATATGTGAAATTTTAATTATTAAATCCAAGATACGATTTAAAAATTTTGGCTATTTTATAATCGTATTACCATCTTTTGTTTTTATACTTTCAGAAATGTATCAATATAATGTCTCTAAAACACATTTTATGTGTATAAGAAAAATGTTAAAATACCAATTTTGAATTCTCGACTCTTGGAAATTTCACTATCTATAATGGATTTTAGTTGTTAAAATTCATTCGAATTTCATGTGTCTTAAAAACATAATCAAAAAGTTAAAATACTATATCCAAGCAAGATTAAACAATATTTATAATTTTCGTTATTATATCTCTGCAGAATTCAAAATTTTTCTATTTAAAATATCCAGCAGATCTATGAGAAAAGTTATACAGATTATTTATGAATACATATTAGAGATCTATTGTCTATTTGTGCCTCAAATATACCCAGAGGAAGAATATCGGCAAAAGGTTTTACAGAATATTTTAACTTATTGTACATCTTCTACATAACTAATAAAATAATGAGTTATTACTCAAATAAATCTTGTTCAATTAATTATACTCTATTCCCCGAAATGAATTTTACAAGGGTTTAAATAGTACTTATGAACGTAGTGATAGTCAAAACTAATATATTCATAATAATTATCAATAAGCATTACTCTGATTATAGTACTATATCTCACCACCAAAAGTGGTAGATTAGTAAAAAGATCAAAGAGAAAGATATCCGTCATACATTAAGAATGATATAAAAAATATACATTATCATTATGTTGTGAAAGATCATTGGTCACGTACAATCGTACGTTAAATAGTTTTCTGAAATTTTCTCAATAATCATTGAAAGATAAATAGAAAATCATAGAAACAAGTTTTCTCTATAATGATTTTGACTATAGTTATTGTGCTTTTAGTTTCTTCCCTGAAGGAAATATTAACCGTTTGGTTAACGATGAAAATAACTAAAAAAGAAAATAGCGTGATATTTTATTTAGTATGTGTTCATTACAATTTTAGAATTTTACATGTCTTGTTATTTTACATTAATTTGCTATGTATTATTTTGCTATTATATTTATTTTGTTTAATGAAAAATGTATGGATATATATTTAAATGTATATGAAGTATGAGAACATGTATCTGACAATGTGACAATACATACGATACTCAAAAAGTAAGAAATATTTTTTCACTTGAAATTGAGAGAAATAAATGTTAATACTATAAGTGTTATTACAAAAAATTAATTGAAAGCTCTGGTAGAGCAAATATACGTCTCATTGAAGGAACAATTATAAATAATGTACTTTCTGCTAAATTTTGAAAAATTTATTAAAAATATCCATTGAAAAGATATCATTTTGAGACTTGACGGAATTTTGAGCACCCCTATTTATAGCTGTATTTTGAGCACCCCTATTTGTGTCTAAGAAAGCACCTTGGCGTACTTTCCGCTTTACTTCCTGATTCGAAATTTTAAATTAAGATGTGACTCGAGAGACTTGACTTTGATTTCAAAGACTGAAAGCTTTCAAGTCAAACTACCGGTCGAATACCGATCTACAGTTTGACTGGTTGACTGACTTACTGGTCGAACAAGTTATTCAACTTTGTTAGTCAAATCTAGGTCAAATACGTCGAACAATATATATATATATATATGATATATATATATATATATATATATATATATATATAAGATGAATCAAAATAATAATATATTAATATATTTGTGTATATAATTAACCATAATATTTTTAATTCTTAATACTTAAATATGTTAATAACTAATATTATTATTATTTTCTTTATATTTAAATATGTATTTTCTTAATATATTTTCTATGACATAATTGTTGGAGTTATGTACATTTGATGTATTATATATTAATATAAGTGTACAACTTATTAATGTAACACTTCTATTTCAATAACTAATTAAGTGGATTACTATTTTTCTTTTAATGTATATAAATTCTAAATTAAGTAATTATATTAATTAACTATTTATTAGAATATTTATATAATAAGTTGTTATATATATATATATATATATATACATATATATATACATATTCGTATGTTTATATACTAAAATTTGTATAACTTATAATTATAATAAAAATATGTTTTACATAATTTCTAATTTATATACTTATACAACATAACTTATTACTATAACATTTATATTATTAATAAGTTTATTAAATGCATTACTAATTTACTATTAGTATAGATAGAGTTATGTAATCATATATATTCCTATATATATAGGATATAATTTAACAGAAATTGGTGATTTAATAAATTTTTTGCCATATAAATTGATTTTGATAAATGGTTCTTAATTTGTAATTTTGTAAATCATTTTAATATCTATACACGATATACACATTAATATATATTCATGTATTCAGATTAGTATACGCACAAAGATATATGTACAAATTTGTACATATAATATATTTGAAATTTGTATATATAATATATTATGAATTATAATTTTGTATACACATTATATAAGGTTGATAATGTAGATAATTAGAATAATTGAAAAAAATAAAATCCATGATAAAGATTTGCATAAATTTAATATAAGAAAAGTAAAACTATTTTATAAGAAAAGTAAAAATATTTTATAAGAAAATAAAAATGCAAAACGAAAAATTTCTTAAAGATATTTTGAATTTGTGAAATGATATGAAATTTGTGGGATGATGTATTAAATTTTGGAATTAGAATATGAAATGGAAGAAAATTTATGTTTGACCGGACTTATTCGACTTACTAGTCGAACAAGTCGAATTTAAACGATTTGATTTTAATTGACTTTGGGTTTATATGACTTGATTTTGATTTTGGGATTTTCAAGTCGAAAGTCAAATAAGTCAAGTCAAATGTCAAAAAGTTGAACACCAATCGAATGAACACCCCTAACTATAAATGAGAAAATTGTTGAATATTTAAATAACATTAGAAATGAAATGTGCTATGAAAAAGTTGCATATCTTTCTTTTGGTGTATACTATATAATTGAAACACATGTCATAGTACATATGAAATTTGACTGATTTAAATACTTTTATAGTTTGGTGAATCTTAGACCATTTTAAGTTAATTATAATGCTTAAAAATTATTAAAAATTCACATAGACATGTATTAGAGAATCAGAAAATTCTTCAATTCAATGAATTTTATTGTGTTGCTTGTTCTCAAAAAAATTAATTATTAGATAATCACCAACTAAAATAGAGATTGAATCCCTCGCATTTCTGGAATGAAATAAGGGTAAGAATATGGGCCCACTAACTCTTCATATGTACTATTTAAATACTTTATAATTTTGAGGGATTTTCCCTCAATTTAATAGTCCCTAAATAGTACATTTAGAAGAGTTAGTCCGGCCAATATTCTTACCCTCCAGAGATAGTCTTATCAACACTTTGGCTAAAAAATAAAAGTTGAAGGACTATTCTATAACAAAAAAAGTTGAAGGACTATTTCGGCTAAAGTAAAAAAGTTGAAGGACTATTTCAACAATTTTCCCTAATTTTGATAGATGCATCTACTAGATAGTCATCATGTGTGCTTTTATTATCGATAATAAGCACACATTTGACTATTACTAACTTAAATAATTTAATTAAAAGTACAATTTTTAAATTATAAATCAAATAAATTTGTTTTGATAATACTAATATTTTATATCTAAAAAATTTAATGATATTTGTATGAACATTGTAGACACCTATTTTTGTCCCTTAAGTTGTCCCCTATTTTCCTTTTAATTTGTCTCTCAATTTTCTTTTAATTTTTTCTTTTTAATGTCTTTTTAACCTGCTCTTTGATTTTCTTTTAATTTACCCTGTAATTCCTTCTTAATTTATGTTATGATGTTAATTATTCTTATGCGTTTTATGCTTTTAAATACTAAGAATGAGTTCTAATATTATTGAATTTTTACATTTTTTTCAAAAAAATAAATTTTTACTTTTTATTATTAATTAATGTTTGTTAATTAAATTAGACATCTAGATTGTACAATTGACAGAAAATTTAAAAACGAAGCTGACTGTTTGGCGCTTGAATAGTACCGTAATCGCTCACGCGATAAATTTCGACAGAGCTGTTTTGGCCACGTTTTCTCTGCATTTTTCACTTATTTTTCACCAAAAATTTCAGATGGCCATACTCCTTACATGACAAGGAATGGTCTTTGACCATTTTTACACTCAATCCAATTCATTAAAAGCACAAAAAATATGTCTAAAGGGGAGGAAAAAATTTTCTACAGAGAAAATTTTCTTGAGCCTAAAATGGCCAAACAGCCAACTTTGAGCCAAAATTTATACGATCAGAGAGGAATTAGACTAAAATCAAAGAATAAAAATTGTAGAGGGTTCCTGGGGTTACAACTTCTCTTTGTAATCTTAAGCAAAATCGTCCATTTAGAGGGTCAAAAACGTGGTAGAAAAAGGCTGTTGGTAAAGAGGATCTGCAGAAAAATTTCAAGTCTGGAAAATTTTCCAGATGACCAATTTTGAGCCAAGTTTCAAGTTATTGAGGAGGAACTAGAGTAAACTTATTAGAATTTACTCTAGTACCAACCTTCTTATTCTACAACTTCTATTTTCAAACCCGAAGCAAAATCTTCCATTTGGAGGGTCAAGAAAGTGGTAGAAAAAGGCTGTTCTATCCAGAGGATCTGCAGAAAAATTTTCAAGTCTGGAAAATTTTCCAGACAACCAACTTTGAGCCAAGATTGCAAGTGATGGATGAGGAACTGGATTAAACTGAAAGAATAAAAGTTGTAGAGCGTTTCTTGAGCTATAACTTTTATTTCAAACCCGAAGCATTAAATCGTTCATCTGGTATATCAAAAGCGTGATGGAAGATTATAAATGGTAGCCCACAAAAATCTGCATAAAAAAAAGGAAGGTTATAAAAATTTTATTTCCATTTTACTCCTCCAAATTTCACATGTATTCCAAAATTTCAGATGAAATCTCTTATCCAAATTTTAGATGTGTATATTTTTAGCCCTCAAATAATTTTTTTAAATTACATTTAGGCCCTGAATGAATTTTAAAAAATATTATTATTTGAGACCACCAAGGGAAAATTCTGAAGTCTCTTATGACATTACATGTTTTATGATGAATATAAGAGACAGTTCATATGATCTTTCATAACTGTCTCTTATACACATCTGATGATACAGGGGTTGTCCTTGATAGGCTTTTATTAATTGCTTTTGTGATGATTGGTGCTTTATTTTAATGTTTGTTGGTCTCAATATAATATACATGCATTATCTTACTTGTTAAATTATGTGAATTTACTCTTTTGCCCTCAAATTTTGGATTAGTTGAACAACAGACGTTAAGTATTTGAATCAAATTCAATTTAGCCCAGGACACAATAACAATGTATCAATAATGTAAAATTGGGCTAGAAATAAACTCCGGCGTAAGAGATAAACAATATATTAAGTCCTGAATTCAAATCCATCCCAAATCTTCCCATTTTACAACAGGATTCCCGAACTCATTTTCTTGAGTTACGCGGATCAGGAGTCAATCTAAACTAGGGTTTATTTTCTTTTTAAATTTTTGATGTATTTTTGTGTCCGCGACCAACACAGTGGCGACTCCAATCTTGTTTTCCCTAGTTTAGATTGTTTTTATACAATTCATAGTCGCATTAAAGGCCCCGTTATGTAATAGTAAATAGGTGATTCATTTAAATTTGTAATAGTAAGTAGGTAATTTATGTTTGTAAATTGTAAGTAGGATTTTTGCATTCAATCACCTATTTCACGAGCACCACACGTTGGCGACGGAGGTTGCTTGCAGCAACATTTATACACATCAAACCAACAAATTATTCTTCCCATTATAATTGGCTTTTAGTAAGTAACCTAATTTTTTCATTTATGAATTTTTGATTGTGCGATATATAATTACTACACTGCAATGTACAAAAATGGGTTATAAAACAAAATTGAGAATATATGTATGATGTGAGTCACTCTTTATGATTAAGTATTTTGAATTATTATAGGGCGCTTATATACTACATAATTTGTCGATTAAAATGAAAATATTTCTCAACATCAGGGGAAGAATATAAGCATTTGGATAGAAAATTGAATAAAATGAATTATCATGTGAATTTGAAGTTCACAAGATAATTCATTTGCAAGATATTGTGAATCAACTATAAAATTCACTACTAACCTAAAATGGAAAAAATCTCATATACCAACTATTAATACTCTAATTGGTGTCACAATAGGATAGCCATAGAAATGATAGCTAGCCACGCATAAATTGTGGTTAGCCAATCCAATTAGAGTTTCAAATGATAAGAATTTTTCATTTTAGAGAAAGTATGTAGTATATAAGCTGTCTCTTATAAACATCTAGATGTGTATAAGAGACAGGTATGAAAGTGGTTGAATATTTTAATAAAAGTGGGCAGATTTGAATCTTATAAAAACAAAGAGAATTCGATATATTATATCACAAAATGAAATAAAGTAGAAAAATGAAAGGGAAATTAAAAAACTCATTACGGCCTTTCAAAGCAATCTAGACGAGTATGATATAATCACCTCAATTAGCATCTCTTGAGTAAGATTATACAAATTATTAATTTGCCTAACAGTTTTCAAAAGGCACAAATTTGAAATTTGTCATAATTGTTGTATATGTTAATGTGTAAATATTATTTGAACTCCTGAAAAAATTAATTAGAACTCTTGAAGAGTTTCATTAGAACTTTTGAAGAGATTCAAAAGATAATAAATTAATCTTGGTAAAAATCTATAGTTCGAACAATTATCAAATGAAAATTTTGTTCACATCAAGAAAATTATACCAAAAAGAATAACAATTTCTCATTGAATGTATTTTGTTCATAAAGAATGATTCTATTTGGATAAAATACATCCATTGAATATTCTAATTATTGTGAGATTGATTGATGTCAAGAATAACAATTTCTCATCCTCGTGAGAATATTGGTATTGAAGTACCATATCTCTCAGTGCTAACATGTACTGTAAATTCGTTAGCACGATCTAATTCTTTTCCAAAATAAAAATATTAGAATGATATCAAGCATGTACTTCAATTTTTCTGAGCCATTATTGATATAAGTTTATTTTACTCAATTGAATATAAATGAAAGTTAGTTGGTGATGCAGATATTGGATATTCATCTAATCCAACACAGAGTTCGATTTCAAATAAGTTATGAAGAAATTGATATCATGGCGATCAAAAATTTAGTCACTACTTCTTGCAATCATTGTTGAAATAATCGCAATATATGAAGCAAGTAGTGAATATGCTTGTCTCTTATACATTGACTCAACATATCCAAAAGATATGTGTTTTAACATTAGAAGTGAGATTTCTAATGATATTATATAAAGACAATGCTAAATATATTGTTTAGCTAAAAGGAGTTACATTTCTTCGAAATTTTTCTTCTTACATGATTTTCAAAAGAATGATGAAATTGCTATCCAATAAATTCACTCATGTGATGATCTAGCGGATTTATCCAAAAGTGATACCAACAACAACATTTGAGAAGTTAGTTTGTAAAATTGGATGGATCATCTCAAGGATATCAAGTAATACTTTTATGAGAAGAAGATAAGTACACGCTGTATTATTTTTTTCTTGGTCATAATTTTGTCCCAATGGATTTTTCTAGCAAAATTTTTAATGAGTCAGCATGCGAAAGTGTACTATAAACATTGAATAAGCAGTGTACTCTTTTTTTTTCTACCATGGTTTTTTCCCATTGAGTTTTTCCTGATAAAGGTTTTTAACGAAACAGTAATTTTTCGTGTATTTTCTTTAATGCATGGACATCCAAGGAGTCTCTTATACAATTTATAACAGGTAGATATCCATTCATCTTCCCAACAACATTGTTTAATGTGATATTCATTTCCTTGAATTACATGAAGATTTATTGATTGTTGTAATTCATGTATCATATTAAATGTTTATTTATGAATCCCCTAATTCTATAAATAGGAGATTTAAATATCTCATTTGAAAGGGCTTTTAAAAGGCTTTTGAAAAGATTTTGAAGGATTTTTGAAAAATTTATGAAAGTTGATAATATAGAGTATTGAAAAATTTCTTACTATTTCTCTGTCTACTATTTTCTCATCTACATTTATATTTTTCTACTTTAATTAATTTTGTAATCAATTCTAATAATTTTGCATTTGCAGTCTTTATATCTTCATCTAGATGTGTATAAGAGACAGCATTCCTTCTCTTCTCTACTCATAAACCAAACACTTATTGGAATTACTATTGGCTAATCTTCAACTACCTACTATATGTGCTAAATCATCAGTTTAATTATATTTTCATGAATAAAGACCAATTAAAAATATTAAGCTGACTTCTAGTTTCATTTGTTTTTCAGTTTTTTAATTTCCCTTTCATTTTTTTTTTTATTTCTTCCCGTGATTTGCTTAATTAAACTTTTGATTTGCACATATAGTAGGTAGTAGAAGATTAGCCAATAGTAATGCCAATAAGTGTTTGGTTTATGAGTACGAAGAGAAGGAATGAGAATCAAAATTAATAATACTCATAGATATTATTTGGTTAATCACTATGAGAATTTTCTTTTTATAAATGAAAGTATTAAAATATGACACCTTTCATACTTCATTTGTGTATTGACTTTCAAATTAATTCTTTATTATTATAATAAAATCTCTTATACACATCTAGATGTGTATAAGAGAAAGAAATTAATATTGGGATAACGTATATATTATTTACGTTCACCTGAATTTCGATTTCCGAATGCAAATCAAGCATCTTCTTACAAGTAGTATTCGCAAGCGCATATACTTATCAACTGCTTGTAGTCATGGAAGACTCGTTGGAGCCTCCTCCTGATTTTTAACGGTTAATTGGCGAAGAGGGCCCAGAAAATGATGAGTCCATAAGATGCATGCCATTCTCGGAGGATACATTAATGAGAGGAATTAAAGCTATTTTGACTACAACTTTTACTTTCGGTGGAAGTTGAATGTTATTGTGATCCATTCGATATTTATATATCCGTTTTCGTTTGTTGTTTTCCACTCTCACTTCAATTTTTTTTTTTTAAATTTCATAATATTATTATTTTAGTATCTGATACTTTTATCCATTTAAATTGAAACTTAATCCAGCCCAAGTAGGTTGAAATCAATACTACTATAATATATGAGAAATTTTATAAAGAAAAACAAACAATCCTAATTAAGAAATGAGAGAGAATAATGAATTACGCATACCCGGCCCACCAATCCAGTCCATCCCATCGCGGTTGTCGTTCAAGATGATAAGACAAAAGGACAAACTCCAGGTCAACACAGTTTCAACACAACCATGTTACTATGTGATAACAGCTGAATTTCCATTACTTTTCTTCTTCTGTAACTTAGGGAACCCTTTTTATTATTATTTTGTATTTTCTGGGATAAGGCCGTAATGTTTCGGTACATTCAGATTCAGCAGATGTTTATCTAGGTGACAAGTTAACTTTATTTTCTCTTGTATTTTCTATTTCATAAATAAGAAAAACAATTGCTAAATAAAATCTCATTTACATATATTGATCGTTCAAAAGTTACTTTACTCATCAATTTATGATATAGGTAATATGTACATAGCTTTTTTTATTTAAAAAAAAAAAATGGCACGAGGCTATTTCCTCGCATAAAAAAAAAAAAAGATTATCTAGAAAGAAAGAGGACCAGAAACAACAAACTTTCGGACGAAACAATTTCCTCTCACGAATGTCTGTCGTGAGCGCAAAAGGAAACAATTAGAGCATGTGAGCACATATGAAAGGAAAGCTAGGCCTAGGATGTTGGAGTTTCATATGCCCAACAGACCATAAATCATAATGTCAACCATTTAATCCACCATCATTAATCATGCGAACAACAGAGAGTTGGGGTATCTAGATTCATTCAATCTTTTATCATGATACATGGGAAGTTAAATATTACACTATAATGTGTATGTACTGCCTTTAATTTGATTGAATAGGTAATGTGACATTTTATGCTCCTTTTAAGGCTTAAACTCTCACAAAAGCAGGCCCTCCGATATTGTAATCACTGCTTCAAGCAAAAATACTTGGCTTTGTTTCGTTGAGGTAATTTAAAGTTTTGCAAATGCATTGTTTTCATTTTTTTTTTTTCACAATTTGACAATCTTTTTCACTATGTAGTACTATTTTTTGAGACGACGGTAAAACGATTAAAGTTCAATGCACAAATCCAAAATAAAACAAAGAATAAATTTTTTATATATAATGAGTGTATAAAAATTTTTACATTTTCAAATCTATATACATGACACATGTTTAAAAATAACTATTAAAAATTGAAAAATATATGTGTAATGAATCAAAATACGATGATATTAAAAATTTTATACACCGATATTACATGTAAAATTTGTTTAACAACAAATGTACACGACTGTATAAAATACAAGCACCAGTTGCCTTTCCTCTTTTCCTTTGTAAAAATAAAACAGAAAAAAGCTTCAACATGACGTCCGTTAAACTGGTGGAGTCAAAAGACTCTATAAACCTCAATTGGATAAGTTCCCAACAGAATTCTTTGGTAGTACATAAATTTTCTTTCCCATTAGAATTCCGTTCATTTCATTCATTCAATAATTCAAGTAAACTTGAATTACCAGCCTGCCCCGTAGACATACATACAGTCTTTGTCCTTTTCTGGTCATTCAACATAAATCAATAAATACTCACGTTAACTGTAAAAATACAGCCACCATTTACCCCACACAAACAAATCCCAAAAGAAAAGGAAAAAAAAAAGAAAAAGAGCTGCAACAAATTAACAATCAATCAATTATTAACGTAAGAATTAGAAAAAATTCATTGTTAATCACTTCACCGTGCATAATTGATTGTATGATGATAATAAATGTGATCTGTCTCTTATAACACATCTACATGTGTATAAGAGACTAGGAATATCATCTAGAGGATTTTAGATAAAATATAAGCCATGGATATAATTACTAAAATCCATTCTAACTCAGAAATCGAATTCAAGTCTGATTTCGGTATAAATATCAAGTGTGGCCGATTCAAGAATTACTTTCCTAATTATTAAAGTTCTGAATTCTTAACCTACCCCGGGAGACAAAGGCCTGCCCTTTTTATTTCAGGTGAACGTGACTACTACACGTGGTCCCAACTTTTACTTTGGATGATACTGCATACGGACTAACCCTAGCCCAAAATTTTTGTATCAAGTGTTATAGATCATTAGATGATTAAAAATGAATAAGTGTTTTTCAGTCATATCAATGACTATTATACTCATTCTTTATTACGTAACGAACAATCAAAACTTATTCTAAAAAATTAAACCGCTAAGAATTCTCTGTTTTATTTTATGTGCCAGTTATACCATCTAATTAACAGAAAATGATACAAAATGTAATATAAAAGATCATGTGCCGAATTAGACAATCACATTAAATACTTCAATTTATAGCCACTACGCCAGCACTTTCGGTTTATAATCCACAAAACCTAGCTTAGTCTAAGATTAAGCACAACATTTTACACATAATCGAAATCAGCTAGAATGTTTACCGCTTTCGTAGTACTAATTCTGCAAATCCGGTGTCTCTACTTATTTTCTTTTATTTTTTTTCGCGTACCCAACAAAAAAGTACTACTGGTACGGTCTGATGCTGCAAGGTAAATTCTTAATCTTCTGTAGACTAAGGCTTTATTTCCCTATATTACATAGCTTTTTTTTTTTTTTAATGATTTTAATTTTAAAAAGATGTATATAATTATGTAAATAAATAAAAATTACAAAATATTCGATAAAATTATACACTTTAATTCGGTTAAGAATTTACCGAAGAGAGAGCCCCAAAAACGTACTAAACAGAAAAAAGCGTTATAAGCATAACGAAACTAGGCTGTTCAAGTAAATTAAAGAGGTAAATTCTTAACCGAATTAAAAATTTCAGTCCCAGTACATTTCTCTTTAACTCATACTGATTACTGACTAATTGAATTCGTTAAATTTTTTACATTGTCAATTGTCTCACAAAGATAAAAATTAAGCACAAAAGCTACAAATTTATGCAAAAAGGGGAAAAATTTTAAAAAGGTCACAACCCAAAATGCCAAAAAAGAAAAGAAAAAAACAACTAAACCCCTCAAATTTAAGCAAAAGAGCCAACAACAACATTCAATCAAGATTCAAGAAACCCATCCTTCTTCACAATCACTACTATTACTAAAAATTTACTGCTACTACACATACCTGTAATTTCAATGATTCTTCAGCCTTTGATTTAGTATGAAACAACCCCATTTAGTATGTTAGTAACAAAGAATTTAAGAGAGAAATGATCTGTCTCTTATACCATTCAATCAATAAGAGGCAGGAGTTGAGTAAGGTTGCCTTTTAAGCAGCAGCCATTTTGTGCTCAGAAATTTTGAACCAAATACAAACAGCTGTAAAACTCAAAACCAAACTCATTTGTACCCACTTCCCAATCCGATCCCCACAATGGCCAAAACCGACAGGCCTTTACTTCTCATCGGCGGCAATGGTCTTATACCCGTACAGATCCTTATTCCCCTCGTACGAGCTGGCATTAAACCTCGGCAAATTCCCGCTTCTGTTCCCCAACGACGAAGGTATCGGACCCGATAACTTGTTATTCGAAACATCGAACACGGAAAGCCTGGCGAGCAATCCCAGCTGTTGAGGGATGAGGCCGGTCAACTATATGTCGTGGAGATCGATGACGTTAAGATAGGCGCAGAGAGCGAGCTGTTGAGGGATGGGGCCTGAGAGGCGGTTAGAGGAGAGGTTGAGGACGGCGAGATTGACGAGGTATTGGAGGTCAGGAGGGATGGGGCCAGAGAGGGAGTTGGAGGAGAGGTCGAGGGCCTGGAGTTTAAAGGGAAAGTTCAAAGAAATGAGAGAGGTTTTTTAAAGGGTCTTGTAAAGATTCACTGAGTTGGGTTAAGCATCTCTCGTCGTTCGGATCTGGTTTTGCAGGTGGCGGGAGTAGGGCGCAAGTTAGCAGGAGGATTATTGTGCTGCTGCTGCTCCAAACAGTAACAGCCATCTATCTGGAAATTTGGGAACACAGGAAATGGGAAACAGAGTTCCAGTGATATCAGAACGACCAGATGCTTAAATAAGGTCAGTAATATCTTTACAAGACTGTATAAAAGATTTTTCAATCTATAATATATATGGAGTTAGCACTATAATGTCATTTATAATGATCTGAGATTGTACAATGTCCAATGGTTCAAAATAATTAGCCTAATGGGTTTGATTTGATCCAATGGTGTTCTGTTTGCAGCAAAGAGAGAATGAGAAGATGTTTTATTTGGGATTTTAAACCTTTTTCCCAGTTATAATGCTCAGCACGGAGGCTACGTTGAGGAGAGATATTTCATTTAATTAGTACTAGCAGCTAGTAGTACATTTTACAACATAATTTATGCTATGGTATTTGACAAATGGGGGGATTGGGGAGGAGGCACGATCCCACTATTCAGTTGTGACATTAGGTTCGGTGAAAATGAAAGTAGAAGTAATATTTGGCACGAGGGAGACGGGGTGTTCTATAGTGCGGGGGAGGCCTGATGGGGTCCGATAGCGACAACACTTATTCCTGCCTTACATGGGCATTTCGGACACTTGATGTGCTCTGTTTTTGTTTTTATTTTTATTTTTAAATATATATATATATATATATATATATATATATATATTCACTTTCAAGACATATCACCTGTGATAATTGAGCTTTTCTCGGATTTGATCTCAAACTCAAAAATTTTATGAGACTTGAATTCGATTTCTGAGTTCAAATGAGTTTCAAAATAAATTTTGAATTTTAATATTTTAATAAAATTTGAGATCTATTCTGAGTTTGAATTTGAATTAACTCATTCAATTTCATCGTAGATAAAATATATAAAAAAAACTTAGTCTAATGATATTTAACATCTTTTTAGTCTCTTGCATGGATTTTACACGGTTCATTAGTGTAATTAGTTTCTTATACACATTTTATAGTTCCTTACACACTCCGAAGTTAATATTTTGTAGTAATAAATATTAATAGGGGTGTGTAAAATAGTAAAAGTCACTCTGATACTGTCTCTTATACACATCTAGATGTGTTCTGAAGTATTAGCTTACGTAAGTTGCTTTATCCTATTCGCGTTTCGATTATGCATCCTACCAAAAAAAAAAATCTTTCTTGTGGTCCTTTGGATCAGTTTACTGGATCGTTGCCTGGAAAAAGAATTATTTTTCTTTGTTTTATTTTAATCTTACCGAAATCTTTATGTACATCTTAATTTAAAAAGTTTCAACACGCTTAGAGGACAATATGGGCCACGTTAGTCAATAATAATCATGCTGGACTTCTGAAAATCGAACTTGAGCTAACATTTAGATTGTGAGCTGTACGAGTGTAAATCTAAATATGTATCTCCAGATCTGGATAACAATATGTGCCCAATTACACTCCCCTCTTTAGAATCTTATAAACATCTAGATGTGTACGGCAAGAGTAAGCGTCATAGTGCAATTTTTACTAACGTGGCTGCTGAAGAAGGCAAAATTACTTGAATTCTGTCTCTTATTGATATGTTAAATGTCATATTACAAATGAGGAATGAAAGTGAATATAGATTTTTTAACACTTTCATTCTTATAGAATAATTCTCATGATAAACTAAATAATATTTATAGGTATTATTAAATTTAATTCCTATTTCTTCCCCTCATACACATAAACCAAACACCTCCTAAATGTATAAACAATTTTTATTTATTTTCTCCAAAAGGTAAGAATTTAGATTCACAATATTGAACTAACAAATATGAAAGGGCATGCTTATTCTCCCATTATTATGGACGAAATCTATTTGACCAAAAAAAAAAATTTAGATGAAAACAATTATATAATCATGGTCGTGTATGACAATTTCATGAAGCTTCACCTTTGTATGGGTATGGTCACCGGTGAATTTTGTTGCAAATTTTCAAGTTTTATAACATAATCACTGACTCGCATGATTTCTCGACACTGTTGTAGAAGACATTTTTAATGAGGAATTCAACCGGTTAATCAGGTTAATTGGCTGCTTGAAGTTGAAGTGTCTTACTGGACCACAATTCAAATCTACTCCCGCCATTACCATAGCATAAATTAATGTATAAGAACTTTAGTATAATATAAAATAATGTATTTTAAAAATTTATATTGTATAAGTCTCTTAAATTAGGTTACAGGACTTTATAACTTTCCTATAATTAATACATATGATTATCTTGTTAATTACTTGAAGCATCCCTCAATAAAAATTTTATCATCAGTCTTGTTTCCTCAACCTCTAATGTAACCGCCTCTCAGGTATTTTTTTTTGAAATACTAAAAGAGAGGAGTGATGTGTTTGAAAAATTCTACGTTGTCGTTTTTAGGAAATTATTTTTTTGTAATTTAAATACTTGTACAGTACAATATCATGTATTTTAAAAGTTTGTACTGTACAAATTTTTAAAATCAAGAGAATGGTTCCATAAAAGGATCGTAGAATTCTCCGATATGTTTTAGGGGAATTTTATAATTTCTTTTAAGAAACTATTTTTTTGATTTTAAAAGTTTGTACCGTATAAACTTTTCAAACACATTATATTGTATTATATAAATATTTAAAATACAAAGAATAGTTTTCTAAAAAGAAATATAAAATTTTCTTATGTTTTATATGATTTTATTGCTTGAATTGTTTTGGTGGGTGACCCCTTAGCTATTTATGGTGAACAGTTTAGGTTCTAACTCCTGATCTTAATAGATTGACCAAACTTGTTAGGTAGGTCTGTCTTGTTTTGACCCTGTGATGAATCGGTTGTTCAGTATGAGTATTGAACTGATCTATTATCACATTAGAATTAAATTATATATTTACTTTTTATAAGAGCACTATTGATTACGTCACGCGTGAGTTTATTATTGGTGGTTATTCCCAGCATCATTTGTATGAGATACAAATGTACTGTCTCTTGCATACACATCTAGATGTGTATAAGAGACAGCGAACGAATTGTCTAGGCAAGATACACAAACCAACATAATGTTGGGAGCAAGTTGAAAGCTCCAAATCCAAAAGGGTTTCATGGATCGTCGAAAGTGAAGGAAGCTCAATTTGTCTACCGGGCCCGTGAATTTTGTGTGGTACTGCAGGCCGGGGCATAGAAGTTTCAGTCCCCTCTACTGCCGTAAACTCTCCACCAGAGCTCACCTGGTCCCTCCGACAACATAATATCATCATTCCTCCGTAGTTCTCATCTTGGTCCTAAATCTCCTTGGCGTTACTTGGAAAGTTGGATACAAGCTTTGTGGGTATTGTGCTATCCAATCCAATCCAATCCAATCCCCCAACCCTTACAAATTAAAGCGCAATTATATACTATTACTACATGCCTAGACAATTCGTTCGTGTGTAATAGAGACTTGAAAATGACGTGCATTTCATTGTTCTTCTAAAATAGGAACAGTGCTATTCTTTGTTCAATACAATCACAACATGGTTTTATGCCCATAAGAATCTTTTGTTACTTTTTACATCGAGCTCTTATTTTAATCTTTAGATATAGTATTATGTTAAAATATACATGTCAAACATACAAAGTATAAGATATAAAATTGATACATATAAAATATGGAGCATAAAAAATTTTACAGTGTTTTTTGACTCATTTGATGAGAAATGCAATCAATGCACAAATGGGTTTTCTTTTGTTAATATTTTCTCATCATCTTTGGGGAGATGGAATTTTGGGCTTTTAGGAGCCTTTGATGAACTCAACGAGGTGAGCACCACCATATTACCAAAGAAATATTGTGTGTTAGTAAAGATTGGCATTTGGCATTGAAATGAAACGCACTATGCATGTGGTGCAGATAAACATTGGCGCATCATTGACGCTTGACGGGGCCATTAATAGTGGAGGTCGTATAATACTGGGATAGTTGCACTCAACCTCTAGTATTGGTAATTGTATTCAATCCACGTTGCAAGAGATTTCCTAATCATTATCTGCAAAAAGAAAGACAATAAAACTTGAACACTTGGTGCATGATGACTGATGCCAGTAAAGAACCAAAAACTCAGCTGCCGGATCAAGTTTGCACTATTTTACCAAACTATTCTGTAAGCTTTAGTAATTTATATTAACCATTCAAAATTTTATCCGTTATTTATCTTTGTATATAATTATATTATAGATGATTTGAATTGTATAGTGTAATGATAAGATGTTACTGTTGCCGTATAAATAAAGATGACAATTAAACAATCTTTTACACGTGTGAACATACTATCTCCCATTTAATTATTTGATATTTTCGGATGAACAACTCTACTTCATATGCTAACCAGCATGTATGAATTATGGTAGATGAAGATTATTATTTTCATAGAAAGAAAAGTGCATATGAAATAGCACGAGATTTGCAAACTAACGAGTTATTAATTTGGTGTATTATCAAGAACTCCAGAAGCAGCATTGTCTAGATAGTGAGATGGGCCTTACCAAGAAACAGAAGATAGGTGGTGGGACAATGAGTATCACAGTGTAATTTGAGTAGTTGGATTTGTTCTTTGCCTAGTCATTTTAGTAGTTCATGTCTGTAGGGATAGTGATTTTGACAATGAACTCGGACAACTTTACGGAATAAAGTAGGAAAGAAAATGACAATCAAGGATAGCTAACCACAAAAGAATGGTGGTAGTTCTCTACAAACACCTGGTATTTTCCAGCAAAATACCAAAACCTTCCCTTTGCTACTCCAAGATTTGGTTGGTAGCCAATAAGGGATTAGATTTTGATTATCATTCAATCTGCTGGTAGCTAGTAATTCAAAAAACAGCATGTCCCTAATGAGCATTTCTTTTTTTCTTTTTTCTTTTTTTAAAAAAAACTTTGTGGATGATAACTAAAATATATAGCTGTTTACAACTCGAATAAAATGTTTGGTCCACAAGTATTTCATACCTAATACTATATGCTATGCGTGCAATTAGTGGGATGTTGTTGATTTTGAAAATGACTAGAGATCTTAAAATTCTTTAATTATTTTCAATTAGAAGGAAATCAAAAGGAAAAAAATGTTTTTATTTTGATATTATCTAAAAAAAAAATGTCCCCGAAGGAAAAAAAAATAGCATGAAAAAAAAATGATTGATACTTCAAATCACGAAAAATGCCAAAACAAGGAAAAAAAGAAAAAGAAAAAACTTGGGTTTAGCTGCCGAAAACCCTTTGAGATTGAATTCCATGGGCCAGAGAAAGAAAATGGATATAACATCCAGTTCAACGTTGTGCGATTGGGCCTTTGTTAAAGAAATACATGTCATTTTATAGGTGCCGTTGTGAGAAGAAGCCCATTAGAATAATTCAAGACTCACCAATGTATGAGATTTCAGATCTTCGGCCGAAAGAGAACTGATCCAGTGCGAGCATCTGAATGCGAAAATCATCCAAGAAAAGTTTGCACGGACATAATTATACACATCTAGATTTGTATAAGATAAAGCAATAGATTGAAAAATGGTTAGATTAAGTAAGATTCTTACTTACAGCTCTAAGATAGAGGGAGTATGACAGTCGTTAAAATAATTAAAAAATATAAAATAAATATACCATTTTACAATCATTCAATTGTTTAATATATTCACTCCAAATAAAGATTTTTTCTTCATGGCAACCACGCAACCGGTATGCATTATAAATATCAAGAAAATTTTAAATGGATCGAATCTATAATAAATACAATGGATCCCTTCGTCCACAATCACCCACATCACCCAACAAGAGATTATTTTAATAGTTTGAGGGAATGTGAGTGATTATCAACTAAGGGTACATAGTATTTACCATGAATTCGATCCACTTAAAAATTTTAATAGATTTCTTATCTGGTTAAGCAACCTCTCTCTAATGAGTAAGTTTTGGTTTCTATCGCATTAGAATGAGTATACCTTAACATGATTGAATAGAGTTTCATATTTTTAATCATTCTAATATAATCTCGTTCGTATTAGAATTGGTGACAAAAATAAATGCAATGATCCCTTCATCCAAATCACTTACACAGAACAATAACAATCATTAAATAAAAATAATTCCACCACTTTTTATTTTTAATCATTTAATAATTTATAATACTCATTCGAATTGGTGACAAAATTGCAATGGATCATCACAATCAATCAAACAATTCTTGATCCACTTTAAATCATTAATAATTATAATCTCGTATTGCGAGAATTAGTGACAAAAAAATTTCTTCCTAATAAAAAAATTACGAAAATCATTAATAAACTTTCTGACATGTATATTTTAACATAATACCTGTCTCTTATACACATCTAGATGTGTATAAGAGACAGGAGCATAAATGCTCTCAAGAGAGACTTTTCCTATAATGCTAGACAACCTTCTCACATATCCATTTGATTATATCGATTTTCTTTTTGGTACCAATTTAACATTAATCAGATGTAATCTTTTCCCCACATTTCCATTTTGCTATGATGCTTGCATTATGTGCACGAGTGAACAACATACGTATGCATGTAATTATTCACGTCCAGACACCAACCCCTTTTAAAAACTGAGCACTTTCGGTTGATATAAGAATGGCAACATGAACAAAAACAGCCATACAAGCTGCAGCAGATGGAAATTTTCAGCTAATTATGGCCCATTTGGCTAACCAGCAAAGTAAATAATTGTACGAGAATCAATTCTTAACATCCTTTTCTCAACCTTTTGAAAAACATATATGGCTGATGGCTGGCATATTTGTCACCTTTGGAGAAAGTTTAGGCAGGTAAAAGAAAACATGGTAATGATTACTACTTGGAGATAGATAACTGAGCCAGATCTAGTAACTATATCATCCTGTCTCAGAAGAACTCTGTTGTGGTCAAAGGCTCCACAAAATGACCTCTTTGCATGGTACTAGACCACTATTAATGTTCTGCTTTTCTACTTGGATTGAGTTTACAGGGCCTACTACAACCAATTACCATAGCGAGAAAACCACATGATTCCGCTGTCTGTTCATGCAAAAAGTCGAAACCTAGATCATTTTTAGATACTTAGTACTAATTATATCATGATGCATCTGTCCATGAAGCGAAAAAAGGCACACGAGGCCTCAGCTGAGTTGATGAGATCCAGGAATTCTCCGTGTGGGATGATTGATTAGTAACCATCTTGGAAGGCATTGTGAAATGCATTGGAAGGCTGTTGCTTTTATCAGGACTGCCTTCTCTAGAACAGCTCAAACTTGTCACTTATGAAGAAGGATCTGTATAGTGAGTCATCATTCTTTCCTGATCCAGCCACTAGATCCTGATGCACAGTTTCAAATGTTTCGATCCCGATCAAATCATTGACAGCCATTGGGAAAGATGTAGTTAAAAATCTTCAAGACCACCTTGTTTATGAAGGGGTTGAGGAAACTGATGATGAAGAGCCATATTCCAGTCTAGTGCATTATCACTGTTGTCCTTTAAGGTATCAACTTCCTCGTTGCAGTTAATATTGGAAGGATTCTCAATAGATATATCATTACTTGATTCCAAGTTCTTGTTTCGACGAGCCAGCTCCCCTGAAAGAAGGGTACCGCTGGCCATGATCCGGTATACATCATATCTAGATATGACATCTTGGTTACAGCATTCACACCCCTAAATTTTATTGCTGCAATGCCATAGGTCTGATCGCAGCTTCAACCTCTGTGGGTACACATGATATGTTATAAAGTCATCTCATTTAGAAGCCTCATCACATGACAGTGATTTTTCTGCGAAAGTTAGTTCCTTCACTCCTTCCTGATCTTGCACAATTTGAAGGGACTGCTCACTATCACCAAGGCATTGGGCTGAGATTGAAAGCCTAAGGGTCCTCTAAAGAGTCTGTTTCCATTTTTTTGTTCATTTTTCATGTTAGCATATTAAAGTGTATGTAGGTGATTGCTTGTTCATAAAAATAGGCAAATTATATTAAACTAGATATCATCAAGGTCCATCAGAACTCACTGAATGTCCCCAAATAAAGGTCTTTGTTTCCTGCCACTCGGCCTATCCTAGCTTGCCATCGTCCATGTTGATGATGTCTGCTAAGGAAAAATACAAGAGCAGAATTTCAGCTAAAGAAACTTACTGCACAAAATCCGTATATAGTATATCATCAGTTCATAAGTTCTAAGACCTTGTTACTCCTCTGTACATTGAAGCTCCCCTTGAGAAACCACTGCTTTTCCTGCAAATACCAAATGCAGATCAAACATCACAGACAGTTGGAAAAATGGAAAACTTTGTAACACCAGAGGCAATAAGATCAACAAGAGGTGATGTGGTACCTTCTCAAGTGAGCTACATATTCCTGCCTTGTCATGTTCTTCATTTCTTCCAGTTCATGCTGGTAATTTTCCAACTGGATGATTATCATTAAACAAATGAAAGTTCAGGAACTTGCATATGCAACCTAAATTGAACTAGACTTATAGAGATCAAGAAGTCAAACCAATACCGGAAAATTTATATGAGTTGAAGGACCCCAATACTTCAGTGCTGCCAAATCATAAGCTCTTGCTGCTTTTTCTTCCATATCATAGCCCCCTAAACTTACCATTATGGGATACATGAGATACTAAGTAACATTGATACTGCTCAACAATCTTGAAAAAGGGAAAAATAAAAGGGATTTCAGAAACAAATTTACCTAGATAAACTGGGATGCGAACCAGAGAAGAAACCGCGGGAAAACAAAGCATGAAATAAAACATTAGCAAGTTAATAAAAGTGTATAAGCTGGAACAATGTGGCAAATTTGGCAACAAAAATTTTGTTATTCACAGACCTTGCCTTCCTTTCCTGCTTTGTCCTTCTTTCTTACAACTGTTGTCCCATAGATGAGCTTCATATCTACCAGTCCATCTGTGCCTGGTCATGATCCACATTGCAAGTTATTCTAGTACTAGTATATAAGACCACTATGAGGAGCAAATGCTACATTTGGGCAGAGAACGTCACTCTGTCACTGTAGGAAATGTTTGCTGTGAACCAGTGATACAACTTGATTGCGAACCCGGGCTCATTGATAAGAGTTAGCCTGTAAATGAGGTTGAGATGTGTAATAGGACCAGATTCACCCCTATTTTCCCCCGTGCAACCAATCATCTTGGGCTCAAGTGAATGATCAGCTTGGAAACTCCTAGAAGCCCAATTCTTCATGCCAGAGAGATCATTATCTGAAAATGTTGGCAGCTGAACATTGGTTTCTTCAAGCTGAATTTCTTTAGTCACCCTCTTGTCTAGATGCCTACAAGAGGCATCATTATTTCTAAATCTTATACACCTTGTAGATTGTATAAGACATCTAGATCTGTTAAGAGTAGACACAAGTACTTGGACCAAAGTCATGAATCTGACTCTGCTAAAGATTCCACCACAGGTGTAAATAAGTAATCAAACAAGCATTTCAAAGCATAAAACAAAAACCAAAAAAAAAAAAGAAGGTATTTTGAACTAGACCGACCTTGTGGTTGTGACCTGTTCATAGCCTCCATTATGAACAATGAGCCATCAGACTTGAGTGGCATCAGAGTCACAGGTGGATAGAAGGCAGCATTGTCACCTTCCATCCCGCAGCAGATTCCAGGGCAGTTAAAATGTGAGGGAGAATGGGAATTACTATAACTGAATGGAACTGAACTAGAAACTGGTGCATTCTAACAAGGCAGAGTTTGGGGATGATCAGCAACACCCTCCATTTTGTTGTTCATTTGAGTTTGAGGGGACAAAGAAAATCCCAACCAATTGTTAAGAGACAGTACTAGATGTGTATAAGAGACAAGAAAAAGATATGAATCTCTGTTTCCCGCTAACAAAAAAGAGATTCTATCGTAGCTAGCTACTTATTCTTTTCTACGGAGGCATGGAGTCAATCATTGGCAAACAAATAAACTAATCATACCAATTGAAACTAGTTTATATATTTTGTGTTGTAGCTGCAGAATATGTAATAAACGAAATCTAGCCAAAATCTAAAACAAAGCCCACAAAGCCCAAAACTCAGTGAATGGCTGAATCTACGGTCTCTTTGTTTTACTTTCTCACACTCATTCACTCTCTCTCTCTCTCCTTCTCTGAAAAGATTTCTAAAGAGAACAAAGCGAGACCCTTTAAACTAACACATCTAGATGTTGAACGAAAGGGTCACATTTTTTGAAACCATCCTGTCTCTTATACTAAATGTTAGATATAATATAAGAGACAACTTCTTTTGCTTTTCTCCGCTGCCTGCACCCTGCCCAGCCCTATAAGAGACAGACTATTCTTTTATCCTTTCCGTATGCATACACGCACATAAAACTATATACAATTAATCTACACACAAAAAATAAAAATCTTTAAAAAAAAATAAAAAATGCATCCAAGGCTAAAATTAGACTATTTCTATCAACGTGGAATTCGACACAAGTCCATCTTAAAATTTTCCCTGTAGAACTACATTCCAGAGGCAGTTATACTTCTAAACGCATAAACCCTTTTCTTTTATATGTTTTTTATTCAAAACTGAACTTTCATTTGTTTAATGATAATCATCCAGTTGGACAAATTAAATTTATAATAGATGTTACATAATTTTTGAGTTACAATCACTCATGACTGTGAAGACAAATTTATTCAATGAACATAGTGATTGTGTATTAAAAAATACAAGATACTTGTATCTGGTCTCTCTTATACTAGTTTCTCAATAAGAGACTTCATAGATGTGTACAAATATTTTAGCCGTTGGAGATTTAGTGGAAAGTGGTAGAGGATGGTGGGCATACTAATACGATATGATTTAACAATCAATTAGGTAGTGTGGCTTTTTACACATCCACAGGATCAGGGAAGCTAAGCTGGATTTTATAGGGCAGAAGACCAAATGTCTATCTGATCACTTTGATCACAGTCAGTACAATAGGCCTCTGCTGTAAACTGGACCTACTAGTTTTTTTTTTTTGTTCTGTCATGTAATTTTCCAGCGTAAATCTAGGTTTATCTCCCTTTATCTAATCCTATGGAGAATAGAAAGATTTAACCGGACTAAAAGAAAGAATTTCTAGCATTATATTTAAATAAATAATTTAACGACCAATTCACCTAAAATAAATTAATTATTTGGTAAGTATCCACTGTAATACAATTCAACAATTATAGCTGCTACTTGGCAAATGATATTGCCACAGTAAAATCCTTATTGACACAGCAAAAAATAATTTGATTGACAAATTTATCCTCATTGAAAGTTTAACATCCGTGATTCAACCGGCGTCACACCGTCGCAGCCATTTTACACGACTAGATGTGTCCACCAGACAGGCGGTGGTATCCCCAGAAGAACCTCTAAGATTTTTTTTTGACAAGAAAAATAAAGACCTCCAATTAACCCTCAAGAACATCCCACAAGCTCAAAAGACACCAAAAACATCCTCATAAAATTAGGCAAATACTTAAATAGACCTGATCTTTAGTACTATATGTAGACTGTGGATTAAATTTTAAAAAATTTATGGCGTCATTGATATAAATCGATTTTTAGATTTAATCGTATTATCTTTACGAGGTGGGATGAAAAATACTTAAATAGACCGATCTTTGGTCCCACCTGTAAGCTGTCTCTTATACACATCTATTTCCTATTATTGTCTCTTGTGAGACACAGAGATTGAATGGTAAGAGACAGGGGGTTATGATTTCTTAAGGGTATTAGCGTCATTTGAAACTATAATTGCTGTAGCAAACATGATTTTGCTGTGGCAATGTCATGTGCCCTGCTACTTGTCTACTTGGTGACTGCAGAAAGCAGAGTCTGTTTGACAAGTCTAAACGATGCCGTCTAGATATTACCTGGATCGATATGTCTCTATTATCTACTTAGGTTATTGCCCCAGGAGCAGATGCTTGTGAGAA